>WOXC01005969.1:0-600000 GCA_011680675.1 Gymnobelideus leadbeateri | reverse complement strand
TGAGTGAATGAAGTGTAATTAACACTTCTAATCCATTTGTTTCCCTACCTTCCCCTGCAAATACAAGACTTCTGGCATATTACATATTTTCTTGTGGAAATAGAAGTTCAGTTTAACCTCTTACAATGCTATGCAGTACAACTCCAACATAAATATTTCCAATTTTTAAATATAAAAGTGAAATTCAAATCCTTCACCAAAATCGAGCCTAACAAGGTAAAACTTTTCCAGCTGACAATGAATACAGCTCAGCCTTAGTCGTCGTCAGTTCATGACACACAGAGATTGTCTTTCCCAACCCTTTCTGCATTTGCACTTCTTCTGTATGAACATACAGTTAATCGTTGCATAAAAGTTAAAAAAATATCTGTTATATTTCTCAACTTCATTTATTTGGGGCAGTACAATAATAAATTAACATCTTGGCTTACAGAAACCTTAGACTGGGGTGGGGAACCTGTGGCCTCTAGGCCACAATGTGGCCTTCTAGGTCCTTGGGTGCAGCCTTTTAACTGAATCCAAGTTTTATAGAACAAATCTTTTTATTAAGGCTTAAAATGTCTTAGGCTTAGACTTTACAAAAGTTGAAATAACTTCAGAACTCTGAAAATTGTTTGAAATTTTCAGCTAGTAAAATTTATTGTTTGAAACTGTGGTATGACAATTTTATTTTGTTTTTTAAAATGGGGATGGGGAGAGATTGCTACTCATGTAGTCTGACACCAGGAAGGTTGACTGGGGCTTCCACCTATGCTAGCCTAGTCTGTCTAATACTTAAAAGGTCATGAAGGAAAGCCCTAGTTGATTGGCAGAAATTCTCTGGGGCTCACCTTGGGACCTTGGTCCAGTCAGTGGCATAAGTGGCAGTCAGAAATTCCTGGGGAAGGAAAGAAGTACTGCCCTTTGGAAATGGGAGGAAGAAAAAACAGGAGGCACTTCAGTCAAGTCTTTCCTCAGAGACATGGATGCTCTTGCCAGTTTCCCTGGCTCCTCAGTCACCTTCTACATTGGAAAGTCTCTGCTTCCAGAGTGAAAGCTACAGGTGCCTTGCCTGGCACTGAGTACACCTCCCCTGGGAAGGAGTGGTGAGGGGGAAATGGGAAGGTGGACTTCAAGGCTGGTTATAAGCCCTACAGGGGAAAAGTAACCACAATAATCCAGGCCTGTGTTTGCCCATACCTTGCCAGCATCCAAAGTTCTCACACTCCTGCATTCTAATCTGCTGGTGGTGATGACAGTGGCAGGGGCTGCTGCAGTTCTCTCTTATTTTTATTTCAGATTGGCATGTCTGCTATCTTATTGTGCCCTCGAATGTGCAAGTATTACGCTCTTTTTACAGAGAGGCTCATGGGATTTGGAGCTTAAAGGGCCTAGACATCATCTAGCCCAGCCCACTCACTTTACAGTGTTAAGATTCATGGAGGGCAATAGGGCCTGAATCCTAATCCAGTGATTTTCAATATAATTCCATTGATTGTGTACTTTTAAAGCCCTGCTATGGGCAAGGCAGTGGGCTGGGGATCCCAAGACAAATATGAAAAATGATTCCTTCCTCCAAGAAGTTTTCATTTAAGGAGGGGTGCGGCTTCTAAACAAATTAGTACAAAAGGATTTGAAGAGGGAGAGAAGAGGAACAAGTAGGGCAAGCAGGGGTGGTCCCCAGAGAAGACGCTGAGTTAAGAGTTCAAAGAAGCCAAAAGAGAATTCCAAACAAGGAGGACAAATTATACAAATGGATGGAAGTGGAGGCTTGAATGGCAAGGCCCGGAAACAAGTAGGCCAGTCTGGCCGAAATGTCCAGTGAATGGAGTATCACTGCCATTAAGTCGTTTAGTCATGCCTGACCCCATTTTATGGGATTTTCTTGGCAAAGATACTAGAGTGATCTGCCATATCCTTCTCTAGGCTTCCAACAGTTGAGGAAGCAGAGATTAATTGACTTGGCCCAGGGTCAGAGTCTAGTAAGTGTCTGAGGCTGGGTTTGAACTTGGATCCCCTGAGTCCAGGCCTAGAACACCACTTAGCTGTCCCCATGAATGAAGCATAGCAAAATGAAAAGTCTGGAAAAGTTAGTACTTTAAATGTCAAATAGAGGAATTTGCATTTTATAGTAGAATAAATTGGGAGCCATTGAAGATTGTTGAACAGGGAAATGACAGACTTCAGTCTTCTACTTTAGGAAGAATATTTTGGCAATTGTGTGAAGGATAGATTACAGAGGCAGAGACTGGAAGCAGAGAGAACAAAATGGGAGATTATCACAATAGTCCAGGAAAGAGGTGATGCCAGCTAAAATGGTGTAGTGGTCCTCTGAGTAGAGAGGAGATAGATACTAGAGATGTTATGGAGGTAAATTTAGGAACATTTGGCAACTGATTGGTCATGGAGGAGTAGTAAGGGAGAGTAGAGAGGGAAAGATGACTGAATTTGTGAACTTGGATAAGTTAGAAATTGTGGTGTCCTCAGCAGAATTTGGGAGGGTTAGAGAGGTGGGTTTAGTAGGGAGGATGAGTTCTATTTTGGACATGTTGAGTTTGAGATGCCTACTAGACATCCAGCTGAGGCCATCCAAAAGGCAGTTCTTGAATCAGAACTAGAGTTCAGAAGAGAGGATTGCCACATCTAGAGATTTGGGGAGTCATTTACATACAGTTTAGAGGTCAAACCCATAATCTGACAAGATCACCTAGACAACTAAATAGGGTGGTAAATTGAGTGCTGGATTTGGGAGTCAGAAAGAGAAATTCTAATCCTGCCTTAGGCACTCCCTAGCTGTGTGCCCCTGGACAAGTCCCTTGACTTTTCTCAATCTGTTTCCCCATCTATAAAATGGGGAAAAGTACATATCTCACAGGTTTGCTGCGAAGTCCAAATTAGATAACGTACATAAAGTGATTTGAAAACCTTGAAGAACAAAATAAAATGCTGGCTAGTAGCAATAGTAACAGCAATAACAGTAGTAGCAGATTATGTATGCAAATGACTCTGATTCAAAAACTACCTTTTGGATGGCTTCAGGCATCTTTCCCTCTCCCTTCTCCCGTTTTGTTCTCTCTGCTTCCAATCTCTGCCTCTGTAACCTATCATTCACACAACTGCCAAAATATTCTTCCACTTCACCAATTTGCCAGTGGCATGGAGCATGTTATACCCTGAATCCAAACAAAAGGGCAATCCTCTCTGCATGTCAGGATTCTCCAGTTCCTCCCACTCCCATATGACATACAAAGTACATCCACCACGACAGAACCTCTGAAGGGAAATCCATGGCAATACCAAAGAGACTGCTCTAACATTCTGTACAATGAAAAAGCAAAGTGGAGAAAACCTCCATATTGCCTTGACTCTGGATGGCATGCACCTCAAGGGGTAGTTTGTTCATTCAGGCTGTCTGTTAGTCTCTTGGATAGGAATACCAAATGGACAATGAACTGGATTGAGGATTGAATGGCAGGAGAATAGACTGTATTTTTTTTTTTTGTGAAATTGTGTGGTGCTTTCAGTAATTACAAATTGCTTTTCTCATTAATGTTTATTTCTACTAATGATATTGCACTCCTATGAATCATAGAACACCATGATCTAGTTGGGGAGGAGAGGGTAAGACCAAAATTACAATTAAAACAACAGACAATAGAAAAAGGCGTAAGTAGGATACACTGGGATACCAACAACCTGCCCAGCAGAAGGGATGTAAAATCCATTATTAGGTATACATAAACCAAAAAGGTCATGGTCCATCGTGAAGTAAGAATGAGAAACAACAGATGGGTGTACATTGGAAAGATATTAAGAGAACCAGAGGAAGGCAAACACATTGAAAGACAGATATGCATCAAGGAAGAAAAAAATCCCACTAACTCACTAAGTAGCTGTTTTACATGGGCCTCAGGTATCCTTGCCCATAAAAGTAAGAAGATTGGATTAAATTGCCTCTCCTCTTTCCTTCAGGAAATTTCTCTTACCACGGGAGTATTGGTACTAGTTTAGGAAATGATGAGCAATCTCTCCAGGAAAGGCCATGATTTGCCTTCTTCTATTGCCTGCTTCTATCTCAAATCTAGAAGGTATTTGCCCATGCTCTAACTTTAGTCAAAGCACCTGCTGGGACAACAATTTTTGGTATATATGTATGTAGGTAGAGTGATAACCAGGGAAGGGCCACCCCTTTTGTCTGGGTAGTCAGTGGAGCCATCAGATATTATATATTGTCACTCTTTTTCTAGTAGCAATGGTAGTATTGCTATGATTATTGTTACTAGAGCAATAGCAAGAGGCAAAAGGGGGTAAGAGACCCACAAGGTGCTTGATGGGGGCTGGTATCCTGGTGGAATTGTTGGATAGCCTGGAGCCAACTAGATATTACAGGGTGAATTTTCCCTCACTCACCAATCACTCCTAAAGCTGAGTGGATTAATTCTCCTTTGAGGGATGGGCCACAGTTCCTAGAAATCTTGTCCTAGAAAGAAAAGACAAGAATGTTAAAGGCAGAACTGATCCCGAGACCAGGGGTTCTTTTCAGGGAGTCTGTCACCTTGGTTTTTAATCATTTTTTAGCTATATTTCAACATACTGGGTTTTCTTTGTAATCACAAATAGTTTACTTTAGGATTTTTAAAACATTATTCTGAGAAGGGGTATATAGGTTTCACTATACAGCTAAAGGGATCCATGAAATAAAAAAAGATTGTAGGCTAATTTGTGCTTTTGCTGTGGTGTCACTACTCATAGAGTTTCATGTTTAGAGACAAAATGTGACTTCTCTGTATTTTCATAAAAATAAGCATGACTGCTAGGAAAGCTGGGAAATAGTATGGCAGAAGCTAGGCATAGACCAATATCTTACACCCATGTACCAAGATAAGGTCAAAATGGGTACATGATGTAGACATAAAGGGTGATACCATAAGCAAATTCGGAGAACAAGGAATAGTCTATCTATGGAGAAGGGAATAATTTATGACAAAACAAGAGACAGAGAGGATTATGAAATGCCAAATGGATAATTTTGATGATACTAAATTAAAAAGGTTTTGCACAAACAAAGCAAAAGCAACCAAGAGTAGAAGAGAAACAGAAAGCTGGGAAACAATTTTTAGTCAGTGTCTCTGATAAAGGCCTTATTTCTAAAATATAGAGAGAACTGAGTCAAACTTATAAGAGTATAGGTCATTCCCAATTGATAAATGGTCAAAGTATATGAACAATGAGTTTTCAGATGAAGAAATTAAAGCTATAATAGTCATATTATAGTCATATAAAAGTATTTAAATCACTATTGATTAGGTAAATACAAATTAAAACAACTCTGAGGTACCACATCACACCTATCAGATTGGCTAATATGACAAAAAATATGATAAATGTTGGAGAAGATGTAGGAAAGTTGGGACACTAACGCATTGTTGGTTGAGTTGTGAACTGATCCAACTGTGGGTACCCTTTGATCCAGCAATAGCACTATTAGGTCTGTATCCCTAAGAGATCATAAAAGAGGGCAGAGGACACACATGTACAAAGATATTTATTGCTGAGACATGCCCAGAGAGGCCTTTACCTTTAAGAGGAAGTGAGCTCTTCTCTGGTCGCCTTCCCTCTTCAGTTCAGGATCAAATGCCTGGTGAAAGAAGAATAGGATGGGTTGCAGCATTGGGTGGTGGTCCTGTGGTAAGGAGCACTAACATGGCAGAGCTTGTTGAGGCTGTGGAGAGGCGGTCTTCCTCACAGTTCTGAGGCAGGTGCCTAGAAGAAGGCACAACAGCTTTCTGACAACAACTGTGCAAAACCCCAGAAATTTGGGGCACAGCATTCTCCTCTCTGGAAGCAAAGTTCTACCATGGCAAAGTCAAGTAATTGGCTGGCAAGATGAGCAAACAGAGGAAGTGAAATCAAACTTATAGAACCAGTTTTTGGTGGCAAAGTCAATCAAAACATAGAACCAAAAGAAGACACCAAAGTCAAAACTCCTGTATCAAAAGCCTCCAAAAAATTTATGAACTAATCATAGGCCATGGATGAGCTCAAGAAGACTTTTGAAAATCAAGTAAGAGAAACAGAGGAAAAATTGGGAAGAGAAATGAGAATGATGCAAGAAAGTCATGAAAAATGAGTCAACAGCCTGTTAAAGGAGACCAAAAAAAAAATACTAAAGAAAGGAAGAAAGGAAGGAAGGAAGGAAGGAAGGAAGGAAGGAAGGAAGGAAGGAAGGAAGGAAGGAAGGAAGGAAGGAAGGAAGGAAAGGAAGGAATGAATATGGATGGATGGATGAATGGATAGTTTAGACAGATGAAATAGATAGATGGATAGTTTAGATAGATAGATGAAAAAACTGGAGATAATAGAGGGAAGGTACCATCATTAATATAAGGAAGGAAAGGCTTCCTATGAAAGGTAAGATTTTAACTGGGACCTGGAAGTCAGGAAAGGCAGAGAGAGATAAGGAGGGAGAGCATTCCAGGCATGGCAGACAGTCAGTGAAACACGCTTCAAGTAGAGAATTGGAATATTAGGCAAGGGAGGCCAGTGTCACTGGATCACAGAGCTTGTCAGAGTGACTAAAATGGAAGAAGGCTGAAAAGGATAGAGGGGGCAATTATGAAGAGCTTTGAACACCAAACCTAGGATACCGGAATTTATTGAATAGGGCATAGGGATAGGGACAGAGATGGGATGGGGGGTGGGGGAAGAACAGGTCACACTTGCACCAAGTTCAATTTGACAACTGAGAGGAGGATGGACTGAAGAGGGGAGAGGCTTAGTCCAGCATAAAAAGGTAAGGGTTTGCAACAGGATGGTGGCAGCCTCAGAGGAGAGAAGGGGGCATACATGAAAGATGTTATAAAGGGGAAATCAACAAGACTTGACAATAGATTGTGAAATGGGCTGCTTCTGGAGCAGTGAGTTCCCCACCACTGAAAGTCTTCAAGAAAATAGTTGGATTGTCAGGTATGTTGCAGAAAAATCTCTTGGGTTGGAGTAAGTGACCTCTGAGGCCCTTTCCAACTCTGAGATTCTGTGGTTTCAAGTTTCCCCAAAGAGAAATTGATTTTCCTGATATGTCTCCACTGGTAGAATCAGAGAGACTCACTAGGAGTCTATTACAATAATCAAGGTAAGATATGACGAGGGCCTGTGAATGTGACGGCGTCATCAACATGAATCTCCTCCAGGCACTGTAGATCAGGAAAAAGCTGGAACTCTGAGGAAGGTCCACAGTCAAGGGTTTGGAGAGCACATCAGAAAGGAAGACAAAGACGTTAAGTAGGTAAACAGAGAACCAAAACTGCAGAATCACAGAAGCTGAGAAGAGAAAGTAAGGTCAGAAGAAAGTGCTCAAAGTGTCAAATGCTGTGACATGCTCAGAAGAATGGAGGCTAAGACAGTCCCTTTGGATTTGTCAGTCGAAAGGCTGCTGAGGAACTCTGGGAATGCTGGTTCAGGACAGAGGCAGGGACAAAAGACAGACAATAGAGAGGAAGGAAGGTGAGGAAATGGAAATAGTAGAAGTGGTTCACTCATTCTGGAAGATGAGCAGTCAAAAGGCAGGAGCTATATGGGATGGGCAGGATCACCCACACATGTAACCTAGGTCTCAAGACTGATGGAAGATTGTTGTGTCAACACTGCCAACCTGTGGGAGGGCACACCTTGGGCAAGATTGGGAACTCTTTCTGGTTGAACTACAGTATCTAAAACCTAGCGGGGGGGGGGAGAGGTGTTATTCTTTCTGTGTATTGTCTGATTTATTCTAACCTCAACCCACATAACTTCTCTGGTTTCTATTTTCTATCTGCTCCATTACATGAGTCTACTAACCATTCACTCTGAATGAGCAAGCATCTTTTGTATAACTAGCATTTAGTGGGAAATGTTTGATAAAAAGCTTAGGGCACTCCTTCCTCATTATGGACCAGTGACTAATAAAGTAGAAAACAATTAAATAATAAATAATAACAAATAATAAAGAAACAACAAATAACAAATAATAAAGAAAAAACAATTTCCTCTAGACTAACAATATTCAAGGGGTCTATAATTTTCATCTGGTACCCTTTCTCTAAGGAGAGCAGAGAAGCCAGTTTTAGTGGCCCTTTCTACTTTTCCCTTCCAGGCAAGAATCCTGTCCCTTGGAGAGGAATGGATAAAATTCCAGAATACACACAGAGAGATATAGATATACACACACATACACACATATGCAGATATTCATGTATGTGTAGATATATATATATATTCTCATCACTCTCCATGAGCCACATTTAGAAATTCATGTGGACACATACACAACCTATGTGGGCCGCACACACACACACACACACACACACACACACACACACACACACACATCCCTTAAATTGTGTTTTGAGACAGAAGAGGCATGAATGTCTCTGAAAATGGATAAGGTGGAGTCAGTAAGGAGGAAGACATAGAAAAGAAGGCATAGAGAAGGAGGCAATAATCCTAGAAGCAAAGTCCTTCAGAAATAAGAAAGGAAAATGGGATAGGGTGGAGGGCAGTATGCATCTGGAGCTTGTGGGAGGAGCTGACTGGAAAGCTACCGTGGAGACAAGCTTATAGATGTAAAGCAGCCAAGAGTAGAGATAGAAATAGAACTACTTTAGGGTCAAAACATTAAGGGTCCCTGGGATGTGACTCACCTCCAGGAGAAAGACATAGCACCCCACATTTATGGACCCCTTAGGCATTAGATACTCGTGTGTGCTCTGCACAGAGGGCATGCTCCTTAAATGCTGCTGGGAGAGAATGACAGTGAATGCACATGTTACTTGAGCTTTTCCAATATGTGAACCTTATCTCCATCGCCACACTCATAACTCCTAAAACACCGGAGCTGTCCCCTATCAGGCCTAGAACTTCTTAAAGATAGAGATTGTTTCACTCAAATAAGCTTAAACCTAGCACTTGTCTTAGGAGAGAGGGACATTCCCTTACCTTTGAAAAAGCAGGATTCTGTCTGTAGGAGGTAACTAACCAATGGGAGTTAAGAAAAACCCTAAAATTCATAGAATCAGAGAACTGTGTAGTTGAAAGAGACCTTAGAGGACATCTAGTCCAACCTCCTCTTATTTTACAGATGAAGAAACTGAGATCAAAAGAGGTAGGTGACTTATTTAAGGTCATGCAGGTACTGAGTGGCAGAACCTTAAGGATATAGAAGTGGTTGTCCCGCAGTTAGGTGATGGGTGGATGGAGAGCTGGGCTTGGAGCCAGGAAGACCTGAGTTCAAATCTAGCCTCAGATATTTACTATTTACTATTATTTACTGTGGGCAAGTAATTTAATTTCTGTCTGCCTCAGTTTTCCCATTTATAAAATAGGGATAGAGGCAGCTAGGTGGTACAGTGACTAGAACAGTGGCCCTGGAGTCAGGAGGACCTGAATTCAAATCCATCCTCAGATATTTAACACAAAGCTAGCCATGTGACCTTGGGCGAGTCACTTAACCCCAATTGCCCTGCCTTTCCCCCTCCAAAAAAGCAAAAAAAAATTTTTTAATTAAAAAAATTATAAAATAGGGATAATTATAGCACCTACCTCACAGGATTGTTGTGAAGATCAAATGAGATATTTGTAAAATGCTTAGCATAATTCCTGGCACATAGTAAGAGCTTAATAAATGCATTTTCAAAATTAGAAGATGTATTCCCATTTCTCTTCCATTTTCTAATCACTTACTTCTCAAGGGAAAAGAGGCTCATGAAGGCACTGACAAAAGGGCATCAGGGTCAAAATCTGGCCTCTGTGGCAATGCCAACCATACAGTGTAGTATGGGATTAATGTCTTACCTGAGTAGAGGTGGAACATGACAGATAAGATTTGGGAGTGGAGTGAGGAGGCAGTATCAAAAGCACTTTTTGACACATACCTCCCAACCATATTCAGCTCTTTTCCCCACTCACCTATGACTGCAGCCAACAAGAAGAAGGCAGCAGTGAGGAAGGGAACCTAAGAAAGCTTCAGCAGTCTGTACATCATGATTTTGTTCTCCTAGGCTGACGCAAAAGGCTCAGCATGTTCCATCCAACCCTATATGATTCTGTATCCTCATATCTCAGTACTTAGACTCACAGAACTGCCTGAGGCCAGCAGTCCAGAGTGATGAACCAAGGCCCTCAGACACCTACAGGGGTGGGGCCAAACACAAGGGAAGGAGCAGCTCTGCCATCTTCCCAAGTCCCTTTAATAGGCTTAGCACCCCACTTCCTACAGTCCTTCCATCTGCAAAGCCCCCTCCAAGCAGAACTTAAGGAGCCCTGGAGGACGTCCAGATCCCAGAACTCTCTGCAACAAACAAAACAGTATCATGGGTGTTAGAAGTAGGAGAACCCAGAAGGGGGCGGAGCCAAGATGGCGGAGTAGAAACAGCTCATCCAAGCCACTCTGCCCTCAGATTCCCCCCAAACTATGTAAAAGGGGACTCTGAACAACTTCCAGAGCCCCAGCACCCACAGAACGACACAGAGAAGCTAACCTCCTGCTGAGGACAGCCCAGCAGCCCTACAGGAAGGACCAGCGCAGATGTCTGGGACCTGGCAGCACCCAGCACACAGAGCGCAGGAAGTGGAGCCAAGCGGAGCCCAGGTCCTCGTGAGCTGAGGTTTTAGCCCCAGGGCGGCAGGGCCAGCAGCCGGCTGGAGGAACACCAGAACACCAGCAGCTGTGACGACTCCAGAATTATAAACATAGACATGCCTAGGACAAAGTAAGAGGTTAGTGTCCTATGGACTTTGGGACCTGTATTTGGGGGAATGCGTCGGCTCCCTCCCCTGGGGGCTAGAAGCTGCTGAGGAGACACGTCATTTTGTAGTTTTCAGAGGCAGCTCCAGCTCCTGGCCTGCAATTAATTATAGGGAGATCCAGCAATCAGTCCTGGGGGATAATCGCTCTTGCTTTAACCTCCCTGGATCTGGATTGTGATCTAGGGTGGAAGTCATGGGTGGGTTTACAGCTTGCCAGAAATGGAAGTTGCCCCCCACACGTTCAGGACAAAAATTCCTCTATCTGGCCTTAAAGCCATAGTGTGGCAACAAGCCCAAAAGTCAGGTAATGAAGTGGCAACATGCCAAGGCAAAGGAAACAGAAAAATGCAACCCTAGACTCCTATTTTGGGGGCATAGAGCGGGAAAAGGACTGTGAAGTCAGAAGTCCTGCTCCAAAAGCCCCAGGGGAAAACATGAGCGGGTTGCAGGCCATAGAGGACCTTAAGAAGGACTTTAAAAATCAAATAAGAGAAGTGGAGGAAAAATTGGAAAGAGAAATGAGAAGGATGCAGGAAAAGTATGAAATGAGGGTCAACAGCCTGACTGAGGAAAACAACACCTTAAAAAATAGACTAACTCAAATGGCAAAGGAGGCCCAAAAGGGCAATGAGGAGAAGAATGCCTTAAAAAGTCAAATTTGCCAGATGGAAAAAGAATCTCAAAAGTTCACTGAGGAGATTCATTCCTTCAGAGTTAGACTGGAGCAAATGGAAGCTAATGACTTTATGAGAAATCAAGGTGCTGTTAAGCAGATCCAAACAAATGAAAGATTAGAAGGCAATGTGAAATATCTCATGGGAAAAACCACTGACCTGAAAATAGATCCAGGAGAGACAATTTAAAAATTATTGGACTACCTGAAAGCCATGATCAAAGAAAGAACCTAGAAATCACCCTTCAAGAAATTCTCAAGGAAAATTGCCCTGATGTTTTAGATCCAGAGGGCAAAATAGAGGTTGAAAGAATCCACTGATCACCTCCTGAAAAAGATCCCAAAAAGAAAACTCCCAGGAATATTATAGCCAGGTTCCAGAATCCCCAGATCAAGGAGAAAATACTACAAGCAGCCAGGAAGAAACAATTTCAATATTGTGGAAACACAATCAGAATAGCCCAGGACCTGGCAGCTTCTACACTGAGGGATCGAAGGGCATGGAATATGATATTCCAGAGGGCAAAAGAACTGGGAATGAACCCAAGGGTCACCTACCCAGCAAAACTGAGTATTTTGTTTCAGGGGAAAATATGGTCATTCAGTGGAATAGAGGACTTTCAAGCATTCTTGAGGAAAAAACCAGAGTTGAATAGAAAATTTGACATCCAGACACAAGAAGCAAGAGATGCCTGAGAAGGTAATCAGGGAAAAGAAATCAAAAGGAACTTATCAAAGTTGAACTATTTACATTCCTATATGGAAAAGCAATAACTGTGACTGATGATATCTTTCTCACTATGAAAATAATGGAAGAAGGGTGTGTGGTCATATGAATACATATGTGAATGTGTGTGTATATGGTTACAGTTATATATGGATAGAGGGCATAGGTTGAATTTGTTGGGAAGGGAGGATACTCAAGGGGTGAAATTATGAGGTGAGAGAGGAAAGTGGCAAGAGGAGATGGGGAGAGACAAGGTAGGGTAAACTATCTCATGTAGAAGAAGCAAGGGGAAGTGGCTGCAAGGGAGGGGAAGAATAGGAAGGCAAAAAGGCAAAACCACATTCTCATTGAATTTTGTTCAGGGAGAGAATGATATACATACCAAATGGGATATATCAACCTACAGTAGAATACGGGGAAGGGGGATGAGAGGAGGGATGATGGATGGGAGGGCATCCTTGGGGGGAGGGGAGGTTGGAAGTACCCACTATAGAAGAGGGACAGGATCATGTAGGGAATGGACCAGGTGGGGGTGGGATGAGTGGGAGGGAATTATAAGCAGCCTTATACAATATATCTACTATGATAATGTTTTGCATAGCTAGACATGTACAACGTATACTGAATTACTTATCTCCCCAGAGGGAATGGGTGACAAGGGAGGAAGGAAATGGATCTGAAATTCGAGGTCTTAAGATTAAATGTTTCAAATATATATAAATACTATTATTAATACTCTTTTGCTTGTAATTGGGAGATAAGATGTGCAGGCATTGGGACACAAAGATTCACCTTCCTCTAATGGAAAAGTCGAAGGGGGTATGGGAGATGATATGGGAGAGAGCAGATTGGAGGAAGTGATATCTTGTGGGACTGCTATTCTGGGAGGTTGGGTAGGGGAATAATGGGGGGAAAATGATTGTAACTCAAAATCTGGCGGAAATGAATGATGTAAAACAGAAGTTAATAAAGAATTTGTTAAAAAAAAAAAAAGATCCCTTACAGTTCTAAGTGTATGTGATGCTCCCCAAGCCTTCATGTTACAGATGAAGAAACTATCTCATAAAGGAAAATCACATGGAGAGTGGTGACTTGTCCATTGACAGAGCATGGATCTCTCTGACTCCATATTCAGTGAGTCTTTTCTAGTCCCCTAAAGTGCTCTTCCAGCCTTGCAAGTTGGAGCTGGTTAATTTATTTGTTTTTGTTTTCTTCTGTCTCCAACTCAATCTCATAGGAAAAATCATAATGGCAAAAATCATTCTCTAATATTTGTTAATGAGGAAGGGAGAGTTCCTGAAAGAGTCAGAGGTAGATAAAGGGAAATGGGGGCAGGTTTCCCTGAAAAATTCTTCAACCAAAGCAAATCCCCTGGGGTGTGTAGCCAGGAAGTCGGGGTTGGGGATGGGGCACTTGCTTAGCAGTCAAGGGGCTGAGCAGTCAGTTGTTGCTCTCTGTGAGGTTCCAGCTCCAGCTCTAGCCCAACTCCAACTGTGTTATTTCCCTTTCCCTTCTAGCCTGGGTCTTCGCCGCTTTCACTTTCACTCTTGCCTCCTTAACTCCCTCCTTCTGAGCCCTCCAACCCCAGCCCCACCAATAGTGTGGTTTTTCGTGGGCCACTGATAGATAACCCACCCGAGGTTTTTCCTCAGCTGACACGTGGAGGTGCCCAAGCCAAGGAAGAAAGGGGGATAGAGACTTAAGCCCCGGTTTTCTAAATTTTGTAACCATGACAATCGGTCAGAGTCAGTGGGACCCCCTTCACACCTCCCCTCCCCCCACTTCTAAGGAAGACACTATAGATCACAATACAATGGGTTTTTACAATTCAAAGTGAATTAAAATGAAATGTTATTTGGAGAATGTTGTAAACCATGCCTAGAAATTACTGACCTGAGCCCTGAATCTAGGCCAGACACTCACATCTCTCCCCAGTCTCAGCCACCCCGATGTTTGTCTGGATCTAAATCAAAGATAGGCCCATTGTGACTGACAGAAGAAGATACACTCAAACTGAGATCTGCACTGCCTTCCACTTCCTCCACCTGAGATTTGTCCAGTTGGGAAGGAGAAGGGTGGGGCAGAGCCTACCTCAATCTTAGCATCACACCCTTTACTTCTTTTGTGCTGTTGTAATCACTCTCCACAGTAGGTCATGATCATAACCATGCTTAGGCAACCCTTTAGGGTGCAGAAAATGCTGATGTGGGGTGGGAGTGAAGAGACAAATCCTTTAGTTCAAACCATGTATAAAAAGCTAGATTGCAAGTTCACCATTTCACAGATAGTAAAGTTTGACAGTGATTAACATATTAAGCAAAGTTGGTATCAGTCTTTAAAGTGAAAAAAAAAAAGAAGCCTTAAGGGCCACAGAATCCAAGCCTCCCTTTTAGAAATGGGAAGGAGGCAGCTAGGTGGTTTGGTGAATATCACATCAGCCCTGGAGTCAGGAGGACCTGAGTTCAAATATGACCTCAGATACTTGACACTAGCTAGCTAGCTATGTGAGTTTGGGCAAGTCATTTATAACCATGATTGTCTCTCTTCCTCCCTTCAAAAAAAAAAAAACAAAAACTTTTTTTTTTTAAAGAGAGAAAGAAATGGGGAAGCTCAAGCAGCAGAAGTAACTAGCCGGTGGCAAGGTTGAGAATCCTAGATATTTTGACTCCAGAACTAATACCACCCCTACCATACTCTAACTATTCAAACCTGTTTTTATTATTGAGATAGATCTTTTAGATGTCTGGCTTTGATGGAAGCCAGGGAAAACCTTCAAGGCCAAGTTGTAGCTTCACTTTCTGCAGTCCTCTAAATCCCAATGCATTGGTTCCCCTTAATTCTAGCCCTTGGAGAGCTTTCTCCCTTCCCTAACCCTCTGTTGCTGGAGAAATTCCCATATTGTTACTGTTTTCAAATCTTTGACTTTCTTTGCTGCCTCTAGCACATGACTCACAATGGCCCTCTTTCTCATCCCCTTTTGCCTAAACTGGTTCCTTTCTTTTCTTTCATACCTCAGCCACTCATGCTTGTCTTGGGTCTTAACTGAAAGAGATACTACTCAGTGTTAGCTCTCAGCAGACAAAGTCCAACTCCCCATAGGCCTGAAGATAAGAAGGAAGATAGAAAACCCTGAGAAGAAATGAGATCATATGGGTGGGAAGAGTGAGAGTTAGGGTCAAAACTCCAGAGTGTATACCTAAGGGAAATCCTAATGTCTCCCCATTTCTGCCAGAATTCTTTCCCAATCCCACAACCCTCCTAATGGCCAAAGCTCCACTCAGTTGTAACAGTCCTTTTTTGAGCATTTACTTTATTTTACAACACTGAGCACAGAAAATGCTAAGTTAGAAAATCAAAGGAAAATTGAATTGTGCCTCGAGTCTGTTTTGTCTCACTTGGGCTCAGGCTGCTGTCCTTTCTTCTCCTGTTCTGCAACTTCCGGGGCCTCAAATGACTCAGCTCCCTGAGTCTTCCCAGTGGGGTCAATCCTGCAGTCTCCATAGTCACCCCTGAATCTTCAGGTACTCGTGGAATAGGTTACTGACATCTGAGCTCTCTACCTTCACCCAGCCATCCTCCTTCATGTGGTACACTGTGGGAAAATGGAAGAGAAATGGAGAATTCTTTATCACTGGTCTAAGACCCTTTCAAAGAATTCCCATGCCCCTTATCTCAGTACCCTTAAATTTTGAGAATTTAGGGCCCACTTTTCTTTCATGATTCTATTCAGGATATTCAGTACCTTGAATATTTCTTATCCCTCCCACCCTGGCAATATATGTCTCCCACTTCCTCTTGGCCTCCTGATCCCTGACTCTAAAGGGACTGGAAAAGGGAGTTGGGGTAAGTCTCTTACTATTGACAAAACCCCCAGAGTAGTTATCTCGATGGGTGGCATGGACGATGGCCCTCCGGGCAAGGTCATAAGCTTCCTCAGGGCTGAGGTCGGGTCGGTAGCCACTGTCCAGGACTCCATAGGCATAACTATTTCCACTGCCTGTGGAAAACATAGTCCCTGAGAGTCTTGTCCCATTGTCATCCACATAATACAGTCCAGGGCCCTGAAGGAAAAGAGGAAGAGAGACTTAGGAGGAGGCAACAAAGAATTCAAGAGAAACCATAAAATGAGTCTAAAATCAAGGCAATGATCATAGAAAGTGGGAGATTCTTGTAGAACTTTGAACAGAAGCATGGGACCTTAGAAGACATTGTGGAATCAGGTGGCATAGGAGAAAGGCTATGGACTTGGTAACAGAAAGCCTGGATTTGAATTCTAGATGCCACTTACTAACAGTGTCTGGGGAACCATCACTTAACCTCTCTGAACCTTGTTTTCCTCATCTGAATAATAATGCTCACAATAGATTTTGGGGAGGAAAGAAGCTTCTGAATCATAAAGTGTTACTCAAACTGCAGCTATTTGTGGGGAGGAGAGGATGAGAGTTTCCTTCAGTCATACATCTATCATGGAACATCTAGCATGTCGGATGAAGTGCAGTCACTGGGAGAATGAAGCTCAGGCAGTCCACATTTGCAGTGGAATGAAAGCAACAAACCTTTTTGTCCCACCCACAAATCATACTGCCCATGGATAGCCCCATGCCTCGGTACTGGCACATCATGTTGGACAGCAGTTTGGAAGCAGCAGACACAGAGATGCGCTCCCCATTCCGAAGGCGGTAGAGCCTGAGAAGGAAAAGGTTGGTGGAGAGGATTTTAGTCAAGTCAACAAGTCAATTAAGGGCTTACCACATGCCAGGCATTGTGCTAAATGTTTAGGGTTAGAAGAAAGAGAAGGGAAGAGGGAGGAAAAATAGTTCAAAGTGGTCTACTTTAGCAGAGGGGGAGCTCAAAGTGTGGGAGGAGAGGCAGTGGATGAAAATGCCTTCAGGGAGCCTGAATATCAAGGGAAATTTGGAGGTTAGGTTTTGAAACATTAAGGCTTAAAAACCCCAGACAGCCAGGCATGAGGGCATACCATCAAAAGGGTACTGGGACTCCCAAATCATTTAAACTTTTTAAAAAGCTCCTAAGTCTGTCCATTTTCAGAAAGGATTAAAGATTGTACACAGTGCACTTTATACTTTTTAAAGGTTCATATAGTTTGTATTTGTCTCTTTTAAGTATTTTACTAATCTGTGGGGTAGGTTGTGGGATTTGAAAAGGCTAGTGTCCTCTGGAAAGATAAGGTTTGTGTGGCAGAGGTTTGTGGGTGGAGATAAATACAAGATGAGGACCAGTTAAGAAGAGACAAGGAGTTCCATCTTAGCAGGAGTGGAAAGGAAGGAATCAAGAAGCTTAGGATGAAGTTTGGGGGCTCCCTTACCTACACTCTTTGGCCAAGAGACGTTCCCAGTATTGGCAGTCAGCTGCACAGCCTGACATGGTTCCCAGAAGGTAAGGATTAATCTCAATTACTTTGTTCACATGCAGAGTGTCTGGGAGAGCAATGAAACACTGGTTTTAGGAGAAGGCAAAGAGCCTGACCCACATCTTTTCCCAGTCTCAATTCTTCTTTCCCCAGTTCCAATCAGAGATCTAGGTTGGAAGCTCCTCCCTTATGGAAGATGTCCAGATTCCAGTCCCCAACAGCCAAACTCACCAATATAATTCCCAGCTGAGGCCCGGGAATCTACTGCCACAACCACACCGTGTTGGAACTTGAAAGCTAGTGTGGTGGTACCATGGGCCATCTCAATTCGGACTTGATGGGCAGCATCACCCTCCAGGGAATGAAGGAACTCAGGAGGCTGGGGGTGGAAGGAAGAGAGGAAGAAACAGGAGGGAGGGGGCCAGTGAGAGCCTCAGGATGAGTGGATCAGGCAAAGGGATTTGGACAATGTGAGAAAAAAGGGGAACATTGAAAGTCAACTATCAGGGCATGAGAAATTGAAGGGCTTAGTGATGGGAGGGGAGGCAGGATTCAAAAGGGAGAAAACGATGTAAGTAAGAGGTTGGGAATTGGCCTAAGGGGACAAAGAATAATACAAGTCCTTCACCTTCCACAAGAACATCTGCCCCCTGGCAGGCTGGCGGAAATAGAGAAAGATTTGACCAGAACTCACTCTGAACTTGTAAAGAACTCCTCCCCACTCCCACCTTTGATTCAATCTCACAGTTCAGCAATTCATTTCCCACCGACCTCTGACATCTTTGATGCTTTCTGGCTGAAAGGATGCCTTCCTAGCCTTACCTATCTCCGTCCCTCCACTCATGCCAGTTTTTAACTCTTAGTCCCATTCCACTCCAGCCCTGACCTGCAGTCCTCGTGGGACAGCCAATTCCGGGGTCCGCAGGGAGAAGCTGTAGTGCCCAGGACCTTGGCGGTGTCCACTCCCCGTGAGCTGTGCCTCACGCTCCCAGGGAGCCCCGCACACTTCGAGTAGCGCCATGATCTTCCCCCTTCCACTCCGCTCACGATGTATGCCTTCTAGCCCACGGGAAGTGAAAGCGAAAGCCTGGTACAAAAGGGGCGGGAGCCAGAGCTAGAGCCTTCCTTCCCCATCCACCTACTTCACCCACCCACCCCCTACCCCATCCTCCCACACACCTCAATCCTAGGGAGCCAGCGTGGGTACTATCAGAGTGTTGTAGTGTTCTTTCACTGAGTTTTCAGAAGAGAGAGAAAGTGAGGACAGAAAAGATGGGCTGTCAGAAGGAGGAGAGAATAGGGAGGACAGAGCAGCTTTCTATCGAGGGACATCTGAAAAAGGCGGTCTGGGTCTTGGACAAGATGCGAGAAACTGGAACCTGCAGGCGATGGGCTCGGGTCCGATTAACTTCCCTGTACTAGTAAATCGCAGAGATTGGGAGGGGATGAACACTGAGGGAATCACTCTCTGCACAGACTGGATGGGAATCCAATGTGGCAGTGCTGTGGGGTGGGGCGAGGTGGGGTGAGAAATGCAGCCAAGCACGCCCCACTCAGTCCCATCTTCTCACCTCCGCCCCTGCAGTCCAGATACTTTGGCAGGGTCCAGTTCTGATTGGGGAAATGGAACAAAATATTAGGGAGAAGGAACGTCCTCCCCCCTATCTCTCTCCGTAACTTAATGACACCCAAGGGCAGACATCTCTCCTTGTCCTCCCCGAACACCCCGCGGTTAACTCCACAAGCTTCTCAGCCTGCAATTTCATAAACCGAGCCCTGGGCGCCAACCTGTGGGAGCCTAATCTGCCTAACAACCAAAGACGTCACCACACAGATCTCTTCCTGATTGGACTAGATTCTCAGGCACTCTTGCACTGGCGAACCTGTCAAAAAAGCTACCAAAAGGCAGTGAAACCTAGGAAAGCTAAGAAAGGCAGTTCGTATGGAAAGACCGTCCAGAGAGGTGAGGGAAAAAAGGGGGGGGGGGGGTGAGAGCTTCAGTGCAGTGAAGCCTGTTCAGCAAAATGCTCGTTCTCTTTGCTCCGCCGAAGGGGCAGCTGCACCCCACCCGCAACCCCCAATCCCCTCCCTCCCGGCCGGGGCCACCAGGTACCACTCACACAATAACAGATAGTGGACGGGAGAGGGCTGGGACCGGAAGAAGGCGAAGAGGGAGGGCAGAAGAGATTAGAAAAGAGATGGGGCTAAGGGGCTGAGAACTGATGTTAATAATGCGTTGCATTTGTCTAGAGAGTCCCATTTTACGTGCACTGAATTGGATCATTCTGCATTTAGCACTTTAAGGCTGGCAAGAAGCTTTAGCTGTGTTTTCCTACTTGATTCTCTCGTGGGATCATAGAGCTAGGGGCATTAATGGCCAATTAATCTAATGTCTTTGTTTTACAGGTGGGGAAGTGGAGGCCCACAGAGTCTAAATGACCCACTCAGGGTCACACTGCTAGTAAGTGGCAAACTGGGATTGTAATTCAGGTCTGCTGCCCACGAATCCAGAAATTTACTCCCTGCACCATCCTGATCCCCCGAACTTGTCTTTTTGCAGCTGAGGATCAGCAGATTTTTACATTGGGAGAAGCCTTAGTGATTCTCCAGAGAATTCCAATGTCCTCCTTTTACAGAAGAGGAAACCAAGGCTCAGAGAAAGGAAACCCGAAGCTAGCTCTCCTAATCCCAAAGCAGTGCCCTTTACCTGACAATTCAATTCAGCAGGCAAACTTCTGACTTTTCCTGTAGTGCTTCCGGCCATTTCCATTCTCCCTGCAACTCACAGGTTTGGTTTTCCCCAGAGAATAACTCTTCTCTAGTTTCAAGGTACTCTTAAGGCCTGCATTTCCTAATACCGTAGTTCATGGGCCCCATAGTCTCACTTTAATAGCCAGAGGAAATAATTATTTAAAATTAAATACTATTAATGATGTGGCACACGAAGAAACATAGCAACAAAACTTTCTGGCATAAGCCTAGCGTGCACTGGCCTAGAAATGCACACATCAGTGTTTGGAGCAGACACATGTAGGGGATATGGATGGGAAACACATGCAAGGAACACATGTGACTAGAGCACAAATGCAAAAAAGTGTAATGGAGGCCACGGCAGGACTGGGTTATGTTGCTGTGCTGCTCTCACTAGGTGTACCTATTTATTTGGGTTGTTTGTTTGTTTTTTGCCTTTTGGAGGGCAATTAGGGTTAAGTAACTTGTCCAAGGTCACACGGCTAGGTTTTTGTTTGTGTGTGTGTTAAGTGTCTGAGGCCGGATCCGAACTCAGGTCCTTCTGACTCCAGGGCCGGCGCTCTACTCACTGCGCCCCCTAGCTGCCCCTAGGTGTACCTACTTATGGTAGCATAGTCTCACCCCAGTGTTCCTCAGATAGATGCTATTTATCACCTCCAATTTCTGACTCAGCAGAAATCCTTGGCTAGCTGTTCCTCAAAGGACACACACACACACACACACACACACACACACACACACACAGTGCATGCATTTTCTTTTAATGTAAAGTATATGTGTCTTTTCTACTCCTCTTAGAAAAAGTCAGAAACTTTTGCATGGGACCAACAGGATACCTCTGCTCTGCTTCTCCTGGCTTGTTCCTCTAAGCTTTTCTGTGTCATCCAGTCCTTTGACAATCTGTTAAAGTCTATGAACCTAAGAGTAATATTCTAAAATGCAGCATGAAATAAAATATAGAGGATTACCAAGGAAGCAAATTATATTAAAATAACATTAAAAAAATAAGTTCATGGCACCTACCCAGCAAAACTGAATATAATGTTTCAGGGGAAAATATGGTCATTCAATGAAATGGAGGATTTTCAAGCATTCTTGAGGAAAAAACCAGAGCTGAACAAAAAATTTGACTTTTAACTACAAGAAGCAAGAGAAGCATGAGAAGGTAAACAGGAAAAAGAAATCATAAGGAACTTATTAAAGTTGAACTATTTACATTCCTACATGGAAAAATAATAATTGTAACTCATAAGACTTTTCTCAATATGAGCATTGTTGAAGGGAATATATATGTATACATACATATGTATGTATGTATAGGAGGGTGTATGTGTATATAAATATATCTGTGAGTGTGGGCATTTGTATGTTCGTGTATACATAGAGGGCACAGGATGAGTTGAATATGAAGGGATATCATCTTAAAAATAATAAAATTAAGAGGTGAGAGGAATTTATTGGGAGAAGGAGAAAGGGAAAGATACATCAGGGTAAGTTATCTCATATAAAAGAGACAAGAGAAAACTGTTACAATGGAGGGGAAAAGCAGGAAGGTGAAAGGGAATGGGACAACCTTATTCTCACTGAATTTGGCTTAAGGAGGGAATAACATACACACTCATTTGGGTATCTTACCCTGAAGGAAAATAAGGGGAAAGGGAATAAGAGGGGAGATGATAGAAGGGAGGGCAGATTGGGGGAGTGGGTAGTTAGAAGCAAACACTTTTGATAAAGGAGAGGGTCGGGGCAGCTACGTGGTGCAGTGAGTAGAGTGTCGGCCCTGGAGTCAGAAGGACCTGAGTTCGGATCCGACCTCAGTCACTTAACGTACACACAAATTTAAAAAAAAAAAACCTAGCCATGTGACCTTGGGCAAGTTACTTAACCCCAATTGCCCTCCAGAAAAAGCAAAATAATAATAATAATAATAATAAAATAAATGAGCCTTTAAAAAAAGAAAAGAAAAAGGATAGGGTCAAAGGAGAAAATAGAATAATTGGTGGGGTGGGATAGGATGGAGGGAAATATAGTTAGTCTTTCACAATATACCTACTATGGAAATGTTTTGTGTAACTACACATGTACAACCTATATTGAATTGCTTATCTTCCCAGTGGGGGTGGGTGAGGAGGAAAGAAGGGAAAAAATCTGGAACTCAAAGTTTTAAAAACAAACATTAAAAAAAAAATTGGTTTTGGGGCAGCTAGGTGGCACAGTGAGTAGAGCATCTGCCCTGGAGTCAGAAGGAACTGAGTTCGGATCCAGCCTCAGACACTTGATGCACACACAAACAAAAACCTAGCTGTGTGACCTTGGGCAAGTTACTTAACCCCAATTGCCTTCCCAAAAAAAAATTGTTTTTTTACAGGCAACTGGGAAATCAGATATACAGGTACTGGGGTACAGAAATCCATCTTGCCATACTAGAAAGTTAAGGAGGGGTGATGGAGGATATAAGAGAGAACAGATTAGGGGAAGGGCTATTCATTAGGCTTGCTTTTTTGGGGTGGGGGTAGGGGAAAGACAGAAAATTTGTAACTCAAAATCTGGTGAAAATGAATGTTGAAAACTAAAAATAAATAAATAAATTGGGAAAAATTTAAAAAAAAAGTTCATGGATCCCAAGTTAAGACCCCCTGCTAGAGTATTGATTTCTATCTTATTCTCTCATATTGCTAAGACTTTTCTCTCCCCAGAAGGTGATTCTCAGTCCTAGATGCTAAGCTAGCCAAAGATCTGGATTCTTTCAGCCTAGCTAACAGTATAAATTTAAGCCTTTTCTCTGAATTTGTCTTCCTGGGTCAGGACCTTGAGTCCCTCTATCAAAGACCTCAGTCTTGCTTATAGTGAGTATTCTATATCCTTCTCAATTTTATTTTCTGAAGGCTAGACTATGAACCAAGCAACAGTTATTTGTCTAATAACTACCAGACAGCCCTGGGATTCAAAGTTCCCCACTTTTCAAATCCTAATTTTTTTTTTATTACAGAGATGTGTGGATGAGGAAAAGACAGAGATAAGCTAAGCATAAGGGACAAATCCTCTCTTCTCCCCCCTATAACCACATTTTTGCTCCCTTTCAAATGAACATAGAACCAACACGAAGTCTCTGAGTACCTTACCTTGAGAGACAAGTCTCCCAAATACATGTGCAAGGCTCTTTTCTAGAGATACAGATACAAAACTGAAAACAGTCTCCTTCCTCTACCAGTCTCCTTGGTATGCAATGTATAAACAGATAAGTAAATTTAATTTGCAAAGGCAGAGAGGAAACAAAGGGGATTAGGAACATCCATCAGAGAAAATGAATCCCAAACTGAAACTTGAAGCAAAAAGGCTCAAATGAAGAATGAATGATTTCCAAATACGGGAGGACAACCTGTGCAAAGTCCTAAACATATAAAATTCAATATCAAGTTCAAGAAACAGCAAGTGAGAAACTTTTTCTGAAATGTGTAGTACCTGGAAAGGAATAAAATGAAATTTTTTGTAAAGTTAGATTAGTGCCCATTTGTGAAGAACTTTAAATGCTTAATTCAGGGCTTTGCATTTTATTCTAGAGGCAATAGGAAACCAATGAATACTTTTTTTAAGATCAGATTTGGGGATGGGGAAGGCAATAGACAAATCTATACCTTAAGATTATTTTAAGAGTTGTAAGAATATGGATTGTAGGAACAAGACAGTGGAAGCAAAGAAACTAAATTAGAAGGGTATTGCAATAGTCCAGAATAAAAAGGGGGAGAAAGGCTGGAACTAGGGTAATGGTTAAAGAAAACAGGGAGGGGGTGGCTAGGTGGTGCAGTGAATAGAGCGCCAGCCCTGGAATCAGAAGGACCTGAGTTCGGATCCGGCCTCAGACACTTAACATGCACACAAACAAAAACCTAGCCGTGTGACCTTGGGCAAGTTACTTAACCCCAATTGCCCTAAAGGGGCGGCTAGGTGGCGCAGTGAGTAAGAGCGCTGGCCTCAGAGTTGGGATGACCCGAGATCAGATCCGGCCTCATAAAATGAGCACCCACGCATAAATAATGACTAGCCGTGTAACCTTGAGCAAGTTACTTAACCCCAATTGCTTTAAAAAAAAAAAAAGAAAAGAAAAAAGGGAGGATGTATGAAATGTTATGGAGATACAAACAACAGTTGACAACTGATGGAATGGTCAAAAAAGAGGTAAAAAATTTTTGAATGAGTATGAGGTTGGTGACAAATCTTGATGACTACAAGGATGGTGGGGCCCTCAATAGTAATAGGAAAGTTTGGGAGAGGGGTAGGTTAAGGAAGACAAGCAGTTCCATTTCTGGACATGTTGAGTTTGAGATGCCTATGGAACAATCAAACTGGAGATGTGCAGACAGTTAAAGATGGGAGACTGGAGCTCATCAGAGAGATGATGGCAGGCTATAAAAATTAAGAGATCTTCTAAAGAGAAGTAACTGAACATCATGGGAGCTGATGAGATCACTGAGTCTAGAAAAAGAAGAAAAAAGAGCCCAGAAGAGATATAGTGGACACTCGTGCTTAAGGGGCAAGACAAGGTTGATGATCCAGCAAAGGAAACTCAGAAAAAATAGTCAGATAGGTAGGATGAGAACTAGGAAATAGCAATGTCATGAAAATAGAGATGAGAGTATGAAAATTCAAGAAAAATGAGAACTGAGAAAAATCCATTGGTATTAGTTATTAAAAGATCTTCATTATCCTGGGAGAGAACAGTTTCAGCTGAATGATGTAGGGACAGAAACTAAATGACATGAAATGATAAGGGAGTGATAGGGGAGGAAATGGAATCAGTGAGTGTAAAAGATTTTCTACAGGAGTTTGGACACTAGATGGAGATAGGAATTGGGGAGCTCTGGGTTTATTTCTAGATAGCAGGAAAGACACAAATGGGTATAGATTGAAAATGAAAGAGAAGAAAGGAGTTCAGAGGGTATAAGTGACTTGCCCAAGGTTACACAATTGGAAAATAACAAAAATCTGAACCCCCCAAAGCCTCTTGACTCCAACTGTATACTTCTAGACATACTCTTGTAGGAAACTAGGAG
The DNA here is from genome assembly GCA_011680675.1 of Gymnobelideus leadbeateri. Lineage (NCBI taxonomy): Eukaryota > Metazoa > Chordata > Mammalia > Diprotodontia > Petauridae > Gymnobelideus > Gymnobelideus leadbeateri. The sequence goes on along the minus strand of WOXC01005969.1, from coordinate 574,666 downwards.
GAAGAGAAGGAGAAAAAGTGAGTTTGGGGGATTCCAGTGCTTAATTTGTATGGGATCTAGGAGAAGAGCTGCAGAGACCCTGAGCTATTGCAACTAGAAAAAAACCAGAGAAAACACAAAACTTAAGAAAATACCAAATTTATTTTCAGCATCAAGCATTTCCACAATACTTCTGTGTCAGCAGGAGAGAGACTTGATCCTCCAATGCCCCTGTCACCACACTGTATGTGGAGACACCCCAGTCAACCTCTCTGGTAACTTTGTCCCTAACTTTCTATGCCTCTTCAATTCAAAGACCTTGAACTCTGGCTCTATAAAAAATGACTGATAGCTACTGTTGCTATCTGTCCTTTACAAACTCTAGAACTAGGCAGTAATAAAAGATAATCTCCTTGGGGACAGGGGCTGTTGTGTTTCTGTCTTCATTTCTCATCCACTGTCAAAAACAGTGTTGGTGCAGACTTGGTGCTTAATAAGTTCTTGTTGAAAGAATGAATGAATTCTCATTAAGTTGTTCCCATTAACAGCTTCTTTGCCTTCCCCTACACTACTCTTTGCAATTTAAAAGAGGAGCCTGAAGTAGAAAACCTTAAATCAAAGGAATTAATGTTGGTGATGGGAATATAATTAGGAGGAGTCTAATTGTGATATGGAAAACCTTTCTGGAACTGCTAAAGCATATCATGTAGCAAAAAGAGGCTGAAATTCTTCCTCTGTTCTTCCATTTTCAGGAGATGAGAGAAGAGCTGTGCTTTGCCCATAAGGGGGATTCAAGTATGTCCCTCATTCTTGAGGAGCTGAGCTCCCACCTGTGGTCTCCACCATGGTCCGGTATCGACCTCCTTTCTCCATGAGCTGCCTATGGGTCCCACTCTCCTGAATGGCCCCATCCTCCAGGAAGAGTATGTGGTCAGCCCTTTCCACAGAGCTGAGACGCTGGGTGATGAGTAGCACTGCCTGAGAGGCCCTCCTAAGGGAATCATACACAAGTTGCTCCACCTGTAGGAAGAAGGCACAGATGCTATTAGTAAGCCTCATAAACAGATCATAGCACTGATGCCATTAGCATTAGCTGTCTCATCTATAGTGACCTCTTACTGCCATCCCATTCCAAAGAAATGGTTTTAAGAATCCTGTGAGCTCTAGAGAAAGAAAAATAAGCCCAGCACATGCTTAGGCATAGTTATGCATTTAATCAAGGATTTTTTAATGGTGATGATGATGACTATAAAGGGAAAAAAAGGAAAAGAAGTCAAATTTAAAGATTTTATCTGGAAGATTTGGGTAGTATAGATTTCCTCAAACAGAAAATTCCCTGGGTGCACCAGGAAGGAGGAATTAGTGTTGCCTTCAGCTTTAAGGATTTGGGAGTTAGGAGAGTTGGAGTGGTTGCTATCTCACCCTTAACTGGTTGTCTGTATCCAGGGCACTGGTGGCATCATCTAAGATGAGGACACTTGGGTTCCGGATCAGAGCCCGAGCCAGGGCCACTGCCTGCTGCTGACCCCCTGACAGCAGGCTCCCTGATTCTCCTATGTCTGGAGAAAGAATCAGATGCATTGAGAGCAGGACCCTTACAGCCATGACACATGCTTTGTCTCTTAGACTAAAAGGGGTGTATAGGATTGAGACAGTAGTGGAATGATAGACAGTCTGTGAGGGTCCATGAAAACCAAGGAATGAGATTCCAAAGGCCTTAATCCACCCATCTTTGTAACTCCTGCCCTAGAAGGCAGAAGTCCAAACTGTCTAGGCTCTTCAGTCAGGGGGAGCCTAGCCCATTATATCTAGTCAGACCCAGACCATGTTCCATATGCCATCCAGGCATCCATGTGGATATCTTGGCACAGGCCCTGCCACTGCACCAGTACACTTACCTTTCCTTTCCACCTCTTGCTTTGGGCAGTTATCCTATAAATGGTAATATTGCTTCTGAAAAGGACTGTTCTATGGATTACTCATCATCCCTATGATTCTACAGACTCAAAGTCTTTTCCTTGGCTGCTACTCACCTATATGTGTTGCCTTCCATTACTAGAAGGTAATCTAGTTGAGGGCAGGGACTTTTTTACCTACTTATTTGTATCCCCAGCACTTAGCACAAGCTTGGCACAGAGCTTGAAGTTAATAATAATAGATAACATTTATATAGCACTTACTCTGTGCCAGGCATTATGCTAATTATTATTTCATTTGATTATTACAATCATTTGATATTACAATTGTTATTTCATTTGATCTCCCAGCAACCCTGGGAGGTGGGTGCTGTTATTATCCCCACTTTACAGATAAGGAAACTGAGGCAAAGAAAGGTTAAGTGACCTGTCCAATGTCACATGGCTAGTAAGTGTCTGAGACTGGATTTGAACGTTTATATTTTTGAGGCAGCTAGGTAGCATAGTGGGTAGAGGCTAGGCATGGAGACAGGTAGTCCTGCACTCAAATAAAGCCTCAGACACTTAACTAGCTATGTGACCCTGGCAAGCCTGCCTCAGTTTAATCAATAGCAAAAACTGAAATGATAATAGCACCTGCCTCCCAGGGCTGTGAAGATCAAATAAGACAGCATTTATAAAGGATGTAGCACAGTGCCTGGCACATAGTAGGTGCTTAATCAATGATTGTTTTCTTTTCCTTGTTCCCTTCCTCTAGTATTGATTAATTTTTTTTCCCATTGATTCATTCATTCCTTGTCTGCCTCTAGTGTAGGGTTGAGTTAAAGATGAAATGTAATGAGCCAGGAATAAGTGGTGAAGGGATGTGTCTACTTAGTAAGTGAATATTCCCAGTACCTGTGTAGTAGCCCTGGGGCAACTGAGAGATGAAGCTGTGAACTCCAGCCTTCCTGGCAGCCTCCATAACCTCCTCCAACTCTGGCTTCCGTTCCAGCCCATAGGCTATGTTTTCATACAGATTCCGTCCAAATAGTTGTGGTTCTTGTGACACTGCAGCCACCTGGGATGAACCAGGGAAGGTAAATTCGGGAGAAGAGGGAGCTCAGGTCAAGGATTGGGTGTTTCCATTCCTCAGGATAAATTCTTCATCTCCATCACACCTACCAACAAGGCTGCTGCTGGGCTAGGACCAAGAACTCTGCCTGCCCTTTGCTCTCCTTTCATGCCTTCATTGACCTTTTCTCCCAAGGGTATTCTGACCCAGGTGATCCTCCAATCCTCACCTGTGAGTGCAGGTATCGGTGCTGGTATTGAGGCAGTGGCTTTCCATCCAGCAGCAGCTGGCCCTTTGTAGGTTGATACAGATTCTGCAGCAATGCAGCCACTGAGCTCTTCCCAGCCCCATTGGGCCCCACTAGGGCTGTCACCTTTCCAGGGTGCAGAGTGAATGTCACTCCCTAAAGGAACAAGAAAGGGAAGGCATCATGGGAGGGACAGAGAGAGTCTATCCTCTGGTACCAAGCAGGTACACATACCCCACCACCACCACACACATATACATACATACATTCAGGGACATCCTCACATTATAAGACAGGGCTCGTGTAACTCCTGCATAACAGGGAGGAGGGAAGAGAAGGGAGAATATAAGAAAGTTGAGAGGAAAAACAGGATCTCAGTATCTGCTGCCAGAATATGGGGAAAACAAGGACACCTCTGAAAGGTTTTTTTATAGCTCCATTGAGATACCCAAACTGATTTGTAATTTTGGGGTGACTCTGTAGGTGGGTTCTCTCTGATCCTTTCTCTTCCTTGTATAGAAAGATTGGAGGAGGTTAAGTTGGTACCTGAAGAAAAAGCATATGATCCAGCACAGTGAAGAGGTGAGATGAGTTGAGGAAGGGTAATATCCCAGAGGGCATTTGATATGCTAGAAAACAGGAGAAGTGTAGTGTGAAAGGGAGGACACATTACCTGTAGGACCAAGACATCTGGCCGGCTGGGGTAAGCAAAGAAGACATCTTGGAACTCTACATGGCCGTGAAGGGTAAGAGGGGCCAGGGGACCACTGGAAGGGCATTGGGGTATTCGATCTAAGTACTCAAAGATCTTCTCTGATGATCCCACAGCCTTCTGTACACTGGGAATGGTGTAGAGCAATACCTGGAGGAAAAGGGATGAGCCAAGAGAGGGTGATGGGACACCATGTGTTGTCTAGGATATCTGACAAGAGAGCTACAAAGAGGATGCAGAAAGTGACAAGAGAGGAGGGATAAGGAAGAATGGTCAATGGGAGTCTCACCTCAACAGCACTGGTAAACTGGATCTGGTAGAGGACAAAGTTGACAAGATCTCCTCTACTCACATCCCCTTTAGTCACCATCTTTCCCCCCATGTACAGAATTCCCACCTTCAGCAGAAGTCCTAAGAACTGGGAATAGATCAGAGAGTACAAGTTAGGGGTATCAGAAAACTATAAGCATAACAATGTCACACTCATGGAAATAATAGCATTTCAGCCTCAAGTATACTCACAAAGTCATATCATTAGGTATCATATAAGAATAGGTATGAAGTCTAGGGAAAGAACTAAGAACCCTCTCTGAATTCATGCTATCTATGTCCATTGAACAAAAATTATGTTCCCTTATCCTCAAGTCCCCCCTCCATGCACCATGGTGCCTAAGAGACCCAAAGAAAGGGAAAGGCAAGATGCAGGAACCTCAAAGCACCCCCAAGAGGACTGAGAAAAGAAGTACCACAGTAGAAAGACAAGTTATCTCCATGTAAAGAAGGTACTGCTCTGGACCCTCTTAATGAAGGCAACTATCTAGAACCTCAAATAAGGGCAAAATCTATGAAGTCAATCATGAGAATGAGAGTTTTATCTCAGGGTCTTCAAATGGGAAATTTGGCCTTGGATTCCCTGGATGGGGACCGGGGTCTATAAGTCCTATATTAGTAAGTAGGTACTTTATCCCTAGGTACTCACAGTGGTGGCCCACATATTCAAAGTATAGGCCAGTGCCTCCTTCTTGTTAAGTTTCTGTGTCTTCTGGAGCTGATGGGCAAACCTCCGTGCCTCTCCTTCCTCATTTGCAAAGCTTCTGACTGTGGGCATAGCAGACAGTGCCTCCACAGCCACCTGGCTTGACTCTGCCAGGGATGTCTGTACTTTCTCTGCCAGAGACTGTGGAGACAGAGGGTAGTAACATAGTGTTGTATAGAGAGGATTTTCTTTGTACATTTTCATATGATTGTACAGAAATTAAGGGTATGAAAGAACAGGGAAGACAGTCCTATGAGTCTGACTATTCTCTATGTCCCCAGACCACAGAAGAGGACAATATCAGGGAGTAAATGAATATTTTCCCCGAGCCCTGCTAGTGTAGAGAGGCAGTGTAAAAAGACTGTGCCAAGAGCACTGCTTAGGGAGTTGGGAAGTGTGAATTCCAGTGTAAGCTCTGCTACCAGCTGGTTAGCCATGAGATCTGACAAGTTATTTATGTTCTCTGGTCTTCACTTTCCTGATCTGAAAAATAGAAATAACATTTGTGCTAGCTAGCTTGTGGATGGGTGTGAGGAAGAAGCTTTGTAATCTGTAAAGTACCTTGTAGATGCGTCATAAAAAATAATATTACATGACCTGCTAGTTGGTACAGTAGATGGAGAATTGAATTTGGAGCCAAGAAGACCTGAGTGTAAATGATCCCTCAGACACCAACTGTGTGGCCCTAAGAAAATCACTTAACCTCTCTCACCCTGAGTTTCCTCATCCATAAAGTGGAGAAGATAATGGTCCCCAATTTTCAGGGATGTTGAGAGGATCAAATAAGATAACATGTGTGAAGTGCTTTGCAAATGCTAAAGCACTGTGGTAGAACTATGCTAGAAAATATTATCATCATCATTAGTGTTGCCATTGCTACTGTTGTTGATGTTTTTGTTATTCTCTGATGTACGGACACCAGGACCAGGGTCAAGGAATAGAAAGACATGGGAGAAGAGGGAAAGCAGAAGGAAGGGATACACCAACCCCCTTAGAAAGTACAGGAACATAGGGATTCCAGAATTTGGGTACCCAGAGAAGAGAAAAGAATAGAGGGAAAATGAAAGTATCCTAGAAAGGACTATAGAAAATTGGAATAAGGGGACATGGTGAAGAAAAATGGCTAGAGAATGACCTAGAGACAGAGGCTATGGTAGAAAGGACCAGAGTTCAGGCAAGAGAACCATCAGGGCTACAGGGCAAAGACAATACACCCTATAGTCTTTTCAGTAGAGGGGGCAGAAGAAAGCCAGAGGAACTAAGCCTGTCAAAGCTAAGTGTAAAGAACAGACTGGGACTCATGAAAGTAGAGTCAAAGTTGGGTAGAGATGCTGGAGAAGAGAGGTTCCCTGGACTTACCTGTTGCCACTTGCCCAGTTCCTTGGGCACGAAGAAGAGCACAGGCAAAGCAATCAGTGTGACCAGGGTGAGGGTTGGGGATCCCCAGAGCATAAATACCAGTAAACACAGTCCTCGAAACAGGTACCACAAGAGCAGGCTTAGCTTCTCACTCAGGGACTCACTCAGTATGGCTGTGTCTTCTGACACCCGAGAGGTGATAGCACCTAAGGAGAAAGAAGGAAAGTTGACAGTATGTCAAGAGTCAAGGGTCTGGATAGTTGGAAGGGGAAATTGAAATATGAAGAGAGGCTGAGGCAAATGTCTAGGAAAATTTTGGAATGAGGGTAGGGGCTCATTAGTTTGGCCAAAATCTAAGGGCCCCGGAAGAGCCCAGGAAAACTGGAGAGGGGTGTGTGAGGTTGGGTGCTGGAGCAGGATAACAGCTGCAAAGTTCTTGAGGATCTAGTGATGTCTGTTGTGCAGTCATGGAGCCACAGGACCAAGGGTTCAAACTCTAAAAGTGGCAAATTATTAGGACTATATGGAGCCACAGCAAGAGTATTAGGAGGAAAACCTCTGGTTCTGAGAATAAAGGGAGTGTAGGATTAATATTTTTGTATAGATGGGATACATAGTAGGGTGTCTTTTCAGGTCTTTGACTTAAAAGGCCAAAGAAAGCATAGTGAATACTATATAGAGTTGTATAAAAGGCATAATGAAAGAGAAGAGTTGAGAGATCTGTTCCATTCCCACTGCCACCACCCTGGGATAGACCTTCCCTTATTTCCACCCACTTGGACTATTTATTGCAAGAGGTTTTTTGCCCCTACTCTCTTCTTCCTGTTTATTTTGCATCCTGTTGCCAGAAGAATCATTCCTGTGCATAGATTTTGTCATGTCAACTTCTCTGCACAAGTTTTCAGAAGTTCCCTATTGTCTACTAAATAATATTCATATTCCTCCTGTCTGTCATCCAAGGCCTTCCCCAATTGACCCTACTATTTCATTCATTTCAAAATTCTTTTCTATACAATCTGTGCTCCCTGTCCTCATAAGCTGCTCTCTCATGCCTTTGTTCCTTATGCCTGGAATGTACTCTTTCCCCACCTTTCCCTTCGAATTGCTATACATCCTTTCAAGTTCAACTCCAGTGCTACCTCCCCCAAAAAGTCCCCTCTGATTTCCACTTCTCCTTCAGATTACAAGGAGCATTTTTCTTCCCCATAACTTTCTATTATATGTATCATTTCATATTGTGCATTGTAGCTAGCCATATCATTGTTCTGTTCCTTAGATGCTATAGGGCCCCTTAAACTATAATTGACATGATTCATCTCAGTGTCTACTTTGTGACCTTTCTTACATTATGCATATGGACATACTTCCTTCTTACAATTTTGTAACAGCACCCTTACTCTCAGGAAGAGAAATTAGTTGACATTGTTGCCAGAAAACATAAATGTATAAGCACATTTATACATAAATTAATAATAAAGGCTTCACATGAGCTGTGCACACACACACACACACACACACACACAGAAATGGAGTTTTACTTCCTCCTTCCCTATAGAATATGAGCTAGCATTCATATGTAGAATCTTTAGGAGAAACGTTTTAAGCTCCATCATCAGAAAACCTTTGATTTTGATTTGGGAAAATGGTCCAAGGTCATCCTCCTCCTACTGGCCAGGAACTTTAGAGGCAGAACTCCACGGGAATACCCTTATCCATGTTACTCTGCTACTATTTCACCCAGATGTACTCCTCTGGACATCTCCATCATTGGGAACCTCTTCATCCTGCAAAATCACTTCAGCCCTGGAACTCACACTGCATCAGCCCTTGTTGCCTTTTGGGCCCCTTTCTCCATCTGACTGGAAGGTGGAGAGCTTCTCTCAGAGCCTCAATTTAAGGAGGGTGCCCAGATCAGCCACCTCTTCATTTCCATCCCAACTGCCTTTCACTCTTCTGGATTTCCCCATCATGCCCCTGAGCTGGGTACCACCTCTCTGCTCCCACTGCTTTTCACCTTCCTTTTGGATATTGTGTTCCTTCATTAAATTATAAACTTATTCAGGGCAGGAGCCATTCTTTCCCTTTTTTGTATACACATTACCTAGCACATCACTGTTGCTGTTTAGTTGATTAGTCCTGTAGAACTCTGTGAGCCCATTTGGGGTTTTCTTGACAAAGTTACTAGGATGGTTTACTATTTCCTTCTCTAGCTCATTTTATAGATGAATACATTGAGGCAAATAGGGTTAAGTCAGGGTCACATGGCTGGCAAGTATCTCAGGTTGGATTTGAACTTCTCCCTTTGGCAGCCAAGAGTAGATTGGGTAGCACTTTAATTCCATATTCTCCCTAAACCTCCACTTTCAATCAACTATTGCACTCAAAAATTTAAAAGCAGAAATGTGAAGGCAAAAATTACAGATAACACCTTGCTCCCCATCAATAGAACCCCTACATCTCCCTAAAAAAGAGTCATTTTAATATGCATTAGAGAGGGGTCTTTTCTCATACAAAAAGGACAAGCTGGGAATTCATATTTGAAGCTGCTGTGACATCAGTCCAATTTGGACACTGATGAGACACTGATGACAACATCAACAATTTAGAACTGGAAAGAACCTTTGGCAAGTCCAAACCTCTATTTATAGATGAAGAAATGAAAGTTAAAACACTTGCCGAGGGGTCATGCAGCCAGTAAGTGCCTGATGCTGGACTGAAAACCAGGTCTTCCTGATTTCCAGTCCAGGACTATATCCACTATGCTATGTGGCCCTTCGTTTAGAGGACCACAGCACTGCTCCTGTCTCCAGCAATCTTAAGGCCTCATCCAGTTTCATAGACTATTCTTTGACATATGTTCCTTGGAGACAGAAGTCTTGTGTGTGGTTTTCTCTTTGTTCCTTGATGTGGACCTGGACCCCTGAATTACCACATGATCATTGATTTGAGGAGGCCTCTCAGAATGAAAGTTGGGGGCAACTGATCAAACCTCCTCCTTTTAAAGCTCCTTGAACTCACACTGATCTCACATTCAAATTGTCGTAATGAGTGGCCCCTCTTCGCCCTCTTAGACAATAAGCTCCAAAAGGTTTGGGACTGGGTCTTACCTAAATTTCCTATTTCCCCCAGCACCCAGTACAACTCTCTCAATAAAGCTGGTGCTTAATAAATGTTTGTTGTAAGGAAAGAGATAGAAAGGAGTGTAAGAATGTCTTGTGTGAGGGTACAATGACTCACCTGTTTGATTCTGTTGAAAAAAGTCAGTCTCCTGGGCCAGCACAGCACGGAACACCTGTCCCTGAAGGTTGCTGTGGGCTTTGCCCATTGTGTAATTATAAATTCCATCACCAAAAAACTCTAACAAAGCACTGGAAAGAGATGAAAGGAAGGGAGGAGGATTACTGGGAGGCTTACTATTTGGGGGTGAGGGAGTCTTCTGCTGTATCAACCTGCCCAGAGTTCCAACCAGCCCTAGCTTCCAACTTCCTCAGTTCCCTAATTCCCCAATCTCTGAGTTTCCAAGCCCAGTTCCCAGACCTGGCTAGAGTGAGTATCGACATGAAAGCGATGTTTCTGGTGAAGATAGCAGCTGCTTCGTCCTGCAGGATCCAATCTGTGAGGCGACCAGTAAAGAATGGGATAGCCATCTCACCTGGAGGTGATGAGGTAGCATCAAGGAGGGAGAGAGTGACAATTAATCAACTAATAGATGCTTATTGGAGGTTTACCATATCAAGACTGGGACCTTCCAGCTAGACGCCATCCCCATCCTCTCTGGTATAGAGATAGAAAGACAATCCGCTCATCGGAAGAGTCAACCTTATCACACAGCTACACCCCAATCCTCTCACTATTTCCACAAATCATAGGGTGTTAGACCTCTTATGTTAGGTCTCTTTGAGATTACACAGTCCAACCCACATTTGAGACAGAAGCCCAGAGAGGTAAGACGAATTTCCCAAAGTCATACAGCTTACACGCAGCACCAAGATGCAAGTCCCCTGACTCCTCTTTGTGGTGTAAAGGCAAGCCCACTAAATTTGAAGTTAGCCATTCTGAGCATGCAGTTCTGCCTCTGAATCTCTCTCATGTTCCCCCAATTCACCGCCCACAATCTTCAATTCTCCCAGATTTGCCCAGTCCCTTGCATCCGCCCTCTCCTCACCTAGACAGGACAAGAGGAGGAATAACATCACTAGTGGGAAGCGACTCTGTTCTGGACCCAGGAAGCCCCGCAACCGGTGCAGGATGGACCCCGAGCCCTTGGGACCCCCCGGCACCCAAAGGTTTCCAAGTTTTTGCCATAGGACAAGCGCTAGCAGTGCCACGACATAGCTGAGAGCGAAAGCATCAAGCCGGCTCCCCCAGTACAGCGTCCCATCCCCACCTCCACTCCTCGTAGCCTCCCTCCCTCCCAGAGCTCGGAACGAGGCGAGCCCGGGCAGCGCCAGCCCCAGCGCAGCGGCCAGGAGCCCCAGCTCAGTCCTCCAGGTTTTAGCGCCGACCTGGTTAGTGGTCCATTGCATCCCCAATCCCAATATCCCCCAACGGCCCAGGCCCACCACCCAGAGCCGAAGTAGTGGAGGCCCAGTGGGCAGGAGCAAGAGCAGGAGCTGAGGCAGGGCAGGACGGAGCAGCACCCAGTCCATGAGTAGTAACGGCAGCAGCGCCCACAGCCCCCCAGAAGGGGTTCGGGGGCATAAGAGCGACCCGGGACACCCAGAGCCAGCCATGCTCGGGGCGCTGTCCGGGGTCCTGAGCTGGGTTCCTCAGAGTCTTTCAGCCCTTTGGCTAATGGTCTGGGTCCAGGGAGTGCTGGTTGCTGTGTCCCGAGCAGTCTTTTGAACTCGATTAGGAGTAAAAGAAGGGGCGGGCCGCGGCCAGAGTATAAAATAACAGGCAGTGAAATGTGTCAGGCTGCTCAGTAGCGAGAAGCGAAGCCGTTTCCAGGAAGAGAAACCGAAAGCTACGGCGGTTCCTTCGATCCGCCCCACCAAACTGCCTCACCCCGGGAATTCCAGACCTGGGTCTAAGACTTGAAGTAAATGGGGAAAGGAAACCGCCTTGCCCCTCCCCTAACCCTACCTCTCCAATCACAACCTCAACCCTCCAAGTTCTCGGCTCTGTTCTCGGTTCAGAAGAATCACTCTCTCCAACTGGCGCTCGGATGGACTGGAGCGTCACCTGTCACCTAGCAGATCAGTCCTAAACAGCTTAGGAGCTAAATTGGCCCTCAGCCCAATACTACAGAGGCGCCCCCTGGAGGGAAGCTGAGCAAGGAGGGGCGGGGCTGGAGCGCTATCCCTAGTCAGAAAGGAGTGCTCTGGGCTGAGAGGAGAAATGCGCTGCGTTGGCGGGATGCGGGAGAGCTCCTATTTTGGGAACCTCCGAATCGGAGAAGTCCATACTGGGGTAAGAGGCTCGAGGGACAGAAAAGAGGGATGGAGAGGGGGTGCGACTTTGGAAGGCCGGCATCACGGACTGAGCCGGAGAATTCACGTGGAAGCAACCCTTCACCACCCTTCAGCTGATGGAAGGAAAAGTATTACTTTGGGAGAGGCAGTCTAGGGATGTGGAGTGCGGATGAACTCTAAAGGCTGCTCGAGGAGGCCGAAGAGAGGTGTCCAGACTCCGCGGCAGAGGCTGGGGGAGAAGCGACTTCCAAGCCCTTTCGCTTTCGCTTCCCTGGGGAAACTTTGGCAGGGGTGAGTTAGGGGACTTGGGGGAAGAGAGGAGAAGAAGGTAGACTCCAGGAAGGAGCCTCGTGATCACTTGAACTATGGGTAATGGGTGAGTGAAAACCTTGGAGTGATGGAAAAGAATTTTTTTTTAAAACTATCAGTTCATCACATAGACTGCTTCTAGAAGTACTCGTGTGGAGAGGGATAGCTATAAGGGCAAAATGGAGAGTACCCCTCATCTGGCGGTGCCCCAGGTAATCTTCATCCTTGGTTTAGCTAATGGTTTAGCTAATCACGCTACACGAGCCTACCCTGGGGACTTAGCCCATAAACTGATTGCCTAAGGAAGATGGGGAGGAGCAAATAGTGTCAGGAAGCAGACAACTGATCTGTACTTACTGCCACTACTCAAGGACTGAGGTAGGCACAGCTCTGCAGGACACCAAGGACCAAGGAAGTTAGGGCTGCATCATCACTCCTCATGATCGATTTCATTCAGTAGACATTTAATTAGCACCTGTACAGACCCTAATGCACTGGGTGAAGTAATGAAGAAAGTCAAACATGGCGACTGCTGTTGTGGAGTTTGCAGTCTAATGGGGATAACACTATAAGACATCCGGCATCTGCACAGAAACTGCGGTTTAGAGGAGGGCATGAGGTGGTCCAGTGGGGAGAAAAAAAATGGAAGAAATGACATTCATTGAGTTGGATTTAAATGGAGGGAAAGAGAAAACATTACAGATATAAGGACAAGAGCACTGAGGTAAGAAAGTGGAGGTCATAGGATCAGAAGGGACTTTAGAGAGGAATTCCTAATTTATAGTTGGGGATACTAAGGATCAAAGAGTTGAAATGATTAGCCCAAGATCACACAGCTATTTAGTAGCAGGCCTAAGATTGGATTCAGGTCCTCCGAATCAGGGCAAATGGTAAATGTGTGACTAAAGAATAAAGTGCATAAGGGACAATAGTATGATATAAGGATAGGAAGGTAAATTATAACCAGCTTGTGGATAAGGAGTGGTCTGGTGTTAGTAAGTCGCAATAAGTTATTAGGACAATCTCCCAGAATACAGAAGTAGTATTTTTTTTTTACTTCCAGTAGCAAGGATAATAATAATGGATATTTACAAACCAGTTGTTTTAACTAGGTTCAGACCATAGATTCTAGCTTTTTTGGAACTTATGGCTACCAGATAAATCTATTTTCCTCCTTATCAAAATCTGCTTAACTACATCTCTTCAGTTTGAAAAAAAAGTTTCCTTGTAGCCTAGTTCTTAAATACCCAACCATGACTTCACCATCCTGAGAACTTACCATGAGAATCTTCTAAACTTATTGAGGGGAGCCAAGCAACAATTCCCATTTAACAAATCCTGGTCACCCTCTTAGCTAGTACTGTTCCATATCTAGATACAAAATATCACACATTCCAACTTTTTACACTGGAGGTCACTTCAGCACTTCAACAAGCATATCTATAAAGGTACCCACAACCTTCCCTCACTGAAAAGGTAACAAGAGGTCTCTGGGATTTTCCCAATGTTCTTTTCTCTGTGGTAGGGAAAGATGTCCTTGGAGGAATCTAAGATATAGGCAGTAAGGTCCTGGTTTGGGAAACCATTAGCCATTAGCCAGGTAAAGATACCTCTGCCCTGTCATATAATGGAGTGGGACATAATGACAATAATAGTATATTGGTAGTCAGATCCCTTGGTTCCACTTCCAGCTTCGCCAGCAGCCAAACTTGTAACAACTTTGGGGTGTCTCTTTCCTGTAATTTGTCTGTTTTCTGTTACCTGTAAAAAGAATCTATGTTTCTCTAGACAACTATAATGGCAGTGGAGTTTGATGGTGGTGTCGTGGTGGGTTCTGATTCCCGAGTTTCAGCAGGGTAAGTATCAGGGGAGGATCAGGGATTAAGGGGCTCTTCCCAAACAGACATGTTCCCTAGCCCAGGCATAAGAAGTTTTATGGAGTTAGTTTTGAAACCGATGGGAGTCAACATGAATAACAAAGCAGGGGCTGGTATAAAAAGAAGTTGGAAGCAGACTATGGAAAGAAATTTAAAGGGATGAGGACTCTAGATTAGGGTATAGTTAGGTTAAATAGAGATCCTGTGGTGGAGGATATCTTTGCTAAGAATGAGAACTCCAGGACAATTGAGAAGTATTACTGGAGAGGATGAGCAAATAAGAATCAGGTCTTTATTCCTCATGTTTCTTCCTTAATACCCTCTCCCTTATCTCCTTTCTCCACCATTTAGAGCAGCTGTAGTGAACCGAGTGTTTAATAAGCTGGCCCCTCTGCACCAACGAATCTATTGTGCACTGTCTGGTTCAGCTGCTGATGCCCAGGCCATAGCTGACATGGCCAACTACCAGCTGGAGCTTCATGGGTATGAGTCAGGAATGGTCTTGGGATTTTTTATTCTCTTCTTCGTATACTCCCACCAAACAACTGTAGGTAGACTTCACCACATTCCCCTACCCCATTGCTACTTGACACACACAGAGTAGGGAGACTTTGGTGGGTGAGTGAGGGTGTGACATGGTGGGGAAGATGTAGACCTCGTTAGACACCATGAGGACTCCATCTCCCATCAAAGAAACTTGTAGTTTGTGTTGGGGTGGAGAGGGGTAAACAGATAACAAAGGGGAGGGATAGTGAAAAATCAAAAGTGTAGTGAAATTGGAGTTTGGAATATTAGAGGTATCAGTTTGAATGTTTGACTTATGAGGATTTGGGAGAGGGGGCAAGAGAGGGCAGTGAACAATGGCTGTCAATCTCCCTAGGATGGAGCTAGAAGAACCACCCCTGGTTCTGTCTGCTGCAAATATAGTGAAGAATATCACTTATAAATACCGAGAAGAGCTTTCAGCCCATCTGATGGTGGCTGGCTGGGATCCATACCAAGGAGGCCAGGTGAGACCCTCCCAAAAGCATCACTACCCCTATAATTAGCCAGGGGGATCACAAGTCATCCTGTCAATGATGGCCAGAGTTACTATTGCTGAAAGTTAATGGGTAGTTTTGGTATGAAGCTTGAAATGTGGAATTTAAGGCCTAGGGAAATAAGGCTCTCTCTTATGGGGCTCTAAAAGAAAACTGTAGTCAGGAAAACATGAGATCAAATCTGGCCTCAAGACACTTACTAGCTTGTGACCCTGGGCAAGTTATTTAACCTCTTTTACCTCAGTTTTCCCATCTGTTACATAGGGATAATAATACCACCTACTTTGCAAAGTTGTTGTGAAGATCAAATGAGATAATAATTGTAAAGTGCTTTGCACAGTGCCTGGCACATATTCAGTCCCATATAAATGTTAGTTATTATCATCATCATCTTACTTTTGGATTACCTTTTCTCAGGTGTATGGGACCTTGGAAGGGATGCTGATTCGACAGCCTTTTGCTATAGGGGGCTCTGGGAGTTCCTACATTTATGGCTATGTGGATGCCACCTATAAACCGGGCATGTCCCCTGAGGAATGCCGACAGTTCACTACTAATGGTAATTATCCCTTGGGGAAGGAGAGGGGGAAATTAGGACTAGTTCTTGGGGAGGGATAAGGGGATAAACCTCCCAAAGGAATGAATACCCTGAGCTCTGAGAATAGCTTGGAAAGATAGACAAACCTGCCTCTTCCCCTGACCCTTCAAATCTCTCAATAGCTATTGCTCTGGCCATGGGCAGAGATGGCTCCAGTGGAGGGGTCATCTATTTGGTCACCATCACAGCTGCAGGCACCAAACAGGAAATCATCCTGGGGAAGGAGCTACCCCAGTTCTATGATGAGTGAAGCATCTTCATATGTAACTCCATCTCTATTTTGT
Organism: Gymnobelideus leadbeateri; assembly: GCA_011680675.1. Taxonomy (NCBI): domain Eukaryota; kingdom Metazoa; phylum Chordata; class Mammalia; order Diprotodontia; family Petauridae; genus Gymnobelideus; species Gymnobelideus leadbeateri. Next base: position 558,841 of record WOXC01005969.1, on the reverse strand, counting down.
AATAAACTTCTCGCATTCAGAATCTGGTGTAGTCACTGGGAACAGTATTTGGAAAGAGAAGACAATGTGGTATAGAGGCAAACAGTCTGGGCTGAAACTCAAAAGAGTATAGCTCTAATCCCTATTTTCCCATAATTTTGCTGTATGACTTCTCTTCCTCATTTACCATCTGAAGGAGTTCACCTTTATGATCTCCAAGGTCTATAGGATCTCTTAACATTCATTCCTGTTAGTAGTCAGGGAGATGAAAAAAGAGGTACCCCATCAGTGAATCAAAACCTTCCTTCTCCCTCTTGACTCCACCCCAAACCATGCTTTCACAGAGTAGAAGAGACAAACAGAGACCCAGTCACAGAAAGAACTCTCTCATTAGGTCCTGTGACGTATAGGGGAAACATAGAATATATAACTGGCCATAGCTTGAGTGTCTGTGTGTGTGTGTGTGTGTCTGTGTGTGTCTGGCTATAACTCTGATGGAGCTCAAGTTTAATAGTTCTTGGGATGAAACAAGATTAATATTAATTACAGTGAATTTAAGTGTGGCTTTAAAATGCTTTATTTCTGAAATAACCATCAAATATTAGCTGTGGAAGAGACTTTAGAGATTAGCTTAACATTCCAATAATCAGTGCTTTGCACAGTGACTGGTACATAGTAGACACCTAACAAATATTTGTGGGACTATTGTCTGTTCCATAGTGAAACAGAGACACAAAGAGGAAGCAACTTGTCCAAAATTACACAGCTAGTATTACTAACCTCATGTTGTAGAGTATATGAGTGTCATATATTGAGATATAGCAATGAGATTTAAAGAGACAGTGTGAGGTAGTGAATAGAAGGCCAGCACTGGCATTGGTATAACCTTCATTCAGATCTCACCTCTAATGCATGCTAGTTATGATTCCCTGGGCAAATCACTTAATCTTTTAGTTCCCTAGGAAATTTTATAAATCTTTACAGAACAGCTGCTGACCTATGTAAATAAAGGAAGCTTCATAATCAGGAACTATAAAAATCTCAGGTTTGGGTAAAATAATAATAATAATTTCTATAAAAATGTAACCTTTAGGTAAATAAGAACTTTGGGGGAAATTAGGAAGCAGTTTGGCAGAAAATATATTTAGATTAGTTCCTTGCACCATATGCCACAATAAGCTCCAGAGTCAATTGGAACAAAGACAGAGAGAAATAGGAGGTTACTTTCACAATTGTGTTTAGAAAGAAGAATTCATAACTAAACAAAAGTGATCTTAAAAGGTAAGAGGGACAAATTTGATTGTGTAGAATTTATAAGCTTCTGCATGAACAGAAGAAATTTGGGTACAACGAGAAATAGAAGTTACTGAATGGGGGGAAATTTGATTGTCACAGGTCTGATAGAAGCTTCATATTCAAGATATATAGGGAATTCTCTTACAAATTACATATATGTCTTAGATATCCAGGATATATAGAGAATTGTCTTAGACTTAGAACAAATATGTAAAACTAAGAGCTTTTCTCAAATAGATATGTGGTCAAAATATGTAATGATTTTACATTTTTATTTATTTTATTCTAAACTTAAGAAATTTAAAAACATTTGTAAATGTAAATGTAAATATAAATGTAAACATTTCCATAACAAAGTGGGATAGAAAAACAGAGGGCTGTACCAAAATTGCAGATCTATTATGTACAACTTACTATTCATCTCAAATATACAACAAACTTGTCATGTGACTTTTTCCCCTTCCCTGCACCCCAAACTTTGAGGTGGCTACCATTAATCACAAATCTGTACATGCATGTATTACATATACAAATACATGCATACATGTGCCTATATACACACACATAGATAGATAGATAGATAGATAGATAGATAGATAGATAGATCAGTTCTTTTTCTGTATTCAAACAACATCTTTCTTCTGAGGATCTTTGAGATTAATTTGGGTATTTATTATAGTCAGAATGACTTGGTTGCTCAAAGTTGTTCTTAAAACAATATTGCTGTTATTGTATATAATGTTGTCTTGGTTCTGTTCATTTTGCTCTTCATTATTTAATGGAGATTTCTCCATGCCTTTCCAAAATAATTAAGCTTATAATTTCTTATAGCAGAGTAATATTCCATCATAAACATATACCACAGTTTGTTTCATCATTCTCCAGTTGACAAGCATCCCTCTGATTTCCAGTTCTTTACAACCACAAAGAGAGCTATTTTAAATATTTTAAAACACGTAGGCTCTTTTTCATTTTCCCTAGTCCTCTTGGGAAACAGACCTAATAGTGGTATAGCTGGGTCAAATAGTATAGGCAGTATAATAACTCTTTGGACATAATTTCAACTCTCTCTCCAGAATGGTTGGATCCACCAATAATGAATTAAGGTCCCAATTTTTCCACATCCCTTCCAACATTTGTCATTTTTTCCCTTCTATCATTTTAGCCAATCTGATAGGTATAAAATGATATCTCAAGGTTGTTTTACTTTGCATTTTTCTAATCAATAATGATTTAGAGATATTTTCTTATGACTACAAATTATTTTGATTTCTTCATTAGAAAAACTGACTGTTTATGTCCTTTGACCATTTATCAACTGGTAATGAATGATTCACATTCTTATAGATTTGACAAAGTTCTGTATATATTTGAGATGTGATACCTTTACTTGAGGAACTGTCTATAGAATTTTTTCCCAGTTGTCTGTTTTCCTTCAGATCTTGGCTATATTTGTACAAAACCTTTTTAATTTAGTGTCATCAAAATCATTCATTTTACATCTCACAATACTCTCTATTTCTCATTTGTTCATAAATTGCTTACCTTTCCAAAGTCTGATAGGTAATATGTTCCATGTCTTCAAATTTTCTTGTAATATTTCCTTTCATATATAGGTCATGTATCCATTTTGACCTTATCTTAGAAAATGGTGTAAAATGTTGGTCTATACCCAATTTCTGTCAGACCCCTTTTCCGGCTTTCCCAACATTTTTTTTTTACCAAATAATGAATTCTTTGAGTGGTTAAGTGGCTCAGTGAGTAGGGCACCAGCCCTGGAGTCAGAAGGACCTGAGTTCGGTTCTGGCCTCAGACACTTAACACACACAAACAAAAACTTAGCAGTGTGACCTTGGGCAAGTTACTTAACCCCAATTGCCCTCCAAAAAGCGAGAAAAAAAAAAGAATTCTTATCCCCAAAACTTAAGTCTTTACACTTGTCAAACACTGGGTTACTATATTTGGTTGCTGGTGTAGATTATGTGTTTGCTCTGTTTCTCTGATCTTCCTTTTTATTTCTTAGCCAGTACCAGAAAGTTTTAATAATTACTGCCTTAGAATATAGTTTAAGATCTGGTACTGATAAACCTCCTTCCTTTACATTTTTTTTCCATTAGTTCCTTTGATATTCTTGACTTTTGTTCTTCCAGATGAGTTTTGTTATTAATTTTTCCAGCTCCATAAAATATTTTGTTAATTTAATTGGGATGTTAATGAATATATAGATTAATTTTGATAAAATTTTCATTTTTATTATGTTGGGGGGGGGGGAAGGCAAGGTATTTGGAGTTAAGTGACTTGCCCAAGGTCACATAGCTAGTAAGTGTCAAGTGTCTGAGGCTGGATTTGAACTCAGGTCCTCCTGACTCCAGGGCCAGTGTTTTATTCACTGCACCATCTAACTGCCCCACCCTTCTTATTTTTGATAATAGTAATTTGGTTTTCTTATCTCTTTTTAAATCATATTAACCAACTCCTAGTTTTATTTATTAATTCAATAGTTTTCTCACAGTCAATTCTATTAATTTCACCTTTAATTTTTATGATTTTAAAATTTATTCTTTTTATAATTTTTTAATTGCATACCCAGTTCATTGGTCTGTTTTTTTTCTATTTTTATTGATATAAGCACTTAGAGATATAATACATGTGTGTAGATATAAAATATAAATATGAATATACATATGTATTTCCTCTGCTTAGCACTTTTGCTGTATCTCTTGGGATATGGGATGTTTGATATGTTGTTTCATTATTATCATTTTCTTTAATGAAATTACTGATTGCTTCTATCATTTGTTCTTTAACCCATACATTTTTTAAGATTAAGTTGTTTAGTCCCTAATTAATATTTTCTATGTTTCCATGTTCCCTTATTAAATATAATTGTATTGCATTGCAGTCTGTAAAGGAAATGTTTAAGATTTCTGCTTTTCTACTTTTACCTATAAATTTTTTTGTGCCCTAATATGTGATCAGTCTTTGTAGAGCTACCATGTTACCACTGAAAAAAAGGTGTATTCCTTTCTATTTCCATTCAAATCTCTCTAGACATCTATCATATGTGGTTGAACTACAATTCTGTTCATTTCCTTAACTTCTTTCTTATTTATTTTTGGGTTAAATTTGTCTAGTTCTGAGAAGGGAAGATTAAAATCCCCCACTTTGCTTTTTTTTTTTTTGGAGGGCAATTGGGGTTAAGTAACTTGCCCAAGGTCACACAGCTAGGTTTTTTGTTTGTGCATGCATTAAGTGTCTGAGGCCGGATCTGAACTCAGGTCCTTCTGACTCCAGGGCCAGCGCTCTACTCACTGCACCACCTAGCCGCCCCCCCCCCCCCACTTTTCTAATACAACTATTTCCACCTGTAATTCATTTAGCTTTAAAAAAAAATTTAGATGCTATGGTATTTGATATATATATAAGTTTAGTATTGATATTGTTCCATTATTTATGATGCCTTTTATCATAATGTCATTTCCTTTTTTATCTGTTTTAATTAAATGTATTTTAGCTTTGACTTTGTCTAATATTATGGTTGCTACCCCTGCTTTTTTTTTTTTTGCATTGACTGAGGCTTAATACATTCTACTGCAGCCCTTTATTTTAACTCTGTGTGTTCCTCTCACTTTTAAATTTGTTTCTTGTAAGCAGCATATTGCCAGATTCTGATTTCTGATCCATTCTGCTGTTTCCATTTTATGGGTTAATTCATCCCATTCACATTCAAAGTTATAACTATCATTTGTGTATTTCCCTTCGTCCTATTTTTCCTCACTGTCTTCTTTCTCAGCCTCTTTTTATCCTTTCCCTCCTCTAATTTACTTCTAACTACTACCTCCCTATTCCATACCCTTTTAAAGACTCTATCCCTTATCCTATCCCCTACCCTTCTTTCTCTTGCTCTATCCATTCCTCTAAAGATGTCTCCCTTTTTTCTTCCTCCATCCTCCTAAATATTAATTTAAACACCCTTCTGTACTCTCCAGTATCCTGTTCCCTTATCCTCTTATTTCTTTATAAATTTAGAAAACTCATTCAAATGTATATTTTTTTCCTTCTTTCACCTAGATCTGATGAAAGGTAGGGTTCCAGTACTACTAGTTCTCCACTCCCACCTGATTCCTCTGTGTTTGTTTTTCTTCTCACCCCTCGTTTGTATGAGATAATTGCTCTTTTTATCTTTTCTTACACAATTTTGTCTTTTTAGAATCACCCTATAATACTCAGCTCTTCTCCAGTCTTTCTTTCAAACTACTCAATTTCTAATGACAGTCTTAAGAATGTGGTTTACATTTCCATATATAAAAAGTAAACAGTCTGTCCTTATTGAATCCCTTGTAATTGGTCTTTAGTGTTTACCTTATATTTCTCCTGGATCTTATATGTCAATTTTTCTATTAAGTTCTGGTCCTTTTGTGACAAAATCCTAAAAGTCTTTCAATTCACTGAATGTCTTTATTTTCATTCAAGATTATACTTAACTTTGTTTGGTAAGTTATATTTGGCCACAAACTTAGTTCTTTTGCTCTTTGATATATAGTGTTTCAAGACCTCTGGTTTTTTAGCATAGCAGCTGCCAGGTCTTGTGTAACTCTGATTTTAGCTCTGCAGTATTTGAATTGGTTTTTTTTTTTCTTGTTTCTCATAACAATTTCTTCTTAATCTGTTTTTCCCCCTTAATTTGGCTATAATATTCCTGTAGGTTTTCATCCTGGAATCTCTTTCAGGTGGTGATGGGTGGATTTTTCTATTTCTACCTTCCTCTCTTGTTCTAAAACTTCAGGGCAATTTTCTTTAATTATTCCCTGTATTACTGTATCAAGATTCTTTTTGTTGTTTCTGTAACTTTCAGGTAATCTAACTATTCTTATGTTTTCTCTTCTTGATCTGTTCTCCAAATCAGTTGTTTTTCTTATAAGATGTTTCACATTCTTTTCTATTTTTCCATTTTTAATTTTTTATTGTGTCTTGGTATCTTATAATATCATTCACTTCTTCTTGCCTAATTCTTTTTTTAAGATTCTGAATCTCTTTTTTTGGTTAGTTGACTTTCTTTTCATAATTTTCTTGGTTTTCTCTAACTTTTTTTCCCCTCAATCTCTGTTTTTTTAAGTTCTTTTTAAGTTCTTCCAGGAATTTTTTTTCATCAGGTGACAATTTAACATTACTCTTTGGGGTAAGAGAGGCTTTTTTTTTTTTCATATCCTCCTCTGAAAATGGACCCCAGTCTTCTCTATTCCCATAGGAGCTGTCTAAGATTGGATTCTTTCTCCTTTGCTTGCTTTTTTTAGCAGCATGTTATTATAGTAAACTCTAGTCCTGGAGAGTGGGGCATGGTACCTCTGACCTCAGGTCCTTCTTACTGTTATTTTTTGAGCTTTGTCAAGGGTCCAACCTTGGTACTTCTTTCCCCCTCCAAGCCACAGCTAGGGCACCCAGTCACACAATACTGGAAATACTCTTGCTCCCTGAGGACCCTCCAATGATTGTGACCTTCAATTCTCCCCTCTGGTGTGGAACTGAAACCAAGAACTCATCTCTCCTATAAGTGCTCACAGCCAGCAGCATCCCGGTCCCACTGCTTCTGTACTCACAGAGCAAGGGCTGCTGCTTTCTTGCCTTCAGCTGCAGCCCAAGACTGCATTTCAGAAACACAGCTGGGCCTGGCAGTCCATGGCAGCAGAGGGTACTTCAATCTTCCCCTTCTCGGAAGTCACACACACACACACACACACACACACACACACACACACACACGCACAACCTGTCTGTGATGTGAGAATTCCTGTGGCTAAGACTGAGGCTTCCTCCCAACTCAATTCTTGTTTATTATTGCCTCTGTACATTCACCCCTTCATCCTGCCTTGTTTGTGGAGGAAATCTGGAGAACTTGGAATTTTCTGATCCAGTCTGTCATCTTCCCAGAATCTCCTCCTAAAAAAAAATGTTTTTAAGATGAAATTAAATCTCTCAATAACCATGTGAAAAGAAATACACATCAAAACAATGGATGTCAAAATATTAGAAAAGAACAGTTAATATTGGAATTGATCAATGTGGGAAACAAGTACACTAATTTGATGTTGGTGGAGCTACTTATTTACCCAAGTGTTCTATAAATCTACTTGCAATTTTCAGTCACTTGTACAAGATTTTACACATTTTGTGCCAAGCTGTTAATTCACTTTCCAATGGTTTCTTCCATATCTCACATTTCTTTTCCATTTTTCCCTCTATTAATTGCATTCAGTGATTTAAAAAATGTAAAATTTTTTTAAAGCTCTTATTTCATCATTCAAGTAATTCCAGTTGAATTTGCATTGATGTTGTGTTTTTCTTTGAGACTTTGCTTGTATATATTTTGGAGCCTTTTTTTTTTTCTGAGTTTGTATCATGAGAGGTCTTCTTGCATTGATAGCCTTTATATGGTAGGATTCTTTTTTTTTTTAATTTCCTAACTCCCTGACTTTTGACTTGATGAACTCTGAATGGAATACCTGGAATACCAAGCTGCATTCTTGGGGCTATAGTAACATGTTGATTCAAGGTCTCAAGATCTGTTCAAGCTGGGGATCCATAAACTCTCAGTGATCTCAAAATGGTCTGATTCAAGGCAAAGTCCGATAGCTTGTCTCCCTCCCTTTTCCCCAGTCTGAGTTTTGCAAGTTTTTAACTTGGGTTTAGAACTGAACATTAATAGACAGATATTGGGCTCAGTCATTATGAGCTATCTGGGAAGCTGAATGACAGAATGGCAAACTCTCCTTTGGTCTGGGATTCCTACCCTGGATATTCCTCTGCAGACTTCAGACTGGGCTAGAAGTTTGAAATGAACCCTACTCAGATCCTAATATCTAAGCTACATTATTGCTTCTTGCTTCTGAACTTGTTCCCTTCTTTTTATACCACCTAAAGTCATCCCTGGGTGCAGGTAATCTCAGTCTGACTTGATCTATGACCCAGAGATGGGATAACAAAGCTGCTAGTCAGCATCTATTTCTGTCAGAGTGGCTTCGTCTGGATCTGGGAGTGCCAGATCCATATTGGTCTCAGACCTATGCTTGCCCTGCTACATAGCCTCTCCCTGGGCTGGAGTGTTCCACATGGTCTGTTCTCTTGCCTGGACCCATATCTTGCATGTCCTCTGTCTGTCTTCCTACACTGGCCTGGCATGGGCATATTGGTCAATCAGTCATTATTTTTTCTTGGATTTTTCTATCGGAAGTATTTGGTCCATTTTCTTGACTTCTTTTAACAACAGTAGATAATTTCATCAAATAAAATGAAAACAACAAGACAACATGCCAAAAATGTGTGCAATGCAGTCAAAGCAGTCCTGAAGGTAAAGCTTATATCTCTGTATAGTTACATCAGCAAAAAAGCAAAAAGTAAAATAAATTAATTAGACATCTAACTTTAAAAGAAAAACTAGAAAACAGCACATCTCAAAATCTCAAATAAATACGAAACTACGTATTCTAAAAATCAAAGAAGAAATCTAAAAATTGAAAACAAAAACCAATAAATTAGCAAACCAAATTGAAGTGAAAAGTGGCTAAATATGAGTCTCATAAAACTGCTTTATCTTCTGATGAGACTTGACAATTAGCTTCCCAATCAATTGTGAGTATAGTTAAGTGGCTGGATTCTGTTTCAGTCCTTCTATTACTGTGTGCTTTGACTCTTCCGTGTTAAGCATTTTGTTTCTTTGTAAGAATCAACCACCTGTCTTATAGCCAATTCATGTTTCTATATTGAATGCCATTTTACTTCCCCCTGGGGAGAAGGAGCTAGCTCTAAGCTGTGATGACAGCTTTTCTTTTTTACACAAGGGGGAGTAAAGAGCTAAAGAATATGAGAAGAGGGACCGTATTCTCCCTAATTAGAGGTCAGGCTTCTCCACATTTGAATCCAATTCACAAACCACCATGGCTTAGTACAAAGGGAGTCACTGTGGGGTACTAAACACTCCATCTTCTCTTGATCCACATTCCACCTATGCCCCAAACTGCAAAATGCACTACACCCCATTACAAAACAGAGAATTCCTGAGTCTTCCAGTCTTATTTTCCCTTTCGTTATACCAGAACTCTCTTCCCCCTTCCTTGTCTGATTTTTTTTAATAGTGGACTCTAAGCATCAGGTCATCCTAACAATATTCCATATTTACATGATGCTTTAACAAATGCAAAGTGATTTATGTACATTATTTTATCTCTATAACAATCTGTGAGTTAAGTTCTACCAATTTTAAAAATGAGGGAACTAAGGATCAGAATATTTCAGTGATTTGCCCAAAGTCATAGAACTACTAATTGTCTAAGGTGGAAATTGAACCCAGCTCTATTTTACTCCAAGGACAGTATTACACACTATATTGTGTGTTAGGTGATATGGCTTTAAGTCTTGGCCCTGTCATTTACAATCTAAGTGGGATTTGATTGGGGGGAGTGAACTAGATCTCTAAAGGTAAGTGGCCAAAGTTCTGAATCTGAAGGCAGAGGACTTCAAATTGAATCTCAACGCTGTCACTCTGTACCCATGTGACATGACATTGGATGAAAGGGAGAGGGGAAAGAAAGAGGAAAGGAGAGAAGAAGAAGAAGAAGAAGAAGAAGAAGAAGAAGAAGAAGAAGAAGAAGAAGAAGAAGAAGAAGAAGAAGAAGAAGAAGAAGAAGAAGAAGAAGATGGTGGTGGTGGTGGTGGTGGTGGTGATGATGATGATGAAGACAAAAGAAAAAGAGAATGAAAGAGGGGAGGAAAGAAGAAAAAGAAAGTGAGGGGGGGAAAGGAGGTAAGGAAGGAAGAAAAAGAGGAAAGGAAGGAAGGAAAGGAGAGAAGGAAGGAAGGAAGGAAGGAAGGAAGGAAGGAAGGAAGGAAGGAAGGAAGGAAGGAAGGAAGAGCGAGAGACAGTACACTCTGAAAAGGGAAATAAGTGGGGAAAGAACTTGGATGTCAACCTGAGTCGCAGTCCCTGCTTCTGCCTTCTCCTCTACACATCTTCCCCACCCACCAACACCACTGGGTGCCAATAGGGTTTTAGTGTCACTAGACACAAGGCAGATCATCTCTACGTTAGTTAGGAGTTAAATGGGACTTCACCAGCACATTTAAGGGAGAGGTGGGGGGTGGGGTGCTTCAGTAAGAAATATGTTGAAAGGCCATATTTGATGGCCTTAGAGATCTTTCTCTTGCCCCAAAACAGACTACAATAAACAATGCCACGCTATGACAGACTGAACTCTATGATAGTCTGCAAACTTTTTACTTTGGGGGAGGCAACTTGGATGTCCAGGTTAGGGGAGGATTGTGTAGACACCAACCAGATCCTAGGACTTTTGCTCTTACTCCCTTGGTGAATGTTAGAGGGGATCAGTTGAACGCTTGTTTGCTTGCTTCTAAGAATGAGGAGGCCTGGGAAAGGAATCATAAGATTGTATGATTCTGTTTCCCCTTTCTCAGCTAATCTTCTTGAAAAAATCATACACAATTGGTGCCCTATTTCCTCTCCTCTCACTCTCCTCCAAATCCTCTGTAATCTGGCTTCCATCACTCACCTGAAACTTTTCTCCAGAGATACCAGTGGGGTCTCTCATTGCTAAATCTCATGTTCTCTTGTCAATCCTCATTCTACTTCCCTTGGCTGCACCATTTTATAGTGTTGGCCACCTTCTCCTCTTGCGTTTCATCTGCTCTCTAGATGTTCACCAAATTCGTCTCCAGACTCTCCTCCTATCTATCTGAATACAGGACTGTTGATAACAGTTACTGGTTCTTCATGTATCCACTGACTGTTGGTGTCTCCTAAAGCTCTATCCTGGACTCATTTCTCTTTTCTCTCAGTGCTCTCTCACTTGGTGATTTCATCAGGTCTCAAGGGATCAAGTATCTCTGTGCTTCTGGTTTAAGCCAATTTGAGGTACACAGCTCAGAAAGGTCAGTCAGCAAATACATCTGGGAATGAGCAAGACTTTTGGCTCCCTGCAGGCTCCTTCCTGATTGGCTTATTCTGTTTCTGGTAAAATGACTCATAGAAAATAGACATATTAATCTCCAGGCCACTCTCACAAACAGTAACAGTTGTTTGAAATCTCACCTATAATTATGAGTTATCAGAGAAAAAGAACCATTATTTCTCCACTGCAAAACCTAATATAATGGTCAAACATGGTGACTTGCTGAAGGCAGCCAGCCCCTACTACCCCTGCAGGAGACCAGCGATGGCCCACCATGGCCCACCTCCCACATTTGGCAATCTTTGACCTGGATTATACTCTCTGGACCTTCTGGGTTGACACTCATGTGGAACCGACATTCCACAGGAACAAGGATGGGAGTGTTCAGGACAGCAATGAGAATATCATTAAACTATACCCAGAGGTGTCCAATGTCCTGGAACATCTGCATGGCCTGGGGGTGACCATCGAAGCTGCATCCCAGACAGATGAGATTTAAGGAGCCAATGAGCTCTTAGAGCTTTTTGATCTCACTAAATATTTTGTACACAAGGAAATCTATCCAAGTTTCAAGGTCACACACTTCGAGAGATTGAAGCAGAAGAGTGGCATCCCCTACTCTGAAATGATCTTCTTTGATGATGAGAAGCAGAACGTTGTAGATGTCAGCAAACTGGATGTCACCTGTATTCACGTCCAGAGTGAAATGAGTCTTCACACTCTGACTAAAGGCTTAGAAACATTTGCAAAGTCTTGAGATAAACTCTCAGATTCAGCCCTGCAGATGATGGGAGCCCTGGCTATGGACCCCAGCAGGAACAGAACAAGAATGAGGAATGCATTTTCAGGTCATCTGTGAATTGTATAAAACATTTGTGTGTGAGCATACAAGACCCTTCCCTTGGTGTAATTCCTCATGTATATGGACCAACCACACTGCCCAGGACTGATTCCAGGCTTTGTTTCCCAGTGTTATGTGTTCCTTGGTGTGTTAACCACAACATCCCTTTCTCATGGCAAATAAAACTTCCTATGACATTAAAAAAACCCTAAAATATAACTACTATATATAGATATTTAGTAAAGACTTTTGAGAAGAAATGGGAGGAAAGGATAGTGAGGAAGAGTAGAGTGAGCTGGAAGAAGAGGAGGAATTAAAGGAAGAAGAGATACTCAAGGTTATTGTTGTTGTCCAGTTTTTCAGCTGTCTTGCTCTTCATGACCACATCTGGGGTTTTCTTGGCAAAAATGCTGTAATGGTTTGCCATTTCCTTCCTGGGGGAGGAGTCTTGCATGGGCAGGGGACAACTGGGTATGCAATAATTGTATCCTGGCTAAGTTAGATCTTGCAGTGGAGCAGGAGGAGAGTATCTCTCTGAGAAGCATCAATCATTATACTAACTACTTTCCAGGATATTTGTGAGGGGACAGAAAGCTCTAGAGGGTAATAGGAGAAGCTCTCTAATCTAATGGTGCCCTCTATACATGGCTCTCCCTACAGGACTTGTGTTTGGGGGGATAGGGCAGCTTTGTCCATGGATTAGAGAAGACAAGGAGGAAGAGGCACAGTGACTTCCAAAAGTCTGCATTCACTGCCACCATTCAAGGATTGGGGGAAGGACAGATCTGGGTCATTACGCAGAGGATAGGGCTCCTCTGAGTCCCTAGTAGCTTCTTAAATCCAAAAATGTGCTTTAATCTAGATCCAGACTCTCAGTTCTTTTTCTGGATGTAGATAACACTTTCTATTTATAGGTCTTTCAGAATTCTCTTGGATCATTATATTCCTGAGAATAGCTAAATTTTTTACAGCTGATAATCATACAATATTGCTATTACTATTTACAATATTCTGGATCTTCTCACTTCATGTTACATCAGTTTATATAAATATTTTGAGGTTCTTCTGAAACTGTCTTGTATTCCATCACAATAATATAGCACAACTTGTTCAGCCATTCCCCAATTCACAGGCATCCACTCAATTCCCAATCTTTTCTACCACAAAAGTTACTCCTATATTTTGTGCCTCCGTTAGCAAGTTGTTGGCTCTCTTTTCATGATTTTCTTACTTCCCTCTCATTTCTTTTCCTTCTTTCCCCCCTACCTCTCTTATTTGATTTTTAAAATCCTTTTTTAACTCTTTCAGAAATTCTTTTTTGCTTGTGCCTATGACCAATTCACATTTGTCTTTTTGCTTTGCTTGTAGCTGTTTTAACTTCATTGTCTTCTAGGTTTGTGTCTTGATCTTCTCTTTCATCATAGTAACTCTCTCTAGTCAAGTTCTCCTATTATTTGCTCATTTTTCCAGCTTGTCTCTTGACTTATAACTTATTTTAAAGTTTGGCTCTGCTCCAGGGGTGGAGGAATCATTGTCCCAAGTTTTAGACATTTCTTGCTGCTGTTTTCAGAGCTAGTTCTGGAGGTCTGTAAGTTTTCAGTTTTTTCAAAATGATGCGATTGTAGGCAGAGCCAAGATGGGAGAGTAAAAGCAGGAACTTGCTTGAGCTCCTGCTCCAACCATCTCTAATCCCTGTAAAATATGACTCTCAACAAATTTTAGAGCTACAGAACCCACAGTGTGACAGAGAGAAACAAACCTCCCACTGAAGGCAGCCTGGAAGGTTGTGAGGAAGGGCCTATCACAGCAAACTGGGAGTTGAGCACAGTCCCACATGAGACATACAGGCACAGAGCAAGGACAGTCTTGACCAGCTGCACAGACCAGACAGAGCAGACTTCAGGAGAGTGAATCACTGGCAGCTGTGGCAGTTTCCAGAATTCTCAACCCATTAAAGCCAAAGAGAAACTAAAAGGTCAATGGAGAACCCTGTTGATCCAGGGTGAAAGAAGAGTGTGGTCTGCCCCTTGCCCCTGGGGCAGCAGAGATAACAGTGGCTGCAACTGCTGCCACTGCTGCTTCTACCTTCTATCGACAGTCACCAAGTGACTGTCAAGAAGGCATTTGCAGGAATCTCTCTGCTGACATTGAGGCAGGATTCTCTTGCTTTTCCCTACTTGGATCTGGGTTGTAGTCTTGGGTGGTGGTCCTGGGGTGAGGAGCATTGGTGTGTCAGAGTTTGTTGAAGCAGTGGAGAGAAAGTCCTCCTCACAGTTCTGAGATAGGGGCCTGGAAAAACTCTGATAACAGCTGTGCAAATCCCCAGAAATTTGGGACACAGCACTCTCTACTCTGGAAGCAGAGTTCTACCATGGGAAAGAGTTCAAAAGTCAAATAATTGGCTGGCAAGATGAGCAAGCAGAAGAAACACAATCAAACAATAGAATCCTTTTTGGGGGACAAAGAAGATCAAAACATAGAACCAGAAGAAGACAACAAAGTCAAAACTCCTGCATCAAAAGCTTCCAAGAAAAATATGAATTGGTCACAGGCCATGCAGGAGCTCAAGAAGGACTTTGAATATCTAGTAAGAGAAGTGGAGGAAAAATTGGGAAGAGAAATGAGAATGATGCAAGAAAATCATGAAAAGCAAGTCAACAGCCTGACTGAAGAAAATAACACCTTAAAAATAGACTAACTCGGGGGCAGCTAGGTGGCACAGTGAGTAAGAGCACTGGCCCCAGAGTGGGATGACCTCAGATAGGTCCCAGCCTCAGATAATGAGCACCCACACATAAACAATGACTGGCCATGTAACCTTGAGCAAGTTACTTAACCCCAATTGCTTAAAAAAAAAAATAGACTAACTCCAATGGCAAAAGAGGCCCAAAAAGCTAATGAGGAGAAGAATGCCTTAAAAAACAGAATTTGCCAGATGGAAAAGGATTTTCAAAAACTTACTGAAGAGAATAATTCCTTCAAAATTGGATTGGAGCAAATGGAAGTTAATGACTTTATGAGAAATCAAGATACTATAAAACAGATCCAAACAAATGAAAGAATAGAAGGCAATGTAAAATATCTCATTGGAAAAATCACTGACCTGCTAGTGAACTCTCTCCAAACCTGCTGTTGTCTTCTCTGGGCCCTAAGTCTGACCACCATCACTTAACACCTTTCCTATCACCCTCCTAAGTTGTACTGGGCTGGAAAATTGTTTCACCTCAACCTTTTGTTAACTCAGGTGAGTACCCACCTTTACTGTGCCATCTTGGTTCTGCCCAATCCCTCTGCTCCTTTTTGGAGGTGGAGGATGGCCTTTTCTCCAGCTCCTTCTCACTGTCCTTACCCCCATTTCAGGGTGAGAGGTTTAGGCAGTACCTCATGCTGAACACAGCAGGTAGATCTCCCTCCAATGCCCAACTATGGCACTTTGAAATCAGCAAAACAACTTTATTGACAGCAATCTTGGCAGGTCCTAATTCCCCTGTCTCTAGACACTCAGTACCCCATCCCCCACCTAGGCCCTGGTCCCAGGTCTCTCATGATCCCCACCACCAGCCTCCTACCCTTTGTCCTCACCTGGCCCTGGCTTCATCCCACTTGCTCCCCAAGCTTCCTTATGAAGCTCTTTAAGAAAGTTGCTCCTGATTCTCAGTTTTGCCCTTGGACTCCAGGGCTCCTGGATAGATCTGCTCACTTATTAAGGTCCCTGGGACTGTCACACCCTTTATGTGTTCCAGCACTTCTGCCTCAGTGCCCCCTTGTCCTCACAGTACCTCCCACCCTTCCCCAAACTAAGAAACTGACCCCAAGACTTCCACCCTCCATCCAAAGTGAAACTAAGAGACTACTGAGCCCCAAGTAACACAAATGCCTCCTCACACACCTTGCTTCTTCTTCTTCTCACCATAACCTTCCGTTTTCGTTATTCATTTTTTTTCAGTCATATTTGACTCTTCATGCCCCCGTTTGGGTCTTTTGGGGTTTTTTTGGCAAAGATACTAGAGTGATTTGTCATTTCCTTTTCCAGCTCATTTTTAAATTTTTATTTATTTATTTATTTATAGTTTACAACATTCATTTCCACAAACTATTAAGTTCCAAATTTTCTCTCCCTCTCCCCTTACTCCCTCCCCAAGGCAGCATGCAATCTGCTACAGGTTTCATATGTGTGTGTGTGTGTATATACACACATCTATACACACACACACACACACACATATATACATAGATATTCACATTAAACACCTTCACATAAGTCATGTTGCAAAGAAGGATTATAACCAATGGAATGAATATGAGAAAGGAGAAACAAAACAAAAAAGAGAGAGCAAACAGCAGGCTTCCGTGTGCATTCAAACTCTGAGGTTCTTTCTCTGGATGTGGACCGCCTTCCCCATCACGAGTCCTCTGGAGGTGTCTTAGAACCCTGCATTGCTGAGAAGAGCCCAGTCTGTCAAAGTCAGTCATCACACAAATGGGTTGTAACTGGGTACAGGGCTCTCCTGGTTACGATCATTTCACTCTGCATCAGTTCATATAAATCTTTCAAGGTTCTTTTGAAGTCCGCCTGCTCATCATTTCTTAAAGCGCAATAGAATTCCATTGCATTCATACCCCACATCTTGTTCAGCCATTCACCAGTTGATGGGCATCCTTGGCCACCACAAAAACAGCTGCTATAAATTTTTTTTGTATATGTGGGCCCTTTTCCCATTTGTATAATTTTATTAGGATAAAGCCCTAGAAGTGGTGTTGTCTCCAGCTCATTTTTATAGATGAGGAAAATGAGGCAAAGAGGCTTAAGTGACTTGCCCAGTGCTCTATTGACTGCCCCACTTTGCTCCCCACTACCTCTCCTAGATAAGGAAAGGAGCTCTATTTCAGCAGAAACCTGATTCCGAACTGCCTAAAATATGATGAAATACTATGAATTCCTAGTAATCTCTTTGTCACAAACTCCTGAAAAGAAGAACCTGGGCCGATTTAGTAGGATTTTCCCTCTTTCTTATCTCATCACCCCAACCAAAAAACCATTAAAATCCAAATTTTATGGAGAGCATAAAGTTAACCCTTAAAAGGAACTTAGAGAGCTGGGGCGGCTAGGTGGAGCAGTGAGTAAGAGAACCGGCCTTGGAGTTGGGATGACCCTAGATTGGTTCTGGCCTCAGAAAATGAGCACCCACACACAAATAATGACTGGCCGTGCAACCTTGAGCAAGTTACTTAACCCCAATTGCTTTAAAAAAAAAAAAAGGATCTTAGAGAGAATCTCCATTATTTTACAGATTAAGAAACTGATGACCAACGATGTTGAGATTTTTCTTCAGATTTCTCTTTTCCATTTTGACAATTGTTTCTTTAAAGGAATTGTTCAATTTTTCTTCTACTTCTCAAATTTGACTTTTTAAATCCTTCTTGGACTCAAATTACAGGATTGGCTGTAGAATGAGCCTCAAACCCCCTCAGAGGGCATAGGAAATGACCCTTACTATTCCTTAGGGTACTGCTTGTGTCTACATCAATCAGAAGTAGTAAAATTGAGACTGGAACCTATATGCTATCCTGCTGGTTGAGAGAAAGTCCTGAATGCGAGGCCTTTGCACATTGAGAACACTTCAACAGGAATTGGAGACTTGAATATCTGTTTTCTTACTTGGGTCCACACAAGGCAATTGCCAAACTGAAGAAAAAAAGACAGATTAAGGGAGATCTTCAGTCACCTCTGCCCTAAAGTCTTTCATCACTCTGAAGAGCCTGCCACACCACTCATCCGATCTTCACCCCCACTACTCACATACCCACCCTCTTTGTTTACCCCCCTTACAGCACCTCTCCAGCTCCATGGTCTCCAGGGTTTCACCTTTGGCTATGAGAAAGACATCTGACCCTGTGAACTGTTGTTGCCTGGAGACAAAGGAAGGAAACAACCCAGTTAGGGACATTTAGCAGAACTGGGGCAGGGGAAGGGAGGAAGACACTGAGAAAAGGCTGCTGGGGTAAGCCTCTCCTCTGACTTCTCATTTCTCATGTCCCAAAGATACTATGGGCTGGCTCCTTCTTTCTACCCTCCATGTCAACTCTTCACTTACCTGCAGCCTTAATATAATCCCCTCCTTTTCCACCTGGAAAAGAAAAGAAAATTCAGTGGGGAGTCCAGGAGAAGAGGCCATACTAAGGCCCCAGAAGTTCATTGATTTTTCTTGGAGACACAACAAATTACAATTGTGACTGAGCCCCTATTCCCCACTCCAGTAGAGCATCTAGATCCAACAGGAAAAGAGAAAAGAGGTCCCACAAACAGACACCTCCCAACCTGAGGTCCTGCATCAATGGTTTTCCAAGTCTGGTCTACAACCCCTAGCTGGGAGACACCCAGTTCCTTTGACAGAAATCCCCATATTTATTTCTGATCTGAGTCAGTTTCCCTACTCAGCAGCCTGTTATACCACTGCAAGGCATCCTCCAGAAAATGGTTTTCCATTTACAGATTTGTTCATCTAGAGGTTTTGGGCCTATCTAACAATCTCTTATATGGGAAAGAGAGAAATTGGGGACAGAAAGACAAGTTTCCAGTTCAGGGGAATCCAGAATCTCCACTGTGCCTGCTGCCTAATGACTCCCTTTTGGCCTACCTGACTTCCTCCTCCAGATTACAACTCCAGCAAGGACTGAAAAAAGCAGTTGGACAACAGCAATGACTGCCAAGATGAGCCAGATGGGTGAGGACTGTGGTTCTAAAGTGGAAAAGGAAAATGAAACCTGATCCCTCTCCAGTCTGAGATTCACTAAACCCCTTCCCCAACCCCCCCCCCCAATAACTCCACATCCATCTACTCTTTCTAGGACAATTGGCCTTTTCCCCAGACCCTTCTCACTGTCCTTACCCCATTGCAGGGTGAGGGGCTCAGGGAGTCCTTCATGCTGAATTCGGCAGGTATATTTCCCTTCCTGGCCTGAGGTGATCCCTACAGCTGCCCACTTCTGGAAGGTCCCGTCTCCAGCAGGTCTGGTCTCAATGAACTCTGTGTCCTGGAGCTGTTCCTCCCCATCTCTCAGCCAAGACAGAGAGATCTCCGAAGGGTAAAAGTCCTGGGCCCTACACCGAAGGATCACCTCCCCATTGGGGGAAGCATGACGGGTCACTTGAACAGAGGGAGGCTCTGTGGAGGAAAGGTTAGAGGAATTTACAAGGGCCTCCCTTCTTCAAAGGCTAAGCTCCACTATAGGGGAACAAAAATCAGACCGGATATTTGAGCAAGAACACAAATTCTTGGCCTGAGTAGCCCTTACCCCTAAGGTCACCTATGATTCCAGAGAAAGTTCCTGAAAATGTGAAGTCAACAAAGATGTATACCCAACCCCATTTCAGAGAGAGGGATGCTTAGCCCCACCCTTCCTTTGTTCATATACAGATTGGGACCAAGGAGGCAAACTTCAGGTGTAGAATTCCTGAGTCAGAAATTGGGGGAATGGGGGAATATGAGGCATAGAGGATAGAAGGGAGGTGGGGCTCCCCACTTCAACCTAAACTGGAACTGGAATGAAGGGGACAAATGCTTAGCTGTGCCAGAGAAATCACCTGGTACCTTATCAGGAAAGGATTTCTCTCCCTGAGGCAGCATTTATTTTGCCTGTTCTCTGCATCCCGCATCCCGAGCCAAGCCACAAACAAACTGAACTAGGGCTAGATTGATTTATTTCTATGGACAAACTTTGATTTCTTTGGATTCCCTGGATCTTCTTCCGTCCCTCCCCAGCAGCTTCAGCTGCTTCAATTCTACAGACTCTGGGTCCCATGAAGTACCTAAAGAGTAGAGAGAGAAAAAGATCTCATGAGCCTCCTGGGGCAAGCAAACACACCCTCAATCTGACACACTCTAAACTCCCCATCCCCAGCCCCACGAAGCTCATGGTCCAGATCCCTCTTAATCTGGGACCTGCAAGTAGAGTTCCAGGCTCCAACCTTGCTGCCACCTCCACCTCCTAAGGGGTGTATGAGGGGGAGGGCAGGTCTAGCCTTGAGGACCTAAACAAGCAGTACCTGTCCGCAGCAGCATCTCCTTTCCATACTCCAGGTACTTCTTCAGCCACCTAACACACTTCATCTTCAGATAAACTTTCTGTCTTTCAGCGATGCCCTGCTCTGCCTCCCACTTGCGCTTGGAGTTCAGAGCCGAGCTTACAGCAGCTGTCCAGCTCAGTGTCTCCAGATCCAGGGAGATGTAGTCTTGCCCATCATAGGCGAATTGCTCAAACCCACGCCAGAAGGTCCCGTTGGAAAACATCTCGCAGCCCACCAGGCGCTGATAGGTGTGAACTTTTTACAAGCCCCCAGAACACTAGTTAGTCAGTCTGCCCATGTACTCAGCTGGACCCAAGTCCTCCCGAAACTTTAAGAGAGATCTGAGAGGTGGCCTTCCCGATATATATTCTCCTATCCCGCCACCCATCTTACCCATCTTTCCCATCTTCCGAGTCTCAAGACCAGGTTTGGGTGGGCATAAGGGGAGATCCAGGTACCGTATAAGACTCACCTCCCTCGCTCTGATTGTAATAGACTTGCAGGTTCTGTAGGCCCACTTGGAAAGTGTGCTCGGTCTCGCTGACAACGCGTGAGTTCCTTGCCCAGTCCTCCTGGCTGATTTTGTACATCCACTGTGCCTGGGGCTCTTCCTTCTCAATCGAACTGTCGCTGTCAAAGCGTACGAACTGCTGATCGTCTACGTAGCCCATGGAAATAAACCTCGGCTTTCCGAGCCCAGGTACAGACATGGAAGATTGTAAATACTTCAGGGAGTGAAATCCTAAGGACAAAGACATCGATCGACCTTGATTCAAGGCTAGTAATGATATAGCACTGCCCTCCCAGGGCCCGGGCCTCGGGCCGGGTCGCGGTAGTAAGGTCCGAGGTATATAGAGCATCCCCACCTGGGATGTTTCCAGCCGCCGCCACCACGGCCGCAGTTTTCCCCCATCATTTCTTCCGCCTTTCCCCAACCAGCCCATGATTCTCAAGTCGATGGTTTCTCTCGATTCCCCTGTAACTCCTCCCAATACCAGACTCAAACCACTCCTCTTTTGGAGACACCCTCCTTCCTCCTAGTTCCGCGTCTAAATTTTCGAAATTCTTCACGACTGAGAGATAGCTTCTCTTTCCTGTGAACCCCTTCCTATCCCCCAAATGTGACTCCGTCTTCTGCATCCCTCCTCTGTACTCCACTACTCCACTCCCAGGTACCCTTGCCCCAGTCCTCCAGTCTCCAGACTTGCCCTACAAACCTCCTCCCCCCAACCCTCTCCTGGACTTTCCTTACTAAGCAAGCCGCTTCCCCTTCGATACTGAAGACCTCTGCTCAGTTTTGCTAGCCAGCCCAACTTCCCCAAGAAGGTTTTCCCCAGGTCTTCAAGCCGTCACCCTCTCCTCAACTACTTGCTCTGAATACTCCCAAAATAAGAGAGCACCCCGAGTCAGGCACTACTAGCCCCTAAGTGAGCAAGGGTACTCACTGCCCCTTCCTTCACCTATCACCACCACCTCTCCCTACTCAGAACAAGCTGGACCTGAGGATTAGGGAATCTTTCCCCTGGACCCCAAGATGGGGATGGCGAAAAAGACCCTCTTCACACAATAATCAGCCTCTGGCCAATCTGCCCAGTCTCCAAGAATCAGTTTAATTATATTAACGCCTACTCATCTGTAAAACGAGCTGAAGAAGAAAATGGCAGCCCACTCCCGTATCTTGGCCAAGAAAACCCCAAAGGGCTCGTGAAGAGTCTAACACAACTGAAAAACGACTGAGCACAACTTTCTTTACTCACCCGCTTTGGTCCCTGGCAGGTTCACAGCCAACAACAGAAAGAGCACCAAAGGCTCCGCGGTAAAAACTAGAGGCTCCATGCTGGAGAGGAGCGGCGGACTGGTGAGCAGGAAATAGCGAGCAGTCCCTAACACGCCGCAGCCCTGCCATCCAGTGGCCGCCAGAGGCAGCATGAAGACATCAGGAGAGGCAGAACGTAGAGCGTGCTAAAAGCAAAACTGAAACTCAAGGTCTACTCATCCTACGTACATTTCTTATCAACCTCTGTGTAGCCTCTGAGCTTTCTGCTTCTTTTTTATTTTGAGGGGTGGAGGCAAGGAAATTGGAGTTAAGTGACTTGCCCAAGGTCAAATTATCTGAGGCCGAATTTGAACTCAGGTCTTCTTGACTCCAGGGCCGGTGTTCCATTTACTGTGCCACCTAGTTGCCCGGAGCTTTGTGCTTTTGGTTAGGGACAGTGGCCCACACTTGAACAAGAGAGTTACTCTCAAGGAGTATCCTAGTATCCAATTCTCACCTTTCCAACCTCCAGACTGCCTCAGCCTAGCAGTCTTCCCACACGCATCTAGAAGATATTCTCTCAGAGAAGTTAATCTGTTCATGTGTGTAGTCTGCCTTTGGACTTAGCTGAAAGTTTCAGGAACAACTTTAGTTCAAGCAGTGAGAAAAGTGGAGAGAAGAGACAAAAGGGAGAAGGGACTTGGTATGGACAAGGAAAAGAGGGGGAGGAAGGCATGCTGACATAGAAGCTGTGAGAAAGTGTGTCGAAAAACCTGTGTAAAGAAGATGGGGCCAGGAATGGCCAAGTTACCACCACCACCCAGCTAGTCATTATAAAAAGTGACTAATCCTGAAATTTTAATGAGGTTAGGACACTTCCCTGAACTGGAAAAGGCAGAAAATACTTTAGCTGAGCAAACAAATTAGCCACCTGACAAGTTAGGCTGTTTAAATAGTTTAAATAGGCTGTTTAAATAATTCCTCTGAGGAGGAACCAGATAGGCAAGACTCAGAGAATGGCTAAAGAATGAAACTCCCAATATGAGGAAGTGGGAGGACTGGGGCAGGTGGAGAGGGAATTTGAAATAGTGAGTGGAGAGCTGACATTGAAGCCACAAAGACCTGGACTAGAAGCTATATATATATGTGTGTGTGTGTGTGTATATATGTGTGTGTGTATATATATATATATATATGTATATATATATATATGTTTTAGATGCCTGAGCTATTTTACTCTAAGGAGAGAGATATCAATCCCAGATCAAACCTAGCAGTGACTATGCATCATCTGCCCAGGTCCCATCAAGTCACAGGAGCATCTGAAGCAAAGAACGAGGTGATCTGAGGAAACATCCCTCTCCATCCCTCCAGCCACTGCTTTCCCTTTCTCCTTCCTGCCCCCTTTACCTTTACCTCTTCCCAGTATTCACCTGTATACTGTCAATTCCCCTATCACTCCTCTGAATCTCAGACTCCACCCAAACACCCCTATTGGAGACACTCTCCTATCAATGGATCCCCTGCTCCATCCAATAATAATCACATTTATATAATGCAAATCATTTAGCTTTTCAGTGTTCTTTTGTCCAACCTCTAAAGTTCCATGAGTTGTAAGAAAGTGTTGACTTGAACTAGTAAAAGGAGTTTCCTTTCCCAGAGGTTCTCTATAACAACTAAATTGCAGGTATAGTCTTTATCCCTATCCCCTACCCCATATCAGCTCTGAAGAAGAGTTATCAGACCAACAAGAAACAGTGCATACAGTGGGAAGCAGAGACACACACTCCAGACAGAATAGTCAGAGAGAGATAATCATCCAAAGAAGATAGCAGCTTCAAGGAACCCAGACCACTGAGCACTGGGCTATGGAGAGAAGTATGAACACCACAAAAAAAGTAAGACTTTCCAATAAGGCTCTATAGCACCAGATGCTGGGAGCTGCTCTTAACACAAGTGTGTCCATACTAGCACTGGAGCATTTCCACCAAGCCATGTCCTTAAGATTTGGGAAGGTGTTCTAAGAAGGGAAGTGGGGTCTGTTCTCACAAATTCTCTGGACAGTAAGAACAAGAAGCACATGCCTAGGTGTGCCTACAGACTCACACATAAGAGGAGTCAGACTTTCAAGAAGGCAGATTTGTGTTAAACTAGAATCACTTAGAAGTCACTTCATACACCTTTAGTGAAACTCAATTTCCCCTCCCCCTCAAAAAAAAATCTTTTATTCTCTTCGTTTTAATGTAATTCTATGTTTCCCTTAGAGCAGCTAAGTGATTATAGCACAGATGTTGAGTCTCATGCCTACTGCCTGGATACCTTCTTCACACTGTAACCACCCTAGGTTTTACTGTTCTTTGAGGCACCTAGTGGAGCAGTGGGTAGAATGCTAGACCTGAGTTTAAATGCTACCTCAGGCACTCATATATTGTGTGACCTTGGACAAATTATTTAACCTGTTTGCCTCCATTTCTTCAACTGTAGAAAGGGGATCATAACTGCACCTACTTCTCAGGGTTGTTGTGAGAATCAAAGGAGACAATATTTGTAAAAGTACTTTCCTTCCCTTCACTACTTCCTTTTTATGATGGTTTTGATACTGTGACTCCATTCATTTTTTAGTTCATTCTCTAGGATTCTCTATGTATAACATCATATCATCTGCAAAGAATGAGTGATAATTTTGTTTCCTCATTGCCTACTCTAATTCCTTCCATTTTTTTCCTCTTATTGCTAGAGTTAACATTACTCTTTTTTTTTTAGGCTCTACTTATACATTCATATTAAACATAACTTCACATTCGTCATGATGTAAAGAAGAATTAGAACTGATGGGAGGGGGGCAGCTACGTGGTGCAGTGAATAGAGCACCGGCCCTGGAGTCAGGAGGACCTGGGTTCAGATCCAGCCTCAGACACTTAACACAAAAACCTAGCCATGTGACCTTGGGCAAGTCACTTAACCCCAATTGCCCTCCAAAAAGCAAAAAAAAAAAGAACTGATGGGAGGAACCATGAGAAAAAAGAAACAAGACAACAAAAGAAAAGGAGAGCTTAGATCTGCATTCAGATTCCAAAGTTCTTTCTCTGGATGTGGACGGCATTTTCCATCATGAGTCCTTTGGCATTGTCTTAGATTCTTGCATTGCTGAGAATAGCCAAGTCTATCATAGTTAGTCATTGCACAGTGTGGCTATTACTGCATACAATGTTCTCCAGGTTCTGTTCATTTCACTCAGTATCAGTTCATGTCTGTCTTTCCAGGTTTTTCCTACTCATCATTTCTTATAGCACAATAGTATTCCATTACATTCATATACCACAACTTGTTCAGCCATTGATGGACGCCCCCTCAATTTCTAATTCTTTGCCACCACAAAAAGAGTTGCTTTAAATATTATTGTACATGTAGATCCTTTTCCAGTTTTTATGATCTCTTTGGGATATAGACCCAGAAGTGGTCTTGCTAGGCCAAAGGGTATGAACAGTTTTATAGCCCTTTAAACATAGTTCCAGATTGCTTTCCAGAATGGTTGGATCAGTTCACAACTCCACCAACAATTGCTCCCATTTTCTCACATCTTCTCCAACATTTATCATTTTCCTATTTTGTCATATTAGCCAATCTGATAAGTGTGGTGTGGTACCTCAGAGTGTAATGGAAATGCAGATTTAAAGATCTTCCCTGCCCCTAGGCCCTTTGATTGGCTTAGGTGACTCTGAGAACCTTCCTTGATTTGAGAATATACTCTGCCTCCTAATAGGCTGGATATGGTCACATGGAGCCTGTGGTAGGAGGCTTGGTTTTCAGGAATGACCACATCTTGATGCTGTGTGATTGGGCAGTGGGTCAAGAGGGTGGTTACATTCTCTGAGCCAGGAGAAGACTATATAATCCCTGATTTGAGGCTTTGCTTTGGGGCTCACTTTGAGAAGTGTTGTGTGATTTGACCAGATGAGACTCTGGGAAGCTGTTGTTGAGAGCCCCCCGGCTTTGAAAACCCAGATGTTGATGCTTCCCTCTCTGGTAACTGTGATTTGGTATTGATATAATGGTTGGACAGTTTGGAAGCCTGTCTGTTTGATCTGTAAGTTCTGTAACTCTGAAGTTCGGGGTGCTGACCTTTTCCCCCTGAACTAGGTAATATATGTTTGTTTAATTAAAGTAAGCTTGTTAACCCATTTTGAGTTGCTTTCCTTTTGAAAAGCAGATCTAAGAACCTGTGTTGGCAGTCACCCTGGGGATATTGGGGTGCTTGCTGCTACAAGAGTTATTTTGATTTGCATTTCTCTAATTAGTTAATCCTCTAATTAATAGTGATTTAGAGCACTTTTTCATATGACAATAAATCATTTTGATTTCTTCATCTGGAAACTGACCATTTATCAATTGGGGAATGACTTGTATTCTTATAAATTCAACTCAATTCTCTATATATTTTAGAAATGAGGCCTTTATCAAAGATACTGGCTATAAAAAGTGTTTCCCATATAGCTAACATTTCTAATGTCATATTGATTAACAGAGGTGATAATGGGCATCCTTGCTTCACCCTTGATGAAAGCTGATTCTAATAATTTTGAATGTCTAACTCTTGCAATCTTCATATCTTTTCAAAGACTTCACTTTGTGTAAACTTTCTTGGAAATTCTTAGTTTGCACTAAGAAATTGACTAATTGGTACATTCTGATCCTCCAGCTGAACTTGGGACATTTTGATTCCACTGAGTGTCTCATCATGGAGGTTGGCACTGATTAGATACCAAAAGGACATCAGGATGTGAACAAATTTCCTTCCTTTATCATCATAGTAAAGAGATGTCACCTGTTGCAGTATGAACAATTTAATATAATTCACCAAGTGCATTCTTATGTTTGTCGGACAGTGAAGCAACATTTTTCTTCAACATTTGGAGTAGCTCCTCAGTGATAAGTTCTTTCAGAACTTCAAATTTACACGGCTTTGCTCCCTCAGAGATGCCTAACTCCTAATCAAAACAAAGACTCAAGTATGGAGCCAGACCAGGGGATTGAATACCCCAAATATTGGGGTCTGGTGACTAAAGCCAAGGCTGGAGCCTTTGTCTGCTGACTAGAGTGGGTATGAGAGATCCTTGGTGCCACTATACTCCACTGGGGAGGGAAGGGGGTAGGGTGGAACAGAGACTGGGCAGGGACTGGGCAGGGTCCAAGTAGGGTGAAGGCGGCACATGCAGCTATGGCAGTGATGGCTGTAGGCTGATAAGTAGGACAAAGGCAGTGACAGGGGAGCTAAGGATGAGAAGGCAGCTATGGCAATGGCCAGGGGAGGGTGGCCATGCCTCATTCTATCTTCTGTTTGTATGTATGGGTCCCTACAGGGTACCATGCATCCCCTCCAGAGTGTAAATTTTTTTCCCAATTTTTCCTTGATCTCTCTTATTTGATTTTGGAAGTCCTTTTTAAGTACTTCCAAGAACTCTTTTTGGCCTTGTGATCAGTTGACATTGAAGTAGGAGTGTTGTTTTTTTTTTTTTTAACTTCACTATCTTTCCTGAATATGAAACCAGATCTTCTCTATCCCCAAAGTAGCTGTCTATGGTCAGTTTCTTTCTCCTTTGCTTACTCATTTTTATTTTCATTTTATTTTTATCAGCTTTTTATTGTCATCAGTTTCTAGTCCCAAGCTGTTCCTCGGGTCCTTCTTACTGTTATTTTCTGAGCTCTGTCCAGGGGCCAAACCTCAAGCACTACTCTCCACCCCTACACCACTCTTAGTGCCACTAGCCATGCTATCCTACAAATGGTCTTGCTCCCTAAGGTCCCTCCTGTGGCTACAAACTTCAGGACTCCCTTCTGCCCTGAAACCAAAACCAGGGACTCTGCTCACCTACAAGTGCTCCCAGTCATTAGGGTCCCTGCCCCTTTGTTATGTTCACTTTGAGGGGATGTTCTATCTTGTTTGTGGGGGAAATTTGAAGAACCTGGTATTTTCTACCATCTTCCCAGAATCCTCCTATGCTGATTTTCCCCTACTGTATTAATAAAAACAACAACACTATTTATCATATGGAATAGCTCTCAGGGAGGGAGAAGAGGAGATACATGGAATACTGTGGTGATGCATACAACAGAAAATACTAATAAAAAGCTTTTTTAAAATAAATTTACTTGCAACTAATTTTGAAAAGCTTAAGAATGTATCGACCACAATCCTAGAGGAGATGAAACATGATATCAACTTCCTAACAAAGAGATGATAGATTCAAGAGCACAGAGTGCAGATATATATATATATATATATATATATATATATATATATATATATATATAGACATGTTCATGGACATGGACATGGACAATGTGACATGGACAATATATAGCTATAGACATGGACAAATATTTGTTTAGGCTTCATTTTAATTTGTTTTTCAAGGGCAGGGGGTGGAATAAGCAGGGAAATAATGAGGGAGATGTTATTTAATTGTGTCAGGAACCCCATGCCAAGATCATCCCTCTCTTTTTACTCCTCTCTTTTCACTATTAAGAGACATCCTGTTTTACAGAGCTTAGGCCCAGCAAGCAAGCTGTGCCCTGAGTTTGGCATAACAACAATCCTTTACACTCACCCAATGAATAACTTCTGCCATAACAAAATCCTAGAATTGTTTCATACTAGCCCCAGGCGGTCCCGACTTTGGACAAGCACTTGCAGGACCCATGTTCCAGTTATGAAACCCTGCTATAAATCAAACTTGTCTCATTGTTATTGTTACCCATCATTGTCAGGGTTACAGCTCACTGCATGTCCATTGCTATATGTATTAAGATTTTACCTCGCTAAAGAAGGTCTCCTTCTAGAGGAGACCAAGGCACATATGTCTAGTTTCTCTTCTCCAAGAGAATAAAACTTTTTTGTTTATGACTACTATTGCCCTATTTTTTATTTTGTTTTTACTTTATTTTATCTCTTAGAGTTAACTATGGTTGTCATAACCAATGTGAGCTCTTTGGTATTTTTAGAGTTAACAGCAGTTGCATAACATCTGTGACTTTTTGGTCATTTATTTTCAGACTTGACAGTTGAAAAAAATTAATTTTTAAATGCTTAGTTTTATATATTTTTATAATCTGTCCCTTCCACTGCCCCTCTACACACACACACACACACACACACACACACACACACACACACACACACACAATTGAACCAAAAGTGAAAAAAAATTCTTATTATAAACATTCCAACAAAACAAATCCCCACATTGGCCATGACAAACTGTATGTCTCTGCATTTTAAGTGAATTATATGTTTCACCTTCTATCCTCTGAACATGTGGTTTACCATTGTATTGGCCAGAGTTCTAAAGGCTTTCAAAGGTGCTTTCCTCTACAACATTTTCATCATTATATAAATTGTTCTCCTAGTTCTGTTCACTTCACCTTGCATCAGTTCATAAAAATTTTTTTCAAGTGTCTTCTGAAATTGGCCATTCTATCATTTCTTATGGCACAACAATATTCCATTACATTCACACATCAGAATTTGTTTAGACATTCCCCAATAGAAGGAATACCTCAGTTTCCAAATTTTGGCTACTACAAAAAGAGCTGCTACAAATATGTTTTTACACATATGTCCTTTTCACCTTTCACTGATCTCTCCGGGATATATACCTAATATTGTATAGCTAGGGCCAAGGGTACAGTTTAGTAACTTCAGGGGTATAATTCCAAATTGCTTTCCAGGATGGATGAACCAATCATTATCTCCTTCCAGAATTCTAGTCTTTCATTGCCAAACTGTCTCCTGGATATCCCCACTCAGATATTCCTTATTACAAATCATGGATGTATAGGGAGCATGTCAAATGTGTTTTGAGAACACACATGACATAAGGAAATCAACAAACTTAATGCTTCCAAATGGAGCTCATTTTCTCCCCTTCCTTGAAGCTTAACCCTCAACCAAACCTCTCTGTCCATTGAGGGTATTACCATCTTCTCAGTTACCCAGGTTTGTATCCTAGGAACCTCTTTTCTCTTCATGCTTTTGGCTACTGAGTCTTGAATATTTCACCTATACTTTTCTAGCATTGAGTAGCTTTCTCTCCACTCACATAGCTATCAGCCTAGTTTAGTAATTTATCACTTCTTTCTTGGCTTATGTTAATGGCCTCCTGATTGCTCTCCTTACTTCTTGTCTATTCACTTCGGCCATCCATCCTCCACACAACTGATGAGATATTATTCTTAAATCACCATCTGATTATTTCAATTCCCCTGCTCAAAAATCTTCAATGCCTCTTTATTACAAGAAGCAACAAGGTTGGATAGAATGTTAGACTTGGAGAATTAGGAAGATCTGATTTTGAATCCTATTTCTGACCATTTGTTGTTATTGTTGTTTAGTCATTTTTCAGTCATGTCCAGCTCTTCATGACTTCATTTGGGGTTTTCTTGGCAAAGTTACTAATAGGTTTGCCATTTCCTTCTCCAGATCATTTTACAGATGAGAAAACTGAGGTTAAAAGTGTTAAGTGACTTTTCCAGGATCATACAGCTAGTGTCTGAGGTCACATTTGAACTCAGGTCTTCCTAACTCTGGGCCCCAGCACTCCACCTGCTGTTCCCCCTACCTGCCCCTTCCTACCATTTACTAGGTGTGCAATCCTCAGACCATTACTTAGCCTCTGTCAATTTTAGTGCTTTTATCTGTAAATGTGGAAAATACTCACAGGGTGGTTGTGAGGACCAAATGAGATTGTATAGATAAAATGCTTTGCAAACTTGAAAGCTCTATGTAAATGTCAGCTATTCCTTATTTTTTTCTCAAGGTTACAGTCAGGAACCACCTCAAATTACATTGTACTTACTTATTTGTTTCTCCTCAAAGTACCTTGTGCCTACTAAAAGTGTAAAGATTGCATTCCTTCCCCTCCCCACTTCATAGAACTGTACACTCCTTGAGATCAAGGATTTTTTTTCACTTCTGTCTTTTTGTATTGCTCGTGCTGAACACAGTACTTCACACACAGTAGCTAGTAGTTAATAAATGGTTATTGGATCTTTGAAAAGTTCAAAATCTTTCAACTGAGTGTTTGTTGACTTGGCTACACCACTCGCTCCCTATATATTCATGAAATAAAGTTTAAAATCTGTGTGACAGTCGAGGCTCTTCACAATCTGCTGCTATTCCTGCTTTCCAGCCTTATCTAATGCTGCTTCCCTCCCAGGTATTTGAAACTCTAGTCAAACTGGATGTTTCCTCTACGTATACCCTTCCTTTGCTATGTTGTTCTCAACATCTGAACAAATAGCTATTTCAAAACTGTCCTTCCCCTTTAACCTTGAATCCCTAAACCCACTGCCCTTCCTCCATTATCATCTTATTCATCTCCAACCATGGGTAACTCCCTACATTTTCTTTTACTCCTAGGTTCTTGAAAATTGTAAGGGAATTCATGAAACTGTAATCACCACAACTTTGCTATCTAACATGAGCTAGGCCCTCACTGATATATGACAAATATTTCATATCTTATTGACTTTTTATTACATTTACCACAGTATCTATGTCATATCTACTCCCACCCTCCCCTCTATCATCAGATATTCATTACTGAGAAGATTGAGGATGTCTGGCAAAAGCTCACTTAGCTCCCCTTCTCTATGCCTCAAAAGTCATGTTTTCACTTATTGCCCCCTCAAAGGAAGTACTGACTTTCTTCCTTGCCAAGACCAATAATTCCCTCTGTGCCCTTGATCCCATCTCTTCCCATGTTCTCTACTACCCTGTTTTAGCAGTTGTCCCCATTCTCTCTTTCATTTTCAAACTTCCTTCTTTCTACTAGCTTCTCGTTTACTTTACTTCCTTACTCTTCCAAATAGGTTTGGATTATTTGGTGATCTATAGGAATATCTGAAAGGAGGAACTGATCAAATTCTCCTGACCATACTGTTTCCTACATTTGGCAGTAATTGCCTTCTAAATGAGTGATTTTGTGATCAAAATAACCTCTACACTCAAGAAAGGGGAGAAAGGGCACATAAAGTCTGATGGAATCGTTCTTGGCTTCATAGAGGAAATATCTTAATGAAGTTTATTGAAATCATGTTATTCTAAGATAAGCTCATATATGTGTATATAATTTAGGCATCGAGTGATATCATAAGTAAATTGTTGCTGCTGTTTGTCCTTCATTTTCAAAGAGGACCAATGACATCACAGGGTAATGTCTAGATTTATGAATTGGATTTAAGGAAGGAAGAGTTGCACAAAGTTGTCAGACTCACTTTCTCTTCCTGAGTTAGCAGGACAAAAGTTAAGATGACTGGAGATGGCGTGGGATGCAGCGTCTTCAATGTCCAACCAAGCTCTAAGCATTCCACAGCACCTGCTTCAGCCACCTCCGTGGGCTTTGAAACAAATTGTTCTCATCCCCCCACCCCGCCCCACATCCCACCAGGGAGAGTCTTCACCTGCTCAGGGTAGACATAGCCCTAATTCAACAACAGGTTTAAGGCCTGTTATTTGCCCTCAACCTGGTTTAGCCATCTGCTGAGACAGTTCATGGGGGTGTGTCCACTGCATATGCTACAGTTTCTTGGAGCCATAGGTGAGAGCTGGGTGAATCTGGTAGATACAAAAGATAGATGAGCAACCCTGAAAAGAGCCTGGCAAGCCCTTACACTGAAGGTGCTAGTCCTCCCGAATACCCCCATTCACCCCATAAGCAAATTAGGAGAGCACAAAAAAAAATATCTGTCAGACCTGTGGATAGAAGAGTTCATAACCAAATTAGAGATAGAGAGATTCACAGGAGATAAAGTGAACAATTTTGACTACATAAAACTGAAAACTTTTTACATAAAACCAATGCAGCCAAAATAAGAAAAAAAACAGGAAACAGAGAGGCAGGGGGGAGGGGGAGTGACAGGAAATTTGCATCAAGTTTCTTTGACAAAGAACTGTGTCTCAACTATGAGAAATGAGGCAATTTCATAAGAATTAAGAGTCACTCCCCAATTAATAAATGGTCAATGGCAGTTTTCAGAAAAAGAAATCAAAGTTACCAATTGCTGTATGAAAAAAAAATGCTCTAATCACTAATCATTGGAGAAATGCTTACTTTTTACCTTATACTCATCAGATTGGCTAAGATAAAAGAGAAGGAAAATGACAAATACTGGAAGTAATATGGGAAAAGGGGTATGCCAATGCACTGTTGATAAAGCTGTGAATTGGAGAACAATTTGGAACTATGCCCCTCAAAGCTAACTGCTATCCTTTAACCCCAGAAACATCACTACCAGGTCTGTATCCCAAAGAGATCAAAGGAAAAGGAAAAGGACTTATAGGTGCAAAAATATTTGTAGCAGCTCTTTTTTGAAAAAGCAAAGAATTGGAAACTGAAAGGATACCAGTCAATTGGCAGACGGCTGAAAAAGTTATTGCATATGAATGTGATGGAATACTATTGTGCTAAAAGAACAAAGGAGATAGTTTCAGAAAAACCTAGTAAGACTTGAATTAACTGATATGTAGTGAAGTAAACAGAACTAGGAAAACAATTTACATAGTAATAGCAGTATTGTAAAGATAGTCAACTATGAGAGACTTAATAACTTTTATTAGTACAATGACCTACCACAATTCCAAAGGACACATGATGAATATGCTATCCACCTTCAGATAGTGAACTGATTATACATAGTTTGAAGCACATTTTTTCTCTTTTTTCTTGGATTTTTTATTTTGTTTTGTTTTTAGAACATAGCTAATATGGAAATAAGCTTTGCATAACTTCCTTTGCATATTGCATTTCTTGCTTTCTCATTGAGTGGCGGAAGGGGTGGAACAAAGGAGAGAATTTGGAACTGAAAATAAAAAAGAAAATTTAATTTAAGGAGAAAACCTCTTTCTAACCAGCAGAGGTTGAGGAAAGCCTGGAAACTGGAAGGTACTGCTGTAATTGCTTCAGGTCTTGATTTAGGCCTCCACCAAAGATCTTAGCAACAAAGAGTCTTATCATCTCAGATCAACCGGGGGTGGGGAGTTCCCCCGGAGAGGAAGCTAGCAGTTCTCAGATGACTCAAGAGGGTTATGTTATAGCACCAAAGACTGGGTGATACTCTCTCCTCTTTGGGTCTCCATGATATCTCTTATTTCTTTCTCTTGGTCCTCCTCCTCCCTGACCACTCCTCCTAAATCTTTGCCAGGTCATCATCCATAGTGCATTCCCTAACTGTGGGTACATGACAAAGTTCTGTTCCCAGGCCTTCTCTTCTCTCTCCACACTCTCTCTGTTGTTGACTGCATCAGCTCCCATGGGTTCAAATATTATCCACATGGAAAAGACTCCTAATTCTCTATACTGATCCCTGGTCACCCTCAGGAGCTCCAATTTTGCAGCACCAACAACCTGGGTGTACCATAGGTATCTGACACTCAATGTGTCCAAAACAGAATTCATTATTTCACATCTCCTGCCCCGTGGAGGGGAAAAACACATGCCAAGCTTCCCTATCTGGTTCAAGGTCACTGCTCTCCTACTCCCCTGGGTTTGCAACTTAGAATCATTCTTAACTCCTCACTCTCTCTTACCCCAGATAGCTAATAAGTTGCCATAGTCTTGTTAATTCTGCCTCCACAAGTTCTCTCTATGCTATCTCCACTCCAGCAGCTATCTACAACCATACTTCAGGCCCCACTCCTCTGGGAGGTGACACTCCACAATGGAGAGAACCCTAGATTTGGACCGAGAGAACATGGGTTTGAATCCTGGCTGTGCCATTTATAACTTGTGTAACCTTGGGAAACACAGTAAGCCTCTTTGAGACTAGGTTTCTCTAGGCCTGGACTAAATGGTTTCTAAGGTTCCAGCTCTAAATCTGACCTTTCAATGCCCTCTGAACGGCTCTACTGCAATGACCTCTTAATTGGTCTCCTTACCCTAATTCTCTCGTCCCCAGTCACGTTACCAAAACTCTGGTCTGCATAACTTCCTATGTCTATTGAACATTGCATTTCTTGCTTTCTCAATGGGTGGGGGAAGGGGTGGAATGAAGGAGAGAACTTGGAACTGAAAATAAGAAGAAAATTGAATTTAAAAAGAAAACCTCTTTCTCACCAGCAGAGGTTGAGGAAAGCCTGGAAACGGGAAGGTACTGCTGTAATTGCTTCAGGTCTTGATTTAGGCCTCCACCAAAGATCTTGACAACAAAGAGGCTGGTTACCGAAGGGATAATAATCCTAAAGCACAGATCTGACAATGTTAGAGGGTCCCTTGAAAGAGAACTTTCATTGGCTACTTTTTACTTCTAGAATCTAAGAAAATACAAACTCTTCCATTTGATGATCAAAACACCTTCACCACCCGGCATCAAACTCTCCCCTTCATACTCTTCATTCTAACCAGACTGACCATCTGGTCTCCATGCCTTTGCATAGACTGTCTCTCATTCCTGACATGTTCTTCCTTTTCATCTGTAATTCTTAGCATCACTAGCTTCCTTCAACACCCACCTCAAACCCCGTTTTTTATATGAGGACTTTTCTTATGCCTTCCTAATTGCTAGTGCCTGTTTCCACCCTGAAACTATCCCAAACAAGGTCCCAAGGAGTCAGACACTACTGAAATGACAACAGCAACAACAATACACATGTATATACATAGACAACATATATTTATACATAAACGTATCACATGGTATGTATGTATGCCTATTTGTGTTTGTGTATGTGCACACACACAACATGCATGCCTGTGCCAAAGTGTATGTACAGTACAATATGTATGTTGTGCATATATATGCACATTCTATATAGAAAAATGTACACATGTATTATATATGGTGAGTATATATGTTGTAAGTGCCTTAAAGGCAAAGACTGTTTGGTCTCCATATCTTCAGCACATAGCACAGGGACTGCCACATAGTAGTCACTTAATAAATATATGGTGATTAATTGCTAATTTGTGTAGCGGCACCTCAGATAAGGGCTACAACCACCAATGATTAATCGATAGCTTTCCCCTTTTATATAGAAAACTAGCTCGTTTAGCTAAGAATGGTTTTAACATTCTAAAATACAGTGCAGAGGGCTGGATTTGGCCCTCCCTTGTGGTTTGCTGATTTTGTGGTTTGCTGACCATTGGCCACGAGGTAAGATGGTAGGAAAAAGAACCACGACAAAAGAGAACATTCCCATTTCTTTGTAGAGCTCAGGATATAGAACTTTGTTATTTATAAAACTTGGAGCACTACCAAAAAGACCCTATTTCATCTGGGCTGAGAGTATCGCAGAAATGTTTGGAAGTAGCAAGCGATCTCAGAATTTTAGGGATGTAAGGGGAAAGGAGAAAGGAATAAGTATTTATACAGCGTCTACCACATACCAGGAACTAAGAGCTTTCTACAAATATTATGTCTGTCCTATTCTAAAAACAAAAACAAAACAAAAACCTTCTTCGTAGCCCTGCTACTCTCCAGTTATCATTTTTCTCTACTTCACTGCCAAAATCTAGAAAGGCTACTCACTGCATCAATCAGTCATTAACTCAAGCCCTTGCAGTCCAGCTTCTGTAGGCATTATTGTGCTGAAACTGCTCTGTGGTCATGAATGACCACTAATCAGTATGATGTAGGTATAGGTATAGCTATAGCACAATAAATATACGATAAATATAGCATACAATAAATGCTTAATGAGTACTTGCTGGCTAACTGATAAAATTTTCTTGTTTGTTGTTCAGTCATTTCAGTCATTTCCAACTCTTTGTGACTCCATTTGGGGTTTTCTTGGCAGAGATAGTATCTGTGTTTGCCATTTCCTTATTTGTACAGATGAAGAAACTGAAGCAAACAAGGTTCAGTGACTTGCCCAGGGTCACACAGCTAGTAACTGTCTCAGGCTGGATTTGAATTAAGGGAGAGAAATCTTCCTGTCTCCAGGCCTGGTATTCTACCCATTGCTCCACCTAGCTTCCCAAAGGGATGAAATACAAAGGTCTTTTTTCAGTCTGTGTCCTTCTTGACTTCTGTGAAGCATAGAACGCTACTGACCATCTTTCTTGATATGCTTTGTTTGTTTAGATTCTTTGACATGACACGCTGCCCTCTTCTCACCCCATCTTTCTAAGCACTCCATCTCTTTCTCTGTAACTGGCACCTCTTCTTTCATTCTTTCAATGTGGGTGTCTCTCAAGATTTTGTTTCAGCACTCTTTCCACACTAATGACCCTTGTGACTTCAGTGATCACATCTAGGATGATATTATGAAAGGAAAGGGATTATCCTGTGTGAACTTTGGGGATCTCCTGTGTTGAGTGAATAGTAAACTCTGGGTCCTTCTTCTTTGCATAGGTGTGGCTTGTGAAGTGAATACCATGGCACTATCCCCACCTATATAGGGTATCCCAGGGCTAGGAGATTGTTAATGAAATGTCTGTGCATGCAATGCCAAAATACAGAAGTTGTGGGTTTGTTCCCAAGCTATATCCTACTCCCTAATCATCCAAATCAACCATGTGCTGAAGGTGTGAATGTTATTATTGTTTATGTCCAGGATTTTATATAATGTGAACTACTTCAGAACCTCCAAAAATAGTGGAGGATTCTAGGGAGTAGAAGCAGCAGCAAGTTAATGCTTGAAAAAACAGGTGGGCTTTGTACAGAAACGACTGATCAAAGATGGAATTATTTTGGAAAAAAAGCAAGGAAATAGAATGCTAATGACTGACTATGGATATGAGGGACAGAGAAAGGACAAGTGACACAGTCTGATGACTTCCTGGAGGGCCAAGTGGAAGAAAGGTTCCTGGAAGTCAGCCAGACTTGATGCCTGTAATGAGCAGATAAATTTGTTTGTGATATACACATTCTAATATTTTTAAACATATCTTGTATGTGTATAGTTATTTACATATTGCCTCCTCCATTAAAAAAAAGTAACTCCATGAGGTCAGAGACAGTGTTTTTGTGTTATTTCCTTACTTTGTATTCCTAGAGCTTAGCACTATGCCTGGCACACAGTAAGTGCTTAATAATGCTTGTTTACCTACTATCTAAAATACTTAGTTTAGCTAGTGGGGGAATCCCACCTGAGCATTTCACTTCTCTACATACCCCCTCCTGCTCCATTGGCCACAGCCTATTACCAGAACTTCACTTAGGTGGCTAACATTGCTTTAAGGATATTCCACAAACATGGCATAAAACATGTCTACAAATGGGCAAAATGCAATGTTTAAAATGACTAATCAGATGTTGGCTCAGCTTCCAAGAACTTTATAATATTTGACTCCACAAACCTGATTAGCTATATTCAGGCACAAGTCACTAGCCTGGACTTGAAACCTTGCAGATACGGTATAGAAAGTGCAAATGGAGAAAAATTGGGATTCAATCCATCTTTTTTTTTTACAAAGATGGATGTTCAGTGAATAAGTAGGTGAAGATGTGGCAAAAATATATACTGGTGAGTAGTGGCCATTGGCATGCTGGCGTCAACTAGTGTCAGTTTGGGAGAGCCAATTGTTAAACTTTCAGTGTGAGCATTTACACTTCAACAATCGACAAATGCACAACAGAGTTCAATGTATTGTTTTATTGATTTTCTTAAAAGTGATGGAGAAAATATTGATAATTCCAACTGAACTTAAAAGTGTGTCCTGTTGTTGTTTTTTTTCCTCAGAGAACTGGTTGTTAAGTATTCACCAGTGCACCAATTGAAAAAAGAGATCCAAAAACTTAAGAAAATGATTCCTTAAAAACTAGGACAAGGGGAATCAAATGAGACACCAAGAAATAATAAAACAGAATCAAAAGAATGAAAAAAATAGAGGAAAATGTGAAGCATCTCATTAGAAAAACAAGTGATTTAGAGAACAGATTGATGAGAGATGATATAAAAATTGTTGGGTTACCTGAAAGTAGCCTTTTTAAAAGTACTCCTTTTAAAAAGTCTTGATAAACATTACAAGAAATTATTAAGGAAAATTGCCCCAAAGTTTTAGAGAGGGTAAAGTAGAAATAGAAAAAAAATTCATTAATCACCACCTTAAAGAGATCCCAGAAGGAAAATTTACAGAAATATCATAGCCAAGTTTCAAAGCTCCCAAGTTAAGGAGAAAATACTAAAAGCAAGGAGAAAACAATTTAAACACCACAGTGCTACCAGCAGGATCAAACAAGAATAGCAGCTTCCACATTAAAATCCATTAAATTTCAAAGAGCAAAAGAGCTGACGTTGTGACCAAAAATAGCTTACCTAGAAAAATTGAGTATAATCTTGAATGAAAAAAGAAACAGACATTTAATGAACTGAAGGACTTTCAAGTATTTGACAGGAGATTAATCCAGGAGAAACATCAGGTATACATTAAAGACCAATTATAAGGGACTCAATAAAGTCAAAATGTTTACTTCTTATATGTGAAGATGTTAAGAATGTCTTTTAGGGGCGGCTAGGTGGCACAGTGAGTAGAGCATTGGCCCTGGAGTCAGAAGGACCTGAGTTCAGATCCAGCCTCAGATACTAAATGCACAAACAAAAACCTAGCCGTGTGACCTTGGGCAAGTTACTTAACCCCAATTGCCCTCCAAAAAAAAAAAAAAGAATATCTTTTAAGAATGTCAAAATTATAACAAAAACTATTTTGTAGAGTTAGAAAAAATAACAAAATTCATCTGGAAGAACAAAAGGTCCAGAATATCAAGGGACTTAATGAAAAGAAATGCTAGGGAAGGTGGCCTTGCCATACCAGATCTTAAATTGTATTATAAAGTAGCAATAATCAAAACTACTAAGAAATAGAAGGGTAGATCAGTGGAACAGATTAGGTACACAAGACACAGTAGTCAATGACTATAGTAATCTACTGTTTGATAAACCCAAACACCCCAGTTTCTGGATTAAGAACCCACTATTTGACAAAAACTGCTGGGGAAACTAGAAAATAGTATGGCAGAAACTGGGTATAAACCAATATCTTACACTAAATACCAAAATAAAGTCCAAATAGGTACATGAGTTAGATATAAAGGTTGATACTATAAGCAAACTAGGAGAGCAAGGAATAGTTTACCTGTCAAATGTATAGAAAACAGAAAAATTTATGGCCAAACAAGAGATAGAGAACATTATGAAATGCAAAATAGATCATTTTGATTACATTAAATTGAAAAGGTTTTATAGAAACAAAGCCAATGCAACCAAAATTAGGAGGGAAACAGAAATCTGGGAAAGAATTTTTATAACCCATATCTCTGATAAAAGCCTCATTTCTAAAATATATAGAAAACTGTGTCAAATATATAATAAAAGTCATTCCCCAATAGATAAATGGTCAAAAGGTATGAACAGGAAGTTTTCAGAGGAAGAAATTAAAGATATCTATAGACATATGAAAAAAATGCTCTAAATCACTATTAATTAGAGAAATGCAAATCAAAACAATTCTTAGGTACCACATCATACCTGTCAGATTGGCTAACATGACAAAACAGGGAAAATATAAGTGCTGGAGAAGATGTCAGAAAATTAGAATGCATTATTGGTAGAGCTGTGAACTGATCCAACCATTTTGGAGAACTATGTCCGGTAAAAATGTGCATATCCTTTGACCCAGCAATACCACTTCTAGGGTTATATTCCAAAGAAATCATACAAATTCGAAAAGGACAGACATGTAAAAAAAATATTTATAGCAGCTCTTTTTGTGGTGGCAAAGAACTGGAAAGTGAGGGGATGCCCCTCAATTGGGGAATGACTGAACAAGTTATGCTATATGAATGTAATGGAATACTGTTGTGCTATAAGAAATAATGAGCAGGTGGACTTCAGAAAAACCTGGAAAGACTTATATGAACTGATGCTAAGTGAGGGGAGCAGAACCAAAACATTGTAAGCAGTAACAGCCACACTGTGTAATGTGTAATTTTGATAGACTTGGCTTTTTTCAGCCATGCAAGGATCTAAGACAACTCCAAAAAACTCATGGTGGAAAATGCTATTCACATCCAGAGAAAGAACTTTGGAATCTGAATGCAGATTGAAGCAGACTATTTGCTCTCTCTTTTGTTTTGTTTTGTTTTTTTTCTTCTCGTGGTTCATTCCATTGGTTACAATTCTTCTTTACAACATGACAAATGCAAAAATATGTTTAACATAAATGCATATGTAGAGCCCATATCAGATTGTACAATGTCTTGGGGAGGACAGAGGGGGAGAAAATTTAAAAGTCAAAAGCTTATGGGACTGAATGTTGTAACCTAAAAATAAATAAAAAATTAAAGGGTAAAAATGTCTACATTACTTGTGTAGTTTGAAAGGTTTGGGCTGAGCTGAGTATGACAGATTGCTTCTAAATAATAAAAATGGGTAGGGAAAGGTAAAAGGGAACAATTACCTCATACAAATGAGGCATGAAAGGAAAAACTGATACAGAAGCAGGTGGGTTTGGAGAGCTGGTAGTGCTGGAATCTTATTCTCATTAGAAATGGGTTAAAGAGAGACCAACACATTCATTTAAAAGGGCATGAAAGTCTTCTAAATTTATAAAGAAATAAGAGGAAAAGGGGCGGCTAGGTAGTGCAGTAAGAGTGTTGGCCTCGGAGTTGGGATGACCCGAGATCAAAACTGGCCTCAGAAAATGAACACCCACACATAAATAATGACTAGCCGTGTAACCTTGAGCAAGTTACTTAATCCCAATTGCTTTTAAAAAAAAAAGAAAAGAAAGAAAGAAAAGAAAAGAAATAAGAGGATGAGGGGATAGGATAAGGGAGGGACTTTTAGAAGGGTGTGTAGATTAAGAATTAGGAGTTTGGGAGGAGAGGATAAGGGAGGGACTCTAGAGGGGCCAGCAGGTAAAAGTGGAAGGGAGAGGAGGAGGATTAGAGAGGGACTCTTAAAAGGGTAGGTAGATTAAGAAACAGAAAGGCAAGGTAGTGATTAGAAGAACTTAGAAGTAATGGGATGAATTTATTCATAAAATGTAAGCAGATAGCAGAATGGATTAAAAATCAGAATCCAATAATATATTGCTTACAAGAACAAACATTAAAATTAGAGATATACACAGAGTTAAAATAAAGGACTGGGGTAGAATGTGTTATGCTTCAGTTGATATTAAAAAAGCAGGAATAGCAACCATATCTCAAAGTTAAAACTAAAAGAGATTTAATTAAAAGAGATAAACGGAGTGGGAGGGGAACCAAGATGGTGGAGTAAAAGCAGGGACTCACTTGAGCTCTCCCCTAAGCCCCTCCAAATACCTGTAAAAAATTATTCTAAACAAATTCTAGAGCAGCAGAACCCACAAAAAGACTGAGTAAAACAAATTTCCAAAGACAACCTGGAAGGTGGACAGGAAATGTCTGTTGCACCAGTCAGAGAAGAGCACAGTCCAGCATGGGCTGAGTCAGCACAGACAGGGCTGGAGCAGGCCTCGGGGAACTGAATCATTGGCAACTGTGGAAGTTTTTTTCAAAAAAAAACGCCAACTTTTACTTTTTAAGACTCCAGAGAAACTAAATTTTTTCCAATATTGTAAAAGACAACCCAAAGGTGGAAATTTTGGAAGCTACAGGCATAGAGTCTGGAAGTCCCTTTCTCCATAAAAGAAGGTTTGAGAGTAAGCCTCTAAAAAACAAAAAAAGTACCTGAAGTTTTCCCAGTTCCCTAGTGCCAAGAGAATTGAAAAAATATGATTTATATTTCCAGATGGGGCCGTCTGAACTTATCTTCCATTCTTCAAAAACCTTGCACATGTCCATGTTCTCCAAAATAACCAAATAGGACAGAAAACCTGAGGTCAGGCTGATGAGGGAAGGGTAATAGGTTCTACCAGGGACCCCGATGACTATCAGTGACCACAAACCCTACAATTCAGTCTGGAAAGAATTCACCAGGCTCAAGCAAACTTAGAAGCTAAGATTGTAAAAGTTTATTGTTACGCTGCACAGCACAGCAGGCAAGAGTTCTTAGGGAACCTGCAAACTTACAGTATCACAGGTATAGTTTTAAGGAGTCAAGACAGTAAATCAGGTGTCAGTTATGCTAACTAGGTGAGTAAGGGTGGGATCAGGGAGGAGTTAAGGAGTGGTCAGTGCTTAAAGGAACGTGCACTTTTGATATCAACTGCACAGGCATATTGCCCATAATTCACTGGGAAATAGTCCAAGGGGTGGAGCTACCTGGGGGTGTGGTTTTAGGCCTGAAATGTCACTAAAGTCAGCCAGAGGTCAGGGCCAGTGAGGATTGCCCAGTCTGCCACCCATCAATGTTATGTTTGACAAGATGGATGATGGGGAACCAAAGCCAGTGGAGACTCAGTATGGGTATAATTGGCTAAGGAGTTAACCTATAGATAGGGCACTGAAGGATTCATGGTGCAGCTGGCCACTCTACTAGGGGAGATAACATTTGCCTAAGCTAAAATGTTTATAGATAAGTTTAATGAAGGATTCATAGGTAGCTTGTTATTGTTTCAAGCAGAGATAAACAGTTCATGAGTTGTTGCTGGGCAGAGTGCTGGCAGGGGGAAGGGGCAGAGTTAATGCTCTGGGGCTGAGGAGGGGAAATGTGATTTTATAGACTGCTTTTACAAATTGATTTTACAGACATAGATCCCAAAGCACCCCTTTGACAAACTGATGTTATAAACTTGACATTGCAAACATATATCCCAAGCACCCCATCAAGGCTGAGTACAAAACAGCCACCTAGCAGTCTGACCTAATAGGACCTGGGAGGTCAGGTGCAAAAAAAAAAAAAAAACCCACAAAACAGAAAAACACATACACACACACACAAAAAAACAAACCTTCACTTCCAAGGTACTAGGGAAAGAGAGGCTTACATACCTTCCAGTCCCACCTGAAGAACTCAGGATTAGCAGTTTTTTCTCCATCAGGGAACCATAAAAATGAAGAGGTTACCCACTATCAGGATTAGGGTTGCTCTGGAGACCCCAAAATACCAAGACGCCAGGTCCTGCCAAATGAATGACTCTTCTCAGCCAAAGAAAAGTAAAATTTATTAAAAATTCGATTGCATTAGACACAGAGTAAATCTGTGCTAGAAAATTCTACAGCACTTTCACTGTTCTGTGGTTTTCTATGGCCCTCACACAGGGTGTGTGATGGGGTCTTATATACAGAAGGTCATGGAAGGAATGTAGGGGTGGTCTAGAGGAGGAGTTTGGGGAGGGTCTTCAGGAGGAGTTAATGAACTCAATGAGTGATTAAGGGTGGGAAGTAGCTGGAGGTTACAGACAATGGTGGGCTAGGCCAGTTCAAGGGTGGGAAGTCTAGCAACAGACCTGCCTCATCAAATGGGATGATTCAATTAAGAGTCCAAGGGAGATTCCCAGAGACTATACCTCAAGGACTCAAGGAGAGCTGGAGGGGGCTCCCAGAGCCCATACCTCCTCATCTTCTTTCCACCCTTTAGGGGTGGAACCAAATTAAAAAATTCTGCCCTCCTGGGTCTTGGGAAGAGGGAACAGGGTGAAGGCTCCTGTTTCAACATCATGGATTTTGGGTAAGGAAACAGGGAAGGATAGCTACTCTAGTTATCCCCCTAGTTAGAATCACTCCAGTAATGTGGTAGTGGAGTTCTGGTTATGGGGTTTGAGGTATCCACACACTAGTGCTATGGCACCAAGTGGGGCTGGTTAGGAGTATCCACAGGGACTGGCATAGGTTTAACTGCCTCCACTGTGGTCTACTAATTGATAGGGACATCTGCTGGAAGTGGACTCCAGGGGTACTGGCTCTTTATTCTCAGTCTTAAAGGCTGAAAACTGAAAGCACCAGGAGGTTGTTACCTCCAACACTCCCAGTCACCCTGGATTAACAATTTAACATCAATTGGTTTTCACAAAGGGGTATTCACGA
Source organism: Gymnobelideus leadbeateri (assembly GCA_011680675.1). Classification (NCBI taxonomy): domain Eukaryota; kingdom Metazoa; phylum Chordata; class Mammalia; order Diprotodontia; family Petauridae; genus Gymnobelideus; species Gymnobelideus leadbeateri. The sequence continues at coordinate 514,055 of WOXC01005969.1, read as the reverse complement.
TTTATAGCAGCTCTTTTTGTGGCAGCAAAGAACTAAAAATCGAGGGAAATGCCCATCAATTGAGAAATGGCTTGAACAAGTTATAATATATGATTGTAATGGAATACTATTGTTCTATAAGAAATGACAAGCAGGATGATTTCAGAAAAACTTGGAAAGACTTGTATGAACTGAGATAAAGGGAAGTGAGCAGTGCCAGGGGAATATTGTACACAGTGACAGCAATATTGTATGATAATCAACTTGGGCATGACAGTTATTCTCAGCAATACAGCAACCCAAGATAACTGCAAAAGACTCATGATGATAAATGCTATCCACATCCAGAGACAGAACTGAGGGTGTCTAAATGCAGATCAAAGCATATTGTTTCTCATTTTACTTTCCTTTTTTTAAGTTTTTTTTTTCTTTTGGTCTGTGTCTTCTTTCACAAGATGACTAATATGGAAATGTGTTTTACATGGTTGCACATGTATAACCTACATCAAATTGCTTACTGTCTCAGGGAAGGGAGAGGAACTCAAAAAAATTTTAAATGTTAAAAATTGTCTTTACATGTAATTGGGGAAAAATAAAATACTACCTTTAAAAAAGGATAATTTACTTCCAAGTATATAGGCTAAATGGGTTGACTATGTGGCGCAGTGAATAGAGCACTGGCCCTGAAGTCAGTAGAACCTGAGTTCAAATCCCACCTCAGATACTTAACACAACAAAACTAGTCCTGTGCAAGTCACTTAACCCCAAATGCCCTACCTTCCCCCTCCAATAAAGAAAAACAAAAACAAAAAAAGAACATAGGCTAAATAACAACAACATCTATACAAATATTTCCCAACAAATCCCAAGGATACACTTTCCCCTGTACTAGGGAAATTTGGTTCACACTGAGAGAAATTACTATTTATAACCAATGATTTGGGGAGATCCAGAGTCCCTCCTTTTTTCTAAAGTCCTGATTTCAAAAGTTCAGTCTCTTGAAGGGTATTATTAATAATGAGATTGGACTAACTTTCTAGTTCAGATCCCACCCATGCTGGGAAGCTATTGTCCTATTGTCAGGTTTGGGTGAGGATAAATTCTTTTGAGTAGATGGTCCAAGGCCGACAGTAACTTAGAAGTAAATGATATAATCAAAGTTCATTTGAATAGGTTCAGTCCCTCATTGTAATATTCATTCTCTCCTTGCTAACTAATCAGAATTGATTGCCACCCTCAGGAACACCCCTCTTCCAATGGGCACATAAGCCATGAACTTGTCTACTCATTTGTCTTTGGTCTAAGAGAGATGGCCAAATAACCATCCTTTCATTAAAATGTTGGCACTATTAATAAAATTATTAAATTATCCAGAAATTATGACTCAAACTTTTCAACCACCACACTTCTACAGAATTGCCAGTGGAGTACTTAGTTGTGGAAACACAAACACAACTAAGTTAGAGTTTGGAGAAGTTTGTTGGTCTTCTACCATTTGGCAATGCTTATGTGATAAATTTGGCAGCTAAACCAGAAAATGAAGAGAAGCTTCCTTGTAAAACTTGCAGATCTGAAATGAAATTTCTTGGTATTGCATTCTGGAGCAGTCAGTGGGTCTTTGGTCTTGGGTGGGCAGGAACACGGCTGCTGAAGAACTCTGGAGCACTTTCTCAAACTTCCCATCATCTCTAAGGAAGATTAAGGAATAAAGCTAATTATTGATATTTACAAGATACAATTGAAAAGCAAGGAAAAGGCAAAGTTATTTTACTAAAAGGTGTAAGGAGAAAAATAAAACCTTATGCACTTTTATGAATTACCCAAATATGTAGAGCATACTAAAGCACTTCAGCAAGTGACTAAGGGCTCCTAAGGGAAGAAAATCATGTTAATGACAGTCTTAAGGAAAGAGAATCTGGAAATGAGTTATTATAATTAAACTGGAATAAAAAGGCATTTGAACATCAGGGAGGCTGCAGGCGTTGAGAGGCTTCCCCCTAATCACATCGCAGTGGAACCAGACCTAACAAGGATTTTTCTCGGGTAGCTGAATGCGCTGAAGTCCAGTGAGGTTAAGTAATAGACCACGAAGTCACGCAGAGAGTAGCCGAACCAAGAATTCGAATTAAGGACCCGAGCCTCCAAGAAGACACTGGCACAGGGGCGGGGAACCTGCACTAGAGCGTCTAGGAACCGCAGACAAAACAACTCAACAGGACTGCGCAGCACGTGCAGGATGCGAGGCCAGGCGCTACACAGCCCGACTTGCCCAGCCTGGGCCCCTTAGCGCATGCGCCTTCGTAGACTCAGGGGAGGGGGAGGGGGAGGAGTTGGAAATGAGAAGCGTAATTGGGGCGGGGCTATAGATGCACGTGATCCGGAGCGACTCAGGGATTGGCTAGTCCCTTCCACCACCAGGAGAGGCGGCTCCCGGGCTCCTGGGGTGGCAGGGGTGAAAAGCGAGCTGGGACCCTCGATCTTAGTACCCGTAGGGGGAGCAGGGGAAGAAGCCACCCCACATTTTGCCCTGAGTGGGAGAGTGAGGGAAACCGCGGAGTTTTGTGTCTGACTTGGGGACGAGGAGGTGGAAATGTGACCTGGGCTCCAGGCTGAAGCCGCGCGTGGCCGGAAAGGTCAGGGTCACCCCTATATGGGAGGGGGCGGGCTTCCGCACATAGAGCCCCCCCCAGCGGGGGAGGAAGTGGGTCTCGCCACCTCCCTACTTGACAGGAGGTAGATGCCCACACAAGGCACTAGGAAGGTGGTGCAATGGATAGATCCGGACTCAAATGCTAGCTCTATGACCTTGGATAAGTCACTTAACCCTGTTTGCCTCAGTTCCTCATCTGTAAAAGGGAACTGGAGAAGGAAATGGCAAACTACTCCTCTGTATTTGCCAAGAAAATCCCAAAGCGGGGTCACAAAGAGTGAGACAGGACTGAAATGATGAGTCCTCAGACACTTAACACAAGCAGTGTGACCTTGGGCAAGTCACTTAACCCCAATTGCCCTGCCCTCCCCGTTCCAAAAAGGGGAAAAAAAAACAAAACCAGGCAGCAATATGAAGAATGGCTGGGTAATCAGAAGCAGGAAGAGCAATTCACAAGCATTTATTAAATATTTGGTGCCAGGCACAGTTAGGTACTGCCTATGTAGAGGTGAAAATAAAATTCTCTGTCTTCAAGGACCTTATATACCATAATGCCAAAATGTAAACACCTGTAAGTAAATATTAAATACATGCAAGTCGTATAATACAGTTTGGTGGGAATGACTAGAAAGACACCAAAAGCTGGGTGATCAGGAAAGTTTTATGTGGCAGTTTCCACTCAAGCTGAGCTTTGCCAGGAGCTAGGGATTCTTTTTTATTAATTTTATGTTTATTTTTAGTTTACAACATTCATTTCCACAAGATTTTGAGTTACAAATTTTCTCCCCATCTTTCCCCTACCCACCACCCCAAACAGCAGTCCCTCTGTATACCCCCTCCCCCAATCTGTTCTCTCCTACATCCTCTGGCATTCCACCTCCAACTTTCCAGTAGGGCAAGATGGATCTCCATAACCCAGTGCCTGTATATCTTATTTCCCAGTTGCATGTAAAAAAAAAAAATAATAAATTTTTTTTTAACATTTGGTTTTAAACCTTTGGATTCCAGATTCTTTCCCTTCCTCCCTCATCACCCACCCTCACTGGGAAGATAAGCATTTCAATATAGGTTGTACATGTGTACATCCCAAAATATTTCCATAGTGGGTATATTGTGAAAGACTCACTGTATTTCCCTCCATCATATTCCACCCTACATTTGTTCTATTCTCTACTTTGACCCTGTCCCTTTTCAAAAGTGGGTGCTTCCAACTTCCCCCCCCCCCCATAGAAGCTAGGGATTCTAAAAGGCAGAGATGAGGTGAACAACTTATGAAAAGACATAAGAAATGGAAGCCAGAAAGTCACTTTTAAGGGACAGCAAATAGGCCAATTTGGCTGGCCAGTAAAGTACATGAAGGAAATAATGTATAGATTGTATGTATGTATGTATACAATAATGTATGTAATAGTCTAGAAAAGAATGCTAGACCCATATTTTGAAATGCCCAACAAAAGTAGTTTGTATTTTATCCTAGAAACAGGAGGGAATCACTGGAACTGTTTAAGCAGAAGAGTGCCATGGTGTCCACCATCCTCCGATTGAAGAATCTCACTTTGGTAAATGTGTAGAGGATAAATTGCTAAGAGAACAGACTTGAGACAGAGAGATGGACTAAGAGCCTTTTGTCTGATTTAAGGGGTGAGGGCATGAACTAGACAGTGGCTCTAAGAGAAGGGCGTGTAGCCAAGAATAGACATGCAGGCAGAATCAACTAGACTTGGCCATTGATGGGCTATGAGAAGTGAGAGAGAATAAATAGATGATTCTGACGTTGTGAACCTGGGTACCTGGAAGGATGGTGGTACCCTAGACAGAAACAAGGAAGTTAGGAAGAGGGTTGGGTTTGTTGGGAAAGATAATGAGTTCTATTTTGGATATGTTGAATTGCAGATACTTACTCAACATTTAGTTAAAATTAACTGGAAGGCAGTAGTATTGGAGTTCAGGAGAAATGTAGGATGGAACATATAGATATGGGAGCTGAATGTAGAGATAATGGTTAAGTTCAAACTTATAAGAAAACTGATAAGATCTGCGGTGTAGAGAAATCAGTCAAGGACGCCCACAGGGAGAGGGAATGGAAGAGGGATGATGATCCAACAAGGACACTGAAGAGGGATATCCAGACATGTAGGAGAAGCATTGATTCATTGAGTTAGGATTGAAAGGGACTAAGAAGCAATCTAGCCCAACTCCCTCATTTTATAGATGGGGAAATTTGGGCCCAGAACTAAGAGCACAGTGTCATGGAAGAGGAGAATCTAAAGGGGGGAAAATGGTTGGAGGGAGAAGGGGTCCCAGTAGACAAAACTTTGGCCAATCTTAAGGAGGAAGACCTTAGCCATGCCCTGGTTTTGATGGGGTCTTTGGGATGTATATATGTCTGTAGTATCAATCTGTAACATCAGTTTCTAAGTGGGGTGCTTTGGGATCTATGTCTGTAAAATCAATTTGTAAAACCAGTCTGTAAGATCACAATTCCACACCCCCCAGCCTCAGAGCATTGACTCTTCCCCTTCCCCCTTCCAGCACTCTGCCCAGCAACAACTCATGACCTGTTTATCTCTGCTTGAAACAATAAGTTATGTAACTTTTATCTCCCTTAGTTAAGAGTGGCCAGCCCCACCATAAATTCTTCAATACCTTATCTATAGGGTAACTCCTTAGTCAATTATATACCCACACTGTCTCTGATGACCTTGGTGGGTGGCAGACTGGGCACTCTTTAGGCCTAAAGCCACACCTCCAGCTAGCCGTCATGGGCAATACACCTGCACAGTTGATATTAAAAGTGCATGGTCCTTTGAGCACTGACCACTCCTTAACTCCTCCCTGATCCCACCCTTATTCACCTAGTTAGCATAACTGACCCCTTAAAACTATGCCTGTGGCCTCTGCGAGTTTGCAGGTTCCATAAGAATCTAGCCCGCTGTCCTTGTGCAGTGTAACGATAAACTTTACAATTTCGGCTTCAAAGTTTGCTTGAGCCTGGTGAATTCCTTCCAGACTGGATGCTAGGGTGGCATCCCTGGCAGAACCACTTACCCTCCCCCCCTCCTTATCACCCTTCCCTCTTCAGTTTCATTTACTTTGCCCCACTGGGAGGGAAAGAGAATGCAAAAACTTTATAATGGAGAGGTATGGTGACTCCCGGACTCCCGTCCTAATGTCTGCTCCTTTATCAGTGATGACTGGATGACTCTTTTTTTTTTTTTTTTTTTAGAGCAATTGGGGTTTAGTAACTTGCTCAAGGTTACACGGCTAGTCATTATTTATGCGTGGGTGCTCATTTTCTGAGGCCGGATTTGATCTCAGGTCATCCCAACTCCGAGGCCGGTGCTCTTACTCACTGCGCCACCTAGCCGCCCCTTTAGGGCAATTGGGGTTAAGTAACTTGCCCAAGGTCACAGGGCTAGGTTTTTTTTGTGTGTGTGTGGATTAAGTGTCCGAACTCAGGTCCTTCTGATTCCAGGGCCGGCGCTCTATTCACTGCGCCACCTAGCCGCCCCTGGATGACTCTTAAGTAGCCTGTCTCTTAAAAGTTGGTCCTCTAGGAGACCCCATATTTAAGGTGCAATTTTTTTTTTGACTGCTGATATAAATAGAAAAATCTAAGTTAAACTGAAATAATGGAAAAAACTAATAAATGTCCTGGAAAAGAGAGGATGAACCATGCCTGCTTCTTCATGGCAGAAAGTAGAGAGACTTCTTGGAGAGACTATTTATTCTACATTGTCAGACTCACTCTGAATATAACATGGGGATTGTAGAGTGAACTCCTTCAGGATTGTGATATGCAGGGAAAGGGGATGCTGTCCAACACCAAACCTTGCTGATTAGGCCTCTCTAGGGGGGCATTTCTGTATTCATAGGTGGAACTGACTATCTCTGCCCTGGAGTGTACTTGTTGATTGATTTACTGTCTCCCTCTCTATAACCCTCTTAAAACATCTCCAGTCTCCTTTATAGTTTATATTCAACCACTAAGTTCTGACCAATAAATGAACAGATCCATTCTTGAGATCTGGGAGAAGGGGGAAGAAATTGAGCTAACTACTAAATCCTCTCAAAACACAAATCAGGGGTTGGTGAACTGCAAACCTTAGGGATGACAGGAAGTTTTATCTGCAGCCACCTAGGACTGACTTCTCTGGTTGGGTGTTACCACATAATGTGGGTTCCAGCCACCTGATGTAGCTCCTTTTCCTTGATCTCTCTAGGTCAGTACAGCAGTGGCCTTCTTTCACACCAGGTGTCCTGAGACCTCCCCTTATTTGATAAGAGCTTTCTATTGCAAAAAGGGAAAATAGAGCACAGAAACTTGGAGCAAGGAGGCACTGCCTGAGATGTTCTAACTCAGGAGTTCTGCTCCATCACTGTTACCCCCTCAGCTTTGCCTAAAATCTCACCCTCTTCAAAGAATTCAGGAATTTCCCCATCACTTTTATCTCCCCCTCCTAGGATACTCATTCCCCAAGATAAGTTGAGTCTCAGGATATTCTTCCTTTTACAAAGTCTCCCCCATCAGACCTTACATCCCATTACCTAAGAATGGTAGGGCCACACCAGTCTTTCCCACCATATCTGTCTACCTCTTGAAATTTCTCTTGAACAAAAATCATAGTACACCCTCTCCCACTCTCTCTTCCTTGAGCTTATGATAATGACCAGCATTTTCTTGACTTCTTTCTCCCACCCCACCTGACTAGACCCAGCTTCCCTGACAAAGCTTCCTGGTTTAGGAGCAGAAAATATTCCAGCTATGCATAGTCAATGCCTCTCACATTTGATGAGTACCTAAGACCATGAGAGTTGCCATATCATGATAATGTACTGACCAGAAGTGTTTCCAAGTGGAGAAAAGGGGGGCCACATCCAGAGGAACTGAGCCCCTGTATCCTTGCTGTATTTGGACGAAGTAAACTTCCTTTGCCCAGTTACTCCTGAGTGCCTCCTTTTGTCCCAGCATCAGACCTGAACTAAGAGGGTGCTGACTTTAGACCATGCCTACAACAAAGTTTTTGTTCTTTCAGCATCCTTTTTCACTCCTTTCTCTAGGAAGTATTCAATCTCCCAGTCTAGAACTGCCTTCAGGAACCCTTTACTGAGTATTCTATGATCAATATGTGTCGCTGTTACTACAAACTTGTATCTCTTATATTGTTGGGGATAGGGAAAGAATGCATTGTTACCCCATGCTGCTGACACGGGAGCTCAAGAGAGGGTATAGATATAGAACTCCTGAAATTGATGTACTTTTCCTCACTGCAAGCTAAAATTATACAAGAACCAAATAAGCCAATTCCAGCTTAAAGGCTCTAGCTTATAATAAGTTCCTCTTCTGCAAAACTACTAGTGTTTTACATTTTCATTTCCTTTGCTATGGCTACATTTGCTTCACCTACCCCTTAACCTCTCCCCACCTCTACTCTCCTCCCCTCCATTCTCCCTCCCCCCAAAAAACAGACAGCCCACAAGAAAACTTCCCCAAACATTCTGTAGAGTCCCATTTGTGTGAATGTGAAGGGGTGAGACAGAACATTTTTTAAAATGCTGTTTATTATAAGTTTAACAGAAACATTCCAATATACAAAAAAGAACAAAGAAAAATATTGCATGTGAATTAAGAACTATTACATGGTTTTTTAAAAGTATATATTACATTTAGTATTAAGATTGCCTTGATTCTGTCTCCTATCTGAAGTTTTTGTTTCCTTTTGTTATAATTTGTGTTCTATTGAATTCTTTTGCATCACTATCATTTTCCACTAAATTCACCTTCCCCGCAAATAGAACCCTCCCTTATACCAAAGTATAGTCTAGCAAAACAAATCAATACATTGACCATGTCTGAAAATGTCATCTTATTCTGTACTTCTACTCTTGTCTCTTCTCTGACAAAAGGAAGTGTTTTATCATGTCTTTTGAAGTTGTTATGTTACTATGTTAACCAGAGTTCTCAAGTTGTACTGAGTTGGATTTCTTTTCATTATTGTGGTGAGACATCATTTCTTCACTACCTGTACCTGTGCAAAACCAATGCCACAAACTCAACATGTCCAAAATAGAACTGATCTTGAAACTTTAAGTGTTCACCTGATTCTTCATCATTCCTTATACCCAATTAGTTGCCAAGTTCTGATTCTACCTCTGAAATTTCTTTTCATACATTACAGACTTCCCACTTCTACTGCCATTCTAGCCCTCATTACCTTTATAACAATCTCCAGAACTCGTCTCCCAGTACAAACCCATCCTTTAAAACCACAAAATAGGGGTAGCTAGGTGGCAAAGTGAATAGAGCACTGGCCCTGGAGTTAGGAGGACCTGAGTTCAAATCCAGCCTCAGACTCTTAACACAAAACTAGCTGTGTGACCTTGGGCAAGTCATTTAACCCCAATTGCCCTGCCTTCCCCCTTCCAAAAAGAAAAAAAAAACCTTCTTGATCCTCTTGATTCAAAATCACTACCACCTTCAATCTCCCCCCTTTCCTCCACCAAAAAAAACCCAAAAAACTTTAATTGCCTATATAACCAAATGAATATAAATTCCTCAGTTTAGTATCCATGGCCCACTGCAGTTTGGTTCCTACCTAATTTTATAGCCTTATTTCAGGCACTCCCCTCTGAGCACTCTACATTCTTACCTTCTACAGGAAGCCTTTCCCAATCCTCTTTAATTCTATTGCCTTCCATCTATTAATTATTTCCTGTTTATCTTACATAGAGCTTGTTTGTACATATTTACTTGCTTGTTTTTTCCCATTAGATTGTGAGCCCTTCCACAGCAGAGACTGTCTTCTGCCTTTCTCTGTATCCCTGATATTTAGCACAGTGCCTGGTACATAGCATAAGCTTAATAAATGCTTATGGACAATACTCCAAAATTTCATCCTATCCTCTCCCACATATATACATTTGTACTTACTATCCCCCAGGCTTAAACAGTCTACTTCCACTTCTGTTGAAATCTTCAAGACCTAGCTCAAGTGCTGCCACCTCCAAGAAGCTTTCCCTTATTTCCTCCAATTAGAAGTGATCCCTGCCTCCTAGAGTCTCAGGCACTCTTTGTGGTCACTCCTATTCATCTCTTCATTCAACAATCATTACTACATTCTTCCTTTCACTTTGTAGTCATTAGGGGCGTGGCACCCCCTTGATCTGAAAAATCCAAGTAAAAAATTTTGGCCCTCCTTTTGTACCAGAGAAGCTTGATTTTTTTCTTCTTCTTTAATAGGGTGTTTGCAATACCTTATTGTAAAATTTGGGTTAAGTATTTGGTCATAGGCTCTATGTCATCTGTTGGCCTTTGTGGGTCCTCTGCAGCTTCTACAAAACTCCCCCAAAATTCCTGTTTAGTTTCTTTTGCCAACCCAAGATATATCAAACCCATGATAAGGAAAGTTGTTACGTGGAAGGGATAACTGTATATGCCAGAAACTGTGCTAGATATGAACACACACTTGTGCATACACACACAACATACTTGCCTCAAGGAACTTCCATTCTAATGGGAGAAACAGCATATTCACAGAAAGTAAATGAAAACTATATAAAGTATATACAAAGTTTACAAGGGAAAGGAGACTACACATCTAGTATGGTAAGAATAGGCCTCCTCTAGAACTTTATATTCTAACTTGTATCATACTCATTTGTATACATCTCATCTCCCCACCAGGGAGGGTAAGGACTCAGGGTAAGGACTGTCTCCTTGCCAAATCATCTTCTGCCCACCAACTCTGATCTTCCTCTTTTCCTGGGTCCTCATATCCTCTACACTAAGTCCCTTGTTGAGCCCAGCAGTTTCTAGTGCTTCAATTATCATCTCTATTCAGATGTTTCCCAAATCTTTTAATCCAGCCCTAATACCTCTATTGAATTCCTGTCCTTCGTTATCAACTGCCCGCTGGACATTTCCACTTAAATGTTCAATACAAATTAATCTCATATTAATGTCCAAAACACAACTCATATTTATCCCCAAACACATCCCTTCCTACAGACTTTCCTATTTCTATTGCTGCCACTGCTAGCCTAATCACCTCGGTTGAATTCATCCTTTATTTTTCCCTCTCCATTACCACTCAGTCAGTTGCTAAGTTTTACTGATTTCCACAACCTTTCTTACCTCTGTCCCCTTCTGTCCACTCACACAGTTACTCTCCTAGTTTACTACCTTTATTACCTCTTACCTATACTAGTATTAAAGCTTCCCAATTAATCTCCCTACTTCCACTCTCCTCTCCTCATCCTCCACACAGCTGCCAAATTGTTATTTCTAAAATACTCCCCTATTCAAAAATCTTCAGTAGCTCCCAATTACTTTTAGGATAAAATAACACACTCAGCCTTAGCACTTAAAGTCTCCCAAAATATAGCCCTCCATTTCCTTTCCAAGTCATTTTATTCTTCTTCTTCAACAAATTCTGTTCCAATCAACTGGCCTACTAGCTATTCCCTGTATATAACATTCTATGTCTCACCTCTGGCTCTTTACACAGGCTGTTCTAATACTGGAATGCACTTCCTTCTCACCTCCATCTCTTAACAGTCCTCAGGTTGGGGGCGGCTAGGTGGCACAGTGAATAGAGCACTGGCCCTGGAGTCAGGAGGACCTGAGTTCAAATCCAACCTCAGACACTTAACACAAAAACTAGCCATGTGACCTTGGGCAAGTCACTCAACCCCAATTGCCCTCCAAAAAGCAAAAAAAAAAAAAAACAATCCGAAGATTAGTTCAAAGCTCACTTAGCTCTGGTAATACCTTCTAGATGAGACCTTTCCTGTTGCCCTTTGTTGTCAATGCTCTCATCTTCATGAAATGAATTTGTTATTTGTGTATATTTCCAGTAGAATATAAGTTCTTTGAGGCCAAGGAATGTTTCATTTTTGTCTTTGTAATCCTAGCACCTAATATGGTACCTGATTATAATAGATACTAAATAAATTTGTTGAATTTATCTTTGTTCCTCAAACTGTAGTCCAGTGCTTTGCACATAGTAGGTATTTAATGTTTTGAATTAGGATACTAGATCTCAGAGCCACTTTTCTCTCCTCCCCTGTGTCCCAGGAATGAGAGGTAATTAGACACAAAGAACTCTTAAGATTTATTCCAGAGATAACTTACTGACTCACTATCCCCCATAGTAAAATGGGAGTCAGAATGGCATCCCTTTTCCTTCCTTTCAACCTTATAGATAGGTACTTTTTCCCTACCTCCTGTTTTCAGACAGCCTCAAGGAGGAGTTTCCCCTGAGTAACCCAAAGTGAGGAGAGGGATGGTTTAGCAAGATGTTCAAGGGAGAAATGAAAAGAACCTAAGAAAAGGGTGATGCTAATTAGGGAGGAAGCATTTTGGGGAATAAGGAAAAGAGTATAGGAAGTGGATATGCGACTTAGTTGGCAGCCAACTAGAGTTAAGTTCCTATTCCCAACTGGAAAGGATAATAATAATACTTAATATTTATATAATGCCTATTATGTGCCAAGCACTTTATGTTTTTTCTTATTTGATCCTCACAACAACCCTGGGAAGTAGGTGCTATTATTAGCCCCATTTTATAGATAAAAAACTGAGGCAGACAGATATCAAGTGATTTTCCCAGGCTCACACAGCACATGTCTGAGGCCAGAATTGAATTCAGGTCTTCTTGATACCAGGCCCAGCACTCCAACCACTGAACAGAGGCTGCAGAGTATCAGTCTTTATGAGAAGTTTCTACCTGAAGTAGAAAGAGAAGGAAGATAGTGAGGGGGTCAACCATTAACAAGTTAGTCTTACATCTCCAGAAGATTCATGATAGAAAAAACTATCCACATCCAGAGAAAGAACTTGGAGTCTGAATACAGATGGAAGCAGACTCTTTCCTTTCCTTTTCTTTTGTTTCCTTTTTCTTGTGGTTCTTCCCCTTGGTTCTATTCTTTACAACATGACTAATGTAAAAATACGTTTAATATGAGTTTATATGTAGAGCTTTATATCATATTACACGCCATCTTGGGGAGAGAGGAGGAGAAATTTTAAAACTCAAAATCTTATGAATGTTGAAAACTAAAAATAACTTAATTAATTACTTAATTGATTTTTAAGAATGATAACAATTTTAAAAAAAGAATTTGAGGGGCAGCTAGGTGGCTCCGTGAATAGAGCTCTGGTCCTAGAATAGGGAGGACCTGAGTTCAAACCCATCCTCAGACACTTAACACTTACTAGCTGTCTGACCTTGGACAAGTCACTTAACCCCAATTGTCCTGCCCTCCCCCCTCCAAAAAGCAAAATAAAAAATTTTTTAAATTCAAAAAATTCAAAAAAGAATTTGGATGTTCAAAAAAAAATAAAGATGAAAAAGTTCATCTTAAATATAGCCTTATCCCTGTCCCCATCCAGGTCAAAGCCCCCAGAGTAATGACATAATTTAATATTCTAGGCCTTTGCAAGCTAAAAAGTAAACTCTATATTAGGGGTAGGGAACCTGTGGCCTTCAGGCCACATGTGACCTAGATTTGTTTTGTAAAGTTTGGATTCAGTCAAAAGATTACACTTAAGGATCTAAAAGGTCACATGTGGCCTGAAGTCCATCCTGCACCTTTTCCTTCCTTCTCCAAAAAAACCACCCTTGTCAAATACCCTGGGGGCTCCTAAATTGTATAGGATTTGCTTGGATGATGGCTCTTGGAGGGTGACATCTTCTACAAACCCTGTTCCTGGGCAAGTGACCCAGACTCTTACACTCTTACTCTCTACAACTCCACAAAGATAGGGATCTTCTTTAGTCTCAGGTGTCATCACCAACCAAGAGAATGGGGGATACCTCAATAGACAGGCATAGAGATGGGAGTTACCTTCAGGATAATTGGACCCCGAGAGAGGAGTGTAGTCTAGAAAAGAAGAAAGATGTGATTAGAAAAGGGTCTATGGGGCTAATGTCATAGTAAGGGAGAATGAGGTGAGATCATATTTTGGAATGGACATTAGGGATGGCACTTCAGAAGGGTCACTCACCTGAGGAGCCAGCATTTCGGCAGGCAACCAGGCCAAGGAGGAAGAAGATGATGCCAAGGCTCAGAGTCAATACAGATACAGAGATCTTCACTATCTGCTTCAGAGGGAGGCCAGGTGCTGTAGGGACACAGTGTTACAAGGGCCTGAGTGGGATCTCCATCCAACAGTCCCCAAATTCTAACATGCCTCACTCACATACACATGCCTGTACACAGAAGTACATACATAGAATCAGAAAACTAAATCCCTTTATCACCCTCCATCTGTCCTGCATTGGAAAACTTCAAACTTTTATGTGCCTCTCCCTTGTATTTCCAGCTAGGAAACTCCCATTCTCGCTGGGATGACCATTTTTATTCACTTCCTTTACTTAACTAAGCTAGACAGCTGCCCGCTCCTGTCAGGTCCTCTGAAAAAGGGCATCATTTCCAATGTATGCTTGGATATCTCTTCCGTGCTTGTAACATCAGTCTCCTCACACTTTCTTATGCATATTGATTATCATTTCCTTAGCTAGACAATCAGTCTCCCTAGAATCTGACCTACCCTGCAACTATCCTACATGAATGATCACCTGACTATGAGAAAACCTTCTCTTTGTAACTCTTCTGTAAAAGGGAGCTTGTCCTACATAGGGAATTCCTATTGTGGTCCCCCCCCCCCACTTAGATGCCTTTCCAGTTCATAACAATGCATTCCCATCTGAGAAGGCCCAGCGCTGTAAAATCTCTAAGATAGCATTTCCACAACTTTTAACAAAGTGGATGCTATTCCTCTGGGTCTGTCCCTGAAATAAAACTCTTCTTCAAGACTTCCTTAACTCCTGTGTTACCTCAGATTATTATGAAGATCAGATAATATTGTACATGTAAAAATACCAGCTATTGATATCATTTCCATACTTTAACTCCATTTTTCTGTAATCTTAGATGCCCCTTACCTCTGGCACACAATCCCTCTGGCGCACTCCTTTCCTCAAATGTATTCAACATATGCTCACGCTCAAAATGTACTCACTCCAGGTCTGTAAGATGATCTGGGAAGTCCCACTGTGCTCTACATGACAAGTGTAAGTATCCCCACTAGAGGGGGTAAGGGCCAAGTAGGATCGTGTCTGATAAGTCCAGTCTCCATTGGATTGTACAGCCCTCTGGATGCCACTGTGTGGGATAGGCTGGCCATTCTTCAACCATGAAATGGCCACATCAGCAGGATAGAAGCCCCATACATAACAGGCCAGCATCACTGGCTCCCTTGTGTTAAATGGTGTGGTCTGGGCTACTTGCACTGATGGTGGCCCTGGGAGAGAGAAAGGAATGGAATTATTACAGACTAGGGAGGGGAGGAGGGGAGCAGAATTTCTGTCAGTTCAGTCCCTTTCCTATGCCTACTCCTGATGCCTGACTCCTTCCCTATAGCTTTCCTTTCTTCATTGGTACTTTTCCCTCTGTATTTCAGAAATAACATCTTCCTCGTATCTCACTAATTCCTTTTTCCCATGCCTCCTTCATCTTTCCCTCCTTCCTTGTCTCATCCAAAATTACATCTTGAAAAAAATTACATAGTGATAGTCTCCCTTACACAATGAGGGAAAAAATCTGAATTATTAGAACTTGGTAACAAAATGACAGATTACTTCCTAGTACATATATTAACCACTAAGCTCAAAAAATTGTTACCTAGTGAAGATTCATAGACTCGTCGAAGCAGGACTTTGGTGTTTTAATTAATAAATAAAGGTTGTAATTAATAAGCAATCATTTATAAGTAGGAATTTCTTCTTTTTTCTTTTGGAGGGGGGGAGGCAGGGCAATTGGGGTAAAGCAACTTGCCCAAGGTCACACAGCTAGTAAGTGTTAAGTGTCTGAGGCTGGATTTGAACTCAGGTCCTCCTGACTTCAGGGCCGGTGCTCTATTCACTGTGCCACCTAGCCACCCCCCCAAGTAGGAATTTCTAAAGAGTTTTTTTTAATAGTTTATTTTAAAAATGCCTTTGCTATATAGTCTTTATTCTGGGATGACTATAATTTGGACAAGTCACTCCCCCTCTTGAGTTTAGTTTCCCCCTCTGGAAAAAGAAAGAATTGAACTAGATGTCTCTAAGTTCCCTTACAGCTTTAGCAATCTTGATGCTATGACATAAGAGTAGCATTAACTGACTTTCCACAAATAGTGGTAAATGCAAATAGGAGAGTACAAATGAATGAGGTTTCATACTGTTTGTATCTTTTCCTGCAGAAAAGCTCATCCTACAGTTCTTTGTGCCCTCTGCCCAAGTCTAGTTCTCTTCCCTGCTACCCCAAGCTATTCCAGTTACTATCACAACACTCGGTCCTTCAACCTTTCCTGGTCAAAACTCACCTCACAGTCCTACTGTCCGCCATTCTCTACTTCTACCATCAGCCCCGTTCCAAATCATTTCCCTCTGGGGGAACACTTCCTGTGTCCATACATTTACCCATCTGCTTCCCCTCTGCCCAAGTTCTGAACTATGATAATCCTATCCAACTGATCCTCCTCATGCTTTCCCTCTTGCACTTCCATTCCCTTGGGTTTCTTTCTGCAGCCCCTCCCTTCTTACGTGTCCTTTGGGTCAGTGATCCCCAGAAGGGCTTTGTGTGACTAGCACAGTCCTGCAGTCCTTTGCGCAGGTGGTCTATAAAAGCACTGTCATTATTGAGGCTTGCAGAAATCTCCTCAGCTAATGGATATAGTATTCCAAAATCAACAGTGGTCATCATGTTAGTCTCTGAGTTCCAGCAGGTCAACACAGCCTTGTTGAAGGAGATACAATATGTGAAGTCCTTTACTGATCCTTCTTCATCCAGCATACAGCCACTCTCCACATGGGTCACAAAGCCCCCTGTTGGGGCCAAGATAGAGGAACAGGTCAAGCTTGCTACTTCATTAGAAGCCCCAAAGCCTCTCTACCTCACTGAGCATTCAACTGAGGAACTCAAGAGGCCTTCCCAGAGAAAGATCTCATACACAAGAATAGAAATAAGGTGTAGATAGGAGTCTTCTACCTCCTGGTTATTTTGTCTATGCAATTTTGCATTATTAACCTTAATGAGATTCCCCCAGAAGCTATTACCCATTCCAATGCAGATTCTTTTCTCAGGAGAAACAAGCCATACAGAGTACCCAGCTTCTTTGGAAGAAATTCTCTAATCTCCTGAAAGTCCCAAAAAGGTAGCAGTGAGGACGAGTGTTGAGGGAATGTGCAATAGAGAAAAAAATGTTCCTTACCTGCTCCTGAAAAGCCCAGACTGAAGCCCACTAGTAACAGGTGGAGTAACCTCATTCTTTGCTTGAGGTAGTGTTGCAATGGATTTGATTTTCTAGAGTTTGGAGTAACACTTCCACCCTGTGCTGTACAGATGATCCTGAGTCTTTGAACTGCCCAAAGCAAACAAGTGACTTCTCGGGCCAGGTTAAGTAATATTTTGAGGTTCTAGGCTGGTTCTCCTCAATCCTGAACCTTTTTACCCTAGCTTAATGTCACAGTCCCAAACTAGTAGCTCAGATGGGTGGGAACAGATGTGAAAACCAATAGCTAGAGGCCTCTTCCTGGCATCATCAGTTACTGGGTGAATCCTCTCTAGCACAGGTCTCTGTAGGAAGAACTGCCCCAACTACGTCTTCACTGAATCTCAGATACTGAACAAACCTCTAGTCATCTCCTCCAGTTTGTAGCTGGTAAAGAACACCTTCTACAGCATTTGCAAAGATCTCAAGTGAACCCATTCAACTCTTTGAATATAAATTGTATTCTAATTAGTAGAATTTTTCTTTACAAAGAGCTGAGATATTCCTCTCATTGTTCAGATTTCTGACCTCTGGGGCCAAGTAGAGCTAGTCTAATAGTTTTTCCATATATAATAAGCATTTAAATATTTATAGATAGCAATCACCTCCCTCCATAATTCTAAATTAACCATGACTATTCTGCTGAACTGAGCTGATGAATTTCTATGACTTCAAAAATATTTATTTCAGTTAGTTTTGGTGATAAAAACCAAAGTATCCATTAATACTACTACAAAACTAAAAGGCAGCAAATCTGTATATAGGGACCCTGGGGTCAGTGAGTGCATTAAAATTGTATCTTGTTCTGGTCCCCCTAACCACCCCCACTTTCTAGTTAGTATAGTGTTTATAAGTAACCATTGTAAAGGGGCAATAGCAAGAAATAAGATTGCAAAGAGGAACCTGGAAGTCACATAAAAACCATCCCAAAGATCAAAGGAGCATAAATTGTCAATTAAGTGAGGAAAACAACCCTACTATTCCTAGTAGCCAAGGCTGCCCATAACTTTACCCCTTTGCTCCCTAGTGTTCCTCCAAAAGGTTCCCATACTGGGCATCCAATCTCATCCCTTAAAATTAGGGAACCAAGAATTATCTGTGGTCTGTCTCTCTCCTTGTTTAGGAAAGGTTCTAACCTCTGCAGGCAGGGAAGGATAAAGACAAGGACTAGCTGACTAGAAAACAGCTGGATCACAGAATAGGAGAAGTTATAAGTCTTAGGACCCCCTGTTTCCAGAGACTGGAAATTCCCTCCCTGTGTTTATGTGCTTCCTCTTTTCTGGCCTCTTTAAGTGTTCATTTCCTTCTGAGCCTCTTCCTGTTGCCAATAGACCCTATCCATTTACCAGTTGTGAGTTCCCAGGGGACAAGAGCTAGAGACTCTGCATACTCTGAAAAACTCTTTATTTAAATAAGTTGATACCAATTTGGCCTTTGAGAAGTTCCCCCATTAACCTGTCATTTTAGTCAAATGAGGTAAAAAATCTTCATCACCACCATCACCTCCAGGATGAAAATGGTAGTTAAAATGAGCATTTAGTTGCCTATTTATGGATTATATAATTTGTAAGTCATCTGTGCTGAATATAAAATTCCAGACTGACTTCCCGTAGGGCCCCTACGGGCATTTCTTAGCTATCAGAAAATGAGAATTTATTTTAACAATACTCAAAACAAAATTAGGAAGGTAAATCTAATGCTGAAGAAAAAAGATCTGTAAAGAATTCTCTTCAATCACATGCTGTTTAGAATTATCTGTACCATTACCCTCTCTATTAGGATAAATAACCAAGATATATGAATATATTCTACCTTCTCTGAGGTCCCTGTAGAAGGGATAAGGAAGAAAAGGGAGGAAGTTGGTCCACTATTTGGGTTAGGTACTAATTTGACCCTCACCCTAGGATAGAAAACCTTCAGGAAAGGGCTTGCTGGAAAAAGCTGCTCAGTCCCTCCCACTTTTCTCCATGTTATTTCAGCCCTAATTCAACCACCAGGTGGAGTTTCACGAAGCCACTAACCTGATTCCTTTCATTGAAAAAGACCTAGTCCTGGGAATCCCATATTCATTCTGGTGGCTATGCACTCCATTCTCTT
Source organism: Gymnobelideus leadbeateri (assembly GCA_011680675.1). NCBI lineage: Eukaryota > Metazoa > Chordata > Mammalia > Diprotodontia > Petauridae > Gymnobelideus > Gymnobelideus leadbeateri. The sequence goes on along the minus strand of WOXC01005969.1, from coordinate 495,012 downwards.
CTAGAGGGGACACTTGGGGAAATGCCACACTTTCAGTGGTTCTCAGAGAAAATAGATGCCTTAGATTGTCTCATCGTAAATTGCAGAAATAGCACGATGATTGAATATCGATTTCCAAACTTTATATAGTGACTACTCCCCTGATTTAAAAAAATATATATTGATACTTACTTTCCATAAAGCAATCTGTGTAAATAATTTAAATCTGATTGTTAAATATTTCAAACCATTTTCTGTAAAGGTTCTTGAGTTATTTTAATTTTCACAAGTGTCAGAATTTACTTAATATTGAAGAAATATAACAGAGATGATGTGTTACAAATGAAAAACCCTGAGAGAAAGAGTTTCTGGGCAATAAATAATTGATTTATTAATTAGGCTAGTAATAATCAATAATTGATGGTCAGTGGTTTCTCTTGGAAAACCAAAAATAAAAACACTGAGAGCCTGAAAGTCTTATATATATATACACACACATATATATATACACATATTTTTTTTTCTTTTTGGAGGGCAATTGGGGTTAAGTAACTTGACCAAGGTCACACAGCTAGGTGTTTGTTTTGTGTGTTCGCTGTGTCTGAGGTCAGATCCAAACTCAGGTCCTTCTGACTCCAGGGCCGACATTCTATTCACTGCACCACCTAGCTGCCACCTTAGATATTTTTTGAAAGAGAATATCCCTAACAAGTGAAAATCAACCCTGATGGGCAGATATTTAATGAGGAGGTGGGCTTTAAGTCTTAAGCTCCTTCTGCTGAGAATGTGGCTTGATCATGACATTTAGCTGCTTCCAGCAGTTTGGACAAGAGAATCTATCTCCATCCAAACCACTTTGGTCGTTTTTCTCCTTCATAAGAGGGGTCGCCCTAAATTCTAAAAGAATGGTCCAAGGACAGGAGCTGTTCTCCTAGAGGCAAGAACTTGCCCAGATTAAATTCTGTTTACACTCTGAACCATGTCCTTGTACAGGCCTGCTTTAAACAAAATTAATGTCTCCTAGTTGGGTGGGGTCTAGCCCAATTTTGAGAAGCATATTCCCCAAGGGTTAAGGCAATCTCATCAATTAGTCTTGTCTTTCTGAGACTGACTGGCCTTCTACAGGGGTTGGTCCCTAAATAAAGGAGAAAAGCCTGGATCCTAATTTAACTATTGATTGTAAATATTATAAAAAATATATATACAGTCTCTCAGGTGGGACTTTAAACTCTCAAAAAAACCAACTTGGAGAGGAGGTAGAGCCATGGGTAGAGAAAAGGCAGGGACTCACCTGAACTCTCCCCCAAAACCCTTCCAAACAACTTTAAACAATGCCTCAAAACAAATCCTGGGGTGGCAGAACCCACAAAAGGACAGGGTGAAGCAAATTTCCAGCCCAAGACAATTTAGAAGTTTGACAGGAAAGGTCTGTTGCACCAGGGTAAGAGTAAAGCACAGTCAAGTGCAGGTGACACCAGCATGGCTATACCCCAGCAAACCAGCAGTAGGCCTTGGAGGCAACTGAATTAGTCATAGTTTCTGGATCTCTCAGCCCACAGACAGTAAGGGGGTCAGACAACTGGTCAGAAGGAGATAACAGCCCCTTTGGGCCCCAGGGCAAAACTCTGCTGCATTACCCATACTTGGATCTGGATTATAGCCCTGGGTCTCAGTCCCAGAGCAAGGAGGAGCACTAGCATACCAGCACTTGCTGCCACATGGGGAGCTAGAACTCTAATCACACTTCCAGGGCAGAAAAGAGTGCTTGTGGTCATTTACAGACAGGCCAGGAGAGTAGTAACATGCTTCTTCCTATATTATACCACCTTGAAGAACCAAATACTTACAGGTCCCCAGAATTATCTCTGAAAGCAGCAGCATAAAAACCTGAAGCTTGGGACAGCCTCTGGAAGGAGAGCCTCACTTTAGCACAGAGTTAAAAGTCAAGACATAGGCTGGAAAAGCGAACTAGCAGCAGAAAAAGATCCTAACTATAAAAAATTGCTATGGTGACAGGGAAGATCAAAATGCAAACTCAAAAGAAGATAACAAAATCAAAAATGCTACATCCAAAGCCTCAAAGAAAAATATGAATTGGTCTCAGGCCATGAAGGAGCTCAAAAAGGATCTTAAAAGTCAAGTAAGAAAGATAGAGGAAAAATTGGGACAAGAAATAAGAGTGACACAAGAAAGTCATGAAAAAAAGAGTCAACAGCTTGGTAAAGGAGGCCCAAAAATACTGAAGAAAATAATACCTTTAAAAACAGAATAGGCCAAAAGGCAAAAAAGGCACAAAAATCCAGTGAAGAGAAGAATGCCTTGAAAAGCAGAATTGGACAAATGGAAAAAGAGGTACCAAAATTCACTGAAGAAAAGAATTCCTTAAAAGGTAGAATTGGCTAAAATGGGAAAGGAGGTACAAAAGCTAAAAGTAGAAAATAATTAATTAAAAATTAGAATTAGGCAAGAGGAAGCTAATGTTACTTAATGAAACATCAAGAAACAATAAAGCAAAATCAAAAGAATTAAAGATAGAAGAAAAGTTGCCAATTGATACATGTGCTGGGGGAGGTCTGGGAGAAGCCGTGGCTTGACAGAATTTGGGAAGCCTCTGCCCAAAGGCAGGTTCAAGTGCCCCAAACCAGGTCAGTGATAGGGTATGGATGGCCAGAATTGAAGAGGGGGAGAGCAGCATAGATCCAGTTCATAAATCCATCTCTTTTGGAAACTTTATCCCATCTCTTGAAGACTTTCCTCACTAGAGAACTGACTGGGTCCCAGTATGCACAACTGCTAGCCATAGGACAGACCCCATCTGGGGACAGATTTAATTGGTATTGAAGGAAAAATATTGTAATATTATACTTTGTCATTTAGGTTCAAGTCTACCAGAAACAATTTTAATAAATTTAACATTATAAGCAAGCCATTTCTACCTTGGGAAGAAAGATAGCCAAACCAGCATAGTCTCCCATGCATTCCAACATTACTCTCTTCTCCAAGAAGATTTCAGATAACATTTATAGGAATCCTGAATAAGGTAAAAATCATAATATGTTAAAATAGAATTTGTGGCTAACATAGTCACCACTCAGTTACTTTTTGGACCACTGTCCCTTAAGATTTCCTTCCTGTGATCACTATCTTAACCTTGTTTTTCAAGAGAAAAGACACTGTTCCCAAGTGGGTAATAGTACCAATCACTAGGTACCATCTAGAAAAGAGTTAAGGGGAGGCTAGGTGACACAGTGAATAGAGCACTGGCCCTGGAGTTGGGAGGAGCTGAGTTCAAATCCAGCCTCAGACACTTAACAGTTACTAGCCATGTGACCTTGGTCAAGTCACTTAACCTCAATTGCCCTGCCTTTCCCCCTCCAAAAGAAAAGAGTTAAGTTTAGTTATCACCCTTATTCCATTGTTCTTCTCACTTTCCTAAAGGGAAAAGTCTGAAAAGGATTTTAGGCTGGAGAACAGGATGTCCTAATATTTTTAGAGAAATCAAAAATTTGAGATTTTTAAAAATTTGCTTGCTTTGCAAAAGCAAGTGTTCTATGAACTCCCCATGGAACTCTGCTAGAGATGACATCTCTGAATTGGTTCTTTTGGATCATGCCCTCAATAACTGTTATTCCTGTGAATAATCAGATTGTTATTTAAATTACTCTTGTACCCTCCCAAGTCCCTTTATGGTAAAAGCCCATCGACCAACAGTCTCCACACATACCTCTTCCCTGTAGGGGTAGCAATTTGCCTACAAAGTTAGTAAATCGGGTAATTCTAAGGCTTTCTTTCTACTAGACAGACTTTCTACAGACTCCCAGTTCTCATTTTCACTCTTCCCTGACAGTCCTGATTTCAATAGGATTTAACACATTTTTAAGCACAACTACTGATCAAAGTCATTGACCATGTTTACTTTACCCATCGGCATTACCCCTTTCATTTATGCTATAATCCAGTCCATCTCTGCTTTTAGGACTTGATGGTTAAAAATGAAGAGCTCTGTCTCTAGTTACTGAATAGACGGAGCCAGTTTGCAATCATTTTCTTTAGGCTGGCAATCTAGCTTCTTAAAGAATATTAACAATATCCAGAGAATGGTCCCTCTAACATTATCTTCATCTTCCATGCCAACCATGTCAACCTCCTTTAATATCCACTTATCAAGCTTATCATTTTGGTTCAGTGGGAGGCTTTTCTCTGTCCCACTGAAGGACCCTCAATATGCCACCAGAAGAACCCTTGCCACAGGGTGCCACAGTTTTATATTTTGTCCTCTGATAACCCCATCCCCTGTATTCTCAGCATCTTTCCCACACTTCAGCCATTACATGTGCCATTATTGCTACTGTTTGTATTTGTGGGGAAAATATTCATCAAGTTTATGGTGAGAATATTTTCTAACTGCTATTCTTGCTACATCATTGTTATAAATACCTGAGGTAGCAATCACCCCATGTACCCCAACCCCTGCCCTATTTCCATATAGAAACACATCTGTTCAATATAGTATGATCTCTTGCCTAGCAGCAGAACATTCAACAAGTATAAGGTTCACTGGCTCCTTGTGGGCTTGTCTCTTTTATGGCCTAAGTAACCAAGAAGCCACTTCAATGGTTCATGCCTTGCACCCCCACCCCCACCATTATCCTCATCTCTACCAATCAAGTCTTAGGAACAGCTTTGTGTGTAATATCCTCTCTATGTTATTCCTCAAACATGCACTCACACTTGTGGATAGAGTCCCTAGGGAATGGCTGCAACATCAATTTCTAAGGGTAACCCTGTGGGTCTGCACTGCTAATACTATAGCTCATATGCCCCAACCAACATGCTTATTATTAACAATCAATCAAAAGACAAAAATAACACTTATTAAAAAGTTATTAAGACACTGTAACAATAACAGTAGTTAAAAAACATTCCTCCCATAAACTTGGGACACACTTTCCCACAAATAACGCATTTGTGCAAAGAGTAGGCTCAGATTTAGAGTATATTGGCACATATATCAGATACATTTGTGGAAAAGACAATTCACCACTCCTAGTACTGAAGGGCCTGGAAGTCCTTTCTTTCTTTCTTTCTTTCTTTCTCTCTTTCTTTCTTTTTGGAGGGGGGAAGGCAAGGCAATTGGGGTTAAGTGACTTGCCCAAGGTCACACAACTAGTTAAGTGTCAAATGTCTGAAGCTGGATTTAAACTCAGGTCCTTCTGATTCCAGAGTGGGTGCTCTATTCACTGCACCACCTAGCTGCCCCTCTTTTTTCATAGCGTCCTTTTACAGCTCCCCTTGGGGGCAACATGTTTGCTGGGCTAGTCTAACATACATGGCTAGGACTCTGGTAGATATTGTTTCCATACTTGCATGTTGATCTTATGTCTTCCCTGCCCCTTTACAGTTCAACTTTGGAGGTATTAGTCCTGCCCTAGTATGACAAGGTTGAAGAGACTACCCTTAGTTTAGAGATAGTACTTCTGGTCCCTAGGTTGGGGGCTCATTGGGATGTCCTGGTACCCTTCCCTTGTTGTCATTATATCCCGTTCCCTTGGTTGCCTCTAATTAAGCCATGTGGCCTTCCCTGTAGAGTCTTCCTTTAAATATGACAAAATATGACAAAAACAAGCATCTATACCTTGTATAGAACCCATTTGGTTCACTTGATTCTTCTGTGAAGCCCTTTTAATCTCAGCAATGGACTTTGATATTACTATATGGTATAATATTTTCAGCCTCAAAAGTGAGGGCATAATACCCAACCAAGGGCTTTTCACATAGCAAGAGGAAGAGTTACTAAATCCCTCTTCTATATTCTAACAGCCCCAGTTATAAAATCCCTGACCTGTCAGTGGCTTAGTTGGAATGCTAACTTCTCCAAAACTGATTCCTCTAATTCTTCTCTTCCAGCAACAGACCTTGAAAAACTGGTGTAAATGTAAAGGTGTGGTTCACAGAGGGCTGGCTTTGGACTCAAACAGACCTAAATTCAAGTCCTACATCAGACACATACAAGTTTCATGGCTGTGAAGTTATCATTCAACCTATCAGGGTCTCTGGCAACTGTCTAAGAATGTAATTTGCAGAGGAGTTGACAATATGCTTCAAGGAAGGGAGTTTCCACACCAAGAGATCTTTACCAGTGAAGTCATGGGCCTGTACTAACAAAAATAATAACAATAACAGCAACGACGTTCTACATTTAATTTTGTTGTTTTTTTTTTTATTCAGCCTTATAAGATTAACTGAGTTGGGGGAGTGAGAGAAGGATTTAATCACTCACTTGTTGTTTGTCCTTTTTTGTTTTCAAAGAGGACCCATGATGCCTCTGGTTATATCTTGACTCTCGGATGAATTGGATTTAAGTAAACGGAGTTGCACAAAATCATCAGCCTCACTTTCTCTTCAAGGGTCATCAGAGAATAGTGGCAAGACAAAAATCAAGACAACTGGCTACCCCAGGATTTGTTGCCTAAATTAAGATGCCTAAGGCATCATAGCTGTCTAACCAGGCTCTAAGTTCTTCACAGTACCTGCTTCAACCACCTTCATGGCCATTGGAATCAGTTGTTCCCATCTGCCCAGTGCTCTGGGAAAGTCTTCACATGGGGTAGACATCCCCTAACTTAGAGGTGGGGAACCTGTGGCCTGAAGGTCACGTGTAGCCTTCTAGGTCCTTAAGTGCAGCCTTTTGACTGAATCCAAATTTTACAGAACAAACAGACTTGCACTTAAGCCCTTAAGATCTAATGGAGGAGACAACATGCAAACAAATACATTCAAAGCAAGTTGTATATAGGATAAATAGGAAATAGTTAAGAGTGGGAAGACACTAGGATTAAGAGGGGTTGGGAAAGCCTTCCTGTAGAAAATGGGGTTTTAGTTGGGACTTGAAGGAAGCCTGGAGGCGTAGGCTGTAGTAATAGAAGCATAGAATTTAGATGAAGGGAAGTGTTCTGAGCTGGTGAGTCACACGGAGCATTACAAAGTTTCATATTTTAGGAGGAGCATTGACAAACTAAGGAGAACTTGGAGGATGGTGGGTAAAGTAAGAGGAGTCTGGGAACCATGTCACGTGAAGAATAATGGAATAAAGTGGACGGTTTAACCTTGAGGAGAGAAGCTTCTCATAAAAGCTCGCTTTTTGAGCAATTAGCACCTGGAAAAGGGAGTGAATGGAGCAGTCACTCTTACTTCAAGGGGCAGAACCGGACAAACGTATAAGAATGCTAGGGAGGAGTGTTTGGATTGAATAGTAAAAATAACTTTCTAACAATCAAAGTTGCTAAGAAATGGAACTGGCTGATCCTCCCAGCGTGTGCTCCCAAGCTCTGGAAATATTCAGGAAGAGACTAGCTGACTTCTGTGTCAGGGAGATTGTGGAAGAAAGTCTTACATGGATGGAAAATAAGACTGAATGACGTTCCAAGTTCTGTGAAACAGGATTCTGTGAACTTTGGAGCAGCTTCCGGGTAGATCAGTGATTGAGAGTGTCAGAGTGGATCTAATCTCCTGTCCCGTCCTGTCAGCTGGGATGGGGGAAAGTGGAGAAGTGAAACTGTCATGAGATGGCAGCAAGAAGTGACATGGCTGGAAGCACTTTCATTTCCTATTTGGTTTAGGGGCGGATATGCCTTCTGAGTAAGTGAGGAAAAGCAGGAGAGTCCCACCTCTAAATAGCAGCTTCTTCTCTTCCTTCCCCCTCCCAAGCCTATTCTTCTTCTTAGCTTGTTTTGCTTCCTTTTTTTCCCTCTTGTTCCCCAAAGTCCTATCTCTTCATCAATTGCCCAGTTCCATTACAAATCCACAATTACTGATTCATTTGTGGCCGGGAGGGGGAATGGTGGTTCCAGGTCAAGTTGTCTTTATTCTGTCTTTCATTTTTTCCAATATCACCACCTAAAGGTAAAAAAAAGGATAGGTGGTCTTTTTCCACTGACTTTTTTTTTGTAGTATGCCTTCTCCAAAACCCTCTATTGCAATCCAACAATTGAATTGAAAGGAATTTATGTGCAGGTACTGTGGGAGGAACATAAACCAGAACTCTTAGTGAGACTTTCAATCTAGTAGGGGAGATAAGGGACAACAGTTCAGAGAATGCGTAGGCTCATTATCAAGCTATTGTTACAGATAATAAGTTTCTATTGTGTCTTGAGGAGGAGATATCATTATGGGATGTTTTCAGGGAAAGTTTCATGGAGGAGGAGATAGACCTTGAAAGATGGGTAGGATTCAGATAGGTCCCTGGAAATGAGGTGGGAGGTGGGAGAATGGAATTCCAAATCTGGGGAATAGCAGGCAATGAGCCGGCAGATGCTAAAAGGACAAGTCTACCTGAAGCAGAGGCTTTTGGTGGGGACAGTTCAAGAGCACTATTTAATTTGACTACAATGTCAGGGGATTTCCCTCCACTGAACCCTTCTACTGTTTCATACAGGCCTCAAGGTGACTCTGAGTTCTGGAAAGCTGTACCAGCAGAGCATGGCCTCTGACAGGTTCTGTCAGGCTGGAAAGGTTTTACGTATGGGCTGGGGAGGTGCGATCTGTTTGTCCCAAGGACGGGGCTAAGTTCAGAGAGACTTGTCACCCAAGGGATGAATTCTGTCCACAGTCACATAACTCATGAGGACAGTCTGCTAAGGCCTAGAGGGACCACAATAAGGAAATCATGAGTCCTTTGAGTATGAAAGATTGGAGTGAGGAGACTTCAGGATATAGTCTACTTACAAATGAAATTAATTATGAACATTATTTAGTGAGCTCAGATCAACTTAGAGGATTTGCCTATGGTCATGCCTCTTCACTGTGTCCATTTCCTTTTAAGTTCTTTGGCCCCTCTCCTAAGGGTTACAGGGTGAGCCAATGTGCTGAACTTCCATTCTCCAGCTTCTGTCAGACCATTACTTTTAGTCCTGATATTGCCCTCTGAAGGTCTCCTATCTTTCTTTTGGGGGCTATAGGACCATACCTCCTTTTGGTCTATAGACCCTAAAAGCATCAGCATAGATAACCTCCTCGATACTTTCACCTGGCTCTAACCCTCACACTGCTGTTTGCTCTCCATTTCCTCCTCCCAGGCTAGACATAGGCTCTCCTTCTATCTTTAGGTCCTGGACGGCCACACTGAATTGTCGTTTCCTCTTTTTTGCCATTTGGTTCCCTCCTTCTATCTGTTCATAGCTTTCCTGAATCAACCAGGTAGTTCTTTACAACTCCACCTCTCAGTAGAGGACAATATATCTATTACATATTTACAACATGTATTTGCACATCAGTGGCTTGGTTGACATTTTTGAGATCAGTGACTTACTTGAATAGATGGGGTACTTATCAAATATGCAGATGACATGAGGCTGGGAGGGAAACCTGACAGGAAAGATAGCCAGAATTGAGTGCCCAAAATATCTTATCAGGTTAGAAGTCTAGGCTGAATCTAGGAGATGAAACTATATAAGTATAAATGTAAAGACAATGCACTTAGATTAAGAGAAACAAAATCATCTGCACAAGCATAGAATAGGGGAGTTGTGGCTAAACAGCAGTTGTGACAAAAAATATCCCTCTGAACCCAGTGGAGACAGCCCAGAACCCTGAACCCAAGATCCTTTAGAAAACAATGCTTCTAGCTCAGTGCCCTTAAGCATCATTCTGGAAAGCATATTCTATGGAGCTGGAGCCTGGCAAGGGACTGCTGCCACAGCTAAGGAAGGCCCAGAAATGAATGTTCTTGTCATCAAAGTCCTTGATACTGTCAAAAGGTTCAGCATCAGAAACTGATATGAGTTTCATCAGCAGAAATGACATTAAAGATGGGGCATTACCTGTTCTAAATCACTATTGATTAGAAAAATGCAAATCAAAACAACTCTGAGGTACCACATCTTACCAGTCAGATTGGCTAACATGACAAAACAGGAAAATGATAAATGCTGGAGAAGATGTGGGAAAATTGGAACACTAATGCATTGTTGGTGGAGTTGTCAACTGATCCAACCACTTTGAAGAGCAGCAGTTTGGAACTATTCGCAAAGGGCTATAAAAATGTGCATACCCTTTTGACCCAGCAATACCACTTCTAGAGTTATAATCCAAAGAGATCATAGAAGTAGGAAGAAGACCCATATGTACAAAAATATTTATAGCAGCTCTTTTTATGGTGGCAAAGAATTGGAAATCAAGGGGATACCCATCAATTGGGGAATGAATGGCTAAACAAGTTGTAATATATGAATGTAATGGAATACTATAGTACTATAAGAAATGAGGAGCAGACAGACTTCATAATAACCTGGAGAGACTTCTATAAACTGATGCTGAGTGAGGAGAGCAGAACCAGGAGAGCTCTGTACATAATTACAGACACATCGAGTATCTGTGATGACTGACGTGGATAGACTGGGCTCCTCTCAGCAATGCAACCCTATAAGACAACTCCAAAACACTTATGATGGAGAGGGCTAGCCACATCCAGAGAAAGAACTAGAGTCTGAATGCAGATTGAAGCAAACTACTTGCTCTCTCTTTTGTGTTTTGTTTTGCTCCTTCTTTCTCATTGTTCATTCCATTGGTTATAATCCTTCTTTACAACTTGACTGTTTAATGTGAAAGTATTTGTAGAACCTATATTGCATTGCATGCCACTTTGGGGGGAGGAGGAGAGAAAGGGGGAGAAAATTTGGAACTCAAGGGATTGTGGAACTGAATGTTGTAAATGAAAAGTAAATAATTTTTTTAAAAGATGGGGCATTACCATCTACTTTGTCACTATACCCTAAGGAGCATGGGCCCTTTTCATTCAACTTGCTGTTGAAACTTCCAGAATATGTTGTCTTTCCTATTATAATGTGAGCTTGTTGAGAATAGGACCTATCTTGGTTTTCTATTCATATACACCTAGTAGGCACTTAAAATTTTTTTTCATTATTCTGAGAAAGGGGTCCACAGGTTTCATTAGGCTGCCAAAGAGTCCCATGACCCAAAACAGGTTAAGAACCCCTAAACTAGATGATTTCTGAGCTCATTTAGTAATAATAGCTAACATTTATAAAGCATTTCTCTCTGCCAGGCATTGTGCTATGCGGACTTAGTGATTTACAATTATTATCCCCATTTAACAGATGATGAAATTGAGACAGAGTTAAAGTGACTTGCCTAGGATTATAGAGCTAGTAAGTGAGCTCTAATTTGAACTCAGATCTTCCTGATTCTAGGCCTGTCACTGTATTCACTTGGCCACTTAATTGCCTCATTTGATTCATAAGAAATGGTCTCTGACCTTAAGAAATTTACATTCTAGTTAGGGGGAAAAACACTTAACAATAACCGTACTAATTTACCTTTATATAGCACATTAATGTTTGCAAAATGTTTTCCTCACAACAACTCTGTGATGCACCATTTTACAGATAAGGAAACTGAACCTCTAGGAGATAAAAATAACAATAAAAATCACATAGCTAATGAGGATCAAAACCCACAGAAATATAGTGACTGCAATTCAGCCATTAATGAGGAGCACAGGAGATACTCTATAGAAACTTTGTACTTCAAAGCACTCTCCAAATTTCAGCTATTATTGTTAAAGGAGGAAGAACATATGAAGAAAGTGCTATCTGCATCGAGAAAAGAACCGATAAATAGAATAATTATTTATATGTTTGCCTATTTATGTCTAGTGGCAGCCATCTCTAGGGTGGGAGGAAGCGAGGGAAGAAAGAAAAAGAAAAAAAGAAACTGACATGATATGTTTGTTGTATATTTGAAAGAAATAGCAAGTTGTTTATAGTAGATTTGCAGTTTCATATGCAATCATCTTTTTATTGCACTATGTTATGGAAATGCTTGTTTTATTCCATAAGTTAAAAATAAAATAAATACAAACTGAGAAAAAGGGGGAAAAAAGGGGGAAAAAAGGGCCTCTGTTTCCTCAGTGAAGCAGTTGGGTTAGAGGATCTCTGTAGTCTCCTCCAGCTGTAAAAGTTCTGAGAAGCTGGAGATCCTCAAATATTAGAACTAGGAAAACTACCCCATTCAGGAGTTGGGACTCAAGTGAGGCTTTGGAGTTTGGCTAGGACCTGGCTAAGCAGAGAGAAGGGAAAACATTTCATATGGAGAAAATACCGTGAATGAAGCTAAGAATGTGCACAGAACAATGAGCACACTAGCCTAATACTGAGAGTTCATGTGAGCCAATTAGTAAGGTGGAATCAGATTACTAAAGTAATCTGGAGAGGAGTAATTAGTATTTGATGCACACAGCATTTGACCTTTGACAGTATATAGGTGGGTTGGGATAAAGTAAACTTTGAAGCAGAGGACCTAGAGTTCAAATCTGCTACTTCAGACATTTGTGATCCTGGGCCAGGCTAGGTGGCCTCCATTATCCCTTCCAGCTGTAAATCTCATGAAACTGCAAGATAGACATGTGTTCTATCTCAGAGTGGCCAGCGGATGTCCACTGGGGATTAAAAGTATGACACACATTACTGCTGGAGGTTCTGAGACTGATTTTTATTTGGACCTCATCCCCAAAGACCAGGACCATTCATTTTTATTTTGAGTCAGCCAGGCTACTGAGAGAGATGGTAAAGCCAAGATTGAGCCTGAAGCATCACTCTTTATGGTGAGCTACAGTGGTATTTATTACAGCAGCCATGTTGGTGGCATAAACTGAACAGGTGGTGAGAGGAGGGAGCCGGCCCCAGGAAGAGTAGGCTGGTGAGACAAGAAGAGGTCACTGTAGTCCTTGAGCAGACAGAGACTAAAGAAATCTTTCAAAGTCCTGAGAATAGTGAGCAAACACTGCATTCAAATGTTTTGTAACTGGGAGAGCTGGTAAAAGGGCCCTTAGAGATGCAAGAGTAAAATTTACATGTTGCCTAGGTGTTAAACAAAGGGTAAGGATTTAGACATCATAGTGAGTTATCATGAGTGGCTACAGAGATTCAACCTATCTGAGTTCAGAGCTAAGAATCTGAGCAACAGGTTACTAAGGGATGTGGAGTTTAGATTTGACTGAATAAACAGGGAGGCATTAATACTTTAATTCTTAAATAAGGGAATAACATTTGATAGCAGAGTTTTAAGACAAGTCTGGAAGAAGGACGCTAGAAGAATTTGAGCAGAGAGAGAATGAAGACAGGCAGGACAGCTAGGAGGCTATAGCCACAATTATGTCATCTTCTGAGAATTCTTTCATCCTCTGTGTGGACTATGGTGGTGGAAGTGTGATTAAAGGAAAGAGATTTCGAAAGAAGAAAGAACAGGGTTTAGTGAGTAGTTGACCATAAACAAGGGTATACTGAAGGCAGCAGGTACTGGCTCATTAAACCCATAGTTAAATTTTCAACTTGAGCATTTACCTTGTCAAATGCTAACAATTGGGGCTGATTTTATTGTTTCATTGATTGTCTAGAGTTAAGAAAGCCTAAACAACCTGTTGTAAGCCTTTACTATCACACTGCTGGCTGTAAGTATTGAAGGAAAGGGATGCATCAAAGATAATCCTAAGGTTTCCCTCATGGAACACCAGAAAAATAGTAGCATCATAAAATAGAAATGAGATGGAAATTTTGAAGAAAGAGAATTCTTTGGGGGAAAAGCTGAATTCCAGAAAAAAAGACCTCAAGTTTTCTTGTATAAATGCTAAACCACACCTGAATAGGAGTCCCCTCCACTGAAAGTCTCCAGTAATGAGAGAGTCACTATTTGCTAAGACAACCCACTGTAGTTTCAGATAGCTCTAGTTATAAGGAAGTATTTTCTAAAAACCGACATATATACATTCAATCTGAAGTGACTGGGGGACATCCAGGTGAAGAAATCCTATAGTAAACATCTCCATTTTGAAAGAGACTACATCAGACATTAAGAAACAACCTTTATTGTCACAAATAGGGGAGAAGGTATAATACAGAACTCCCTTTACGGCCCCTCAGTAGTGGGTTATAGGCTCCTCTGAGATCTCCAATGGAAGGGCCTCTGCCCTGTGGATTCCCAGCTCAGAGGTGGCCTATTTTCCCCTCAGAAGGAAATCCTGTACAAAGATGCCTCCTGTAGTAGCGATTGCAACAGAAATGAAGAAAGCCAAGCTCAGGCACCAACGATTCAGTCTGAGGAGGGAATGAGTTATTAGCTGAAGAGACCTTTCTCTTACCTAACACACCTATCCCTAAAACTCTGGTTGTTTGCTTGTATCACACCCCGGCTCAGTGGCAGATAGCATGTCTTCTGCCTAAAAAGCATATGATCAATATTATCAAGAAAGCTTTCCCTACAATTCCCCCCCATATTATCCATATTCTGCTCCTTGCTCCCCATATCACAAGTCCTCTAATTCACTCCCATGTATGTTGATAGGTATATACATGGATATACACACATATGTGTATATATTTGTGTATCTGCTCCTGTACATGTGCACATATATGTATACATGTGTGTGCATGTATACACACATATGCACATACATATATATTATTGTTGTTGTTCAGCCATCTCAGTTGTGTCTGACTCTTCATGATCTTATTTGAGGTTTTCTTGGTAAAGAGTGGTTTGCCACTTCCTTCTCCAGCTCATTTTATAGATGAAGAAACTGAGGTAAACAGTTTGCCCATGGTCACATAGCTGGTAAATGTCTGAGGCCAGATTTAAACTGAGGTCTTCCTAACTCCAGGCCCTGCATTCTATCCACTGTACCACTAGCTGCCTCATATACATACACACACATTTATGTGATATAATTATATTTATGTTGATTTTATATATATAAGAGATGGAGTTCTAACTTCCCAACTAGAATATAAACTCCTTAAAGGCAGGGAAAGTGCCTAACAAAAGACCCAACATCCTTTGCATGGCCTTTGAATAATGCCATGAGTTACCCTCTCCCAAAAGGGCAATCCTGTTCCTCCTATGCCTTTGGTCTCACTCTTTACCATCTTAGGTTCACTCCACCCTCCCTTCAGTTATCCCCTGCCTTCTCACCTGCACCACTTGCACATGGTTTTCGGAAGTAGATGATGAGGGCAGCACCCACTATGATGCCAGCAATTCCCAGGCCAAAGGCAATACCACACAGTACATTTTCCAACAGTTCAGAGGGTATCGGATCCTGAGGCACTGGACACAAGGAAAGGGCAGAGTATGCTTTCAGGACCAGGGCAGAAAAGGGATGGCCTAGGGGATATATCTAGGAAGGAAAGGCTAAAGGGGAACTGAGGTCTTGAGGTCTATGTTGTAGTTAAGGGTGGGAAGGAAAAGGACAGGAAGCTTCTCCATAGGCCATTCTCCCAGAGCCCAAGGGAAGAACTTACCCCAGTAGGTGATAGTGCTAAAGATGTCACCTTCCCTTTCCACAGTGCAGGAGAACACATCAGAGGATGTGGGTGTGAAGTTCAGATAAGAGAAGGCCTGGAAGCCAAGTCCATCCACAGCTGAGAGGAAAGTGGGGCTGCTGCTTTCCACGGGGACATTTTTGTACTGCCAGGTCACAGTTATCTGAGGTGGGAAGATGTTACTGACATAGCAGATGAGAGTGTTGGGCTTCCCAAACTCCAGGGGCTCCAGGGTGAAAATTTCAGCCACAGGGTTTCCTAGAGGAAGGTGGTGAAGGGAGCAAACATGAGAGTGATAATGGAAGGAGAACTGGTCTAGGGGGTATTTGGTTTGGGGGCTGTGGATAGGAAGAAGGCAACAGAGAAAAGGCGGGTTATAGGAGCTGAAGGGTAAGGGGCTGGGGCAAAAAGAAGGGCTTTCATCAAAGGAGCAATTCTGACACTTTCAGAACTAGATTTGGATTATCATACTGATAATAGCAATAATATTAACAGCTTTCATTTATCTGGCACTTTAAGGTTTACAAAGAACTTTACAAATATTATCTCATGTGATCCTCCCACAACAACCCTGAGAGGTAGATGCTACAGACAAGGAAAATGAGGCAGGCAGAAATGAAGTGACTTGCCCAGGTTCACACAGCTAATAAATATTTGGATTATGGTGATCCCAGTCTTGGAAGTGAGGGTGAGAGGCAGATGATGCTACATATTTGCTGTGTGTTGTCCCCAGTGCTAAGGGAAGTGTCAGCCATTCCACACAAGTTAGGTAAATCGATTGGGATGTCTGTCTGGCCTCTTACCCTCCTCCTACCTCCAGATTGGGCTCTATACATAGGGTAGGGTAGGGCTAGAAGCAAAATCAGAATCAGGGTTGAAGAGCTGGGAAAGAGGGTGGGGACTTAGAGAGGTGAAAGAAGAATCAGAGGCAATAACCATGGTGACCTCTGACCTCTAGCCTCAGGAATTTTGTTTTCCAAAATCCTACTCAAAGCTATCTGCAATTCCTTGCAGAAGTCCCCATCGTTTTTTGTGGTCTGAATGTCTTCTTTATCACCGGTCCAAGCAGCAAACTCAGGCAGGCGGGGCACCAGAGCATTCTTGGAGAAGTCGAAGGAGAAGAGCTGGTCCCCATTAAACATCTCCGATAGACCCAGGAGGGGTTCCTCATCCTGGCAGAACAGTGTGTGAGATAATGTGTAGTTCTGTAGGTTATTCCCCAATAATAATGCCAACACTGCTGGGAAGATGGACCAGAGACATCAGTCAAGAAGAGAACAGACCCCCTTTCCCTCCCTGTCCCTTGTCACATCCAGCCTTTGATTTAGTGTGCACAGTACCTGCTCCAAGAGATGGCATGGGTATGAACCTATCCCAGCCCTTGGGGTTTAGGGCTCCCCTTCTCAACAAAGAGAAGAGGAATTCATGGCAGTTCTACTCCCATCTGCCCATAAATGGGTTCTAACTCCCTCCTCCTTATCTGCAATATCTTATGAAGAGCCAAATCCCTGGCCCTTACAGGGCAGATTAGAGGTGAAGGAGAAGCTTCAGTGATTGCCCTAAATCACTATGGAATCCACATTGTGTAGGTAAGTTCTTCCCTAGATGTTTAAACCTAGATGTGACCTTGAGATCGTCTAGTCCCATTCCTTGATCTATAAATTTCACCTCCCTATCTCCTCCCGACTCCTGCCCCAAAAGGACTACTCTCCTCACATCTTGACAGTATGGGGGAAGTAGCCTCAAGAGTTAAGGGTGAGACCAGGAGATGTAGGAAAAGGAGCAGTAGATCTCCCCAAATAGGAAGGTATATTCCTCCCCTTTCCCCATATATTAGAATGGCTTCCTTGATGTTTGGTTCCCACTATCTATGCACCTCAGTGGAATGCCCACTTCATACCTGGAGTGGCTCCCCAGGACACAGACAAAAACAGTGATGCCTGCAGCTGCAGTAGGAACAGTGTAGCTCCTAGAATTTGCACAGGTCCCATGTCTGGCTCTTTACTCCATACACTGGACTCCAGCCTTACCCCAGCCGAGCTAATTTCCTTCCACACCCCCAAACTTCCCCTACAGAGGGTAACCTCAAGTCCAGACCTGCCCACATTCTGTCTTCTAATCACTGTCCTTGCCACGGAGTATGAACCAATCGTTGCAATACTATATGATTGCATCACCAGTTGCTCAGGCAAGTCTCTCAGCCCAGAGGACACAACAAGCCTTGGCTCTGAGAGATTAGAGAAGAACTGAGGAAGAGCTCTTAGGGGGCCCTATCTGGTGTTAGGACAGCAGCCTCGACCGGTAGACTGCCCCTCTTACCAGGTGGACAGTTGTTTTCAGGTCATCATGCCAGGTGAGAGAGCAGACTGAGCACTAAACTTGGTAGGCAGGAAAACCTGAGTTTGAATCCTGCCTGAGACCATCACTAGCTTTGTGACCTGGGCAAGTCACTTAGCCTCTGTCTGCCTCAGTTTCTTCATCTCTAAGGGAGGGACAATAATAGAACCTACTTCATAGAGTTGTTGTGAGAATCGTATTAATCAATCAGTAAACATTTAGCAAATGCCCGCCACTGAGGATACAAAAAGAAACAAAAGAACCAGCCCTCAAGGAGCAATGAGATCAACCAAATGAGATCATTCATGTCAAGAAAGCACTGTCCAGTTTTTATAGTGGAACATCAATATTAGCTAGTATGATTTCACCCAAAGGTTAAATGGATGTTAATGGGCTGACTGGAGAATTTGGCTCCTGGAGTTAAAAGACATGCATATATGTGTTATTTTTGCATACCAAATGCCAAACATCTAGCTTGTAAAGGAACTTTTGCAATGTGGCCCATTTGTCTCCTAAACATTCTGCAAGTGTTTTTTTCTTGGATATATGATATCTACACATCCAGCACAAGCGAGAACAAGAAAAGTTTGTATTCCTAGGGAAAATGCCCCCAAAAAGAGTTGGATTATTTGCTTTGATTCAAGTATTATTCTAAGTTTCCTTGGTAAAGTCCCTGGAAGGAGAGGGATCAGGCATAGCTCCCCTGTAAGGTTCAAATATTTGTCTCTCCTTAGCACACACATGTATACACACACACACACACACACACACACACACACACACACACACACACAACACTGCCAGAGTAACTTCAGGATAATGCTGTTTTCCAGGGAACTCCACTGCAGCCCATGTCCATCTCTGTGTCCTCTGCAAAGGTAATTGAGATGATAGATGTCAGAGGCCTGTGCTGGACAGGGATGTATTTCTTTGAGGCCTCTGACAGGATCTTCCTTTTGCCTTAATTTACTCTGAAATTAAGCAAAGTCCTGCCTGTCTTCTCCCCAACACAAACATCTCGAACCCAGGCAGCACAGAGACCCAGATGCCACAGCAGGCTGAGGCCTTGACAAGGCATAATCAACCTGGTGGCAAGTTGACCCACCAACCACAAGGGCCACTGCCAGGTCTATCACTGCAGGGTTGGGACTGGACGAAGCAGGGTAAGAGTCAAAGGCAGAGCCCCTCACAGGGGCAGCAGCTACCCCTGGGACTACAAATCCACAGCCTAGAAATTTAAAAAGCCCCTATCTGGACTTCCAGGGACCAGGATGGCAGAGTGAACCCCAGCTGCTCTAATCCCCCCCTCTGACCCTGGGAACATAGTATTTATTGCCCCAGGGCAAAACTTTAAACCGTGAAGGCTTGGGAACCTTAGAGGAAGGGCATGGCTAGGACCTTGCCTCAAAATGGGTAAAAAGCAGACTGCAAAGACAAAGACTCTGGAGTCCTACTATCCTGAGAGGGAGGAACAAAATTCAGAGGAAGATAATGATGACTCCACACTCACAGCTGAAGCCCCAACAGGGAACTGGTCTCAGGCACAGAAAGCTTTCTTAGATGAGTTCAAAAGGAACTTTGAAAACAAAATGAGAGAGATAGAAGATAAAATGAACAATTCTTTTAAAATCAAAATTTCAAAATTAGAAAAACATTACAATGACAAAAACAGCTCCTTAAAAAGAAAAATGTGTGATATAGAAAAGGAGCTCCAAAAACTAACCAAGGAAAATAATTCGCTAAAAACTAGAATCAACCAAATTGAAGTAAATAACTCCATGAGGAAGCAAGAATTAGTCAAACAAAACATCAAGAATGAAAAATTAGAAAAAGGGGTAAAATATCTCAATGGAAAAATAACTGACCTGAAAAACAGATCCAGGAGAGAGAATCTGAGAATTATAGGCTTACCAGAAAGTCATGATGAAAAAATGAGCCTGGACAACATCTTCCAAGAGCTATCAAGAAAAACTGCCCTAAGATACTAGAACCAGAGAGTAAAATAGAAATCAAGAGAATCCTCCAGACACCTCCTGAAAGAGATCCCAAATTGAAAAGTCCTCGAAATGCTGTGGCCAAATTCCAGAACTACTGCGTGAAGGAGAAAATACTACAAGCGGCCAGAAGGAAACTCAAATATCAAGGAACCACAATGAGCATCACACAGGATCTGGCAGCCTCTACACTGAAAGATCAGAGGAAGTGGAATATAATTTTCCACAAGGCAAAAGAGCTTGGGTTAAAACCAAGGATCACCTACCCAGAGAAACTGAACATATTCTTCCAGGCAAGGAGATGGTCATTCAACGATATAATGGATTTCCAGACCTTCCTGATGAAAAAGCCAGAGCTCAATGGAAAATTCAACCTCCAATTATGAGATGTAAGAGAGACATAGAAAGGTAAACAAGAAAAACACACACATACACACACACACACACACACACACACACACACCCTGTTATTTAATAAGAGCAAACTGCTTATAGACAAGTAGAGGGTATGGGTATAAATTACACAAAATGATGATAAAAAAGTCTTATTAAGGGCTACAAAGGGACTGCAATGGAAGAAGAGGAAAGAATGAAGTGGAAAAGGGTTAATTATGCCACACAGAGAGGCATAAAAACAATATAATAGAGGGAAAGAAGGGAGGGAGATGAGCATTATATGAGCTTTTCCCTCATTGGTTCTGGTGCAAGAAGGGAATAACCAGTTAAGCATAGGACTCTATCGAGAAGAGACACAAAATGTATTATAATAGAGGGAAAGAGGGGAGGGAGAGGAACTTTACATGACATCTGTTCTTGTCAATCGTGGTTCAAAAAAGAAATAACATACTACATTAAGTATAAAAATCTATCATATTCTACAAGTAGTAGGAGGGGGAAGGGCTAAGAAAGTGGGAATGGTTAGAAGGGAGGGAAAAAGTAAGGGGGAAGGGGAGGAAAAGGCAGGGGGGGATGATAAGAAGGGAATGCTGAGGGAGGTGGTGGTCAAAAGGAAAACTCTTAAGGAGGGGAAGGGAGAAGGGAAGAAAAATAAAAGCATAAACAGGGGAGGGAATAGGATGGAGGGAAAGAGATAGATAGTAATCATAACTGTGAATGTGAATGGGATGAACTCTCCCATAAAATGGAGGCAGATAGCAGAATGGATTAAAAACCATAATCCTACAATGTGCTGTTTACAAAAAACACATCTGAAACACAGGGTAAAAGGCTGGAGTAAAATATATCATGCCTCAGCTAAAGTAAAAAAAAAAGCAGGGGTATCAATCCTTATCTCAGATAAAGCAAAAGCAAAAATTGATCTAATTAAAAGAGATAAGGAAGGGAACTATATCCTGCTAAAAGGCACCATCGAGAATGAAGCAATATTATTACTCAACATATATGCACCAAGTGGTATAGCATCCAAATTCCTAGAGGAGAAGGTAAGGGAATTAGAGGAAGAAATAGATAGCAAAACTATACTAGTGGGGGACCTTAATCTCCCCCTCTCTGAACTTGATAAATCCAACCTCAAAATAAACAAGAAAGAAGTTAAGGAGGTGAACAGAATTTTAGAGAGGGTAGGTATGATAGATTTCTGGGGGGAAACTGAATGGGGATAAAAAGGAATATACCTTCTCAGCAGTACATGGCACATACATAAAAATCGATCATGTACTAGGACATAAAAACCTCACAATTCAGTGCAGAAAGGCAAAAATATTAAATGCATTATTCTCAGATCATGATGCAATAAAAATCATATGCAAGAAAGGGCCATAGAAAGATAGACTAAAAACTAATTGGAAACTAAACAATTTAATCCTAAAGAATGAATGGGTCAAACAAGGAATTATAGAAACAATCAGTAACTTCACTTAAGAGAATGACAATAATGAGACAACATACCAAAATTTGTAGGATGCAGCAAAGGCAGTTCATAGGGGAAGTTTTATATCCCTGAGTGCATACATGAATAAATTAGAGAAAAGGGAGATCAATGAATTGGGCATGCACTTGAAAAAGCTAGAAAAAGAACAAATTGAAAAGGCCCAATTAAATACTAAATTAGAAATAATGAAAACCAAAGGAGAGATTTAAAAAATTGAAACTAAGAAAACAATTGAATTAATAAATAAAACTAAGAGCTGGTTTTATGAAAAAAACAATAAAATTGATAGACCCTTAGCCAATATGATAAAAAAAAGAAGGAAGAAAACCAAATTATGAGGATCAAAAATGAAAATGGTGAATCTACCTCCAAATGAAGAGTAAATTAAAACAATAATTAGGAATTATTTTGCCAAATTATATGTACATAAATTGTACAATCTTAGTGAAATGGATGCATATTTACAAAAATATAAGTTGCCCAGATTAATTGAAGAGGAAGTAAATTACTTAAATAACCCCATCTCAGAAAAAGAAATTGAACAAGCCATCAGTGAACTCCCTAGAAAAAATCTCCAGGGCCAGATGGCTTTCTAGGGAATTCTATCAAACATTTAAAGAACAATTTATTCCAATGCTCTACAAACTATTTGAGAAAATTAATGAAGGAGTCCTACCAAATTCTTTTTATGACACAAACATGGTACTGATACCTAAATCAGGAAGAGATAAAACAGAAAAAGAAAATTATAGGCCATTTTTCCCTCATGAATATGTAATCAAAGTTATCCTTTTCTAAGGACAATACTGCTCACCTCCTGGCAATAAGGAAAGGACTAGAAATAGTGCCCTAAAAATTGTCTGCTTCACTCACCCCCGGCCTGCTTATTGCAGCTGGCAGGGATTCTACCCAATGGTCAAAACACAAAAAAAAAGGGTACAAAAACTTTTGTGAAGATGATTCCATTTACCATCAGATGAAATGGGCACATATTTATGGACAACATGAAATCCAGTAGACCTGAAAGATAAGCAGCTTCCATTGTGAGAGAACTCAGCAGGTATTGCATCCAAATGGCAGCCCTGAGAGACACAAGACTGGCAGATGAAGACTAGCTTACCAAAGTAGGAGCTGGATACGTGCTTTTCTGGAGTGGCCACAGTGGTGGGGAGCACCATGAAGTAGATTTTGCCATCAAAACTTATATAGTCGGGGTGGCTAGGTGGCGCAGTGAGTAGAGTGTTGGCCCTGGAGTCAGAAGGACCTGAGTTCGGATCCGGCCTCAGACACTTAACGCACACACAAACAAAAACCTAGCCGTGTGACCTTGGGCAAGTTACTTAACCCCAATTGCCCTCCAAAAAAAAAAAAAAAGCAAAACAAACAAACAAAAAAACTTATATAGTCAATAAACTTGTATGACTTCCAAAAGGAGTGAATGACAGACTCATGACAATGCAATTGCCCCTTGCAGGAAAGTGCCACACCACCATCATCACTGCCTATGCTCCCATCATGACAAAATCTGATGAGGTCAAAGAAAAATTTTATGAAGACCTGGAGACCCTCATCATCAATGTGCCAAAAGAGGACAAGTGTATAATTCTGGGTGACTTTACCACCAGAATAGGCACAGACTATCAGACATGTCAGAGAGTCCTTGAGAGAAATAAAGTCAGAAATAGCAACAGTAATGGTTACTTGCTGCTGAAGACTTGTGTATCTCATGACCTCATCACTAACACTGTTTTCCATTTACCTAAATGCAATAAAACTTCAGCAAACTTTAATAGACTATGTCATCATAGGAAGACATAGACAGGCAATGTATGGGTCAGAGTGCTGATCTGACCATTGACTTATCTTCTCCAAGCTAAAACATTCACATTCAACAAAAGCAGCAGCCCCAAGACAACTACCAAAAGACTCAACAACAACAGATCAGAGTGCTTTTTTATTTTCTGTGGGTGAACAGTTTGTTGCTAATGTGAAGGGAAAGCTGAGCCAACACATGACTGGCAACAGGGAAGCAAAAAAGGAGTGACAGCTTTCAGAGATTTGGAGTACAGCACTGCATTTGCTCATTTGGGCCAGAATACTCACAGACATCAAGACTGGTTTGATGAAAATGATGGGGAGACTCAGAAGATGCTAAATAAAAATGGGAACTCCACAGGGTTTACCAATAGAATAGTTCATCCATCTCTAAGAAAGTAGTGTTTAACTCCATCAAAAGTAAAGTGCAAGTGAAGCTTAAAGAGATGCAGGATTCTTGGTTCAATAAGAATGCAGATGAAATTCAGTTTTATACTTAAAGTAACAATCCAAAGTGCTTTTGTGATGCCCTATTTATGGGCTAAAAATCTATGTTGCATTTCAACTACTCATTGTTGATGGAACCACATTAATCAATGACAAGGACATGATCCTGGAGAGATGGGCTGAACACTTCCACAGTGTTCTCAACAGACCATCATTAATCAATGTTCAAAGCATTGACCTCATACCTCAGGTAGAAGTCAATCTCTCTCTGGCCAAATTTCCAACTAAAAAAGAGGTTTTATTTATTTATTTTTAGTTTTCAATACTCATTTCCATAAGATTTTGAGTTCCAAATTTTCTCCCCATCTCTCCCCTACCCCCCCCCACCCCAAGATGGCAAGCATACTGATTACCCCTTCCCCCAGTCTGCCCTCTCTTATATCCTCCAATACCCCCCTTACTTTCTTGTAGGACAAGATGGATTTCCATACCCCATTGCCTGTATATTTTATTTCTCAGTTGCATGTAAAAAAACAATTTTTTAACATTTGTTTTTAAAACTCTGAATTCTAGAATATCTCCCTTCTTCCCTCCTCACTGACCCCCATTGAGAAGACAAGCAATTCAATATAGGTTATACATGTGTAGTTATGCAAAACATTTCCATAGTAGTCATATTGTGAAGGACTAACTATATTTCCCTCCATCCCATCCTGCCTCCCATTTATTCCATTTTTTCCTTTGACCCTGTCACTTTTCAAAAGTATTTGCTTCTGACTACCCCCTCCCCCAGTCTGTCCTCCCTTCTATCATGCCCCTCTTATCCCCTTCCTCCTACTTTCATATAGGGTAAGATATCCAATTGAGCATGTTTGTTATTCCCTTCTTAAGCCAAATCCAATGAGAGTAAGGTTGACTCATTCCCTTTCACCTCCCTGCTCTTCCCCTCCATTATACAGCTTTCTCTTGCCTGTTTTATGTAAGATAATTTACCTTATTCTATCTCTCCCTTTCTTCTTCTCCCAACACATTCCTCTCTTGCCTCTTAATTTTATTTTTTAGATATCATCCCTTCATGACACACATATACACATATATACATACACACATATATATATGTATATTCCCTTGGAGCAGCTAGGTGGTGCAGTGAGTAGAGCGTCGGCCATGGAGTCAGAAGGACCTGAGTTCGGATCCGGCCTCAGACACTTAACACACACAAACAAAAACCTAGCCTGTGACCTTGGGCAAGTTACTTAACCCCAACTGCCCTCCAAAAAAGCATATATATGTATATTCCCTTCAACTATCCTCATACTGAGAAAAGTCTCATGAGTTACAAATATAGTCTTTCCATGTAGGAATGTAAACAGCTCAACTTTAATAAGTCCCTTATGATTTCTCTTTCCGTTTATCTTTTCATGCTTCTCTTGATTCTTGTATTTGAAAGTCAATTTTTCTGTTCAATTCTGGTCTTTTCATCAAGAATGCTTGAAAGTCTTCTATTTCATTAAATGTACATATTTTCCCCTGAAGTATTATATTCAGTTTTTCTGGGTAGGTGATTCTTGGTTTTAATCCTAGCTCCTTTGACCTCCAGAATATCATATCCCAAGCCTTTGGATCCCTTAATGTAGAAGCTGCTAGATCTTGTGTTATCCTGATTATGTTTCCACAATACTCTAATTGTTTCTTCCTGACTTCTTGTAATATTTTCTCCTTGACCTGGAGACTCTGGAATTTGGCTATAATATTCCTAGGAGCTTTCTTTTGGGGATCTTTTTCAACAGGAGATGGGTGGATTCTTTCAACTTTTATTTTACTCTCTGGTTCTAGAATACCAGGGCAGTTTTCCTTGATAATTTCTTGAAAGATGATGGCTGGGTTCTTTTTCTGATCATGACTTTCAGGTTGTTCAATAATTTTTAAGTTATCTATGCTGGACCTATTTTTCCAGGTAAGTGGTTTTTCCAATATTTCACATTACCTTCTATTTTTTTTTCATTCTTTTGGATCTGTTTTATAATATCTTGATTTCTTATGAAGTTATTTTCCATTTGCTCCATTCTAATTTTTAAGGAATTATTTTCTTCGGTGAGTTTTTGGACTTCTTTTTCCATTTGGCCAATTCTGCTTTTTAAGACATTCTTCTCTTCATTGGCTTTTTGGACCTCTTCTGCCATTTGAGTTAGTCTATTTTTTAAGATATTATTTTCTTCTTATTTTTGGGGTCCCCTTTAAAAGCTGTTGACTCATTTTTCATGATTTTCTTCCATCATTCTCACTTCTCTTCCCAATTTGTCCTCTACTTCTCTTATTTGATTTTCAAAATCCTTTTGAGCTCCTCCATGGCCTATGGGCAATTCATATTTTTTCTTGGAGGCTTTTGATGCAGGAGTTTTGACTTAGTTGTCTTCTTCTGGTTTGATGTTTTGACCTTCTT
This sequence comes from Gymnobelideus leadbeateri, assembly GCA_011680675.1. Classification (NCBI taxonomy): domain Eukaryota; kingdom Metazoa; phylum Chordata; class Mammalia; order Diprotodontia; family Petauridae; genus Gymnobelideus; species Gymnobelideus leadbeateri. Next base: position 468,774 of record WOXC01005969.1, on the reverse strand, counting down.
TGTCACCAAAGGAAGAGCCTATAGTCTGATTTCTTTTCCTCTGTTTGCTCATTTTCCCAGCCAGTTACTTGACTTTTGACCTCTTTGCCATGGTAGAACTCTGCTTCCAGAGTGGAGAGTGCTATTTCCCAAATTTCTGGGGTTTTGTGCATCTGTTGTCAGAACTACTTCTAGGCACTTGACTCAGAACTGTGAAGAGAACTCCCTCTCCACAGTCACCACAAGCTCTGCCTGTGCTCCTTCTCACCCCAGGACTGCCACCTAAGAATTCTACCCAGATCCAAGTAGGGCAAAGCAAGAGAATCCTGCCTCAGCACTAGCAAAGAGATACCTGCAATTGCCCTCTGATTAGCTTCTTGGTCCCCCTGCCATCTATGGGCCTAGAACTCTAGCTGCTGCTGTTGCTCCCCCTGCAGTCACTGCTACCTCTGCTAACCTGGGAGCAAGGGCTGTACTGTGCTCTTCTCTCAGGTTCAACAAGGTTTCTCCACTGACCTTTTACTTTATCTTTGGTATTTGTATGTTGAGAAGTCTGGAAATTGCAATAGCTACCAGTAATTCAGTCCCCTGGGGTCTGCTCCAGTCAGATCTGGTGGGGTGGGGGGGATGGTAAGGAGAGGGTGGCTGCACATGGACTGCACTCCACTCCCAGCCTGGTGCTATAGACCCTTCCTTTTGGCTTGCCAGGCTGTCTTCAGCTGGAAATGTATTTCACTCTGTCATTTTGTGGGTTCTGTAGCTCTAAAATTTGTTTAGAGTCATTTTTACAGGCATTTGGAAGTGACTGGGGGACAAGCTTGAGCAAATTTTTTTATTTTTACTCTGCTTTTACTCTGCCATCTTGACTTGTCCCTAAAGAAGAGGTTTTGAAAGCCATTAGGCTCCTCTTTTGTGGCAAAGCACCTGGAACAGATTCTATTCCAGATGAGATTTACAAGGCAGGAGGTCTACTGCTCATACTTAAGATGACTGAAATTTTCCAGATTATATGGCAAGAAGAGGTTACCATCCAGGAGTTCAAGGATACTTCCATTGTTCCTCTCCATAAAGGAAATAGATTATCCTGTCATAATCACGGGGGAGTCTCTTAGTCATTGCTAGCAAGATTCTTGCCAGAATCCTCCTAATTAGGCTAATCCTTTACCTGGAAGATGGTCACCTAGCTGAAAGCCAGTGTGACTTCAGAAAGGGCCAAAGAATGGTTGATAAGGTGTTTGCTGCTCGGCAACTCCAAGAGAAATGCCAGGAGCAGAACAGAATTTGTTGATCTGACCAAGGGCTTTGATACTGTCAGTCATGAGGGTTTGTGGAAGGTCATGGCAAAATTGGTTGCCCAGAGAAGCTTATCAGTATTGTACATCAGTTTTCATGATGGCAAGCTTGCTCAAGTTCTGGATAATGGGCAATAGTGCTTCCCCAGTCACCAATGGAGTGAAACAAGGCTGTCTGCTTGCTCCTTTGCCTTTTATCATGATGTTTTTGCAATGTTTTTGGATGCCTTCAATGAGGACAAAAAACAGCATCAAAGTCAGCTACCACATTGACAGCAAGTTATTTAACTTGAAAAGGCTATAAACCAAGAAATAAAGGAGAGAGAGAATTGATGGGTGACTTTTTGTTCACAAATGATTGTGTATTCAATGTAGCTTCAGAGGCTGAGATACAACAGAGTATGGTTCTATTCTCTGCTGCTTGTGTTAATTTTGGCCTAACAAATAACACCAAGAAAACACAAGTTCTCTACCAGCCAACATCACACCATCCATATGTGGAACCATTGGTTACAGCAAATGGAGAAATTTGGCATGCTGTGGATAAGTTTACTTACCTTGGCAGTATACATTCATTGCCTGTACACATAGATGATAAGTGTTGATGTATACCTTGCCAGGGCTAGCTCAGTGTTTGGGAGGGTTCAGGGTACTTTCCCTCTGTCCTCAGATTTTGTTCTTTAAGTGTGCTCAGGTCCATGAAGCGATTACAAGAATATGAGACAGAAATTCATCCTTGTAGTTCAGACTACACTCATATACACATCAGACACTCAAACAGAAGTGAACTCAACATGGGCACATAACTAGAACTCCCATTTCTACTCCCTGAATTTATCATTTGTGAATCAAAAATTTAAGATATCCTATATGGTAGAGTGTTGTGGTTTCCAGAGTATTTCATGTTCCAGGTTCCAGAGAAGTATTTTCTACTTCCCTATACTAATGCTGTTTGGTGAATTCTATTCCCCGAGTGGCAGAGTAAACCACATTTTGTGTCAAAGACTCTCTCTCTGACCCACCAACACACACACACACATACACACACACACACGCACACACACACACGAGTTCAGGCCTTAGGTATAGAAATCATGTCTTAGAAATTATTGCTGCCCTTCTATCTCTAAAATTTTGAGATTTTATAATAACTTTATGCCTTACAGATAATCAATAAATATTCATTGATTTGATTTATTAAGATGTCTGATTTCCATCTCTCACCAAGGAACTTTAGGAAAATTTTAAAATGAAAGCAGTGGTATAAAATATATACCCACTTAGGGATCCCATCAGCCTTGAAGTGGGCATGGGGTCTTCTCTACTAAAAGTTCCCTCTAACACCTATTTGTGGAGTCAGGGTTAAACCCTTGTATGACTCAGGGTTCTTAAAGGTTATTCCAGTATTGTGGTTTGTCTTAGCAAACTGCAAAGACTTTGAGTATGGACTGAACCAGGTGACTGTCATACAAGATCCACAAAGATAAATTCAAAGAGGCTTAAGACCAGAAAACTGGACACTAGGTGATAGATATATAGATATAGATAGATACAGATACAGATATAGATATAGAAATAGATGTGTGTATTATATGTGTGTGTGTGTGTGTGTGTGTATTTAAGCCAAAGTAATTTACACAAGTGGCAGGTTTGAAAGTAGGTACCCATATAGATATAATTAGAGTTGCCTTCTGACAAATCTGGACAAATGTGTCCCTGTTGAACATTTCCCTCAAACTTTCATGATGTTTCCATATATTTCAAAAATATCTCCTTTTTGAGTTCATATGGTAGGTAACTGCTGTCTAATAAACCTATCAAAATGCAGAAATTATAGAGGTAAAAACCCTGGTTTTATTATGTTTAAACACAAAGTCAGGAAGTAGAAAAATAACTCTGAACAAAGATTAGTATTCTAATAAAGTTTTTTATACACAAAAATTATGTCAGAGAGATAAAGAAATAATTTTTAACATATAGAAATCTTGTACATATTCTTAGGCCATAAACATTGAACAAACTTAATTAAACAGAATTATAATCTCATATATCCCCTAAGGAAACAGAACTAGTTAAATAGACTCTACAAGTAAACTAAGTCAGGTTACAGATCAAAATATATTTAGAAAGTTCACAGTGAGAGGGAAATTGAGAGGGAAAATTTGCACGCTTACAGAGTCAGTGACCAGAGAATCCTTCCACAAATAGTTAAATCACTTCAGGAAGTTCAAACTCCCCTTTAGCCTCTTATCCTAAGAATGTAAAAAAAAAAAAAAAAAGCCTTCTTTAACACTATTATTGCATTCAGGTTTTAGTCAGGTGAAGTAGATATTAACCAAAACCAAATTTTGGTTAGGACAAATGTTTCAGGAGTAATGGCATAATTAAAAATTAACAAAAGAAAATCAAAAATGAAAAGTTATCACAATTCCCCATTTTGATCATAGAGAGGTTTGTAATATCTATCACTTTTAAACTAGTATGTCCATATCAGAATTTGAGCATATACTTCTGCAGGAAAAAATAAGCACCAGAAAACATTAAAGCAAGAATAATATAATAATGATCATCAATATTAAGTAACATGTCCAACTTGTTAAATATATTTAATCAATATATTTCATCATGAATCTTATCTATCCCATATAGTTATCTAATCCTGGGAAACATTTCCTCTTAGAAATTCTAGAATAGGTCTTATTCTCAGGGCAGCTCTGGAGAGGTGTTTCTCCCAGTAAATCCACCTTCCTGCTTCCAAGTCACTTGCAGAAGTTCCTGCAATAGTAATGGAATTTGAAGATTCCCTTGTATTGGCAGGCTAACAGGTACTTAGCACTTAGTTTCAAGTTCATGATTGTATTAAGTATTAAGACCCAGAGCTTGTGAATCCCACAGTGGGATGAATTTACTGATGTAACAGGAAGGGGCAGGACAGGGAGGAGCTAATACCTTATATAAAGAAAAACCCAAGCTAGAGAGCCAGAACTTCTGGGAGTGAGCATCAGGAAGCTGGGCTGCCACTGCTGGAGAGAGAGAAAGAAGAGAACTGAGAACTGAGAAGAACTGAGAACTGAGGACTGAACTGAGAGATGAGAAGAGAGGAGAACTGGGAGCAGGCATGGCTGTGGTGTTGGCACTTTTGTCTGTCTGTTTTGATGTTACCCTGTCGGATTCATCTGCTGACAGAGGACATTGCAGTTGTTACGGAAGCCCTGGGGCCTTGCTGCTGGTTCAGAAGCCCTTTTTTTTATATGTTTACAGAAATCCTGGAGAAGGGTCTTGCTGACAATTTCAGAAGTCCAGGGACTATACTAATGATTTGTGCTGATTCCTCAGACCTTGTTGTTGGGTCTATGTTGATTTTACAGGCAGGAAGTGAATTGATGAAGATGCCAGCAACATGCATGAATGTTATTGTGGCTTTGTTAAGCTGTCTTCCCAGGAACAGAAACTGTGAAGGACTTGAGGTGGACTAGACACTATGACCTTCATTATGGAACAGGAACTGGACAAGGAAATGTACAACAAGGAGCTGGCAGGAGCTGAGACCATGGAATGGGAACCATAGAGGCAGAAATCCAGATGAGTCAAGATGAAAAGATCTTTCCTTGGTCATTTAATGCAAACTGAGAAGATCATGATTTACTAGGGGTGAAGAACTTTGACCTTTACATTTAGATGACTAAGGCAAGAACTTACTAATTAAAACTTTTTAAGTCTTTATCACATCCTTTTGTTTTATTCCCCCTTTTGAGGACATACATACACACACACAATTTATATGCACATGCATATACACATGTATTTATGTATAAAACACTCGTGCACACATATATGTATGTATAAATCATTACATCGTCTAGAAAAGAGGTGGTACTATGCAGATACTATACATCAACAATTGGATACAACTGAACATCTTTTTAAAAAAATCATTAACAAGGGGTTGTATGGCAAACCTAAGAATTCATTTATCTAATTGCTTAGGTTAGGAAGTCCACCAAAATTCCTTTTTATTATTATCCCCCTGTACCCAGAGATGTTTGGGTATTGAAACAATAAGATTTATTATAAAAATACACATACACACCTTTTGGGTATTGCAACAATGAAATTCATTATATGTATATATGTGTGTATACATGGACATACACATACCTTTATAGTTTACCTGTTTTGGTTATAGAAATTTCCTATGAAAAAAGAAGGGACTTGATTATAAAAATGTCAAGACTAACCCTTCAAAAGCACAAATTGATATGATATTAGTGCAACAGGATAAAGCTTCCTTGGCTCTATTTGATTCCAGGAAAAAGTCACAATTAACTTTTCTAAACAGCTAATTCTAGAACAAAGGTCCGAATTATACACAGGACATAACTAATCAGGACTTATCATAGCTAGGATTAGGATTAGCCAGGTGTAATGGTAATGTATTGATAATAGATTGATGATGGTGCTGGCAATCTGTATGAATATTATTGTGGCTCTGTTGAGCTTTGTCTTCCCAGAAACAGGAACTGTGAAGAACTTGAGGTGGACTGAACACTGAGTTTCAATATGGACAGAAACTGGACAAAGAACTGGACAAGGAGCTGAAAAAGGAACTGGGAGCTGCCTGCCTTTGAATCCAGGTGAGAGTTGGAGCTGGGACCATGGAATAGGAACCATGAAAACTGAGAGCCAGCCTCGAGTCAAGCTGAAAGAAGACTTTACTTGGATATTGTGTACTGACTGAGAAGATTGTGATTTACTTGTGACGTAGGGGTGGATGGCCTGTGTATTTTCCACTACCCCTTAAGAGGTTACTAAGTAGGGACTGATGACTGAATAGTGACTGAGTTGTAACTTAATGTGCCCCATGAGTGGAGAACTTTGACTATTGTATTTTGTGGCCCTTAAGGAGACAAGCCTCCTTAAGGATGATTGAGTGATTGAGTTATTAAATGATTGTGCTTTGTGGAAAACTATTGTGACCACTTTGGTGAAAACTATGTGGCCACTTTAGTGATAAGTCATTGTGAATGCTGTATTTTGATTTTCTGTGATAAGTTGTAACATTTTGAATACTGATTCTCTGTGAATGTTTTGCTCAGAACCTTGAAAGCTGTTTACAGTAGCATTCTTCTAGAAAGCTGCTCGTACATGGCATTACACCAGATGGAAAATATCCTGTTCAGAATGGAAAGAGCAAAATGGGGAAAGAGTCAAGAGTATCCTGCCATTACTTTTGTATGGCCTTTTCCCAACCTTCCCAAGCACAAACATCCAGCAGTTCTCAGATCAAGCTCCCTTTGAGCAGCATTGATTTAGTGACCATTCAGACAGATGTAGTTGAATTCAGAACAGTATCAAGTTACAGAATTTACAAATTAGAGAAATACAAATCATAGAAATTTCACCTCAAATAACAAGTTTCACTAAATACAGTTTAGGACTAGGCACAGTTATTATTTTTCTTGTGTTGTTGCAATAAGTTAATGATAAGCCCATATAAGGCCTTATCTTACTCACCTAGTTTAAATCCATCCTGGAGCAGGAATTGGTCAATAGAAATTAATAAAATAATCACATTCTATAAGTACACATATTCAATGCATACATGAAAGTTCACTGAAAACTCAGAAAAACTAAGCCTCCAGGCTGACAGATATCCATATCTTAAGGTATTGCATATTAACTCCTAAAAAATAAAATGTTTAAAACTGGGGGTTTTTGTAGAGACTAAATTGGCTTAACATCATATCAAAACATACTATTCCAGGAGCAATTCTATAATTTCCATAACCAATGGCTAAACAATCTACCAGACAAGAATTATGTCTTATAAAACAAATTTGTAAGCCTGCTCACCTCAGTTCTGAGAGATCCTAGTTTCTCATTAAACCACTTCATTACTTTAGAATTTCACAATATGCTGTCAGCAAGACTAAAATTTTGTAAACTTGCCCAAATAATAGAAGTTCCCAAAGAACCTGATGTACAACTAGGTGGCAAAGTGGATAGAGCACCCAACAGATTAGGAAGACTCATACTCCTCAGTTCAAATATGGCCTCAGACACTTACTAACTGTATCACTCTGGGCAAGTCACTTATTCTGTTTGTCTTAGTTTCCTCATCTGTAAAAATGAGCTGAAAAGGAAAAAACACCCAGTAAAGATACCCCCAAATGGGGTCATGAAGAGTCAGAAATAACTGAACAACAAATAAACCTGCTAAGTCCTCCAAGAACTTCACAGATAAGGAGAATTTATAAGATCTATTATATTTTTCCCAAACTGTAATTTATTATTATTATTCACTTTAAAGCAAAACATACCCAGTTAAATACTTGTTTTTAAACATTGTGGCTGCATTCTATAACATTTCAATTAATAATTTAATAGCATTTGGATTAAAAAAGAAACTAATTACATTACACTCTAGGTATGATTTATTTTAAATTAGGAGCATTTTTGATAGAATGGTTTCTCAAAAATCACGATACAAGAATAATTAGAAGCCTAACAATAATATAAACAATATTATGGATTTTAAAACATAAAATAAAATTTATTGCCAGACAAATGAAATCAATTCAGTTGAATGCATTTCTGAATTATCAGAAAATATATTATTGTGAATTAGAAAATTACTTCATCTTCTATCAATTTGGCATTCTATATTAATTGCACTCAGATTCCAATATAGAGTAATTTTGAAGCAATTGAACTTTTAATTCTTATTCATGTAATTTCTAAACATATTGCCAAATATTAAGTGTATTTTGTATTAAGGTCGATCTAGTTTTAGAAAGTCAAACATCACATTTATCCTAACAGGAAAACATATTTCATCCACATTATAAATTAGCTTAGGACAAACTCAATAAATTCAAATTTGGATTTAGAATTGTGAATGGCATCATTTAAAATCTCAATTTTTCCAAGGGCCCCTAAGTGCCAACACCTCAAGTTATAGGATTCACTATTTTCAGTTAGCTTACTTCTAAAAATTTATTAAGGCAGTCTTACATTCTCACCTTCTTCTTTGGGGGCCAATGACACTATTGAAGTATGGTAATTGCAAACATAATATTATGAATATATATCCCCCAAATAAGGAACGGATTATACCTTTCTAATGGTCCTTCAAGGACAGAATGTTAACATGCTATACTCAAATTGTCCAACTTCCTTTAACTTTCCATTCATTTTCCTTATCTCTACTTGCTTAAACCTTCTCTCTTTTCTCTTCCTGTGGACTTTGATTAAAGCTTTAAAAACCTTACAACTCCACCTCTTTTTACAGTCTGACCCCAACCCTTAACTTAGCTTTGCTACATCTCATTTTTAGTTTCCAATCATATCTTAGTCCACTGAATCTCTATTGTAAAAATTTTGCTAAACTCCATCTATTAATTGCAAAACTTTTACATTTTGAATTGCATAGTCTATTTCCATTTCTTTTAGGTGACTTTACGTCTAATTTACTTATAGTGGTAAAGTATCCTTCAAAGATAAAATTTTTACCTGATAAGGCCCAAAGGCTGCAGACTGCAAACTATTTTTTTCTCTTTTCTTTAAAGATTTATCAATATTCTGTATAGAGTGAAACCCTCTTCTAAAACAATGAATCTTTCACCCTCCAGGGGAAAGATTGATTAAAAAAAAGGTTCTTCTTCATGTAATCTTAATCCTAGAGGTCTGCAAACGCTCCCCACCCCCCCAAAAAAATCTGCTAAGATAATTAAGCACTTACAAAGACAATGAGACCATGACAAAGAAATTTACAATAATATATTTCAGTTGCAAATTTAATTTCTAATTAGTTTACAATGCCAAGAATTTCTGCAAACCAGGAAAAATGTCTTGTCTATCTTGATCTCTGCAACCTCAACCTGTCCAAAGAGGAGACTATCTTTTTGAAAGTTTAGGAGTGTTTAGGCAGTTTTTCCTGACTATTCTATGTCCTGACTATTCTATATCCCACTGACAGTTTGATCGAAGCGTCACTGCTTATTGAGAAAGAGACTTTAGCATCAGAATTGTAGTATATAACAGATAGCAGAGAGAGCTTTTTAGGTATGTAATTTCATTAATTAACTTAAGAAAGAGTGTTGAATCATTCCATTTTCCTATTCATCCCAAGATAAAAGGACTTGAAACAATGTCAACAGATCTTAGGGGACAGTCATATTTCTAATAGCCACTCTGCTTACAATGCAGACATAATTTTTGACCACCACAGATTCTATTAATCCCTCTATACAGTCTCAAGACTATTTTTCAGTCTTCCCCATGAATCTAAAGGATGTTTATTTGCATCCTCCCTAAGTTCCCTAAACTTGCTCCAATTTATTGCTTTCTCACCACTTTTCTTAGAAAAAGTTAGCAGAGTCTATTTTGTAGAAGTCAGGGCCAGTACCCTAGTCCCTTGCTTGCATAAGGAAGAGGGGCATTCTATTGAAGTCCATAAACATATCTGTAGAGATAGGAGTCAAAGCTGATTATTGGGTGGCCAGCTTTTTTTTTTTTTAATTTTAGGGCAGAATTTTTTTATTCTGAGAGTCTGTTCAAATATGCCAATAAGTAATTTGGTAAAGGTATGGATTGTCTATAACCAATCTAAGCCCACACAATGTGTTAAAGGATTTTTCTTTGAGCCAAGGATATCTATCCATCTCCTGAAGTTAATTCTGTCCAAACATTTTCACAAAGGTTTTTAAAACTGAGCATTAGGGGCGGCTAGGTGGCGCAGTGAATAGAGCGGCCCTGGAATCAGAAGGACCTGAGTTCGGAGCCGGCCTCCGACACTTAATCCATACAAACAAAAACCTAGCCGTGTAACCTTGGGCAAGTTACTTAACCCCAATTGCCCTAAAGGGGCGGCTAGGTGGCGCAGTGAGTAAGAGCGCCGGCCTCGGAGTTTGGATGACCTGAGATCAGATCCGGCCTCAGAAAATGAGCACCCACACATAAATAATGACTAGCCGTGTAACCTTGAGCAAGTTACTTAACCCCAATTGCTTTAAAAAAAAAAAAAAAAAAAAAAAACTGAGCATTAGATAATTTGGATTCCTTAGAGGGAATATTTTTCCAAATTAGCCAGCAGATGATCAATAATGGTATCTTTAGAAGAAACAAACTGACTATCTCATACTGTAGAGTAAAAACTCTTTACCAGGAATATTTGAACCAGAATCTGAGGTACTGAAAAGAATGATTGTGGAACCAAACTTTTTTACCAGGTCAGAATCACTGAAAACAATTCAGTGAGCCTCTCAAAATAAAATTTTAAGTCAGTTCTCAGAAAAGTTTTGTTGGTAGTGGTGGCAACAACACTATAAAATAGATTATTAAGATAGTAACTAGAAAAAATGAAATTCCCAGTGATTTCTGAGCTATCCTCAATATGACACGCAGGTATGTGATAGATGTGCATTCTTACCAGAATCACTTAACAAGTGATTAAACTAGGAACTAGAACCAAACCAAAAATGGAATCTCTGATTAAATCACTACAGTGTTTATACCAGACCACAACCATTGAACCAGGGCCAGTGAGCCAGCAGTCAGAAACTTGGGGTGTTGAACTAGATCAGGACCCTCCCAGGGTCCAACACCCAGGACTCAAGAGATAATAGCTATAATCATAACAGACAAGTCTTTTGCTTAGTGTCTCTTATGTGTCTGCAGAAAAATGAAAGCATAAGATATTGATGCAAACAGGACACAAAGTTTGGAGTGGGGTGGAAATGTCTGTCTTGCCAGTTAAAACCCAGAGCTTCTCAGTCTACCTCTTACTTTAGACATCTGAATCCCATTCTGTTCATCAGAATGTCTGGGAAGTTACAAAACTAAGTACCCCAAAAAGTTTCAATAGACTGATTATTCAAATTATTAAAAAAAAAAAAAAGAGAGAGACAAAAGACAAAAGAGACAAAAAAAAAAAAAAACCAACCCAGAACCCACACAGGAGACAGACTTATCTCATCTGTAATTTTTTTATACCAGCAGGACAGTGGTATTTATACCTCAACTGGGTTTTCCCCTTCAAAACCTCTGAGGTAAATATGATCTTGTGAGTACAGGGGAGCTTCTGAAGTGGAGAACTTAATCTTTCCAACCTTATTGTTTGTCCTGTTGTAATCACCATATTTGCTATGGGAGAAATAATCTCCTTTTTGAGTTCATGTGATAAGTTACTGTTTCCAAATAAACCTTTCACAATACAGAAATTATAGAGGTAAAAATTTAGGATTTATTATGCTTAAGCATAGTTTCAGGAGTTTAGAAAAATAACCCTCAACAACCAGTAAGACTCTAACAAGGCGTTTTTGTAGAAAAAAAATTGTGTCAGAGACAGAGAAATAATTTTTGACATATAGCAATTTTGTACATTTTCTCGGGTCTTAAAAGTTGAACAAACAAACAGAATCATAGTCTCATATATCCCCTAAGGAAATAGACTTAGTTAAACTGACTCTATAGGCAAACTAAGTAAGTTTACAGATCAAACTACATCTAGAGGGCTCATCATGTATTGATGAAGAGGAGGAGATTTGCCTACTGAGTCAGCATCATGGGCATCCTTCCACAAGTAACTAAAGCATTTTGGGAAGCTCAGATTCCCCTTGGGTTCTTTTCTGAGGAATGTTAAAAAGTCTTTCCTTAATATTATTATTTCATGAGTCAAGTTTTAGCCAGGTGAGGTTAGTAATGGGCTTCAACTGACCAAAATGTATAAGAAGCAATAGCATAATAAAAATTAATCAAAGAAAATGAAAAATTATTACCATGGAACTAAAAAAAAATTTAGACAAATTAAAAAAAAAACAAAATTAAAACAACTGAAATTTAAAGAAGAAATTAATAAAATGGAAAGCAAAAAAAGGTCATTGAATTGATAAATAAAAGAAGGAACTGTTTTTTGGGGGGGAAACTAATAAAATAGATGAAGAGTTAGCTAATTTTTAAAAAGAGAAAGGAAAACCAAATTGTTCATATCAAAAATGAAAAAGGATTCACAACTTAAGAGGAAATTAAGGAAATTATCACAAACTAGTTTGTCCAATTTCATGCTAACAAAATGGAAAACTTAAAGAATATAGGTAGTTACAAAAATATAAATACCCAAATTAGCTAAAGAAGGAATAGATTCTTTAAAACCCAATATAAAAAAAAAGAAAAAGAAAATAAATTTAATAAGACATAAATGAATTCCAAAGGAAAAACTCCAAGACCAGATGGATTTACAAGGGAATTCTATTTTAAAATTTTTAATTAACTCCAGTATTATATAAACTATTGGCAGTAATAGGCAGCCTTCTAATCTTTGTGTTACAAACACAATCTTGATATCTAAACCAAGAAGAGACAAAGCAGAGAAATGAAACTGTTTAGGCAAATGTCACTAATAAAAACTGTTGCAAAAATTTTAAATAAGAAATTAGCAAATAGGCCACAACAACATATTAGAAGGTTTATATACTATGACTAGGCTATTTTGTTTGTTTTTTTATATATACCAGAATGCAGGGTCTAATCAACATAAGAAAGACTGTGAATGTAATAAATCATGTTAATAATATAAGTAATAAAAATCACATGATTATATCACATTTAAAAAGCTTTTAAATAAAATCTAACATTTCCATTAAAAACTCTAGAAAGAGGAGCAGTTAGGTGGTGCAATGGATAGAGCACTGGTCCTGGAGTCAGGAGGACCTGAGTTCAAATTTAGCCTCAGACACTTTCTAACTGTGTGACCTGGGCAATTCACTTAACCCTGATTGCCTTCTCCCCCCACCCCGCAAAAAAACCAAACCCTCAAGAATTAAAATTAATAAATGGACCTTTCCTTGCTGTAGCAAATTATATCTACATAAAACAAAGAGCAAACACTATGTGTATTTGGGCAAAAGTTAGAAGCCAATACCAATAAGATCAAGGGTAAAGCCAGAAGGTACATTCAGCACTGCCAGTTAGCATAGTCCTAGAAATTCTATCCAAAGCAATATGACAAGAAAGAGAAACCAGGGTAATTAGCAGAGGCAAAGAAGCCAAAATTATCAGGTTTTTACAGATAATATGATGATTTACTTAGTGAAAGTCTAAAGAAAATAAAAAATTAACTGAAACATCATAAATTCAGCAAAGCTGAAAGATATAAAACAAATGTTCATAAATCATCAACATTCTTACATGTTACCAACAAAACCCAACAAAAAGAGCCAGAAAGAACAATTTCATTTCAAATAAACATAGCATACATAAATTATTTATTAAATACACTCCTTAGTGTATGCTAAGATACACTCAGAAACCATATGCATCCAACTATGAAATACTCTTTGCAGAAATGAAAATAGACCTAAATAGTTGTAGGTATATTAACAGCTCATTGGTAGGTAATGCTAATATAATAAAAGTGAAAATACTACCCAAATTAGTTTACTTGTTCAGTGTCATACTAATCAAACTACCAAAAGATTATTTCCTAGAGCTAGAAAAAAATGATAATGAAATTTATATGGAGGAGGAAAAGGTTAAGAATCTCAAGTATAATAACTACAAAAAAGTGGGAAGGAATGGGGACAGGGGTTTACCGGTATCAAAAATCAAACTATTCTACAAAGTAATCATACTTAAAACTATTTGGAACTGGTTTGAAATTAGAGCAGTTGACCAGTGATCAGATTAGATATATAACATACAGGGGCTATAACAAATTCAGTAGCATTATGTTCAGCAAACCCAAAGACTCCCATTACTGGAACAAGGACTAACTATTCAACAAAAACTACTAGAAAAAGGGAAAGTAATTTAGCTAAAATTAAGTATAAACCAATATCTCACACTATACTAAGAAAAACTCTAAATATATATTGATTTAGATATAAAAGTTGATGTTATAAGTAAATTAGAAGAACATAGAAGAAATTACCTTTCAGATCTATGAATAGGGAGAAGGTTCATGATTAAATAAGCAAGAGAGGTGGACATAGAATATAAAATGAACAATTTTTATTGTACAAAATTAAGCTTTTGTCCAAATAAATCTAATGAAATTAAAATAGGAAAAGAAATAAGTAAATGAGGAAAATATTTGCAGCAAATTTCTCTGATAAGTTTTAACTCCAAGATATATAAAGAACTGATACAAATTTATAAGAAGAGCCAACCCCCAAATATGTAAATCATCAAAGGAGATGAACAGGCAGTTTTTAAAGGAAGCAGTCTAAGCAGTCAACAATCGTATGAAAAGGTGCTCTAAATCACCAAATAATTAGAGAAATGAAAATTAAAGCAACCCTGAGGTTCCACCACATCCCGTCAGTTTGGCAAAGATGACATAAAGGGAAAATTACATTAGAGGAACTAAAGGAAAATAAGTGTACTGTTGTGGAGCTGTAAAGTGGCCCAGCTCTTCCAGATAACATTTGGAACTGTGTCCCAAAAGTTACTATGCATCCCTTTGACTCAGCTATACATCTACTAAGCCTATACTTCAAAGAGATCAGAGAAACAGGAGAGGGACTTATCTATACAAAAATATTTGTAAGCAGCTCTTTTTGTAGTAATCCCAAACTGGAAACTAAGGAGGTGGCTTAGTATTGGGAAAGGGCTAAACAAATTATGGTATATGAATATAATAGAATAGTATAGTGCCATAAGAAATGACACATTGGGGGTGGTTAGGTTGTGCAGTTTATAGGCCACTGGCCCTGGAGTCAGGAGGACCTGAATTCAAATCCAGCCTCAGACACTTAATACAAAACTAGCCATGTGACCTTGGGCAAGTCACTTAACCCCAATTGCCCTACTTTCCCCCCTCCAAAAAGAAAAAATGATGACATGAACAATTTCAGAGGAACTTTTAGAGAAAACTTCAAAGGAAGACCTTTATGAACTGAAGAAGAGAGAAATAAGCAGAACTTGGAAAATAATTTGTACAATGGCAACTATATCACAAAGAATGAAAGAATTTAGAACTCTGATCAATGCAGTCCAAAGGCTGAAACAGGCTGCTCAGTTCCTGAAAGAGAAGCAACAGTCTTAAAATAAAGAATGAGACATATATCTTTAGGTATTATAAGAATAATACATAATAATAATAAATAACAAGCATTTCTATAGTGCCTCCTATATTCCAGGCAATAAGCCCTTTACAAATATTATCTCATTGGGTTCTCAAAAAGCACTTAGCACAGTGCCAGGCACATAATAGATGTTTACTGATTGACTCAAAACAACCCTGGAAAGTAGGCATTATTATTACCCTCATTTTGCTATTGTAGAACTTAGAGGATAAGTGACTTGCCCAAGGTCACACAGACAATGCATGTCTGAGGCTGGGTTTGAACTCTTGACTACAGGCCCAGCACTCTATCCATGGATGTGGCCAATGTGAAATTTGCTTTTCTAAACCATGAATATTTATTATAATGGTTTTTAAAGTTGTTTAAGTTGGGTTGGGGAGAGGGAAGAGAGGGTGAAAGAGAGGATAAATGCTTGTATAAATACATAGATGAATCAATCAATAAATAAACAAATTGTAAAAATTTAAATGACATCTCCTCTAACTTACCATCTGCAAAAATCCCCGTATAAAGTTTAATGGCAGAGGTAGCTCATAACTCTTATTTATTGCGAGAAAGTCTTAATAACAAACCATCCAAACGAAGTGGCTAGGGCCCAGTTCTGGAAAAAGGCCATGTTCCTGACCTGGAATTCAATTTAACAAACATTTATTAAGAGCCTACTATGTATTAGGTTCTGAGGGAACAAAACCACAAAAGAAACAATCACTTTCCACAATGAGTTTATTAGGGGAAATAAAGACTATAAATCATAAACTCTCTGGGAAAAATCAAGATACAAGATAGAGGTATATCAAGATATGTCTCCTAATTCCCCCTTGAGGTCTTGTAGAGCAAGTAAAGTCAAAGATATGGCTCTCATCCAAAATAAAGTATTTGGTGAAGTAAAGATAACTCACTGGCAACTAAGGCAGGAATAATTGGGTATGGTCCTTTTAACAACCAAGAATTTCTTAGAAAGATTAGAAACAATTGAGTAGTCCTTAGATGTGAATTTTAAAATCCACAATGAAACCATAGCTTTCATCCAAGCAACTCCTATTCCCTGGAGCTATTCAAAGCACAACATTTCTTCATTTTTAGCCCTCTTTGACCCAGTGTACTGAAGTTGCCTCTGCCAACCTCCCTGGGCACCAGCTTCCCCCTCTGTAAAATGAGGTGTTTGGACCAGATGACCTCAGTCAGAAAAACAGGCAAGAAGAAGGATGGACCAAAATCCCAAATCTCACCATGTCACAAATTGTCTCAGAATTATGATGATCACCCATTCACCTAAACCAAAAGACCAATGGAGATATGCCAAGTGTAAGCATAGCACTAAGTGTAGCCACATATCTGAGGGGACAGAAGGAAAGGCAGGCCAGTCCATCATTCTCTGACCCTCCTCCCTATGGAGTCAGCATACCACAAGAGAAAAATTCACAGCATGGAAGACTTCTGGGAATCCAAAACAATGCAACCAGGCTCTTCCAAGTACTAGTTGCTTATTTGGAAGTGAATATCACTCTGCAGACAAACTGAATTCTGCCCCAAAACTCCAAAATTACTGCCAGCCTAGGAACAGGTACAACAAATGGGTACAGCACTTCTTTCCCTTAAATCTTCTCATTATATGCCCATCTTTCCATCCCCATCCCTCAACCATAAGGGTAATAGAACACAGGTCAGATGAGGCTGGCATGATTCTCTTCCATAGGGCTAACCCAGCTAGCTGCTATAGACTGGGCCACTCTCTGTGAACAACAGTTGATAAACTAATTCCCTGAGGCCTGAGATCCTCTCACTTTTCTAGTGGTACTCTTCAGCACCTGTTCGAGGCACAAAGCAGGTGTTTAATATATGCTTGTGAATTGACTGGCTAAAAAAAAACAAACAAACCATAAGAGTCGATACTCCTAGCAGGCCCCAGTTAGAAGCATTTTTAAAGGCCTACTATCAGTTACGAGAAAGAGAGTAAGGCATATTTAGCAGATCTTTTCTGGTAACAAAGAATTGGAAATTGAAGGGATACCCATCGATTGAACTGAACAAGTTGGGATTATGATGGAATACTGTTGTTCTGTAAGAAATGATGAGCAGGATGCTCTCAGAAAAACCTGAAAAGATTTGCATGGACTGATGCAAAGTGAAATGTACTTTGTACAAAGTAATAGCAATATTGTAAGATGATTAGTTGTGAATGACTTAGCTTTTGTCAGCAATGCAATGATCCAAGACAACCATGAAGGATTTATGATGAAAAATGCTATCCATCCCCAGTGAAAGAACTGATGGCATCTAAATACAGATTGAAGCATGTTTTTTAAAATTTTCTTGATTTTTCTTGAGCTTTTTTTGTCTGTTTTCTTTCACAATATGATTATTATGTATATGTTTTCTTGACTATACATGTATAATTTATGTTGAACTGCTTGCCCTTTCTATGAGGGGAATTAGGGAGGAAGGGAGAGAATTTGAAACTCAGAGTTTTAAAAACAAATATTGAAAATTGCTTTTACATATAACTGAGAAAAAATAAAATACTTAAAATAAAATAAACTTTAAAGATTAAAAAAGAAAGGGTAAAATTACAAGACAAACTTCAAGAGACTTATGAAACTTTGGAGTCACTGAGCACAGGATCCTTATAAGGCCTAAGAATATAGCACTTGACACATAATACTTAAAGAGTTTTTTCATTCATGCATTTATTCACTCATCCACTCATTCTAAGGGGTTCTTAGGCTGGATTTAGTGGCCAACATGGAACTAAAGGAAAACTATATTTCTTGAATAAAATTGTCCCCAAGCCCATATTGGGCTTTAGCTCCATGTTGTTGAGTTGTTTTTCAGTCATGTCCAATTCTTTGTGATCTCATTTGTGGTTTTCTTGGCAAAAATATCAGAATGGTTTGCCATTTCCTTCTCCAGTTCATTTTACAGATGAGGAACTAAGTGTCTCAGGCTGGATTTGAACTCAGGAAGAAGAGTCTTTCTGACTCAGGTCTGGCACTCCCCACGTAGAGGCATTCGTTTTTTGTGTAGGAACCCTGCCATATTTAAGCCAAATGTACATCAATAAATGTAGACATTTCAATAAACAAAGAAAAGAAAAGAGGATTGTTTATGAGACAGTGAATTTCCATTACATATAATTTGGTTTTTTTAAGTTTATATTAAATTTAGCACAATATTGATGAAACTGTCCTGCTTATATCTATCCCCTTGCAAAGGTTTTCCTGCTTGTGTGTCCATAATTCTGTGGAGAAAGAATTAATTGAATTGTTGAACTCAAACCACAGACATATCAAAGAGGTCTCTAGTGGAGTACCACAAGGATCTATACCTGTGCCTTTCAAGTCAACCCATTTTTGGCAACTCTAATTGTTAGGGCATCTCTGCAGTTCCTTCTATTTGCCCCTTGTTCTTCTCTCCAGAGTCAAACAGAACAAATTTAATTCCATTTCAGTATGACAACCCTTCAAATACTAGAAGAAGGCTATCATGTCCCCCACACCCAAGCCAATAACTGCTTCATTGTGGCAGAGGAGGGGCCTGCATAGCTCAATGAAACTATGAGCTACGAAGAGCAGAGTTACCCAAGATACACAGGCCAAAGTGAAGAATTCCAACAAAAGGCGATCCACTGGAGAGTGAAATGGGAAACCACTCCAGTGGCTTTGCCAAGAAAACCCCATGGACAATATTAAAATGATAAAAGTGGAAGATGAGTCCCTCAGGTCAGCTGTCCAATATGCTACTGGGGAATAGCTGAGAACGTACAAGTAGCTCCAGTACTAATGAAATGACTGGGCCAGAGCTGAAAGAAAGCTCAGCTGTGATGTGTCTGGTGACAAAAGGAAGGTATAAGGCTGTAAAGGTCAGCATCACACAGGAACCTAGAATGTAAGATCTATGAACCAAGGTGAGCTGGATGTGGTCAAACAGGAGAGAGAAAGACTAAACATCAACATCTGGGGTGTCCGTGAATTTAAATGGATGGGAATGGGTGAGTTTAATTCAGGTGAGTGAACAAGAATCCCTTAGAAGAGATGGAGTGGCCCTCATAATCAATAAAAGGGTGAGAAAAGCTGTACTGGGCCACAATTGCAAAAATGACAAAAGGAGACCTGTTCAAATCCAAAGAAAACCATTCATTATCACAGTAGTACAAGTCTATGTTCTAATTACTGATGCTGAAAAGGTCAAAGTTGATCAGTTCTATCAAGACCTACAAAATCTTCTAGGAACAACACCCAAAAAGGATGTACATTCATCATAGGGGATCAGAATGCTAAAGAGAAAGCAAGGGAATTCCAGAAAAAATATCTATTTCAGCTTCATTGACTACACTAAAGCCTTTTACTGTATAGATCACAACAAATTGTGGCAAGTCCTCAAAGGGATGAGAGTACCAGATCATCTTGCTTGTCTCCTGAGGAATCTGTATATGGGCCAAGAATTAGTAGAACAGAATATGGGACAACTGCTTGGTTTAAGATTGGAAAAGTGACAAAGCTGTATAATGTTACCTTGTTTATTTAACTTTTAAGTGTAGTTAGGTGGAGTAGAGAGAGTGCCAGTCCTGGAGTCAGTTCCAATCTGGCCTCAGACACTTACTAGCTCTGTGACTCTGGGCAAGTCATTTAACCCTGTTTGCCTCCCTTTCCTTCCATGACCCCACTGCTATTTCCCATTTTGTACTTAAAGGTTGATGTTTTAAAATTCAAGTTTAAGATTTCTCACATATCCTGATAAATTTCCTCTTGAGAGGTGGTGTAGTATGCTGGATAGAGGGTCAGTCTTCAAGTCAGGAAGACTTATTTGCCTCTGGCAAATACTAGCAGGGTAACTGTGACTAGATCACCAGGGTCACCTCTCAGTTGCCCCAGGCAACTCTCTAAGGCTCTAAATTACAAATCACTCCCTAACCCACAAAGGTGTTGAGAATTTCCATATGTGGGGAGGTCCCAATAACAAGAAAATTAAAGGTCCAGACTGAAAATTAAAAATTCATTGTGAATGCTGTGTTCACGTATTAGCTGTCCTCTTGAGTTTTATGTAATCTTGAAATATGAAAGGCGTGGCCTCTGTGCCTTTATCCAAGTCATTACCAAAAATGATTGATAAAAAACACTAATAAAAGCAACAGGGCCGGGTACAAATTCCTGAGACACTCCGTTAGAGACTTCTTTCCCAGTTGGCATTAAATGATTTAATAGGTTCAGTCATTCAGTTAGTTCTAAATCCAACTAACTGGTACCCCACCAATCAAAAGGGAAGAGCCATTTTTTATTTTAATTTCTTATCGTGAATTTAATAAAAAATCAGCAAATAGAATTTCGATTAAAGAAAAAGAATTGTATATGAAACTCTGTGATTTTATTATATACATTTGGTCTTTTTCACAATTAGCAATTAACACAATTAGCAAAACAGTAACAAAACTATCCTCCTTGACTGTGTCTCCTTTTGAATGAATATCCTTCTTCCCTCTTGTATTTTTTTGGGGTTTTTTTTTTGTTTTTTTTTTGCCTTTTGGAGGGCAATTGGGGTTAAGTAACTTGCCCAAGGTCACACGGCTAGGTTTTTATTTGTGTGTCCGTTAAGTGTCGGATCTGAACTCAGGTCCTTCTGACTCCAGGGCTGACGCTCTACTCACTGCGCCACCTAGCCGCCCCTTGTATTTTTTTTAACACTAAGTCTCCTTGTCTTGCCCAAGTTATAAGTATAGGGGTCACTAAAGGACCATATCCCTATACTGATCTATATGGGAGCTTTTTTTTTTCCTCTCACATTTTTGCTTTTTTTGTAAATTGTATTTTTTTCCAATTATATGTAAAGATAGTTTCAACATTCATTTTTTATAAAATTTTGAATTCCAAATTTTTTTACTCCTTCTCTCTTGGTCCCCCTCCACAAGATGGCAAGAAATCTGATATAGGTTATACATGTGGAATCATGTTAAACAAATTTCCACATTAATCATGTTGTGAACAAAGAAACCAAACAAATGGAAAAAAACCTACATGGGAACTTTAAACTGCTTTGTTTGAGCCTGAGCCAATTTGCCTCCAGTTAGGCATCTTGGTAGCCCCCCACTCCTGGGAGTTCACCATAATTGGTGCCAGACTAGTTTCAGACATGAGACTGACTTCGTTTACTGCTGCTAAGAACTCCAGAGTTTAAAGTAATCCATCACTTTCACCTTTCCTGGTAGCAGGGATTACAGATCTGTAGCTACCCCCAGCTTCTACTTCTCTTATTTTAAAAATATTTCACTGATGCTCTTTAAAAAAATTTTTTTTTGCATTACCAACAGTACCCAATAACTCCTCTCCCCAAACTCCTTCCCTCAGAATTGAAGATCTCCTTCATAACCAATAAATACAGGCAATGTATGTGTCATTCTTCACTCTCAGTCCAGGGGTTCTTAATCTGAGGTCCACAAACATGCGTATGTATGTGTATACACACACATATACACGTATGTGGGTATGTATGTGTATATATATATATATGTTTTCCACATCTATAGATAACTGTACTTCTATATAACTGGCTTCCTTTGTAATCCTATGTATTTAATGTTATACACTTAAAAAATAAAAATGCACTTTAAAATATTTTGAGAAGAGGTCCATGGGTGTCTCTAGAGTTCCAAAGGGGTTTGTGCCACAAAAAAAGATTAAGCACCCCTGGCTTAGATCATCATTCCTCTACCAAAGGAAGGAAGCATACTTCCTTCATTTTCTGGAATAGTGAATCACATCCATAAGCATTCGAAGTTGTTAAGTCATTGTATAAATTGTTCTCCTGGTTGTGTGGAAAGACAATTTCTTCATAACCTTCCCTATACCATCTCATTCCATCTCTCCACAATTTTTAAACTTTTATTTTAAAATTTACTCTAAAGCTATTAACAACTTATCTCAGTGATTCCTACCAGTCTTTTAACAACCCCATGTTTCTCTACATTATCTCCTTGGGCAATTTCATGACTCTGACTATCGCCTCTACCCAGCTGATTCCTAAATCTTTATCTCTATCCTTGGTTTTTCTCCCAGGCTCCAGATTCATATTTTAATTGTCTCTAGGCTATCTCCATTGAGGTGGCTTTTCAGAGCTCCAACATATCATTTATTCTCTTCTCCCAAAATGTGCTCCTCTTTGTAATTTCATCATTTCTATCAGTGGCAGCACAATTTTCTTAATATCTCACATACCATAACTTAGACTCTTCCCTTTCCTCATATTCAAAAAATTGCCAAATGCAACCTTAGTAACATCATTCATATCTTTCCTCTCCTCTCAGTTTCCACTACAATTAGCCTTTCTTTTTTGTTTTCTTTTAAAACAGACAGGAAAAGATTTATTATTTATATAGGAGTTATCAAATCATCTGTATATTAAAGCAAAATTTGCCATTTATAATCAAGAAGAAGAATGAGGAAATATATGGCATATTTGTTTTTAAATTTTTATTTTTATTTTCAGTATCAAATCTCTCTCCCTCCACTCCCTCCCCGACCCATTGAGAAGGTAAGAAATATGAAACCCATTATACACACAAAGTCATGCAAAACATATTTCCACTCCCACTATTCTAATTTGAGCCCTCTTACCCAACAACTAGACCATTGCAATAATATAACAACAACAATAAAATCTCCACACATAGAACTTTAAAGTTTACATAGTGCTTCATGAGTATTTTCTCATTTGATCCTCACAATAGCCCTGGGGTAGGTTTATTTATTTACAAATGAGGAGACTAGAATCAGTGGGAGGTTAAATCATTTGCATAGGGCCACACACCTAAATGGTACAGTAGATAGAGTGCCAGGCCTGGAGTCAGGTAGATTTATCTTGTTGAGTTCAAATCTGGCCTCAGACACTTACTAGCTGTATGACCCTGAGGAAGTCACTTAACACTATGACCCTGCTTTAGTTTCCTCATCTGTAAAATGAACTGGAGAAGGAAATGGCAAAACACTATAGTATCTTTGCCAAAAAAATCTCAAATGGGGTAATGAAGAGTCAGACACAACTGAAAAAAAGTGAATGACATCTAGGAAGTATCCAAGGCTGGATTTGAACTCAGGTCTTCCTAACCTCAAGTCCTGTGCCCTATCCACAGTACCTGCTAACAGAGCTTCCCATCCTTCACCCACCTAGCTATCACACTCATGTTTCTTACACGTATTTAACCTTGTGGCCTTGATGATCACCCACTTAATCCTGTTTAGTTCCAGCATCTGGGTCCTGAGGAATCCCACAATCACCTGGGTTTAAGTGTTGAGTAAGTGCTCACTCTGCCCCTCTTTGTGGAGTACTTGGCCCACTGTACCCTGGTTGTCCACGGATTAGATGGACCAAACCAGAAACTAGCTCTTAAGCCCCATCTGTTGGCCAAACCCTGCCTCCTTCTTGATCTTGCTTATAGTTCAGCAAGCCCAGGTCATGTGACCTTGTCAGAACAAATTAAAAAAAAAACCCAGACAATTGTCCTTAGTGTAGGATTGGTGAGCAAATAAACAATTAGCTAGCATTTTAAGGTCTGCAAATAGCTTTACATATGTTGTCATAATTGATCTTCACAACAACCCTATGAGGTACTATCACTAACCAAATTAGTCTCTGAGGCACAGAGACATTAAGAGGTTTGCAAGAGTCATTAAGTGACTCATTCAACAAAGCTAGTGCAGTAGAATTCAAACTCAGGTCCCCCGGGCACCTAAGTCCAATGCTCTATCCCACACTTCTTGATCCCAGAAGTTGCCCAGAAACAACTTTCCCTGGTACTGTCACAGTCTGGTGGGCACAGAGTTGAAAGAGGCTAACCTTCCTAAGGGCACTGCTGCCCACTCGTACACTGATGGTACAGAAGGAGCCAAAGTGTCAGAAGCTCTAGATCAAATGTTGGCCCATACAAGAAACAAGAAGTGGGAGGCCAACCCTTAGGAAATCCAGGGTGCAGACGACCCAGTGAAGTTTTTCTTTTTTACTTTTTTTTTGGAGGGGGGAAGGCAAGACAATTGGGGTTAAGTGACTTGCCCAAGATCACATAGCTAGTAAGTGTGTCAAGTGTTTGAGGCTGAATTTGAACTCAGTTCCTCCTGACTACAGGGCCAGTGCCACTGTGCCACCTAGCTTCCCCTAGTCCAGTGAAGTTTTGGGAAATATGCTGGATGGGAAAAACCCAGAGGATTCTGGACACTGTTCAAAACAAACAGTCTGAAAAGAAAGCCTAAAGACTTATATGACTCTGAGTTTTAAAAAATCCACGTCTCCCATCTGTATATCCTGATGGCTCCCATTCGCCCTTGTTGTTGTTCAATTATGTCCAACTCTTCATGACCCCATTTGGGGTTTTCTTGGCAAAGATATTGGAGAGATTTGCTATTTCCTTCTCTAGCTCATCTTACCGATGAGGGAACTGAGGCAAAGAGGGTTAAGTGACTTTCCCAGGGTCACACAGCTAGTAAGTATCTGAGCCAGATTTGAACTCAGGAAGATGAATACTCCTGACTCCAGGCCTGATACTCCATTCACTCTACCACCTAACTATCCCCCATTCCTACCCTTGCCCCCACTTACCCAGTCATATCCAAATTTGCCTCTTCTAAATAGGGCCCAGCTTGAGTTACAGCCTTGGAAAACCTAAAATGGTCCAGTCAGATACTCTCTCCCTGGTCCTTTATGATCCCATGGAGTCAGTATTTTTAGAAGTCACCATCCATAAAGATTAAGTTGAATGGAGCATTTGGCAAGCACCCAAGGGTGGACAGATCAAACAATCTACTCCTTGACATCCTTTTTTTTTCTTTTTGTAGGGCAATTGGGGTTAAGTAACTTGTCCAAAGTCACACCGATAGGTTTTTTTGTTTGTGTGTGCGTTAAGTGTCTGAAGCCGGATACGAACTCAGGTCCTTCTAAGTCCAGGGCCGGCGCTCTACTCACTGCACCACCTAGCTGCCCCTCGTTGACATCCTTTTATATGTGAACTGATCCCCCAAATTGCCCATTGCATGACAGATCCAGGACGCAGTCTTTTCAAGGCGGGGAAGCCTGGGATTTCATGTCCATATTTAGTTATTCTGGTCCTAGAGCCCTTCAGGAGACCCTCACATTTCTCATTTGGTTTGCTTGGGTTTTTTCTTGCCTTTTTGTTTTTGCTTTTCTTTTGTCTGTACCTATCTCTTCTTCCAGTGCTTGTCTGCACACTGATAATGAGGATGACCCATGCATTGCCAGAGCTTAGTTCAGTGTTTGGGAAGCTCCAAAGGAAAGTATGGGAGAGAAGTATTAGACTGACAGCCAAACTGAAGGTCTACAGAGCTGTTGTGCTGACCTCATTGTTGTATGCCTGTGAAACCTGGACAGTCTACCAGTGCCATGACAGGAAAGAGAATAGCTTCTATTTGACTTGTCTTAGGAAGATTCTGAAGATCACCTGGCAGGATAAGGTACCAGACACTGAGGTCCTTACTCAAACTAAACTGCCAAGCATTCAAATTCTACTTCAGAGAGCACAAGTCTAATGGGCTGGCCCTGTTTGAATGCAAAACATATGCGTGCCAAAAAGACCATTTTATGGACAATCCACAAAGGGCAAGCATTCACATGGTTGTCAGAAGAAGCAACATAAGGACACCCTCAAGGTCTCTGTCAAGAACTTTGGAACTGATTTGTTACATGGGAGACACGGGCACAGGTCAGCATGGTGTGCCCACGTTAGAGAAAGTGCTGTGTTCTACAAGCAAAGCAGTATTGAAACAGCTCAAAGAAAATACAGGATGCACAAATTTAGAGTATCCACCCCAAATGTTCACAAAGACTATTTGTTCCTGACCTTTGGTAGAACATTCTGAGTTCCTATTGCTCTGATCAGCCACAGTCCAACACATTGAAACTTGACTTTAGCATAGTGATGTCATTTTGGTCCTCTTCAAGAACAAAGGACAACAACCAACCAAGTCCAGGCAAGGATTTCTATCCCAGAAGTCAGAGGTTATACAACAACAGCCCTAAGGTCATTTAAGTAGTAAAAGGTCCTCTCAAAGGCCTTTAGGACCTTCCCACTGAAGAAAGGGGTGTGATATGAGCAATATCTACTAGGGTTTCCAAAGTGTAGGGTAGGCTAGTTTTTAACCTAAAAGACAAGAAAGTAGCCCCTTGGACCTGATTGGTCCAGGGGGCTAAGACAAAAGCCACTAAAGTGGTTTGTAAAAGGCATTAAACAAGCCAGCCCAAAAAGATTTTTTTTTTTTTTGGCATTCAGACTTGGCGGATGTCCCATTGCTATGAATAGTAGTTGTTGAAGTCAAGACATCACTCTCTGATGTCACTGGTCCTCTTTGAAAATGAAGGACAGGAGACCACTTCCGGCCCCGTGAAGCAGCGGAGAAGATGCTGTGGCGAGCTGTGTGGAGAGCCGCGACCAGGGTCCCGGGCCCCTCCCCTCCGCGTCGGGGACTGCGCCTGCGCGGTATAGACCAGTCACCTCACCCCTCTGGCTTCTCAGATGTGGCCCCTCCGGCGGAGGAGACAGTGCTTCGGCCCCTCTACATGGACGTGCAAGCCACTACTCCGCTGGATCCTCGAGTGTTAGATGCCATGCTCCCTTACCTCATCAACTACTATGGGAACCCACACTCCCGGACTCATTCATATGGCTGGGAAAGTGAGGCCGCTGTGGAGCATGCACGCCAGCAAGTGGCATCACTGATTGGGGCTGACCCCCGTGAGATTATCTTCACTAGTGGAGCCACTGAATCCAACAATTTAGCGATTAAGGGGGTGGCCAGATTCTACAAGTTACGGAAAAAGCATGTGATCACCACACAAACAGAGCACAAATGTGTGTTAGACTCATGTCGTTCTCTGGAAGCTGAGGGTTTTCAGGTCACTTATCTCCCAGTGCAGAAGAGTGGAATCATTGATCTGAAGGACCTGGAGGCAGCAATCCGACCAGATACAAGCCTTGTCTCTATCATGACTGTGAACAATGAGATTGGAGTGAGGCAACCTATTGAAGACATTGGACAGATTTGCAGGTTGCAAAAAGTATATTTC
This sequence comes from Gymnobelideus leadbeateri, assembly GCA_011680675.1. Lineage (NCBI taxonomy): Eukaryota > Metazoa > Chordata > Mammalia > Diprotodontia > Petauridae > Gymnobelideus > Gymnobelideus leadbeateri. Next base: position 441,362 of record WOXC01005969.1, on the reverse strand, counting down.
CATACGGATGCAGCCCAGGCAGTTGGAAAAATCCCACTCAATGTGAATGATATGAAAATTGATCTCATGAGCATCAGTGGTCATAAGCTTTATGGCCCAAAAGGAGTTGGTGCGATCTACATCCGCCGTCGGCCCCGCGTTCGTGTAGAGGCTGTGCAGAGTGGTGGAGGTCAGGAGCGGGGCATGCGCTCTGGAACAGTGCCCACACCCTTAGTAGTTGGTCTAGGGGCTGCCTGTGAATTGTCACAAGAAGAGATGGAGAATGACCATAAGAGGATCTCCCTGCTAGCAGAAAGATTGGTAAACAAGATAATGAGTAACCTGCCTGATGTGGTGATGAATGGGGATCCAGAGCAGCACTATCCAGGCTGCATCAACTTGTCCTTTGCCTATGTGGAAGGGGAGAGTCTACTGATGGCACTCAAGGACGTAGCTTTGTCTTCAGGCAGCGCCTGTACCTCTGCATCCTTGGAACCATCCTATGTGCTTAGAGCAATTGGCACAGATGAAGACCTGGCCCACTCCTCTATCAGATTTGGCATTGGTCGTTTCACCACAGAGGAAGAGGTGGACTACACAGCTGAAAAGTGCATCCATCATGTTAAAAGGCTTCGGGAAATGAGCCCACTGTGGGAAATGGTACAAGATGGAATTGACCTGAAAACCATCAAGTGGACACAGCACTAGATTGGGCATCTGACTATATATGTTTCCTGCTTCTTCCCACTTCACTGGCCTAAGAACCACCAGGCAGCTGGGTCTCTTCTGTTACAAAACCACCACAGCCATGGGAAGATCCTGCCTTTCTTGCTATGTTCACTACAATCCTGTGTACCTCAGTATCACACTGTTTCTAGGACATAGACAAAACAGAGCTCTCTGCTCTCAGATTCAGCTCCTTCATGCTGTCCAGAAAGCCTCTTTTTCCTTAGGACTTCAGAAGGTGGATCTGTACATCCCAAACCAGGGTTGGAAAACCTACAGCCTTGAGGCCACATGTGGCCCTCTAGGTCCTCGGTGCAACTCTTTGAGTCCAAACTTCACAGAACAGATCCCCTTCATAAAAGGATTTGTTCTGTAAAACTTGGACTTAGTCAAAAGGCTACACCCAAGGACCTAGAGGGCCACATGTGGCCTTAAAGCCATAGGTTCCCACCCCTGTCCTAAACCAACAAGGACACTTGGATAGGAGTAATAATGCTGCTACACTCTGTGTCAGGGTAGACCTGGCAAAAGGAAGGAAGAGCTTGTATGTATGTCAGCCCTGCTGCTTAGTTGTCCTGGCTTCTGCATAAGTAATGTGGTTCACTAAGATATCTGTGTGTGGCAACCAAAGGTAACCCCCCTATATTGGCTATGGACCTAATTTTCTACTGTGACACTCACTATGCCTGTTCCTACCTTTTTACCCTTTGTTCATTACACATAGCTGTAAATATATCTATTACCCAGTATCATTTTGATTTATGTTTCCATCTATGAAACCTATTAACTTGAAAATTAAATAAACCCTCCTATTCTGGTTAAAAAAAAAAAAAAAAAAAAAAGAAAATGAAGGACAAACAACTGCCATGGAAGTCACCATACAGATCTGATCCAACACATCCTCCTCAGCAGATATGTCGACAAAGGGAGACAAGAAGAGGATTCATAGACTTAATCCTGTGTGGTATCCTTGTGGAATGTAATAGCTGTGTGTGCTATGTTACAGCTCAGTAACTTCCTCTTGTTAACTGTTAGATCAGATGTTCTTAACCTGCAGTCCAAGAACTTGATCTTTTAAAAATCATGGTGATATCATTTTTACAATGATATCACCATAATTAATTTTTTTGTAATCCTATGTAATGTATTTTATGCATTTAAAAGCATTAATCTGAGAAGGGATCCATCAGCTTCATCAGACTGTCCAAAGGTCCATGACACACACACACAAAAAGGTTAAGAAAGCATGGGTTGGGATGGTCTCTAGTGTCTCAATTTGTTTCACTTCCAAACCTAAACCCTTAGATCAGCCTGTATTAGACCTGGCCCATAAGACCTCTCTCTTTAAGGCATAGTATCACGGCTTCTTTAAAAAAAAAAAAACAACTTTTACTAAATTACGAACTAAATAAACATTAACACATGAACATTTAAATAAGCAAAGAATGACCAAAAAAAGTCTTCTAAGCTCAGAAAGAAATAAGAGTGCAAGGCGATAAGGTGGAGGGAGAGGATAAAGGAAGGATTCTTGGAGGGGTGGGTAGATTAAGGAATAGGAGGGCAAGGTACCAGGCAGAAGTGAAATAGAGGAGTGAGGAGAGATAGGAATAAGGTGAGAAGGATAGTGAGAAAAAACAGGGAAAAGAAAGATATGCAATAAGTAATTATAGCTTAGCATGTGAATGGGATGACTTCACCCATAAAATGGAAACTGATAGGAGACTAATAATTTGAATTCAGCAATATGATGCTTTCAGGAAGTGCTATAAAAATCAGCGATGCGGGGGCGGAGCCAAGATGGTGGAGTAGAAACAGCTCATCCAAGCCACTCTGCCCCTAGATTCCCCCCAAACTATGTAAAAGGGGACTCTGAACAACTTCTGGAGCCCCAGCACCCACAGAATGACACAGAGAAGCTAACCTCCCGCTGAGGACAGCCCAGCAGCCCTGCAGGAAGGACCAGCGCAGTGGTCTGGGAGCCGCCAGCACACAGCGCATAGAGCGCAGGGAGCCGAGCCGAGCGGAGCCCAGGTCCCCCTGAGCCGAGGTTTTAGCCCCAGGGTGGCAGGGCCAGCAGCCTGCTGGAGAGACCCCAGAACACCAGCAGCTGTGGCGACTCCAGAATTATCAACATAGAAATGCCTAGGACAAAATAAGAGGTTAGTGTCCTATGGACTTTGGGACCAGTATTTGGGGAATGCGTTGGCTCCCTCCCCTGGGGGCTAGAAGCTGCTGAGGAGACACGCCATTTTGTAGTTTTCAGAGGCAGCTCCAGCTCCTGGCCTTCGAACTGTAGGGAGATCCAGCGATCAGTCTTGGGGGGTAATCGCTCTTGCTTTAACCTCCCTGGATCTGGACTGTGATCTAGGGTGGAAGTTGTGGGTGGGTTTACAGCTTGCCAGAAATGAAAGTTGCCCCCCACACGTTCGGGACAAAAATTCCTCTATCTGGCCTTAAAGCCATAGTGTGGCAACAAGCCCAAAAGTCAAGTAATTAAGTGGCAACATGCCAAGGCAAAGGAAACAGAAAAACGCAACCCTAGACTCCTATTTTGGGGGCATAGAGCGGGAAAAGGACTGTGAGGTCAGAAGTCCTGCTCCAAAAGCCCCAGGGGAAAACATGAGCAGGTTGCAGGCCATAAAGGACCTTAAGAAGGACTTTAAAAAATCAAATAAGAGAAGTGGAGGAAAAATTGGGAAGAGAAATGAAAAGGATGCAGGAAAAGTATGAAATGAGGGTCAACAGCCTGACTGAGGAAAACAACACCTTAAAAAATAGACTAACTCAAATGGCAAAGGAGGCCCAGAAGGGCAATGAGGAGAAAGAATGCCTTAAAAAGTCAAATTTGCCAGATGGAAAAAGAATCTCAAAAGTTCACTGAGGAGATTCATTCCTTCAGAGTTAGACTGGAGCAAATGGAAGCTAATGACTTTATGAGAAATCAAGATGCTATTAAGCAGATCCAAACAAATGAAAAATTAGAAGGCAATGTGAAATATCTCAGGGGGAAAACCACTGACCTGGAAAATAGATCCAGGAGAGACAATTTAAAAATTATTGGACCACCTGAAAGCCATGATCAAAGAAAGAACCTAGAAATCACCCTTCAAGAAATTCTCAAGGAAAATTGCCCTGATGTTTTAGATCCAGAGGGCAAAATAGAGGTTGAAAGAATCCACTAATCACCTCCTGAAAAAGATCCCCAAAAGAAAACTCCCAGGAATATTATAGCCAGGTTCCAGAATCCCCAGATCAAGGAGAAAATACTACAAGCAGCCAGGAAGAAACAATTTCAATATTGTGGAAACACAATCAGAATAGCCAGGACCTGGCAGCTTCTACACTGAGGGATCGAAGGGCATGGAATATGATATTCCAGAGGGCAAAAGAACTGGGACTGAACCCAAGGGTCACCTACCCAGCAAAACGGAGTATTTTGTTTCAGGGGAAAATATGGTCATTCAGTGGAATAGAGGACTTTCAAGCATTCTTGAGGAAAAACCAGAATTGAATAGAAAATTTGACACCCAGACACAAGAAGGAAGAGATGCCTGAGAAGGTAATCAGGGAAAAGAAATCAAAAGGAACTTATCAAAGTTGAACTATTTACATTCCTATATGGAAAAGCAATAGCTGTGACTGATGATATCTTTCCCACTATGAAAATAATGGAAGAAGGGGGTGTGGTCATATGAATACATATGTGAATGTGTGTGTATATGGTTACAGTTATATATGGATAGAGGGCATAGGTTGAATTTGTTGGGAAGGAGAATACTCAAGGGATGAAATTATGAGGTGAGAGAGGAAAGTGGCAAGAGGAGATGGGGAGAGACAGGGTAGGGTAAACTATCCCATGTAGAAGAAGCAAGGGAAGTGGTTGCAAGGGAGGGGGAGAATAGGAAGGCTAAAAAGGCAAAACCACATTCACATTGAATTTGGTTCAGGGAGAGAATGACATACATACTAAATGGGATATCTTAACCTGCAGCAGAATAGGGGGAAGGGGGATGAGAGGAGGGATGATGGATGGGAGGGCATCCTTGGGGGGAGGGGAGGTTGGAAGTACCCACTATAGAAGAGGGACAGGATCATGTATGGAATGGACTAGGTGGGGGGTGGGATGAGTGGGAGGGAATTATAAGCAGCCTTGTACAATATATATACTATGATAATGTTTTGCATAGCTAGACATGTACAACATATACTGAATTACTTATCTCCCCAGAGGGAATGGGTGACAAGGGAGGAAGGAAATGGATCTGAAATTCGAGGTTGTAACATTAAATGTTTCAATTATATATAAATACTATTATTAATATTCTTTTACTTATAATTGGGAGATAAGATGTGCAGGCATTGGGACACAAAGATTCACCTTCCTCTAATGGAAAAGTCGAAGGGGGTATGGGAGATGATATGGGAGAGAGCAGATTGGAGGAAGTGATATCTTGTGGGACTGCTATTCTGGGAGGTTGGGTAGGGGAATAACAGGGGGAAAATGATTGTAACTCAAAATCTGATGGAAATGAATGATGTAAAACAGAAGGTAATAAAGCATTTGTTAAAAAAAAATCAGAGATGCACACATACACAAAATAAAGGTCAGGAGTAGAATTTATTACATATAAAAAACAGAGGTAGTAATGATGATTTCAGGCAAAGTTATAGCTAAAAGAAATTCAATCAAAAGAAAAAAAGGAAACTACACTATTTGTCAGTCATATTATTCAATATTGTTTTAGATGATGTAAAAAGAAAAACTAGAGAGTATAAAATACCTGGGAGTATACCTGCCAAAACAGACACGGTAACTATATGAATATAAACACAAAACACTTTTTATACAAAAAAAGTTAGATTTAAATAACTGAAGTGATATTTATTGTTCATGGGTAGGTAAAGACAGTTTAACAAAAATGACAATTTTACTTAACTAATTTATTTATATAATGCCATGCAAATTAAATTACTAAAAACAATCTTACTGAGTTAGAAAAAGTAATAACAAAGTTCATTTAGAAGAACAAAAGGTCAAGAACTTCAAAAGAACTGGTGGGGGGAGAGATATAAAGGAAATAGATTCAGATGTAGAAGACCTTAAATCATATTATAAGGTGAAAGCATTATTGAAGTGTAAAATGGATAATTTTGGTTATTTTAAATTAAAATTTTCAGTTCTGCTTCCAGGAGCCAAGATGGCAGAGTAAGAAATAAATCACTATCACCCTCCCTTATTGACTTCTGAAAGCCCAGAAAATATTGCTCCAGGAAAAACCCTGGAACAGGGTATAGCAGTCTTGTAGCTCAGGAAGTGGGGAAAGGCCCCTCTCACTCCGGGGGATAGGAACAGTACACGATGTGAGGCATCCCAGCTAGTCAGTGGCAAGTCTCACCTCATCAAACTAAGGGCACAGACTGGTGGAGCAGGAAAGCCCCAATACCAGGACCCCCCAGTGCCACAGCACAGGTAGGAAACATGTAGACACCAACTCAGAAAACTACCAAGTGCCCTGGTGTTGTCCAGCAGACAAATCTCCCAGTACTCCAGCACAACTCCAGCAAGGACAACTCAAGGAGGCACAGCTCCAGGCTGACAGAATCTGCCTGGAGCTGGCAGAATGCTCCAGCAGCCAAACATTGCAGTGCCAAGGCTCAGGGGAGCAAGCATCCCCTAGGGGCCAGAATCCCCACTCCCACCTTGAGACCTCCAGTGTTGCTGGCCCCAGCTCACCACCAGGTAACCTGCCAGACCCCTACAGCCTCCAGCTGCCAGCACCTGAGGCCCCAGCACACAAAGCCAATGATCAGGTCCTGGGCTCCTACCACAAGAAGCTTGGGTCAGTGTCCCCTGTGCTCCAACAGAAGAGCTCAACTCTAGAAGCCAGGAAAACATCATGAGAAAAAAGCAGAAACAGACAATGACCATAGATTCTTATTATGGAGACAGGGAAGATCAAGGCACAAATTCAGAAGGGGACAACATTGTCAATATACCCACATCTGAAACCTCAAAGGGGAATATAAACTGATCTCAAGTCCAAAAAGCCTTCTTGGAAGAGCCCAAGAAGGATTTTTAAAAGTAGAATAAAAGATGTAGAAGAAAAATTGGAAAAAGAAACGAGAGGCATGCAAGAGAGAGTCAATAGCTTGGAGAAGGAAGGACAAAAATTGACTGTAGAAAACAATTCCCTAAAATGTAAAATTGGTCAAATGGAAAAGGAGGCACAAAAACTCACTGAAGAGAAGAATTCCTTAAAAAGTAAAATAGACCAAATGGAAAAGGAGGTACAAAATCTAATAGAATTGGCCAAGTGGAAGCCAATTGCTAAAATAACTGACCTGGAAAATAGATCCAGGAGAGAAAATTTAAATATTATTGGTCTACCTGAAAACCATGATGAAAAAGAGAGCCTGGACAGCATCTTTTAGGAAATCATCAAAGAAAACTGCCCTGAGGTCCAAGAAACAGAAGGTAAAATGGTCATCAAAAGAATCTATCTTAGGGAGGCTAGGTAGCCCAGTGAATAGAGCACTGGCCCTAGTGTCAGAAGGACCTGAGTTCAAATTTGGCCTCAGACACTTAACACTTACTAGCCATGTGACCTTGGCAAGTAACTTAACCCCTAATTTCTCCCCTCCAAAAAAAAAATTTTTTTTAAAGAAAGAACCCACCAATCACCTCCTGATAGAGATCCCAAATTAAAAATGTCAAGGAATAGCCAAATTCCCAAATTACCAGGTCAAAGAGAAAATATGTCAAGCAGCTAGAAAGAAACAATTTAAATATCATGGAACCACAGTCAGGATTATGTAGGACCTTGAAACTTCTACATTAAAAGATCAGAGGGTACAATTTTCCATAAGGTAAAAGAGCTTGTATTACCAACAAGGATCCAGTGAAACTGAGCATAATCTTTTAGGGGATGAGATGGATATTCAATGAAATAGGGGCCTTCAAAACTTCCATGATGAAAAGACCAGAGCTCAACAGAAAATTTGATCTTCAAATACAAGACTCAAGAGAGGCATAAAAAGATAAACAGGAAAGAAAAATAGCAACAGCATGTTATTAATAAGGGCAAACTGTTTATATCCCTACAAGGGAAGATGACATTGTCACTCTTGAGAACTGTATGATTATGCCATTGTAAAAGAGTATACATAAACAGAGGGCATGGGGGTATAAGTTGACTTTGATAGGATGATAAAAAATCTAATTAAGTGGTGAAAGGGGATTGTACTGGAGAAGAAGAAAGGAAGAGGCAGACAAGGGTAAATTACATGACATGGAAAGGCACAAAAACCTATTACAGGGAGAGAAGGGAGGGAGGCGAGCATTATTTGAACCTTACTCTCATTAGATTTGGCTCAAAGAGGGAATAACATAATCAGTTAGGTATAGAAATCTAACTTATGCTATAAGAAGTAGGAGGGGAAAGGGAAAAGAAAAGGGAGGGATGTGGACAAAAGGGACAGAAGAAGTAGTAAGGGTAAAGGGGAAGAAAAGGGAGGAGACTGATAGAAGGGAGGGCACACTGAGGGAGGTGGTGGTCAAAAGCAAAACTCTAGGGAGGAGGGAAAGGGGGAAAGGAGAGAGAAAATCATAAAGGAGTGGTGGAATTATGGTTACTACCCAGGTAGTAACCATAATTGTGAATATGAATGGGATGACTTCTTCCATAAAACAGAAGTAGATAGCAAAGTGGATTGAGAATAATAATCCTACAATATGTTTCTTACAAGAAAAACTTTTGAAGCAGAGGGATACACACAGAGTAAAGGTAAAAGACTGGAGCAGAATATATTATGCTTTAGATAAAGTAAAAAAAGTAGGGGTAGCGATCCTGATCTCAGGCAAAACAAAAACAAAAATAGATCTAATTACAAGAGATAAGGAAGGAAACTAGATCCTGCTACAAGGTACCACTGAGAAAATTGTGCATACTCTTTGACCCAGCAATACCACTTCTGTATCCCAAAGAGATCATAAAAACAGGAAAAGGACCCACATGCACAAAAATATTTATAGCAGCTCTATTTGTGGTGGCAAAGAATTGGAAATTGAAGGAATATTCCACAATTGGGGAATGGCTGAAGAAGTTCTGGTATATGAATGTAATGGAATACTATTGTGCTATAAGAAATGATGAGTAGGCAGATTTCAGAAAAACCTGGAAATGCTTATGTGAACTGATCCCGAGTGAAATGAGCAGAACCAAGAAAACACTGTACACAGTAACAGTCACATTGTTTGATGAACTGATCTTGATAGACTTAGCTCTTCTCAGTAATGCAAGGATCAAATTGAAGACTCACAATGGAAAATGTTATCCAGAAAAAGAACTTTGGAGTCTGAATGCAGATGGAAGCATACTATTTCATCTCCTTTTCTTTTATTGTTTTGTTTCTTCTTTCTTGTAGTTCCTCCATTGGTTCTAATTCTTCTTTACATCATGACTAATATGAAAGTGTTTAATACGAATGAATAAGTAGAGCCTATATCAGATTCCATGCCATCTTGGGGAGGGGGAGAGGGGGAGGGAAAAAATTCAAAACTCAAAATCGTATGGAAGTGAATGTTGAAAATTAAAAATAAATAAACTATATTTTAAAAATAAAAATAAAAACTTTCTTGTAGAAATAAAACCTCTGCATCCAAGAATAGAAGGAATGAAGAAAATTGAGCAAAAATTTTCATAAATAATCTCTCAGAATGTGATTGGGTTGGCAGTTGTCTGCTGTAGTCTAGGAAATGGTGAGCTGGTTGATTTAGAAAAACATGGAAAGACTTGAACTTATGAAAGAAGATGCTATCCACCTTCAGAGAAACAGATGACAAGTGTTAATAAACATAGCATGGTCTTACATATATGTGTATAAGTATTGTGAATATCTGTGTATGTGTGTCTGTGTGTGTATCAGAGTTTAACTGGAGACTTCTTTGAGAAGAGAAGGATGGAAGTGGGAAAAATTAAATTGAAAGTGCACAGCAGAGAAAAAAATAAAACCTACAAGAAAGCAAAGAAAAGTTAAACAGCTTTGAAAACATGTAGAATTAATTATATAGGTTTTCTTGAAATGGAAATCTATTGCTCTATATTGAATCCTCTCGTATGTTCTGCTGTGTACATGGCAATTTTTTTCTTTTCTTATTTTGTATTCAAGTTTAAAATAAAATTTAAAACTTTAAAAAAAGAATAGCAAAAAAAAGGAAATTGTGTATGCAACTATCAATATATATTATGTAGTTTTTTAAATTTAATTTTGTCAAAGAAAAATATTAATACTATTTAATTAAAATATTAATATTGTTTTAGGCATAAATTCACCAGAAACAAATTTGCTTATTGCAATATTAATCTCATATCCTAGAGAAAGATGTCCAAACTGACATAGCTCTCCCATGCCCCAACATGTCTCCAAGACAATTGGTGTTAACATTTATAGAAATTTCTCAAATTATTTTTATTTCATTGAATATTTCCCAATTACATGTAAAAAAATATTTTAACAATCACTTTTTCAAATGTTGAATTCCAAATTCTCTCTCTCCTGTGCCTCAACACTTGAGAAGGCAAGCAATTTAATTTCAACTACTACATGTGAAGCTATGCAAAATATATTTCCATATTAGCCTTGTTGCAAAGAAAAACACGAACAAATTAAAATAATAAAGTGTTTTAAAGTATGCTTAAATTCAAATTTATAGTTCATCTCTTCTCTCTCTGGAGACAGACAGCATTTTTCATCAATTCCCTTGGAATTGTCTTGGATCATTATCTTGATCAGAGTAGTCTTGCACAGTTGATCATCTTTACAATATTGCTGTTAGTGTGTACAATGCTCTCCTGGTTCTGCTCACTTCACTTTGCATCAGTTCATTTAAGTCTTCCCACATTTTTCTAAAACCATCCTGCTCATCATTTCTTGTAACATGATAGTCTTCCATCACAATCATAAACTTCAATTTGTTCCGTCACTCCTCAGTTGATGGGTATCTCCTTGGTTTCCAATTCTTTGACAGCACAAAAAGAGTTGCTATAAATATTTTTGTACAAAATAGGTCCTTTTCTCTTTTCTTCGATCTCTTTGGGATTCAGATCTAGTAGTGGTCCAACAGGGTCAAAGGGGATATAGTTTTATAGCCTTTGGGGCATAATTCCAAATTGTTTTCCAAAGTGGTTGGAATAGTTCACAACACTCCACCAACAGTGTATTAATGTCCCAGTTTTTCCATATCCTCTCCAGCATTTGTCATTTTCTTTTTCTATCATGTTAGACAGTCTGACTGGTGTGAGGTGATACCTCAGTTATTTTAATTTGCATTTCTCTAAGGAGAAGTGAGTTAGAATATTTTTTCATGTGAGTATTGATAGTTTTGATTTCTTCTGAAAATTGCCTGTTCATGTCCTCTGATCTTTTATTAAGTGGGGAATGGCTCTTATTTTTATAAATTTATAGTGATCTTGAACAAAGGTAAAAAAAATGTCAAAATACAGTTTGGGGTTAACATTCCAAAACAGTCACTACTCAATTCCTTCCTTGACCACTATTCTGGGACTGAAAGGCCTGTGATCAATATCAACACTGAAATCTATCCATTCTGAGTAAGAGAAGGCAGCTTTTCATTCAGATAGATGATCAATCACTCCCAGTGAGTGAAGAGGAAACAAACTTATCTAGGCAAGAGTTATGTTTAGTTGTCTTCTTTACTCTACTTCTCTAAGAAGAGCCTTAGTTTTTGTAAAGGAAACAGTCTGGAAAGGATTTTAAGCTGGAGAAGGGAAGGGAAGAAGCATTTATATAGTGCAGGCTAAGCCTTTTTTTTTTTTGGAGGGCAATTGGGGTTAAGTAACTTGCCCAAGGTCACACGGCTAGGTTTTTATTTGTGTGTGTTAAGTGTCTGAGGCCAGATCCAAACTCAGGTCCTTCTGACTCAGCCTTTTTTTTTTTCTAAACAAATATTATTTCACTTGATCATTTTGATTTGAAGAAAATATTATCTCCTATTATTTTCAGATGAATTAAAGTTTTTTTAAAAAATATGCTTCTTTACCATGTGTAGCTTGTTTCTTATTTTCTTAAAATTACAGTTATATATTTGTTATATAAAATACAATTATATATTTGTTTTACAATGTGTCTCAAATATGAATCTCAGTGGAGTAAGGTATAAGAGCAATATTTGGCATAATCTGAAACTGTTTTAATCTAAACATACTTACTATTCATGCATATTCTTATAACAGCTACCTTGAGAAAAGGTATAACTGTTTAACAGTTAAAATCTTTACTCAATTATTATATCCTATGTTTTTTTTCTGTTCTCAAAAATACTGAACTTGAATTTTTTAAATCACAGTATAAATCACAAGCCTGTATTACAAAACTATTATACTTCACTTTTTTCTTAAAAAAAAAAAAGTTGACCAATAAGACATGTAATAAGGACTTGGCTGCTACACAGATATAGCGGGTGGAATAAGAAAGGGGGTGTGGGGGGTACCAAAATGAGTGCAAACTTTTACCTACATGCTCTCATGATTTTTAATGTACTGAGGCCCTATTCCTTCTTTGTGTTTCTTTAGAGCCATTTCAGCTCTGTGTGTGTGTCTGTGTGTGTGTGTGTGTGTGTGTGTGTGTGATATGAAAGCTCCATGAATGGTTCCCCTGTACTCCTCCCCAGAAGTCCACAAGTAACATTATACCACTTGGTATATTTCCAGCCCTGAAAAAAAAAAAAAGGATGAGGGGACAATTCTTTTCTTTGCTACAGCAACAGTTGTTGTTCAGTCACTTCAGACTCTTTCTAACCCCTTTTGGGGTTTTCTTGGCAAACATACTTGAGTGGTTTATCTTCCTTCTCCAGCTCATTTTACCTATAAGGAAACTGAGGCAAAGAGGGTTACACAGGTCACAGAACTACTGTGTATCGTGGGCCAAGTATCTTGGGCCAGAATTGAACTCGCTCTTCCTGACTTCAGGCCCTGCATTTGATGCACTGTGCCACCTAACTGCCCACAACACTAACAAAGAAGCACAAAAAGCCATCATCAGTAGTGTTGGGATTACTTGCATTCATGTGCTTTAACACACAATCCATTTCAGTATCGTCTGACTTGAATACTTCATTATTTCTGTGCCCTGAAGGTTCCATCTTTTTTTGAGGCCAATTTGATTTCATCTTCTTATTTAAATTCAACAAATGTTTTGGGGTTTTTTTTTTCCTTTTTTCAAGTGGACCGTTTTCTCTGTACAGAAGAAACCAATGCTGGATGCCCCATTTTGAATTTTTAATTCTGAGAAGTGTTGGACCTCTACGAGCAGGGCCAGGGCAAGCTTTCTCTTCCTTGAGTCCTTAGCATCATTTATTTAGTAAATCTGTCCTTCTCCCTTCCCCTCCCCAAAGAATCATTAATAAAGAAGAAAAGTATAAGGAATTTTAAAAGTCCAGCAAAAGTGATCAACATATTAATATCTGAAATTATATGCAGTGTTCCAAACTCATGGCCCACCACCTCTACAATTGCCGGGGGCCTTATCTACGGCACCGACGGCGGGTTGATCTGTAACTATTATATCCCCGTCCTCTCTACTCACCTATCCCCATGGCGAGTCTTCGGTCGTCACCGGCCTCCGAAGAGGAATTAACCCAGACAGAGCACCCGAGGTTTCAGGAGTTGTTTATTCACGGCTGGTCACATCCCGAGAGAGAGAGATGCTTCCGCGTACAGCATCTTATATACATTAAACCACGCCCTCGCCCCAACTATGGCCCAATAAAACCTATACCTTATATGGAAATTAGCACAGTAAAAGCAAAGCCTATCCCCGCCCCCAACATACAATAAGTGAGAAGTATCTTCTATCTCATTTTCAAGACAATGATTGGTCATTATAATTTTTATAGCTTTCAATTTACATTGTTTTGTTGTTGCTGTTTTATTTATAATGTTCAACTAATTTTCCTGGTTCTGCTCACTTAATTTTTTATCAGTTCATACAATATTCCATTATATTCATTAACCATAATTTGTTTAACCATTCCTTTAATCAATTGATATCTTTTGTTTCCAGTTCTTTCCTACCACAAAAAAAAAAAATGCTTATGTTGGTGTATATAAACCCTTTTTTTGTTTTGTTTTAAGGTTTGGGGGTAATTTACCTCCTTGGAATAAATAGTAATGAAATCTCTAGTTCAAAGGGTATAGGTGATTGTAATGGAAATGCAGATTTAAAGATCTTCCCTGCCCCTAGGCCCTTTGATTGGCTTAAGAGACTTTGATTGGCTTTAAGAGACTCTGAAAACCTTCCTTGATTTGAAAATATGCTCTGCCTCCTAATAGGCTGAATATGATCACATGGAGCCTGTGGTAGGAGGTTTGGTTTTCAGGAATGACCACACCTTGATGCTGTGTGATTGGCAGTGGGTCAAGAGGGTGGTTACAATCTCTGAGCCAGGAGAAGGCTATATAAACCCTGATGAGAGGTTTTGCTCTGGGGCTCACTTTGAGAAGTGTTGTGTGATTTCACCAGATGAGACTCTGGGAAGCTTGTTGAGAGCCCCCTGGCTTTGAAAACCCAGATGTTGATGCTTCCCTCTCTGGTAACTGTGATTTTGGTATTGATAATTGTTGGACAGTTTGGAAGCCTGTCTGTTTGATCTGTCTATATACTCTGAAGTTCGGGGTGCTGACCTTTTCCCCCTGAACTAGGTAATATATGTTTGTTTGATTAAAGTAAGCTTGTTAACCCATTTTGAGTTGCTTTCCTTTTGAAAAGCAGATCTAAAAACCTGTGTTGGCAGCTACCCTGGGGATGCTGGCGTGCTTGCTGCTACAATGGTTCAGTCAGTCACTTTGTATCCTTTTGTTTCTTTTCTTAATGATTCATTGATACCTTTTATTTTTAATAGCACTATCACTTCCTTTATCCCCTTCTGATTCTCCCTTACCTCTTTAAAAAAAAGTCCTTGTAACAAATAAGCACAATGACACAAAACAAATTCTCACTTTGATCAACCTTGAGTGGAAGGTTTATGTCTCATTCTGTTCCTCTAGTTCATAAAGAAGTGGGAGGCATAATTCATTGTTAGACTTCAGAATTGTAGTTGGTCATCATCACTATCAAAAAGCATATAAGGCAGGCCTTCACAATTCACAGTCCTTCTGACACTTACAACCCACCAAAGGAAAAATGTAGGATTGCCACTACAAACTCTCTCCTGTTTGTCACATGACCCGTGGCAACCAACCATCTTCAGTATGTCTCTAGTTTAACTTATCTGCAGCCTGAAAAAATTTAACGTACTTTAATTTTGGCCCCTACCTACTGCCAAGTTGTGCAGGTCTGATTTAAGCCCTTACTATATGCCAATCACTAGCTAAATGCTGGCACTACAAAGAATGGCAAAATAATGTTTCTGTCCT
Organism: Gymnobelideus leadbeateri; assembly: GCA_011680675.1. Taxonomy (NCBI): domain Eukaryota; kingdom Metazoa; phylum Chordata; class Mammalia; order Diprotodontia; family Petauridae; genus Gymnobelideus; species Gymnobelideus leadbeateri. Next base: position 426,225 of record WOXC01005969.1, on the reverse strand, counting down.
CAAGGAACTCACAGTTTAATGGGGGAGACTATATGAAAACTGTGTATATACAAGAAGTATATGGTATAAATGGGACATACTAAAAGTAGGGAAAGGATTTGGGTAGGGAGAAGAGACTGGGAAAGGCCTCTTGCTGAAGGTAAGATTTAGCTGAGGTTTAAAGGAGTCAGAGGTGACAGAAAAAGAGATCATTCTAGGAATGGAGTCATGTTCAAGGAACAAAAAAGCCAGTGTTGCTGCATCAGTAAAAAGAAGGGAGTAAGATATAAGAAAACTAGAACAGTAGGAAGTTGCAAAATTGTGTAGAGCTTTTAAAAAAAATTTAAGGGGGGGGAGGGCCTGAATCCTAAAGATAATATTTAGTAAAGGGTGCCATGGTAAGACTTGTGCTTTAGGAAGATCACTTTCACAGATGAATGGAAACTCAAGGGAGACCAACCTGAATGCTTTGCCATAGAACAAGCATACAAGGGTGGGACCTCTGTATGCAGAAAGATGTATGGTAGAAATACTGAAGAAGAAAATGACAATGAAAAAGGTTATTTCTCCTTTTGTTGTTTAGTCATTTCATCTTGACTCTTCATGACCCCATTTGGGGTTTCCTTGGCAAAGATACTGAAGTGGTTGGCCATTTCCTCCTCCAGCTCATTTTAAAGATTAGGAAACTAAGGCATCAGGGTTAATGGACTTGCCCAAGGTCACCCAGGTTAGTGTCTGAGGCTGGATTTGAACCCAGCTGTTGTCTGAGGTTGGATTTCAACCCAGGTCTTCCAGACTCAGACCCAGAACTCTAGCAATTGCATCACCTAGTAACCTCTGGTTCTTCCTCTACTGTTTATAAAAATGCTCATGCCTCCCCATCCTTTAAGAACTTTCACTTGACCCCACATTCCCTCAGGCTGTCAGCCTATTATCTCTTCTGTTCATAGTAAAATTCCAGGAAAGAGTGATAAATATAAATTCACTGCCTCACCTCTTAGAATCTGGCTTCTGACCACACCCCTTTAATAAAAGTGTTCTCTCAAAAATAAACAAATAAAACTATTCTCTCAAAAGTTAGTCATTTAACATGTACTCCCACTCCCAGTGCCCTCCCCCCCACCTTGAGCCCTGTATCTGATTTTAGTTATGTCTGCTATCCTCCCTATTGTTGGCTTGGTAGCACAGTTAATAGAATTCCAGACCTAGAGTCAAAAAGACATCTTCCAGAGTTCAAATCTGACCACAGACTCTTATTAGCTGTGTGACCCTGGAAAAGTCACTTGACCTTCTTTGCATCAGTTCCTCAACTGTAAAATGAGCTAACCACTCCAGTATCTTTGACAAGAAAATCCCAAATGGGGTCACAAAGAGTCGTGACTGAAACTACTCAACAACAAAAATCCTCCCTACGATTATTTGTGTCCAATGGTCACAACGATTTCCTGCTTCCTTCAAAGAGGGTGGATTCAATTCATACTAGCCTTAGTCAAAATGACACTTAAATCCACAGCTTCCTTAAGGAAATAGAATCAAAGCTCCAAATAGGGCTCTCCTGATCAATTATCTATACTATACTAACTGCTTAAAACTGATATTCTTTTTGCAAGGCCTTGATCTCTGTAACTTTTGACAATATTAACCACTGTTTCAAATGTATTCTCCTCTCCTTTGATTTCTGACACTGCTGTCTCTAGCTTTTCTACCTGTCTGACCTGACCTCTCCCTCCCTTTACTACTTCATCATCTTATTATCCACACCCCAAATGTGGGTATTTTCCAGAGGTCAGTCCTGGGGTCTCTTTTGTTCTTTTTCTATTATAATCTCCTTTGGTGACCTCCATCTGCTCTTATCTATCATTTCTATGTAGAGGACTCCCAAATCTATATATCCAGCCCTAGTTCCTAGTTGGACAGTTCTGGACATCTGTGTTTACATGTCCTATGTGTATTTCACATTCAACTATTCAACATGCCCAGGTCAGTAACTATGGAATCATCCGTGACTTCATCTCATTGCCTAGCCTGCACTCCCTCAATGCCACCTCCACCACCTCAAGCTGTCAAGGGGAACAGATATAAACAGCTATATAAGTTCTCCCTTCCATTAGAATGTTGGTTCTTTGAGAACAGGAGCTGTCTTGCTTTCCCATTTGAATCTAAAGCTTTAACTTTCAATCAGTGGTTTGGCATTTAAATCTCTTCACAGCCTATTATCTCCAGTCTTATTACACATTACTCTCCTCCATGCACTCTACAATTTAGCTATATTTCTAGACCTACTTGCTGTTTCTTACACACAATCTTCTATCTCCCATCTCCACTAGTCAGTCAGTCAACATGTATTTATTAAACATTTAACACAAGCCAGGCACTATGCTAAGCACTGGGGATACAAATATAAAAGGGGGAAAATATAGTCCTTATAGTCCCTGCCCTCAAATTTATATCCTAATATGGGGGGGTGGGGGTGGGATAGGGACACATAAATGGGAAGCCAAAAGTAGAAAATGGTGAAGAGTAGATACCTAAGTCCAAAGAAATCAGGGATTATCTCCAGTCTTATTACACATTACTCTCCTCCATGCACTCTACAATTTAGCTATATTTCTAGACCTACTTGCTGTTTCTTACACACAATCTTCTATCTCCCATCTCCACTAGTCAGTCAGTCAACATGTATTTATTAAACATTTAACACAAGCCAGGCACTATGCTAAGCACTGGGGATACAAATATAAAAGGGGGAAAATATAGTCCTTATAGTCCCTGCCCTCAAATTTATATTCTAATATGGGGGGGTGGGGGTGGGATAGGGACACATAAATGGGAAGCCAAAAGTAGAAAATGGTGAAGAGTAGATACCTAAGTCCAAAGAAATCAGGGATGGCTGGTCTGAAACCCCTCCCCAGAATAAAGATCCCGGGAAGAACTCACTAATGGGAAAAGGGGTCTGAAGGAGCAGTCTGGAGGTAGCTAAGGTATGATGGCTAAATCTGGAGAAATGTCTAAGGTTGTCTGTCAGCTGCTCCCCTGCCTGGAATGCTCTCCCTACTCACCTGTCTCCTAGAAACCTCTGGCTTCCTTAAAGACTCAGTTCAAATCATCTTCAAAAGTCGTTTTCTGATTCCCCCTCAAGTCCCCTAGGGACTACAGCCTTCCACTCTAAGGATATGCTTTTAATCTAGTATGTTCTAATTTATTTGAGTTGTTTCTATTAGAAGTTCCTTGAGGAGAGGGACTGGTTTTGCCATCTTTTTCTCACCAATGCTTAACACCATACCTAGAACACAGTAAATGCTTAATAAACACTTGATTGTTCTTTGTTCTCCTCTCCACATCTATTTTTCTTCCTCCTGACTCATAAAGTGATCCCCTTCCAAGTAAGTAATGTCTTTATTCTCTCTGTTGTTCAGTCATTTCAGTCATGTCTGACTCTCCATTTGGATTTTCTTGACAAAGATACTGGAGTGATTGCCATTTTCTTCTCCAACTCATTTTTCAGATGAGGAACTAAGACATATAGGGTTAAGTGACTTGCCCAGGGTCACACAATAAACATTGGCATTTCTGACTTCATACCTAGCACTCTATTCACCATGCCAACTAGATGCTTTTTCTCTTTATGCCTATCTAGAAGTTTGTTGTCACTGCTGATATCTTTATCATGTATTATTTTGAATTACAGTTGTAAAACCAGTGGTCATGGGTTTCCCTTGTGGAGAATGTTTTTGCTCACTTCCTTTAGGCCTTGTATTTGCCTCAGGAAATTTAATCAGCTGATATCTTGTTATGGCAATCAATTCAAGTTTTAGACTTAGGTAATAGCCTCTCAAGTCCAGGTGGTCACTTCTACTGCTTTATGGAATTTAACATAATAGAGTTACAGTCACAATAGCTCAGAGTTCAAAGCTAGCAAAATTCCAGACATTTAGGCTGAGATTAGGCTATCTGTCCTAATTTAGGTGTAACTTGATTTTCTCATCACAAGATGTTTTTTATGGTCTGAAAGTCATTTAATTTTGTCCAACTAAAAGCTTGTCAACACCAAGTTAACACTTTATTTGACTTCTAGTCTAAGTCTTCAGTAATGAAATGGAGGTGGAGGTAGAATCCCACCCTCACATACTCAATATTTACTTGCCTGTAAACTGTTAAGAGAGGGAGTAATTGAGTAATTGAGATTCTCAGTAAGAGCGGAAAATCACGATCTTTGCACTTGGGGGACAGCAGAGAAAAAATAAACAGCCCTCTTCTCAGAACTTAACCTTACACTAGGAAGAAACAAATACATAAATAAGTAAATAGTCTTGTATGTGTATGTAGGGGAAGGCAATTCCATGCTTGGGGGTATGGGGGAAGGGGCCAGAAACTTCCAGGGGCGGGGGTGGGAGGTGGCAGGGCGGGGGCAAGGAGGTTGACTGAATGTCATTTAGAAGAAACAATAGAATCCAGAGTCTGAAAAGGAGTAATGTGAAATCAGTCTGGAATTAGATCTAGATGGAGTTACATTAAAAAGGGCTTTAAATGCCAATCTGTAGTTTCTCCAGGAGGCAACAGGGAAAGTTTCTGGAGGTCAGACCAAAGCTTCGGGAATGTCAGTTTGGAAGCTTGTGAGGAACGCGTCAGGAGCTGGAGAAAACTTGCTTGTATAGTCTTGACTTGCGGAAGGAGAGATCAATTAAGGAGACTATGGCAATAATGCAGGGACGGTGACCCAGAGAATGGAAAGGGACACACTAAAAGCGGGTCCTCCACCTCCGACCCCTCCAGCCCCAAATGCGGCGTCCGGCCTTCCCACGCCCAGGCCGGCCTGCCCCTCCCCCGCGCGCTCCGAGGTCCCCAAGGGCCCACCCTTCCTCTGAAACCAGGCCTGGGGTAGAGGTGGCTGCAAAGTCACGCCCTAGGGTGAAGTCGAAGGAAAAACTAGTTAATCCGCCCGCCCCTAAACATTCAAAACCCTCGAAGGAGGGGAGGGAGATGTCGCAACGCCCCGGAGGAGGCCTGAGTCCAGCTACTCTGCCCGCTCGCTCCCTTAGCTCGAGCGCCTGCGCACCACCCCCGCGGCCTTCCCCCACCCCACGGTTCCCCTCCCCCCTGCCTCCCCTCCTCCCACCAGTTCGGACCGCACCCTCGCGCCTGCGCCCTGCCCGCACTGGGGCTGCGGTAGCCATGCTGAACCTGGACTGGGAGGAGAGATGGGGGGAGTGCGACAGCCGCTGGAAAGAAAGCCAGCTTGGGAGAGGAGACTGTAGCAGGACCGTGGGGTTGGGTCCGGGGTACGGCGAGCCCCAGGCCTTTACGCGCACCCCTAGAAAACCTACGGAAAACTTGCCCGGATGACTGGGGGGGGGGTGACGGCACGTGACCTGCCTTGACCAATCCCAGCACTGCTGACGTGGCCGCGCGGCCCCGAAACTCTTTCCCCCCCCCAGGAAGGGAGGGGCCGGGGGTGCCGCCCCCCCCACCGCTGCAGTTTCCGGGGGGGTGACACCCCGGATTACACCCTCCCCCCCACACCGAGCCGAGGGGAGCAGCAGAGCCCCCGCGGGAGGGTAGCCGGAGCCAGGTGAGAGGGGCCTTCTTTGGGAGGGGGAATGTCAATCATCCATGTTTTCAGCCAATAGTTAGGGTGGTGGAGTGGGGTCCTGGGGTTTGGCAAGGGGGTCGTGTGGGGGGCGGAATATTGTCAATCAAGCATTTTGCAACCAATGGGAGTTGATAGAGGGTGGGGTCGGTACTGGGGTAAGGGGGCCCCCAGTAGTGGGGGAGGGGAAGCGTCCAACCACCCGCTTTTCTGCCAATGAGAGGATTGGGGGTTACGGGTGTGAGTGACCCCCCCCCATCGTCCCCTAGGGGTGCAGGAAGCAAGAGCCAGGTGAGAACGGGCGTATTTGAGGGGAGGAGGGGGGATTTAATGGACTGGGGGAGTGAGGATGGTGCTTGCTGCCCATCCCTACTGAGGGTGTGATGTTTTTAAAATGCCTTTTGGTTTGGAATGATCCAGGGGAACCAGCCTGCGAGGTGCAGTTGTGTTTAGATGCAGGTTTCCCCCTTTCCCTTTTCCTAACCCTTGGGAGGGAAGGGAGGGTCACAGTGCTCCCATTGTGTCAGTGATATTGGGAAGTTATCACATGGCTGTTGAGGAGGTTATGCTTCGCGTCACTTATCAGAATTCGGCTGTGCATTCACGTGTATGCGGCCTGAGGGGCGCAGTGCGCCCCCTTTCCCCCCGCGGCGCAAAACGCTGTTCGTCTTACGTGTAGTTTGGCGGGGAGGGAGAGAGTGAGCCAGGAGCCCGGGGTCTGTAAAAGGGCCGACCAGGAGCTTCAAGGTCGAGGCTGGGGAAGAGAGAACGTGAAGTGGGGCCCGGGGTGGGGACGGGACCGGAGTTGCAATGCAGGAGGCTTCGTTTTACCCTCATCTTTGTCTAGTTTCACCCTCTAATGCCCCAGTTAGGCCTTTCCCGGAACGCGCTGCTGCGTAAGGAGAATTTTCTTTTCCAAAAGTATTTCGCAGCTGCTTTGGCTTAGCTTGTGACTCAGAAGCCCGGGAGGGGCTGGGGAAGGAGGGGAGGGATCTGGTGAGAGTGATTTTCCGGAATCGAGGAAAGGGGGAAGGGTGTTCTTTGTCCTCTTCTCTCTTGCCAGGGCCTCGTGCTTCTCCTCCACCTTCCGGGCGGGCCCCTCCATAGGCCTCTGACTGCTTGGTGCGGGGCCCAGGGAGGGAGGCACCGCAGCAGGAGGGGGAAGGGAGGAAGCCTGGCAAAGTTGCTGTGTCACGGCTGCAGCGAGGGGCGGGGGAGCATCTAGGCCCGAGTGTGGGAATGAGGTGCGCTCCTCCCAGCTTCCCTTCCCCAGCCGCCATACCGGCCCAGGGCTGCCCCTGTTTTCGGTCAATGAGGAAAAAGGAGGCCGCTGACCAGCAGCCGTCTTAAGCCCAGGCCGAACTCCGTGTTAGCCCTTGACCAACTCCCGTAACCTACAGCTTTCAGGAGGGCAGAGGGGACAAAACTGGGCACCCCCGCCTCATTTACAGTCCAGGAAAGTCAGCGAAAAGGAGCCCCCCAAAAAGCCTCCGCCGGGGCGGGGGGGAGAGGATTATAAGGACGGCTCCTGGCCTCGTGGTGGGGCTAAATTTTATCTGTGGAGAGGGAGCTTAAGGAATGGCGGACAAGGTCGGCCTCGGGAGTCTCATGGTTGTCATTTAACTCGGTTTCGGCCTGACTTTTCGGACGCGCAGCTTGTAGCAGTGGCTGGTCAGTCTGCCAGGCCGGTGCAGTGTGGAGTTTCGTTGAATTCTGAACATTTTTGTTCCAGGCTCGCTTCACCGCACGAGGAAGGGAGGGCTGTGTGAAGCTTAGTCTGAAGGCAGGAGCGGGAGCGCCAGTGCTGCCAAACAGGGTTTTAATTTGCGTGGGGGATGGTGTGCCTTTGAGGGTTGGTTTTTAAGTTAGGGTCTTTGTAACAGGAAGGAGAAGCAGTAACTGTGAGGAATAGATATCTAGAAGGTGTCCATCGGGGGGAGGACGGGGCCCCTCACGGGCGTGTTCCGAGGACACAAAAGCAGGCCCTGCTCTGCTGCTTTCTAAGATGGCGTCTCCTTCTTCCCCTATTGCAGGGACCCAACTGCAGCAGCTGGAACGTCTTGGAGAACAACAACCAGCCGCCGCGTCCAACTGCCACGCCCCCGCCCGGGCGCAAGACCAACGACGCCCACGTGGCCCCTATCCCAGTTCCCCCCCCATTGCCCATCGCCCGCTCAGCCAGCCAATAAGAGAGCAACGAATGGCACTACCCGCCCCGCCTTCACCAATCGCCTGGCTTGCCAGACAGATTTGGAGGAGAGGAAGACGACGGCCGGAAGGGAAGGAGCTGTGGGTGTGGGAGACCCCGCTGCTCTGGTATACCCTCCCTTCCCCCCACTTTCCTCCCGCTCTTGGGTCTCCGGACCATCGTACAGCCTATTGGCGCCTGCAGTGGGCGGGCTGTGACTCCCTTATGGGCCAATGTAGCGAAGCTCTGCCTGGTGACTGAAACTGAGGAGGCAGGCCAGTGATGTCATTACTGTAGCCCACCAATGGGGAAGTCGCCCGCGGAGGGGCGGGCTTCTAGGCTTCCCCAACCCCCGTGCGTGTGCGCGCTGGCCAGAGGGGAAGTCGCGAGCACGGCGGTGAGCGGGAGCTGCGGAGCTCCGCCCTCTTCCCCACCCCCCCCGCCCCCGACTATATATAAAGGGCCAGCGCGGAGCTCGGCGGCGCCATTTCGCGCTGGAGCAGAGCGGCTTGTAGAGTGGGGGTGGAGGATCGGGCCCAAAGCTACAGGGGCGGCAAATCTCAGGAGTTCGCCATTACAATCCACATCCATCCTTTCGGAGATGTCCCTTGGTCTGGCCTGGGACCAACCTTGGCGAGTACTGCAGACCCCATAGAGACCTTCCGAGCTAGCCTTTCTTGGGCCCCGCCCAAAGCGCCGGGCCTGTCTGCCGCGCCATCCCGCCCCCTCCTCCGCCCTTAAGAGATCAAAGATGGAGGCGTCGGCGCTCTAATCTGCACTCTCCGGTCTATCCGCTGCCATCCGACCCCAGAACCGGCCTTTAGGCGCTTCAGTCAGCCCTAGCAGAAAGTAAGAGACTCGGACGAGCTGCTTCAGGTCGTATTTAATTGTCAGTGGTCGAAATTTGGGCTCTGTGGCCGGGTCCGAAGACGCTCCCGCTCCGACCCCTAGCTCGCTCGCCCTGACTCTGGGCCGCCGCCATTTTCTAACCGGCCGCCGCCTGAGCAGCGCGCCGTGGCGCTGAGGCCTCCCCTAGGTGCTGCGGACAGGGCCGTACACTGGTGCCCGACCGTCCGGGGGCGGGGGGAGCTCCCCGGGGGGGCCGAGAAGAGCCGGCCCCCCCTCCTGGGTTATGCGGGGCACGGCCGGACTGGGGCAGAGGGGACCCGAGGCCACCCGGACTTGCTGCGGCTAAGGACGGTGCGGAGCCCCGGACAGCCAGGATGCTGCAGAACGTGACCCCCCACAGCAAGTACGTCTTCCGCGGGTGTGGGGCCGCGCGGTTAGGTTCTGGCGGGGTGGGGGCGGTTTGTGGAGAGGTGGCTGCACACTGTTTGGTAGAGCGGGGCTGGCCCAGTTGGGCTCCGAAGCCTGGGGTGAGAGAATTGGGGCTTTTGTGTTTCCCCCGGGTGCATGCTGTCTGGTCTGAGGCCTGGCTGTGGGGGTGTGGTGGGATGAGTTGCTTCAGTGGCACATTGACAGGTGGGAGTTGGGAGTCAGCTGGTTCTTAGTGGTTCCTGTGTATTGGCCGAGATCCTAACTGGTTCAGTGTTAGGCTCTGGCATCTTGGGTTGTGTAGGGTTGCCATGGTGATGGTGCTGCGGGAGCAGACAGTGGGACTTGTTGGGTATGTTGGGGTGGGGAGGCATACGATATATTTTTTAAGTGGAAATAGTTTATTGTGGTGATTTCCTTCTACACATCCTTTCCTTCCAAATAAAGGTTCGAAATCATAGGGTGTTCTTTCTTCTTGATTATTTTGGTGGGTCTAAAACGTAGTTGGATTAAGTAATTCCCAGGGAGAAGGGTGGAATAAAGGACTGCACCACTTGCCCCAGCTGTGTGGGTTGTAAACAATTACAGTCAACAAGCATCATAAGTACCTACCATGTGTCAGGCACTGTGCTAAATTCTGGAGGTAAAAAAATCACATCATTTCACAGTGTAATTGGGAAGATAACATGCAAGATAGCTGTTTATAAACAAGGTATTTTACTGCTAAAATAGGAAATAATAGCGAAAAGATACACAACTAGGTCAGCCATTTTCAGCTATTGTCTAGCCTTGGACTAAATTGGGGTCTACCAACATTAGCTTAACTGTTGACCAACTTTTGTTCACAAAAGAGACAAGAGTCTGTGTCATACCCCTATGGGTTAGTGTGTTTTGGAAGCAGTAATCGAAGAAGGACTTTTGCTGACCTTGGCTTTATTTTATCTTATTTTTTAAACCTTTTGTGGGGGGGATTGAAGTTTTATGCTGCTTGGCTGCAGCTAGGCTGTTAGGGTAACAAACACAATGAAACAATTTGTTTCTAAGCTAGTTTTTCTTAAGGGGTTTTGGGCTTCTTCCCCACCACAACCTGTGGAAAGGTAAACTTTGCACTTCAAGGAGGTGGCAGTTTTTTCCCCCAGCAAGAATAACAAACAGTACAAATTTTCTTTTAGGACCCTGCCTTTTTATCTCATGAAGCTTTGGGGGGGGGGGGGGCGCCCCGGGCCTCAATCCAAATAATCATACCATTATCCATTCAAAACAAATGAGAATATTTGTAAAGCCTTTAGTGTACAGTGCCTGGTACATAGTAGGCACTATATAAATGCATGTTCCCCTTTCCCCACGACTCTAGCAGGTTTATCCTCAAATGGGAATAGGCTATTGGTCTACCCTGGTGCTTTCAGACTCAGAATTGAAATGCATTTACGGTTCCTTTCACTCACCTCAACCTTTTCTCCTTCAGGCTCCCTGGGGAAGGGAATGCAGGCCTATTGGGCCTGGGCCCTGAGGCAGCCGCCCCAGGGAAGCGGATCCGGAAGCCTTCTCTGTTGTATGAGGGATTTGAGAGCCCAACTATGGCCTCAGTGCCTGCTTTGCATCTTCCCCCTGCCAATCCACCACCCCCTGAAGTATCTAATCCCAAGAAGCCCGGTCGGGTCACTAACCAGTTGCAGTACTTACACAAGGTGGTGATGAAAGCCCTGTGGAAGCATCAGTTTGCCTGGCCATTCCGGCAGCCAGTAGACGCCGTCAAACTGGGCCTGCCGGTGAGTAGAGGGTACCTGGGATGAGGGGAAAGTGGGGCAAGGTGGGGAGGATCATTATGTATGAATGGGGGGAATGCTAGAGCAGGTGCTGCGGCCCCCAAGGGTATTTAATCAATTTCCCATGCTAGGTAGACAGATTTCTCCCAAAATCTATTGTTTGGGATCAGTTCAGATCCTTCTTTGCCTTAGAGTACTTCTCTTTCCCTTTGATCATTCCCAGCATATCTCCTCACATGTCCCTCCCTCCCTAACTTATTATGACCTGGCTCCCTTTTGCAGATTGCTGTCTGGGGTTGGGAGAGGACCACGGTGGCTAATATCCTTAGCTTCTTCCTACCCCTCATGCTGCCCACGGAATAGCCAGCCCCAGAGGTAATGTCACAGAGCTCCCAGAAAGGGATGGGAATAAAGGGTGGTTATAGGGGAGAGATAGGAAACTCCATGGAGGTAAAAACCTCAGCTTTGAGTTATTAGCACCATTTTTCAAGTCCCAGTTTTTCTCCTTATAGTTTGGGGGTGGGGGCCGCAGTTTGGGGAGAGGGCCTGTGAGCCCTTCAAAGCGTAGGGTGTGAGTGTGAATATAGAAAGGTGAGAAGTAAGGATCAGTTTAATTCTGGGGTGTGTGGTCTTTCTTCCCCTAGGACTACCACAAGATCATCAAGCAACCCATGGACATGGGAACCATAAAACGACGCTTGGAAAACAATTATTATTGGTTGGCCTCTGAGTGTATGCAAGATTTCAATACCATGTTCACCAACTGCTACATTTACAACAAGGTGGGCACACTTCCACTGATGTTATACCACCAGGTATTGTCAGCCCCACTCCAGGCTGACTTGTGAAGTTATTGCCACCAGCTGTGCTTTACTAGGAAGGTTGAACTCGTATGGGTGAACCCTCGAATTGGGAGCAAGGGTTTGTTCTCTTCCTTTTCTGCCCCCTTCAGGATGCGCCTCATGTTCTTATTCCTCCTTAGTTCATGAAAATCCTGTTTTAGCATCCTCTATTAAATTTAACTATCGAGGTAAGAGACCTGGACCTGTGTACACACCATAGCAATGAGTGTAGAATCATTTGGACTAACACCTTCTTACAATGAAGAAAGACACTGAAAAATAAAGTGCCCTGCCCAGAGCCTCTGTCTGCTAGGACCCAGGTCTAAACTACATAATGCTTTTTCTTTGTTTAATGTGTAATATCAGTGAACTCACAATGGCCTTTTCAGAACAGTGGCTAATACTTTCAGTTGGCATAAATAGGTGTTATTAAATCTAGGCAACCTTTTACAATGGAGGAAATTTTCTCCGTGAAGTTGCCACACAATTTGTTATTGTTTTGGTCATTTGCATTCTGTAGTTTTTGTCTTTTAGTGGAATTACCTTAGCCAAGTGACAAGGAAAGCATCTGAGGGACTTAAATAGTTCCATAGGCCTGGAGCTCTTTCTAAGGAGGGAACTTTTTTTTGCTTTTTTTTTTTGGAGGGCAATTGGGGTTAAGTGACTTGCCCAAGGTCACATGACTAGGTTTTTTTTGTGTGTGTGCTGAGTATCTGAGGCAGGAGGGAAATTTCTATTCCCCCTAGCAACTAACTGAATTGGTGTTTTCCCCAATAGCCCACAGATGACATAGTACTGATGGCACAGACACTAGAGAAGATCTTTTTGCAGAAAGTGGCACTGATGCCATCTGAAGAACAGGAACTGGTGGTGACCATTCCCAAGAATAGCCACAAGAAGGGGGCAAAGCTGGCAGGTAACACAGTTTGGTGGGTTGGGCCCCAGCTTCACTGAGGGGTGGGACTGGGTCCAAGAGAGAAACTTAATAAAATGTCATCTGCCTTTTTTTTTTTTTAATCCACCAGCACTTCAGAGCAGCCTCACCAATGCCCACCAGGTGCCTGCTGTCTCTTCTTTGTCTCACACACCTTTGTATTCCCCATCACCTGAGATTCCCACCACTGTCCTGAACATTCCCCATGGCTCAGTCATCTCTTCTCCTCTTCTCAAATCTCTGCACTCCGCTGGCACCCCTTTGCTGGCAGTTTCTGCAGCACCTACTGCCCAGCCACTCACCAAGGTGAGATTCTTCAGATTTCTTATTAGGAGTAATAAGAAGTAAGGCATGGTGCAGGAATACCCAGGCTACATCTGATTTGTCCTTTTATCTGCAGAAGAAAGGAGTGAAGCGGAAAGCAGACACAACCACACCCACACCAACAGCTATCCTGGCTCCTGGTTCCCCAGCCAGTCCCCCTGGAGGTGGCCCAGAACCCAAAGCAGCCCGGCTGCCCCCCACACGCCGGGAAAGTGGCCGTCCCATCAAGCCCCCACGAAAGGACTTGCCAGACTCCCAGCAGCAGCACCAGAGCTCCAAGAAAGGGAAGCTCTCAGAGCAGCTGAAGCACTGCAATGGCATTCTGAAAGAGCTCCTTTCCAAAAAGCATGCTGCTTACGCCTGGCCTTTCTATAAGCCCGTGGATGCTTCAGCTCTCGGCCTGCATGACTACCATGACATTATTAAGCACCCCATGGACCTCAGCACTGTCAAGGTACCCATTTTAGGGGATGATTTGGAATCCTCAGATCTTTGGCTCTCAGTCTCAACAATTAGGTTTTTATGTCTGCATTCCCTGCCCAGAAACTTAGGAAAGCACAGAGTGTAAGAATTTGTGTTTTTGTGACAGAAGTATCCTGTGGTTTGAAACATTGCTGGTTTACTCTTTGGTTTTAAGAGAGAACTTCCTTTTTTACTAATAGTGCAGCATGTCCTTTGTTTGGAGAAAATAGGAAGAGAAATGATGTAATAGGGGGATAGTTAGCTGTCTTAGTCCCTTTTTGCAAGTTTTCTTTCTGGCTGCAATGTTGACAGCCCTCAGCCAGCCTAGATCCTTAAATATGATTGGACCTAAAGATCTTATAAGGAAATCTGTCTTGAGGACGAGAGTTGAGGCTGCTTTTATTGTGTTGTATCTGTGATCCAGGGAGGAAAAAATATGATTTCTTCCTAGTTGAAGTCCTTGGGGATTCTTTGATACAGTTTTTTTTTTCATAGCGAAAGATGGAGAACAGAGATTACCGGGATGCTCAAGAGTTTGCAGCGGACGTTCGGCTTATGTTTTCCAACTGTTACAAATATAATCCTCCTGACCATGACGTTGTTGCCATGGCAAGAAAGCTACAGGTAAGGTGTGAAGGGTGTGAACATGGGTAGGCAGGAGAGTTTGCTTGTTCTTCCCACAGAAGCTTTTCATAGCAGAAGAGGGATGTGATCATGTTTGATGGATGGGTTTGGGGGGCTGAAGGCGCTACCTACTCCCCTACTAGGGTATGTTTATCTTTGTTTCCAGGATGTGTTTGAGTTCCGATATGCCAAGATGCCTGATGAACCATTGGAGCCAGGACCCTTGCCTGCCTCAACTGTTCTGCCTCCTGGCTTAGCTAAATCATCTTCTGAGTCCTCAAGTGAGGAGAGTAGTAGTGAAAGTTCCTCAGAAGAGGAGGAAGAGGAAGAGGAGGAGGAAGAAGAAGAAACTGAAAGCTCTGACTCAGAGGAAGAGAGAGCCAACAGGTTGGCTGAACTACAAGAACAGGTATGGTGCGTCCCTGTCAGTTTCTTGTGGGGCAGAAGCTGTGTTCCCTTTCCTTGATCCCACCCTAATATTAATCAGTATAGTAATGGTTTTTTTCTCCTGGATCTTTTTTCCTTCCATCAGCTCCGGGCAGTACATGAGCAATTGGCTGCCCTGTCCCAAGGGCCAATTTCCAAGCCTAAACGAAAACGAGAAAAGAAGGAAAAGAAGAAGAAGCGGAAGGCAGAAAAGCATCGGGGGCGAGCAGGAATGGATGAGGATGACAAGGGCCCCCGGCTGCCTCGCCCAGCACCGCCCAGGAAATCCTCCAAGAAGTCGGGTGGCGGCAGTGGCGCTACAGGGACAGCAGGGCCTCCTGGCTTTGGTCTTTCTGGAAGTGGCACCCCCAGGTGAGGCTTAAGGTAGAACATTAGCCATTGGTTAGGATTCAGAGGTGATATCTCTGTGGTTGTGGCTGCACGTTCACATCCCTGTCTTTTGTCTGTTTCCCACCTACATCCTGTTCAATTACCCTCCAGGTGGTAAGTTTTTGTTTTTGGGGTGAAGAGGATACTTAGGCTGCTGGTGTTAGGGTGAATAGTTAAGTATGGTTCTCTTCTTGGCATTAATGCGCTTTGTTTCCTCTGTCACTCTCTAGGCCCCCAAAGAAGGCGATGAAGACAGCTCCACCACCACCAGCTGCTGCCTATGACTCAGAGGAAGAGGAGGAGAGCCGGCCAATGAGTTATGATGAGAAAAGACAGCTGAGTTTGGACATCAATAAGTTACCTGGAGAGAAGCTAGGCCGTGTGGTCCACATCATCCAGGCCCGAGAGCCCTCTCTTCGGGACTCAAACCCTGAGGAGATTGAGATTGATTTTGAGACTCTCAAACCATCCACACTTAGAGAACTTGAGCGTTACGTTCTTTCCTGTTTGCGCAAGAAGCCGAGGAAACCCTACAGTGAGTATTGTATTCCTGAGTACTGTGGACTGAGAAGGGCTGCTGGTGAGGGCACTCCTGTCGAGCCTGTTGGGTTGGGAATGCGTCGAGTAACAGGAGGAGAGATGTGGAGATGTGTGTAACTTCTTACTCTGCCTCTAGCCATCAAAAAGCCTGTGGGAAAGACGAAGGAGGAGCTGGCTCTGGAGAAGAAGAGAGAGCTGGAGAAGAGGCTGCAGGATGTGAGTGGGCAGCTCAATTCTACCAAGAAGCCCCCCAAGAAGGGTGAGTCCAGACCCCAAGCAGGAGGAGAGGAGAGGAGTGCTAGCTACATGGTGTATTTCAGATTCTGACATCTCTGTTGGGCCCTCCCTCATCCCTATATTGCTTTTCTTAATACAGCAAGTGAGAAAGTGGAGTCAGCGCAGCAGGTGGCAGTGTCACGACTCAGTGCCTCAAGTTCCAGCTCTGACTCCAGCTCATCATCATCCTCATCTTCCTCTTCTGATACCAGTGACTCCGACTCAGGCTAAGGGGCCAGGCAGCAATGGGGCAGGAGGCTCTGCAGGACCGGATTCCCCTAGCCCTCTCCAGAGGTTCCCTCTACTTGGAATCCCCCCTCACCCCATTTCCCCTGTGTGGGAGAGCTGGCTCTGCAAGGTGGGGAGGGATACATGGACAGTTCCCCATTGAGGGACTCAAGGGATAGGAGGAAGGGGATTCCCCTTGGGCTTGAAGCTCCCTACTTAAAATAGACTGAAGTGGGGGGGGGGAAGGGGTCTTGGGTAGGTATAAGGTCGGGCTAAAGCCTGAGGCCACAGCTACCAGCTCCCCACTCCCCTCCAAGGGCCCTGTTTTCTGAAGTTGTTTGTTTTAATTTATTTTAAATGGTGCAGGGTTGGGGGAGGTGGGGCTGGGGGGCCCCCTAGACTGGGGAGGGAAGGAGGGGGAGCTTTTTTGTTTGTTTGTTTTGGTTTTGTTTTTTGGTTTTTGTTTTTTTTTTTTACGTTGACTTTTTTTTTCTACCTATCCCTACATCCCACTCTGTTGGGGCCCTTGGGGGTCATACCTTCTCTGTCTCCCCAAGAGGCTTTTTGAGCTAAGTCCTCTCCTTTTTTTCGTGTGTCTGTTGATTCTAACTTGTAAATAAAGAAAATACTATTCAAGTTGAAAAGGTGCAGTCTGGGCTTTGTGTCTCTTCTTCCCCACCCCTACATCCACCTGTGTAGTTAAGCCCTTATCCCTGTTCTGTGCCCATTGCTGAAATACTGCTAGCCTAGATCAGATTAGGTGCTAGGGAAGGTTTAGGAGAGCTTCACATTTAAGGAACAGATAATGGGATCGTAAGATTTTGGAAGATTTTTATTTCTCACCAAACACATAGATATGTAATCTTTGGGTAATTTTTTTAAAATTTTGTAATTTTTTAAAAGGTATCTGAATAAGAAATTAGAAAAAACTTCACTTTATTTCTTGGTTTATTAGACATTAGTCCACAAGCTTTAAAAAATATCACTTAAGGGTGAAGGTGCTATAGGAAGAGATTAATCTCATTCGCATTTTAGGGTTGGGCCAGTTAAGGAAGGGAATCCACCAACATTACACAGATCTATATTGTGAACAAGTTTAGGATTTTAACCTAGGTTTCTTAAAAGTCTGGCAGGGTAAAAATATACTTCATTAAGTATAAGTAGTACCAGTTATTTCCAACTGTGTTCCTTCATCATTTATAGTTCATTGACAACCTTTGAAAAAATAAAGAGTAAGACCTATGATTGCCAAGCCCATGGGTTTGGTGGGGTAAGGTTGGTGAGGATAATAAAATGAAGCAGGGAAGAACTTGCAGGATTTGAGGAGGGAGTGATCTCAATTTTCTTGGCCACTGTTTCTGTCCTCTAATCCATTGTCCACTTGGCTTATCCCTGAAATCCATCCTTTGAGATCTATTACGTATGATTTTTGACTTCCAGGAAAGTAGTCTTAGAGCAAGGCTGGACCCTGATGCTGGGGGAGAAGGATAGTTCTAAGATTGGGACCACATTCTGACACTGCCTTGGTGGCCACCAAGATTCCCACTTTAAGGATAGTAAACTAGGGCTCAGACAACTAATACATAGTGTGGGGTCAGAAATAAGCTATGCCACAAGTGTAGGGGCCTGAAGACAAAACGTCAGTTTAAAATGTGAGATAGAGGGTGGTTAGATGGTGCAGTGAATAGAGCACCAGCCCTGGAGTCAGGAGGACTCCAGTTCAAATTTGGCCACAGACACAACAAAAACTAGCCATGTGATCTTGGGCAAGTCACTTTAACACCAATTGCCCTGCTCTTCCCCTTCAAAAAAAAAATGCAGTGAGATAATGTGGGCATTGGTTTTATTGGACTTAATGCATTTCATTTTAGGTCTTTGTACTTTGGATAGGAGGGAGGTAAGAGAAAAACAACTTGAAAATACATATAAGAAAATTATTTTTTAAATGGGCCAGCAGGGCAGCCTCTATATCCCAGTCTTCTAAGTCATTTGTTCATTCAAATCAGTTGCCTAATATCATGCACTGTGCCACAGTAGAGGGATGTCAGGATAGTATGTAAGGACATAGGAATATAAGGGCAGTCTCTAGTCTAAAATCATGTAATCTGGTAGGAAGGATAAACATTCCAATGTGTTCCAATTGCATAAAAAGGTATTGACAAGGGCTATAAAACTGCATACTCTTTGACCCAGCAATACCACTTATAGGTCAGTATCCCAAAGAGATAATAAAAATGGGAAAAGGACCCACACGTACCAAAATATTTATAGGAGCTCCTTTTGTGGTGGCCAAGAATTGGAAATGGAGGGAAATGGCTGAACAAGTTGTAATGGAATGCTATCATTCCATAAAAAATGAGAACGCAGACTACAAAAAAACCTGGAAAGACATGAACTGACATGAGTGAAGTGAGCTGAGCCAGGAGAACACTGTACCCGATAACAGCAACATTGTTTGATGCCTAACCTTGATATGACTTAGCTCTTCTCAGCAATGCAAGGATCTAAGACAACTCCAAAAGACTCATGATGGAAAATGCCATCCACATCCAGAAAAAGAACTACGGAGGCTGAATACTAAAAGCATTGCTCTCTTTTGTTTATTTCTTCATTCCCATGGTTCCTCCCAGTGTGTCTAATTCTTTGCAATATGACTAATGTGAAAATATGTTTAATATGAATGTATAAGTAGAACCTATATCAAATTGCATGCCGTCTTGGGGAGGGGGAAGAAGAAGGCAGAGAACATTTAGAATTCAAAATCTTGTGGAAGTGAGAGTTGAAAACTAAAAAAATAAATTATTTTTTAAAATGTAAAAAAAATAAATTGAGGAGGTTGAATCTAGATAATCTCAAAAAGGACTTTTTTTTAAATTAAACAAATGCTTTATTCTGGTTTACATCATTCATTTCCACCAGATTATGAGTTACATTTTTCCCCCATTTTTTCCCTACCCACCACCCCAGAATAGCAGTCCCACCAGATATCCCCTCATCCAATCTGCTCTCTCCCATATCTTCTCCCATACCCCCGTCGACTTTGCCATTAGGGCAAGGTGAATCTCTGAGCCCCAATGCCTGGACATCTTATGAAATATTTAATTTTAAAACTTCGATTTTCAGATCCATTCCCTTTCTCCCGTTACCCTCCCTCTGAGAAGATAAGCAATTCAGTATGTTTTGTACATGTATATCTATGCAAAACATTACCATAGTAGATATATTGTAAAAGACTGCTTATATTTCCCTCCCACCTGTCTCACCTCCCACCTGGTCCATTCCCTACTTTGATCCTGTCCCTCTTTGATAGTGGGTACTTCTAACCTCCCCTCTCCCCAGAATGCCCTCCCCTCAATCATCCCCCCTCTCATCCCCCTTTCCCCTACTCAGGAGAGTGAGTGAGGGTAAGATATCCATTTAGTATGTATGTGATTCTCTCCTTGAGCCAACTTCAATGAGAATATGCTTTGGCCTTTTTGCCTTCCTGTTCTTCCCCTCCCCTGCAACTACTTCCCCTTGCCTCTTCTACATGAGATAGTTTGCCCTACCCTGCCTCTCTCCATCTCCTCTTGCCACTTTCCTCTCTCACCTCTTGACTTCACCCCTTAAGAATCATCCCTTCCTTGGGGCGGCTAGGTGGTGCAGCGAGCAGAGAGCCAGCCCCGGAGCCAGAAGGACCAGAGCTCGGATCCGGCCCCAGACACCCAACACACAAACAAAAACCCAGCCACGTGAACCTGGGCAAGTCACCCAACCCCAATTGCCCTCCAAAAAAAAATAATCATCCCTTCCCATCAAATTTAACCTGTGCCCTCTATCCATGTATACCTGTGAACATATGCCATGTACCCTTCTTCAATTATTTTCATAATGAGAAAGGTTTCATCAAACACAGTTATTGTTTTTCTATGTAGGAATGTAAATAGTCCAACTTTGATAAGTTCCTTTTGATTTCTTTTCCTTGATTGCCTTCTCAAGCATCTCTTGCTTCTTGTGTCTGAATGTCAAATTTTCTATTCAACTCTGGTTTTTTCACCAAGAATGCTTGAAAGTCCTCTATTCCACTGAATGACCATATTTTCCCCTGAAACAAGATACTCAGTTTTGCTGGGTAGGTGACCCTTGGGTTCATTCCCACTAATTTTGCCCTCTGGAATATCATATTTCATGCCCTTCTATCCCTCAGTGTAGAAGCTGCCAGGTTCTGTGCCATTCTGATTGTGTTTCCACAATATTGAAATTGTTTCTTCCTGGCTGCTTGTAGTATTTTCTCCTTGATCTGGGGATTCTAGAACCTGGCTATAATATGCCTGGGAGTTTTCTTTTGGGGATCTTTTTCAGGAGGTGATCTGTGGATTCTTTCAACCTCTATTTTGCCCTCTGGGTCTAAAACATCAGGGCAGCTTTCCTTGAGAATTTTTTTAAGGATGATTTCTAGGTTCTTTCTTTGATCATAGCTTTCAGGTCGTCCAATAATTTTTAAATTATCTCTCCTGGATCTATTTTCCAGGTCAGTGGTTTTCCCCATGAGATATTTCACATTGCCTTCTATTCTTTCATTTGTTTGGATCTGTTTAATAGTATCTTGATTTCTCATAAAGTCACTAGCTTCCATTTGCTCCAGTCTAACTCTGAAGGAATGAATCTCCTCAGTGAGCTTTTGAGATTCTTTTTCCAACTGGCAAATTCGACTTTTTAAGGCACTTCTCCTCATTGCCTTTCTGAGCCTCTTTTGCCATTTGAGTTAGTCTATTTTTTAAGGTGTTATTTTCCTCAGTCAGGCTGTTGACTGTCATTTCATACTTTTCTTGCATCTTTTTCATTTCTCTTCCCAAATTTCCCCCCACTTCTCTTATCTGCTTCTTAAGGTCCTCTATGGCCTGTAGCCAGCTTGTATTTTCATTTGGGGCTTTTGGTGCAGGAGTTCTGACCTCACAGTCCTCCTCCATGCTTTGATCCTCTTTACCCCTAAAATAGGAGTCCAATGTTGAACTTTTCTGTTTATTTTGTTTCGTTTGCCTAGGCATATTGCCACTTAATTACTTGATTTTTGGGGCTTGTTGCCACAGTAGGACTCTGCCACCAGACAGGGGAGCTTCCGCCCAAATGTGGGGTCTTCACAACTTCTGCCAGTTGAGTGGCCTCTGTAAAGCCTCCACCCACTCTGGCAAGTTGGATACCCACCCCAAACTTCCCCCCCAGACCACAATCCAGATCCAGGCAGTTTAAAGCAAAAGCGATTAACCCCCAGACTGATTGCTGGATCTTCCTACAGTTCACAGACCAGGAGCTAGAGCCACTACAGATGCTGCAACATGGCTTCTGTGCACCTGTTTCTTCAACAGCTTTTTGCCCCCAGGGGAGGAAGCCACGCGTTCCCCAAATACTGGTCCCAAAGTCCATAGGGCACTAACCTCTCACTTTGTCCTAGGCATATCTGTGCTGATAATTCTGGAATCGCCACAATTGCTGATGTTCTGGGGTTCCACCAGCCGGCTGAAGGCCTTGCCGCCCTGGGGCTAAAACCTCGGACCTGGGCGAGGCTCTACGGGCTTCGATGTCTGTTCCCAGCGTGCTGTGCTGCCTGCTCTCAGAGCGCTTCGCTGGCCGCTCCCTGCAGGGCTGCTGGGCTGTCCTCAGCAGGAGGTTAGCTTCTCTGCGCCGTTCTGTGGGTGCTGTGGCTCCAGAAGTTGTCAAAAAGGACTTTTAAATTTTTAAAAAATTCATTAGTTTTCAACCTTCACTTCCTTAAGATTTTTAGTTCTGAATTTTCTCCATCTCCCCAAGATGGCATGCAGTCTGATATAGTACCTACTTATACCTTCATATTAAACATTTTCGTATTAGTCATGGTGTAAAGAGTAATTAGAATCAATGGGAGGAACCACAAGAAAGAAAAAAAACCAAAAAGGAGAGGAAATACTATGTTTCCATCTTCGTTCAGACTCCAAAGTTCTTTCTCTGGGTGTGGAGAGCATTTTCCATCATGAATCTTTAGGTTTTTAAAAAATTTATTTATTTGCTTTTAGTTTACAACATTCAGTTCCACAATCCCTTGAGTTTCAAATTTTCTCCTGCTCCCAATCCCCCACCTCCCCAGCCCTGTTCCATCATGAATCTTTTGGAGTTGTCTTAGATCCTGAGCTTGCTGAGAACTAAGTCTATCAAAGCTACTCATCTCACAATGTGGTTGTTATTGTGCACCACAATGTTCTCCTGGCTCTGCTCATTTCACTCAGCATCAGTTCATATAAGTCTTTCCAGGTTTTTTTGAAGTCTGACTGTTCATCATTTCTTGTAGCACAGTATTCCGGTACATTCATATACCACAACTTGTTCCACCATTCCCCAATTAGTGGACATCCCCTCCATTTCCAATTCCTTGCCACCACACAAAGAGCTGCTATAAATATTTTTACATGTGGGTCCTTTTCCTGTTTGTATGATCTCTGGGATACAGACCTAGAAGCGGTATTGCTGGGTCAAAGGGTATGCACAATCTTCTCTATGGTACCTGTTAGCAGATACTATGGCAGGATCTAGTTTCTTTATCTCTTGTGATCTATTTTTGCTTTTGCTTTGCATGAGATCAAGGTTGCTACCCCTCCTTTTTTTACTTCAGCTGAAGCATAATATATTCTGCTCCACCTTTACTCTTCGTGTATTCCTCTGCTTCAAATTTGTTTCTTTTAAACATGTTGTAGGATTATGGTTCTTAATCCACTCTGCTAGCCACTTCCCTTTTATGGGAGAGTTCATCCTATTCATATTCACAATTATGATTCCTACATGGGTCTTTCCATCCAGTTTCCACCACCCCTTTATGCTTTTCTCTCTCCTTTCTCCCTTTCCCTCCTCACTAGAGTTTTGCTTTTAACCACCAACTCCCTGTCTGCTCTCTTATCAGCCCCCTCCCTTTTCTTTTCCCTTTCCCCTCCTACTTCCTATAGGATAAGTTAGATTTCTATACCTAACTGATTTAAGCCAAATCTGATGAAAATAAGATTCAAATAATGATCATCTCCCTCCCTTCTTTCTCTCTACTGTAATAGGTTTTTGTGCCTTTACATGTGATATAATTTACCCTTGTCTGCCTCTTCCTTTCCTCTTCTCCAGTACAATCCCCTTTCACCATTTAATTAGATTTTTTAATCATCACATCAAGTCAACTTATATCCATGCCCTTTTAAATGGCATAATAACCATACAGTTCTCAAGAGGTACAATATCATCTTCCCTTATAGGGATGTAAACAGTTTGCCCTTATTAATAACTTGTTGCAGGGGTGGTGGAGGGGGTTCCTTTCCTGTTTACCCTTTTATGCCTCTCTTGAGTTTTGTATTGAAGATCAAATTTTCTATTGAGCTCTGGTCTTTTCATCAGGGAGGTTTGGAAGGCCCCTATTTCATTGAATATCCATCTCCTCCTCTGAAAGATTATGGCTCAGTTTCACTGGATAGTTGATCCTTGGTTGTAATCCAAGCTTCTTTGCCTTATGGAATATTGTATCCCACACCCTTTAATGTTTTCATATAGAAACTGCAAGGTGCTACCTAATTCTGACTATGGTCCCATGATATTTAAATTGTTTCTTTCTGGCTGCTTATAGCATTTTCTCTTTGACCTGGTAATTTTGGAATTTAACTACAATATTCCTTGGTATTTTCAATATGGGATCTCTGATCAGGAGGTGATTGGTGAATTTTTTCAATGACTATTTTACCTTCTGGTTCTGGGACCTCAGGGCAGTTTTCCTTGATGATTTCCTGAAAGATTCTGTCCAGGCTTTTTTATTCATCATGGTTTTCAGGTAGAATCAATTTAAAATTGTCTCTCCTGGATCTATTTTCCAGGTCAGTTGTTTTAGCAATGAGGTAGTTTACGTTTTCTTCTATTTTTTCATTCTTTTGATTTTGTTTGACTGATTCTTAATGTCTCATAGAGTCTTTGGCTTCCATTTGCCCAATTCTAATTTTTAACAAATTGTTTCCTTCTATTCAATTTTGTGCCTCCTTTTCCATTTGACCAATTTTAAGGAATTGTTTTCTACAGTCAATTTTTGTTCTTCCTTTTCCAAGCTTTTGACTCTCTCTTGCATTCCTCTCGTTTCTTTTTCCAATTTTTCTTTAACCCCTCTTATTTGAAGTTTTTAAATCCTTTCTGAGCTCTTCCAGAAAGGTTTTTTGGGCTTGAGACCAGTTCATATTCCCCTTTGAGGTTTCAGATGTGGATATATTGACAATGTTGTCCCCTTCTGAATTTGTGCCTTGATCTTCCCTGTCTCCATAATAAGAATCTATGGTCATTGTCTGTTTCTGTTTTTTCCTCATGATGTTTTCCTGGCTTCTAGAGTTGAGATCTGCTGGAGCACAGGGGACACTGACCCAAGCTTCTTGTGGTAGGAGCCCAGGACCTGGTCACTGGCTTTGTGTGCTGGGGCCTCAGGTGCTGGCAGCTGGAGGTTGTAAGGGTCTGGCAGCTTACCTGGTGGTGAGCTGGGGCCAGCAACACTGGAGGTCTCAAGTGGGGGTGGGGATTCTGGCCCCTAGGGGATACTTGTTCCCTTGAGCTTTGCATTCCAATGTTTGGCTGCTGGAGGATTCTGCCAGCCTGGAGCTATGCCTCCTGGAGTTGTACTTGCTGGAGTACAGGGAGATTTGTCTGCTGGACAACACTAGGGAACTTGGTGGTTTTCTGAGGTGGTATCTACAGCTTCTCTTGCCTGTGATGAGGCACTGGGGAGTCCTGGTATTGGGTTTTGCCTGCTTCACCACCCTGGGGCTCAGGGTCTGCCCCCGGTTTGCTGAGGTGAGGTTTGCCGCTGACTTGCTAGGATGCCTCCCATCCTGTACTGCTCCCTATCCCCCAGAGTGAGAGGGGCCTTTCCCCAAACTTCTTGGGCTAAAAGACTGCTGCACCCTGTCTTTCTGCTGGCTTAGCTATTCCAGGGTTTTTCCTAAGGCAACATTTTCTGGGCTTTCAAAGGTCAATAAGAAAGGGTGAGAGCAACTTATTTCTTATTCCTCCATTTTGGCTCCTGGAAACTCAAAAAGCACTTTCATCTGACCAGAGAGGTATTCTATCATGATGAGAGCCAGTTTGGGCATTGACTCCAGACATTTGGGGCAGTCAGATGGTGCAGTGGCTAGAGGGCCTACCCTGGAATCAGAAGTACCTGAATTCAAATCTAGCCTCAGATACTTACTAGCTATTTGACCCTGGCCAAGTCCCTTAATCCTGTTTGTCTCCGTTCTTCATTTATAAAGGGTACTAAAAAAGTAAATGGCAAACCATTCCAGTATTTTTGCCAAGAAAAACCCAAATGGGGTCACAGAGAGCTAGACATGACTATTTCACTAAACCACAACAACTCAAAGACATTAAGGTTCATCTCTAACAGACAACTAAAAAGTTATTAGGTAACTTGGCACTGGCTGCAGGAATGGTGTGATTAAGGGAAGAATTCATTTTCATGGAGTGGAAAAAGCCACATAGCTTTCTTTTTGTTTGTTTTTTAAATTATGTATTATTTTCAACTAGCAAAAATTCACCTTTTCTTTCTCCCATCCCAATACCTCCTTCTCCCAGTTGACTGAAAGAAAAGCTGTTACAAACATGTATAGTCAATCAAAACAAATTTCTGCATTGATCATATCTATGTTTGTGTATGTCTGTGTGTGTGTGTGTGTGTGTGTGTGTGTGTGTGTGTTTGTATTTGTCTCTTTCCATACTCTAAGTACTTTACCTCTCTATCAGGAGGTGTCTAGACGTGTTTCATCATCATTACTTTGGAATAGTGGTTGATCACTACGCTGATCTGAGTTCCTAATTCTTTCAGTTATTTGCCTTTACCATCATTTGTTAGCATTGTATAAATTGTTCTGGTACTGTTCATTATGTATCAGTTCATACAAATCTTTACAGGTTTCTCTGAAACCCTCTCCATCATTTCTTGTAGTACAATAAGTATTCCATCATATTTCTATACCATAACTTGTTCAACCATTCCCCAACTTTTGGGTACCTCCATTCTTTGCTACCTTAAAGAGCTAAAAATATTTCTGTATGTCCTTAGAATTTGTTTTGCTTAGAACGAATGCCTCCTTTAATCTTCCCTCTCTAATTTCCCCTTCTCTCTTCTCTCCTTTCTCTCCTATTTCCCTGGTGATCGAGATACATTTTTTATACACGACTACCTGTGTGTGTGTGTGTGTTTCCCTCTTTAGATCTATTCAGATGACAGTGAGATTCAAATATCCACTATTCCCCTTCCCCTTCCTCATTTGTATAGATGTCTATTTACATGCCCTGAAAATGTGAGACAATTTTCTCTAATCTTCCTTTCCTTTTTCCCAGTAGTGTATTCCTCTTCCCCTCTTTTTCCATTCTTTTAAGATCACTACATAACAGCCCTTCCCTCTAATTAGATTCCCTCTATAATCCCTAGTGATAATAAGCTTAAGTAGGGGCACAAGTATAATTTCCCCATATTAGGACAAAGGTAGTTTATCTTTTTTTAGTACTTTATCTTTGTGTCTTTGTACATTTTTATGTTTTTCTTAATTCCTGTTCTTGAATTTCCAAGTTTCTACACAGCTCTGGTCTTTTCATCAAGAATACTTGGAGGTCCTCTATTTTGTTAAAAATCCATTTTTTCCTTAGTAGGATTATATTCAGTTTTGCTGGGCAAGTTCTTTTCGGTTGTAAAGTTGAGTTGTAAAGCTCAGGTGAGACTGAGGACCTGCAAGCTTTTAGAGTTCCCAAAGCAATCGGATTCAGGTTAAAAGTCTGATTGCTGTTTCCCTGGTCTGAGCTCTAACAAGTTCCTTACCTAGGTTTGGGTCTGAGCAATAGTAGACAGCTGCTGAATTCAGCCACCATTAGCCAACTAGAAACCAACTCTGTTGGTTCAGACCAATAGAACTTCAGGTTCCCCCTTGGTCCAGAATTCCCTCCTGGTTATTCCTCTATAGGCTTCAGGCAACTAGAATCTGAAATGGAGACCCTGCTCTCCTCCAGGAACCTGAGCCACATTGCTGGTGCTTGCTTACAAACCTGCTCTTCTCTGAACACAGCCCAGGGCCAATTACCTACCCTGGAACAGCCACCACTGGATGCAAGTCCCCTCCTCAGTTTGTCCTGGGTACCCACTGACTTGGGTACCCAATCCTCTGAGGTGTCACAGTATATATCTGGTGGTACCCTACGGATCTGGGAACTCTATCTGCCCCAGTAAACAGCTTCTCCTTGGGTACTTGTATGCTTCTCCGTAGAACTCTCTGACTGTCCCTCTATGCTGACCCATTGTGACTTTCTCTTGGATTTTCCCATCATGATTCAATCTGATGTCTAGATCTTTTTGAAGGAGTTTCAGGGGGAAGTTAGCTACATTGATTTCTGCTACTCCACTATCCTAGCTCCACTTCCACCATTCTTTTATTCCTCTACCTATCTTTCAATACATCTGTGAGGATTTCCTGGAAGGAATGAGTTTTCCAACTGCTGTTTGAATAATGAGGAAAACACAGGCTGAGAAGTACTGGGAAGGTAGTTGGGGGAGGGGAGGGCCTGGAGGGCTAGACACACTGCATTGTTTGGAAAATTAAGTACAAGAAAGATAAAAAGGGAAATCAGGGAAGCAACATGGGACACAGTGAGATACATTGGAAAAAGAACTAGTTTGGGAGTCAAAGGACTGAAGTTCTAATCGTGCCTTCTATCCTGTTACCTGTGTCACCTTGTTAAAATCACTTAATAACAACTGCCATTGATATAGCACCTTAAAATTTACAAAGTGTTTTACAAATATTATCTCATCCTTTCAATAATCCTGGGAAAAATTATTCCCACTTTACATTTGAGGAAACCAAGGCAAGAAGGAGTTAAGGGGCTTGTCCAGGGTCTCTTAATAGTGTCTAAGTCCTTATCTGAACATAAGTCTTCGGGACAAGTACCCTATCTGCTTTACCACCTAACCGCCTCAACTAATCACTCTGGTTTTAATTTCCTCATCTATAAAATGGCAGTGGGGTTGGTGGGCTAGATGACCTAAGGTCCCTTTAAGCTCTAAATGGGTTTGTATGAGTCACAGACAAAAAGGAATGGAGCTTCCGGTTGTCCCTAGGGAGGAGAAGGTAAACGGCATTTCCACTCATATTTTATCCAGATGGAATCAGGTCACACTGAATAGGGGCAGCTTTGAAAGGAAAAAAAAAGTCACAAAAAAACCTAAAACAAAACAGAAAAAACAACCCAGCTTTCAGCCCAAAGGGATAGCAGTCCCATGCTTGATCTGAGTTTAACATAGCAGTAGCTATAATGCAATGACATTACTTTTATTTTATATTAGACTTGGGGTTTTTTGGTTTGGGGTTTGTTTGTTTTTTTGTGGGTTGGGTTTGTGTTTTTTTGTTGTTGTTGTTGTTTGTTTGTTTGTTTGTTTTTGCCTTTTGGAGAGGGGAAGGAAGGGCATTTGGGGTTAAATGACTTGCCCAAGGTCACATGGATAGTAAGTGTTAAGTGTCTGAGGCTGGTTTTGAACTCAGGTCCTCCTGACTCCAGGGCCGCTCTATTCACTGTACCACCTAGCCACCCCTTTATTAGACTTGTTACAGATAAATAAGTGAGGATCTCCCAGATGAAAATGAATTTGCCTCCATGTGATTTCCTAATGCTTTACATTCCTCATTCACTTAAATAGTGATTAATATTATATTTATCTGTATCTGCTCTCCCACCACCACCACACCTATCAATAGACAGCCAGCTCCCCAAGGGCAGAGATTGTGTCTAATTTATCTTTTCCTTCATAAACTAGCATAGTATACTGCACGTGGTGGGTTCTTGATACACATTTTTAAATGGATAGAAGGGTAGATGGATGGGTAGATGGATGAATATCTTACTTGGAAATCTACACACTGTTCCAAAGTCTTTTGGGAGCTTTTTTTAAGAGCCAGTTTATGAATAACATGCCCATGACACTGTCTCATTATTATAGTTTTGCATCCAAATGGTATAGCCCAGTTTGGCTACTCACCTTGTTCATACAAATTCAGAATCTTGTAAGATTCAGAACTGAAAGAGACCTTTTGGTTGTTTAGTCACGTCAGACTTCTTTGCAAAGATACTGGAGTGGTTTATTTGCCATTTCCTTCTCTAG
This sequence comes from Gymnobelideus leadbeateri, assembly GCA_011680675.1. Classification (NCBI taxonomy): domain Eukaryota; kingdom Metazoa; phylum Chordata; class Mammalia; order Diprotodontia; family Petauridae; genus Gymnobelideus; species Gymnobelideus leadbeateri. Next base: position 397,222 of record WOXC01005969.1, on the reverse strand, counting down.
TATGTCCCCATTTTACAGAAGAGGAACTGAGGCAAACAGGGATTAAGCAACTTGCCCAAGGTCATATTGATAGTAAGTTTCTGAGGCTGGATTTTAACTCAGATCTTCCTGATTCCAGACAGAGTCCTCTACCCACTGAGCCATCTTGCTTCCCTCAGAAAGAGACCTTAGACACAGTCTATTTCAACCCCTTCATTTTACAGATGAGGAAACCAAAGCTGAGATGGTTAAATGACTTGCTAACTAAGGTGACATTGGGCTGTTGGCAGAAAATCAGAACTATTCAAGGGCCAAGATTTGCCGTTACTGAGGATATTCAAAAGAATGTACTGCCAGCTTCAAAGTCATTCCAAAGTAGCTCCAAAAAATGTTATGAGCAATAGTGACATCATTGGAATAAACATATAACCCAGTGAATCGGACAGAAATCAGCTAAATACACTAAATTCTGGGATATGTGGGTAGTATCATGGATACAATGCTGAACCTAGAGGTAGAAAAACCTAGATTCAAGTTCTCCCTCCAAAATTCAATAGCTGTGAGTTCAAGTCTTTGATCCTACAGATTACATTATTGTTTCATCTCCTGGATCAATCCGTCAACAAGCATTTAAGTACCTACTATGTTCCAGGCCCTGTGCTAGGTATGAGAAATATACAGATGATAATGAACATTCCCTAAACCTTCACAAGTTTCCGTACTCCCGAGGGACACAATATTGTGTACACATATAAGCATATTCAAACTATACAATACAGACAAGGTAATTGCATAGAAGAAGTCATTAAGAGATGACAGTACCAAGGGGAACATGAATCAGGAAAGGCTTTTTATAGAAGGTGGAGTTGGAGCTGAATTTGAAGAAAAGTTGGGATTTTCCCCCCAAATAGGAAATGAGGAGGAAGTGCATTCCAGGCATGGCAGATGGTCAGTACAAGGAAGCCATCAGGACCAGGAGTTTTTGGGGTTTTTTGGTAGTTCCTTACAAGTTGTACTCAAACTGCCCCCAATCATTTGTCACTTTTTTTGTACTTTTGGAATATCACTTATTAATTCCTTCTATCTAGTTATCCAATTCTTCCTCTTTTTTCACCTCTAAGTTGATTAACTAAAATCTGTCTCTATATGCCTATCTCTCTTCCCCTTCAACTCCTTTTATTGACTAGTTGGGTTGTTTTTACACTTGGAATTAAAGCTTATAAACTACCTATTTTGAATCTCCTTTCTAAATAATTTCTATGTTATTGCCTTGCAAATGTGCCCTCCCCTCTGTTTTCTATTGTGCCTCATACCTGGAAGTATCAATTGCTGTATGAGATAGAGAAGATAGAAGTATTAGCCAGGTCCCTGACTGTGGAGTTCTCTGTCCTCCCCATGATCATTTTCTTTCCCATTTGCCAAGAAATCTACTCTCTGGACCCATTCCCTTCCAACCTTCTGGATGCTGGCTGTCCCCAAGAGATCAGATTCCTCTTCTCCTGAGGCAAGATGTGTCCATGGAGACACAACTAAAAGGTCAGGGTCTCTGAGCACCAAATTCCCTGTAGATTATACCCATTGTAAAGTCTTTATCTCCTATTAAATAATATACTCTCTACCCAAGATAATGTTCTTCAATGAGAATCCCTCTCATCAGTGAACAGCGATTTCTCCTTTTCTTTCTCCCTTTTTTCATTCCCTCCCTTTGCCTAACTCATTCATTCTCCTGTAGCCCCCTTTTTCCCCAGGACTCCATACAGAGAATCCTTTTATCTCTTCATTGTGTCAACAAAAAAAATTAATACTAACAATGCACTCTGGTATTTAGGTGAAAGTATGCCAAAGATACTATTATTGCTTTTAATGTTAATCTATATCCAAGACATTTCTAAGTTGGAGAGAGAGATGGCCAAAATGGCATAGCCCCCATGCTTTTAGACATGACTCTGCCCCCAAACAATTTGAGGTAGTATTTATAAGAATTTAGAACAAGGAAGTAATATATGAAAATACAATAATGTTCCTGAATAGTCAGTCACCACTGTGATTTCCTAGACCACTGTCCTTAAGGACTGAAAAGATTTCCTTCCTGTAATCAGTATCTTAACTTTTCATTTAAATGAGAAGACATTTTCCTTAGGTGGGTCATGACACTAACCTATAAAACCAGTTCAGGTTATGGGGAGACAATGATCTTATATAAGCAAGAGTTAATTTTGGTTATCACCCTTATTCCATTTTCAAGAAAGGCCTTAATTTTTGTTCTTTCCACTTACCTAAAGAGAAAACTCTGGAAAGGGCTTTAAGAGAAATAGTCTTTTTTAATATATCTAGAAAAATTAAAAGGAAAGTTTAACTTCAATATTTTATTTTTTTCCCAAAGATAAAAGTGATTTTTAACCTTTGTTTTCTACAATTTTGCATTTCAAATTCTTTTCCACCCTCCCTCCTCTCCCCATCATTGAGAAGGCAAGCAATTTGATAAAGGTTATACATGTATAATCATGCAAAATATATTTCTATATTAGTCATTTTGTGAAAGAAAACACAAACAAACAAAGAAAAAAGCAAAATAAAGTATACTTCACTCTGTATTCAGATTCCATCAATTCTTTCTGTGGAGGTGGACAGCATTTTTCATCTTAGGTCCTTCAGAACTGTCCTTTACTGGTGATGTATAAAGAGTTCAAAAGACATATCTCTAGGTAATTAATCATTTTATTAATTATGCTAGTGCCAAAGATGGATCATGGTGCCTTCTCAATGCTTATGTGCCCTTGAAAGAGTGGGTGTTCTTGAGACAAGCTAAAATCAACTCTGATTGGTTAACAATTAATGAGAAAAATGAATATTATAATGAGAGGTAGACCTATTCTAATGAGGGGCTGGGAGAATATGGCTTTGATTATTTCACTCCTGGACAAAAAGAGACAATTTCAAACCAGATCACCCTCAACCTCTGGCATTCTAGGCAAAGGATCTTCCCCCTACCTGAACTTACCTGAGTAGAACACAATGGACCAGAATTCACCTTAGATTAAATTCTTTGTAATTTTCTCTAGCTGGATGGGTGTAATGCCAATGCCATACCCATAGCAGCCACTATGAATATGCATGTGTATTTTCAGTGTAGATTTGAAAAATATAATAAACTTTCTTTCTCAAAGACAAGACCAAAATATTTATTAAGAACATCATTAGGATACCAGGAGGTAAAATTTAACAGGGTACTTAACACTAATTCAGGAAGTCCCTAAGACATCTTAAACCTTCTTTCTGTTGGACCTCCCCACAAACAGGTTCCCCTAGGCAAGATTCCTCCCTCCTCCCACTCAAGCTGCTTCTTTCTCTCTGCTCTCTGCTCTCTGCTCTGTTGGGCAAACTCCTACTACACTGAGTTCCATGTGACCCAGGCTCCCTGTGACTCAGACTCCATGTGTTAGGCCTATTAATGGTCAGGGAAGATCTTCCTATTTCATTAACATTACAATGGGGTCTCCCACCCAGGATCAAAAAGCACATAACCTCCAGATTTGGACAATCTCATCCATCAACAATGTCCTTCAGAAACTGTACAACCCACAGGTTTCTGAAAAACCCTGGTCCTAATTCAATAATTGATTATTAATATAAAGAAAAATAATCATTTATCTCAGATCTTTGTACTGCTAGGAATAGATAAGTCATTCACAGTTGATCATCATAAAATACTGCTGTTACTTTGTACAATGTTCTCCTGGTTCTGCTCACTTCACATTGCATCAGTTTGTGTAAGTCTTTCCAGGCTTTTTTGAAAGCATCCTATTCAACATTTCTTATAGCACAATAGTATTCCGTTCATATACATATACCTCAACTTGTTCAGACATTTCCCAATTGATGGGTAGCCCTTCAATTTCCAATTCTTTGCCACAACAAAAAGAGCTGCCAAAAATATTTTTGTACATATAAGTCCTCTTTCTTTTTCTTTGATCTCTTTGAGGTCATATTAGGTCTCATATTAGTACTGCTGACTCAAAGGGTGTGTACAGTTTTATAGCCCTTTGGGCATAGTTCCAAACTGTTCTCCAGAATGATTGGATTAGTTCACAACTCTACCAATTTTCCCACATCCCTTCCAACATTTGTAATTTTCTTTTTCTGTGATGTTAGCCAATCTGATAGGTGTGAAGTGTTTTAATTTCCATTTCTCTAATCAATAGTAATTTAGAGCATTTTTTCATATAACTATAGATAGTTTTGATTTCTTCATCTGAAAACTTCCTATTCACATCCTTTGACTATTTACCAATTGGGGAATGATTTGTATTCTTATAATTTTGACTTGGTTCTCTATATATTTGAGAAATGAAGTCTTTATCATGGAAATATTCTGTAAATTTTTCTTCCCAGTTTTCTGCTTGCCTTCTACCCTTGGCTATATTGGTTTTGTTTGTACAAATCTGTTTAATGTAATGAAATCAAAGTTATCCATTTTATATCCTATAATGTCCTCTATCTCTTATTTATAATAAATTTTCCCCTTATTCATAGACCTGACAGGTTAAAAAGGAGGTTTTTAAAAAATGCTTCCCCAACTATACCATTGACTTGATTAGGGTGCATTATACATTTCTCTCTATCTTGTCACCTTCCTACTCCTTTTAAGAACTCTCCCATTTTGAAGTTTAGACCTACCAAAAAGCATTGATTTACCTATAGGCAAGGCATTGTGAAATTTAGTTCATGATATTTCATGACTTTCTAAACTATTACTTCTACTTAATTTATTCTTTTACCTTTGTCTCCTTGTGGAATTTCAGAAAGAAATTGCTTAATGATCCCTCTGATATTATTGTTATTTTAATCCAGTAGATACCTTTTTCTTTTTAGTTTTACCCTCCATCTGGGGGAGTAATTGATTTAGTGATTTGTAATTGACTTGGTAGCTGTATTTTGTTGCCTTTATTATGTTTTTGTTTTCCAGGGTACTTGCAAAGCAAATCATCTATTCACTTGATTGTTGATTGCTTCTTTTCTTTCTTTTTGTAGAAATACTTCAAATACTTCTTTTTATTGAACATTTATACTTTTCCATTGATGTTAAGGCTCATGTTTACAGAGTATATCACCTTGGATTGCACCTTGAGCTCCTTGTTCTCCAATATTCTATATTTCTTTCTCTTCCATGGTCTCCCAAAGGTGCAGAATAGTCTTGTATTATTCAAATTTCCTTTCCTTTATATTAAATCTTCCTTCTGGTCAGCGGCAGAATTTGTTGTTTGTCATTGTAATTGTTCAATTTAACCATTTGAGTTTTGCAGCATACAGTATTTTATTTTGGAGGAAACCTGTAGATTCTTTCAAATAGCACTTTATTTTCTATATTAAGGAGTTCTGGTCTGTTTTATAGTATGATTTTTTGTATTACATTGTTTGAGTTTTTTGACTTATTGTGTTATGGCAGACCTATGATTCTTAAGTGGTTTACTCATCTTATCTTCAAGATCAATATGTTTTGCTTATATAGAGATCATGTGTTCCTTGATGTTGTTGCCTTTTTGCTTCTCTTCTCCCCAGATATTCCTTCACTTTGGTATTCCTAATCAATTATTCTCTAGTTCACTTTTTTGGAGAGATGCGCCACCATGGATTCAAGTTTTTCTATTCTGACAATTATTTTAGCTATATCTATTTTGCTTTCATGATTTTACTTCTCTCTTGAACTATTCAGGAACATCTGATAGTAGTTTAATTCTCTCTTGGGAATCCATAGAATACTCTATCAAGTGTTAGTTCAATTTTCTTTGTTATACAATATTTATTCAGAGATGTTTGGACTTCTTTGATGTCCTGATAAACATCTTCTCATCTGTTTTAATATCTTCCTGGTGACATCTGCAAGTGCTCAAGGTTTTTATTTTTTATTATTTTGACATTTTATTGACATATTTTGTTCTTACATTATAAACATTTACAGATCACTTCCATTTCATGAGAGATCTCTTGTAACAAAGTATAATAATTAGGTAAAACCAATAAGACAGTGACTTCATCTGAAAGTGAATTCAACATTTCAAATCTGTAGCACCAACATTACATTTCTGTGTTCTGTTTTTAATTGACAAATTTATTTTCTCTCCTACTTTTCGACTCCAATAGACAAAAATATTTCTTGTAACAATTATACATAGTTGACACCACTTCAAAATCATGTAAAAGCGGACTCTGAACAACCTCTGGAGCTCCAGAATCCACACAACGACACAGAGAAGCTAACCTCCCACTGAGGACAGCATGACAGTCTGACAGGGAGCAGCCAGCACAGTGCTCTGGGAGCCAAGCCCAGGACTTCGTGAGTCGGAGGTTTTAGCCCCAGGGTGGCTGGACTTTTCCAGAATTTACCAACACATAGATGCCTAGGACAAAGTGAGAGGTTAGTGCCCTATGGACTTTGGGCCCAGTATTTGGGAGCGTGTCAGCTTCTTCCCCTGGGGGTGAGAAGCAGCTGAGAAGCCTTGGCACAGCCACCATTTTGCAACTTCAGTTGCAGCTTCAGCTCCTGGCCTGTGAACTGTAGGGGGATTTGGCGATCAGTCTGGGAGGTAATCGCTCTTGCTTTAACCTTCTTGGATCTGGATTTCGTTCTGGGCTGGAGGTCTTGGGGTGTGTGACCAGCTTGCCAGAGTGTGTGGGGGTTTCAGAGAGGGCACCCAATTAATACCTCTGGAAGTTCAGTAGACCCCAACATTTGGGATGGAAGCTCCCCTGTCTGGTGGCAGAGTCCTACTGTGGCAACAAGCCCAAAAGTCAAGTAATTAAGTGGCAACATGCCTAGGCAAAGGAAACAAAATAAACAGAAAAATTCAACATCAGACTCCTATTTTGGGGGCAAAGAGGATCAAAGCATGGAACAGGAGGAGGACTGGGAGGTCAGAAATCCTGCACCAAAAGCCCCAAATGAAAATACAAGTGGGTTACAGGCCATAGAGGACCTTAAGAAGGATTTTAAAAACCAAATAAGAGAAGTAGAGGAAAAATTGGGAAGAGAAATGAGAAGGAGGGAGGAAAAGTATGAAATGAGAGTCAACAGCCTAACTGAAGAAAATAACACCTTAAAAAATAGACTAACTCAAATGGCAAAAGAGGCTCAAAAAGGCAATGAGGAAAAGAATGCCTTAAAAAGTCGAATTTGCCAAATGGAAAAAGAATCTCAAAAGCTCACTAAGGAGATTCATTCCTTCAGAATTAGACTGGAGCAAATGGAAACTAGTGACTTTATGAGAAATCAAGATGCTGTTAAACAGATCCAAGCAATTGAAAGAATAGAAGGCAATGTGAAATATTTCATGGGAAAAACCACTGACCTGGAAAATAGATCCAGGAGAGACAATTTAAAAAGTATTGGACTACCTGAAAGCCATGATCAAAGAAAGAACCTAGAAACCACCCTTCAAGAAATTCTCAAGGAAAATTGCCCTGATGTTTTAGATCCAGAGGGCAAAATAGAGGTTGAAACAATCCACTGATCACCTCCTGAAAAAGATCCCAAAAAGAAAACTCCCAGGAATATTATAGCCAGGTTCCAGAATCCCCAGATCAAGGAGAAAATACCACAAGCAGCCAGGAAGAAACAATTTCAATATTGTGGAAACACAATCAGAATAGCCCAGGACCTGGCAGCTTCTACATTGAGGGATAGAAGGGCATGGAATATGATATTCCAGAGGGCAAAAGAGCTGGGAATGAACCCAAGGGTCACCTACCCAGCAAACCTGAGTATCTTGTTTCAGGGGAAAATATGGTCATTCAGTGGAATAGAGGACTTTCAAGCATTCTTGAGGAAAAACCAGAGTTGAATAGAAAATTTGACATCCAGACAGAAGAAGCAAGAGATGCCTGAGAAGGTAATCAGGGAAAAGAAATCAAAAGGAACTTATCAAAGTTGAACTATTTACATTCCTACATGGAAAAACAATAACTGTAACTGATGAAACCTTTCTCAGTATAAAAATAGTTGAAGAAGGGCACATGGCCATATGAATACATATGTGAATGTGTATATATATGTTTACAGTTATACATGGACAGAGGGCACAGGTTGAATTTGGTTGGAAGGGATGATATTTAAGGGGTGAAGTTAAGAGGTGAGAGAGGAAGGTGGCAAGAGGAGATGGGGAGAGACAGGGGTGGTAAACTATCTCATGTAGAAGAGGCAAGGGGAAGTAGTTGCAGGGGAGGGGAAGAACAGGAAGGCAACCATATGCTCAATGAATTTGGCTCAGGGAGAGAATGACATACATACTAAATGGGATATCTCACTCTGCAGGAGAGTAGGGGAGAGGAGGATGAGAGGGGGGATGATGAAAGGGAGAGCATGCTGGGGGGAGGGGAGGTTGGAGGCACCCATTTTTGAAGAGGGACAGGATCAAAGTAGGGAATGGACCAGGTGGGGGGTGGGATGGGTGGGAGGGAAATATAGCCATTCTTTTACAATATATCTACTATGGTGAGGTTTTGCATAGCTATACATGTACAACATATACTGAATTGCTTATCTTCCCAGCGGGAGTGGGTGACAAGGGACAAAGGGAATGGATTTGGAATTCAAAGTTTTAAAATTAAATCTTTCAAATATATATAAATATTATTATTAATACTATTTTGCATGTAATTAGGAGATAAAATGTGAAGGCATTGGGGCACAGAGATTCACCTTGCCCTAATGGAAAAGTCAAAGGGGGTATGGGAGGAGATATGGGAGACAGCAGATTGAATGAAGGGATAACCTGTAGGACTACTATTCTGTGGTGGTGGGTAGGGGGAAAATGAGGAAAAAATTGTAACTCAAAATCTGGCTGAAATGAATGATGTAAACCAGAAGTTAATAAAGAATTTGGGGAAAAAAACAATTATGCATAGTTAAGCAAAGCAAATTCCCTCAACAAATACATGCATATATGCATATCTCTCTATCCGTCTGTCTCATTCTTCAGTCTGAATTCATCTCTTATCATATATGATCATTTGTCTAAGAATGTGAACAGATAATTCTCAAGGGGAAAAATCAAAGCTATCTATAGCCACATGAAAAAATACTCCAAATCAGTACTAATTTGAAAAATGCAAACCAAAGTTGCAAAGATAACAAGAAAGGAAAATGATAAATGTTTCAGGACTTGTAGGAAAACAATTACATTGATGAGACCCATATTGGTGGACCTGTGAATAGGTATAACCATTCTGGAAAGCAATTTGGAATTGTGCCTCAAAAATTACTAAAGTATACATATTCTTTTGCTACCACTTTTTCTTCCAGTGCCAGGGCTGGGCAAGGCTGGACTGAAATTCAGTGGCCCATCACCCTTCTTCACAGGCTGGCCCCCACTATTCCTTTAGGACCACCACTGATTCCGTCCCCCACCTACCATGTCTCCTGATTCTCCTGAAGATGCTGATGCTTTGGGAAGTATGTTAATAGTCTGGTATGTGAGTGGCTATCACTGGTTACTATCTGAACTTAAAACAACATCCAAAACAAGGAAAAAGGAAGGCATCAGCATTTCCGTTAAGGAGTGAATCTGCCCCTGCTATCATACCTGTCATCTCACTTTTCTTAAATATACCTCTTTTTGTTAAGTTGCACTGAAAAAAAATTACTACTAATTAGAAAAAAAAAAAAAGTAACACCCCTATGAGGCTTATATCCAGCCTGGGCAGGATAGGAAGACTTGGTCTTAAAAAAAAATAAAGATGCAAAAAGAGAACAGAAGGAAGTTCAGTAGAGAATACAGATCAACAGAATAGTTTTGTTACTATTGTGCTAAATATAACATATACTTAAAAAGGTACATAACAGAACCTCACAATTTCATACATGTTGCAGTTTTTTTCATTAGCTGAAATGTCATGGTTTTGATGTTCAATAAGTTTACCATAAAAGGAAAGAAAGTTTTAATTAAAAAAAAAGAGAGAGAGAGATGGTCTTTCTCTTGTGATTGGTGGGGCACTAGTGTTGGTTGGATTTAGAAATGGGTGAATGGTTGAACCTAAACAGTAGTCATTAATCGTTCAATATCAACTGGGAAAGAGGTCTTAATGAAGTGCCTCAGGGATTCTGTTATTATTTTTGGTTCTGTTTTTTTATATTTCTGTTAATGACTTAGATAGAGGCACAGAAGACATGCTCTTCATCTCTGTAGATGACCCAACATTGAGAAATATGGCTAACACACTAGATGAATTAGGATCCATAATAAATTTTTGGTTTTTGGCTTACACTTTTGATTTTATTGTTATGGGAATTTGTCATTCATGGAAATTCCTAACAGTATTGTAGATTAGGAAATGATTTGTAATTTAGAATCTCAGAGAGTTAGGGCACTAAGAAGTTAAGTGATTTGACACAGTTTGTATAGGTCACAGGCAAGACTAGGTCTTCCTGATTCTTGTATCAGGCCTCTCTCCATCATGTCACCTAGCCTCTCAACATGAAATTTACACAGGATACTGGTGAAATATTACACTTGAACTTTAAAAAATCAACCTTAGGTTGAGATGAGAGAGCAGTGTAGCTAAATAGCAGGTTAGCTGAAAAAGACCTGGATGGTTTTGGGGTAAAGGTGTCAAACTTACCACCCAGAGTGTATGCATTGTGCAAAATGCAGCCTGAACCAGATATAAATGCAATTGGGAAATAGTTAATAAAATAAATTAAAATGCAATACAATATAAAGTTAATTTGTAGTTTTCTATGTTAACAAGCAACTAGCAGGGATCCCTTTTGTTTTTCCCCCAAGGGGCAATTGGGGTTAAGTGACTTGCCCAAAGTCACACAGCTAGTTAAGTGTTAGTGTCTGAGGTCTGATTTGAACTCAGGTCCTTCTGACTCCAGGGCCGGTGCTCTATTCACTGTGCCACCTATCTGCTCTAGGGATCCCTTTCTATTTGAGTATGATACTACTGTTTTGTGGACAGCCAGGTGGCATGGTGGATAGTGTACAGGGTGGGTCTACAGTCAGGAAGACTCATCTTCACATGTTTACATCTGACCTCAGACACTTATTACTTCACTCCGTTTGCCTCAGTTTCCTAACCTGTAAAAGGAGCTGGAGGAGGAAATGGCAAACCACTCCAATATCTTTGCCAAGAAAATCCCAAATGGGCTCACAAATAGTAGGACAGGAGTGAACCACAAGCTAACAGAAAAGAAAAAGGGACCTGCCACGGACACTCTGACACAGATAAGTACCAGGTACGTTATTATTCAAAGTTATAAGATTTCTCTCATCCCAAGTTCTGGTCCTGCATCTCTTCTAGTCTTTCCCCATTGTTTCCTCTTCTCTAGTAATGGCCTTTTCCCAGTCTTACCTCAGTAGTTCAACCTACACAAGTGACAAAGTGGGCAGCTAACCCTGTGTGAGGGGACCTCTGAGCACAGACTGCGCCCAGCTGAGGTCAGTCTGGAGTAGAGCATCATATTCCTCAGGCCTTTGGTTCAAGCTGACGGTCTTAATGACTCCCTTCCAGGCATCCTCTATAGGATCCTCTATATCCTTTTAATCTTCTGGTTTTTCCTGATGGTCCTAAAGTCTCTGTTTTCTAACAAGTTTACTATATGTCAATCCTCTAGTCTCAGATTTCGCTAGGGACTTGACATGCCCTAAGTTTATTACATGAGTGCAGCTCATAGCCTCAGCAGTCCTCCCTCATTTACAAACCTCGGTCTTGGTGAGTTTTTATATTTTGCTTTGCTGCTGCAATCCTCCTTAGCTCTCAGACAGAGGGAAATTGTTCCCTTTGCCAAGGAATTTACTGTCCTTCTCCAGAATGCCTTGTAGCCTACATCACAGGTACTTCATTCCCCTAAGTCTTCTCTTGCATTGATCCCTATGATGGCCCCTGACCTTAACTAAGAGATCTCTCAGAGATCAGAAACAGATCTCTCTATGCATCTCATAAACTGGTTTCTCTCCTTAATCCCAGATTAGTTCCAGATAACACTTCACAGTCTGAGGTCAACTCTGTCTCAGCAGCCAGGCATTGGCCTCATGATCATTCCTGCAACATCTATGTGCCCTGAAGTTCATTCTAAACTGTTTCCCTCTGTCTCTTGACCTATTGCCTGGGGTAGTTTGTTGTTGCTGTTTTTGTTCAGTCGTGCTCAGGTGTTTTCGAGGTCATTTGGGGTTTTCTTGGCAAAGATACTGGAGTGGTTTGCCATTTCCTTCTCCAGCTCCTTTTACAAATGAGGAAACAGAGGTAAACAGGGTGAAGTGACTTGCCCAGGATCACAGTTAGTAAGTGTCTGAAACAGGATTCAAACTCACAGACAAGTCTTGATTCTAAACCCATTGCTCTATCCACTATGGCACCTAGCGATACTTAGGATAGTCAGGTAGGGCTATTCAGATTTTCCCAGGGCTACTTCCTGAAACATCTAGAGGAAGCTAGGGATCTCATGTGCTCATTGTTTTTTTTTTGAAAAATCTTATTTTTAATTGGTATCTTCTTTTTTATATTGCCTTAAGCTCTTAATTGCCTCAATTACCTTCTCTTTCCCCAACCAGAGTCCCATACCATGTAATAAAGATATTTTTTTAAAGAAAGAAGGGATGGAATAAGCAATTCAGAAAAACCAATCCTCACATCAATTGTGTCTACCAGTATATTTAACATTACACACCCATAGTCCCCAGCTCTGCAAAGAAAAAGGTGTGTTTTCTCAACTCTCTGAGGCCAGAATTGATCATCATAATTGCACAAAACAGTTTCAATTAGTTATTCTTTCTATTTACATTGATGTAGTGCTTGTCTGTGCTGTTTTCTTCTCTATAGGTTCATTTGTTGACCTGAAAGTTTGGTTAAAAGAGGTAAACAAGGGGCAGCTGGGTGGTGCAGTGAATAGAGTACCATTCCCGGAGTTAGGAGGACCTGAGTTCAAATCCAGCCTCAGTCACTTAACATTTACTAGCCTTGTGACATTGGGCAAGTCACAACCCCAATTGCCCCTCCAAAACAAACAAACAAAAAAAAAGAGGCAAACAGGTCAGTTGATATATAAATTCATATTGTTTTATTCCCTTAAAGCTAGCAGAATACATGCACACATGGAGCCAGATAAAATCTGATTGACTGATAAAAGAATGACCAGCCTTAAATATGTTTTAGAACAATCCTAGTTCAGGATGTCTATGTCACTCAAAATTATGATCTCCATATATGTTTAACCATAGTATGAGAAAGGGATTTTCTTAATTGAATCGGTGGTAAATACAGAGTTGACAAAGTGTCAATTGAAATTGTGACCCAGGATATCTGTGTTTTCTTTACCATTAACATGCCATAGCATAGTATATGTTCATAAATATTAAAATAAGAAAATTCCCATTATTCAAGGTAGTGTCTGGTCAAGGCACCTTGTCCTTGGTAGTCATTAAGAGAAGAAGAATTAACAGAAGAAGCTCTTAGTTCCCTCTGGCCCTGTTGACACAAGGAGAGGCATTTTTGATTAGTTCGGGCTCTGGCCCTTATTGAGGTTCAAATTATATTAAATGATTATCATTTCCTCCTTTTGGTCAAAGGCAAGCTGAAGGTGCTGCCTTTAGATGAAAGAAGGTATGGAAAAACCTCATTCTTCCTCAAGGAATGGGAAGTTCTAAAAATCCTTTCTTTGACCAGAGAGATGTACTAATCTCTGCACTTGGAGAAGGCCCTACAGACTGAGGGGAAACAACCACATACAGCTTTATTTTAGAGTCAACCGTAGTCAGACTCTTAGTAAGAAAAGAGCCAGGATAGCCCACCAGGACTTACCCAGATTGAGTAATTCTACCAGGCTGAGCCAAGGTTCCTTACAGGGGTTCCAGAGGAATAATTTGATAAACAGCAGAAAGCAGCAGGAAGGGCTGCCTTTGAAAAGACAGGCCCCTAAGGGCTATCCAAACTTAGGTGGATTTGGGTTTTTCCCAAATGCGTCCTTAAGTAGGGGGCACTGAGCTGAAGGTTGAATTCTTTGTCAGATTGAGTCTGCCTCATGGGCTAAGTGGGGAAATGGGAGAAGGAGTTGCTCTCTCCCTGTGGTTGGACATTCCCAGAGATGGTAGCCACTGCAGGGCAATTGCAAACAAGCAAAAGGAGCAGGCTGCAAGGGGGAATCAAGGTAGCATGGTGGCAACCACACTGGCATCCCCAGGATGGCTGCTAACACAGGTTCTTAGATCTGCTTTACTAGGAAAGACAGCTGCTCATGGGGGTCAGCAATCTTTTATTTACAGTCACTAGTTCAGGGGAAGAGTCAGTACTCTGGACTTTAGAGAAAATATGGACAAGTAGAAAAATAAAGACCAACAGACAGGGCTCTGACTGCCTGCATTTAAGCAATATTGCTGTACACTTTACATACATCCCTGGACTGAGAGAGCCTTTACATCTGAGCAGTCAGGGACCTCTAAACATACAGCCACTCAGAATCTCCACCAGGGAATCACAAGGTCCTTTTCATAAGTGGGCCCTCAAAGCAAAATACCAGCTCAGAGTATATATACACTTCTCAGAGGCAGGAAGCATCACAACCCTTGTGACCCAGTGCCTAATTAGAAATTAGCAAAAGTTGTGAAAGCGGTCCTACATGCAAGCCACCCCTAAGCAAGTTTCCCTTAATGGACTCCAGGTGAGGCCTATTAATGGGTGGGTAAGATCTTAAATCCCATTAACACTACAGGTAGGGGGGAGGCTAGGTGGCCCTGGAGTCAGAAGGACCTGAGTTCGGATTCGGCCTCAGACACTTAACATACACACAAACAAAAACCTAGCGTGTGACCTTGGGCAAGTTACTTAACCCCAATTGCCCTCCAAAAAAAAAAAAAAAGCAAAAACAAAAACAAAAAAAACACTACAGGTAGGGAGAGTGAGGAACATAATAGGAGTATAGGGCAACTAAATAAAAGTAAGCTAAAGCTACCAAAAGATATAAGTAACCAGTCTTGGGTATGTAAAGGGCTCAGGTGGGAAGGGAGCTGCTTTTCATGCAGGCCTGGTCCTGGTATCTACACCTAATGTCATCTTTTTCAGACTTCTTTGAAACCAGAGGGCAAGGTCTCTATGGGCTCAGATGTCCACTTGGGAGCAGGGGCAATCTTTAGATGTGACAGATGGATCCAAGAATCCATATTCACAAGTTGTCAGCTAGGGGAGTAGTCAGACAGACCTAACAAGGGCTCCCAGAAGACATATGATTTGATAATTGAGAGGAAACAGCACAACATAGGTCCTTGGCTAATTGTACACAGAAATGGTTCAGTTTCCCAGTCACACAGAGCTAGGTTCAAATGGTACAATAAAGTTTTTCTCACAGTTCACAAAATTGCATAGTTACACTAAGCCAGGTGAAGATTGAACTACTTAGATGACTCACAATAGACTAGTTTTGAGAAGGGAGATTTACATATCACCAAGATAACCAAGAAAAGTTCAACACAAACCATACAAATCAATGGAATCATCATTACCAATGTTATAATAGATTTTATTTTTAGGACAGTTCGAAAAGGGAGTTACACTTCTCTGGTTCAGATCTACAAGTTCCTAGATAATTCTTACTTAGAATAAATTAATACAATTGCTTAAATTTGGTTCTCCATTCTTAAACTTCAGAGAATTTCAGCTTATGCATTATTTGCTGTTTCTGTCCTTATCTAAATTTTGTACTTGGTATAAGAACCCTTTAAAATGTGAGGGCCCAACCTTGAAATGAGCTCATCTGCCTTTTAAAATTATCAGACAGATACCATGATAGAGGAGAAATAATTTCCCTTACTTTTTATCACTATCCTATACAATTTTTGTGTAAAAATCTCAATTTGAGATCTTATTACCCCATGAGAGATGATTCTGGAAGCCAATCATATACATCTGTGTGTAATTCTCAGAGCAATCAGTCTGGCGCTATGGCTTTTCTCAAAACTCACTCTCCTTTTAAATCAGATATCTGTCACGTTACCTCTTTTTCTTATTACTCGGTCTGATCATTTCTTCCTTTGGAGGATGGTATCTCCATATTATATTTACTTGGCTATGAATATAGGTTAAAACTGTAAACTATTCATTCTTGAATCTTATTATAGTGACTCAAAGATGTTCCAGTATCCATCTAATATTTAATAAATTTTGTATTGTACATATAAACCTTTTTTTTTTTGGAGGGGAGTAGGCAGGGCAATTGGGGTTAAGTGACTTGCCCAAGGTCACACCCACAGCTAGTTTCTGTGTTAAGTGTCTGAGGCTAGATTTGGACTCAGGTCCTCCTGACTCCAGGACTGGTGCTCTATTCACTGTGCCACCTAGCTGCCCCAATGCCATATATTTTAACAGAAGGAAAGAACTTCCTTAGGTCTGTTTGATTCCAGGCACAAGTCATGTCACATAGACAACCATGTAGTCACTAGATGCTGAAAACAGGGTTTAGGAGTAATCAGGTGAAGAATTTTCCTTTTCAGAAAGGAAATAGTGAAACTGGGAAACAGAGTCAGGAAGATCCTACCTAGGCCATGTTCAAGGTTGTCCTCAAAACTCTTCCCAGGCACAGACATCCACCTTTAGCAGTTCTCAATCCATGACATTCTACTGTTGGCTTTATGACAGCTCAGATAACTATCCCTGTAATCAGAGTTTAAAACAATAGTAAATTGCAGTCCCATAAAGTCTTGAATAGCAAGTAAATATGGGCTGGTATCCTTCAGATTTGATCATCTCAAATTTGATTGAGTTATTAATTATCAAATCAAGTTACATAATTTTTTTGTCTTCTTAAAATACTTCTTCACCCTCTCTCCACATACTTAAGTCATCTGATAGTGGAACAAAGGTATCTGGGAGTTGCCTACCTGTGAATCTAGGTGACAGTTGGGTGAATTCAGGCAAGAGCTGGGAGCATGGAAGGGAAGCCATGGAGTTTGGAAGTCAGCCTCAAGTCAGGATGAAAGGATCTTTACTTGGCTATTTAGTGCTGACTGATGAAATAAAGACAATATGATCTGCTTTGAACCCCTTAAGGATGATTGAGTTAAGGATGATTGAAAGCTAGTCTTAAGTAACATAAATTCCCAAAGGAGCATAACAACTAAATTCCTAGTCATTACAGAATTCCTAGATAACACAAAGTTCCCTAGTCAAAAAGGTATTTGTAATTGGAGAGGAGATTGTTTTTGTAAGTCAAGAAGAACATACTCAGTTAAATTAGCCTTATCACAATTAACAAAGTTTACCAAGCCTTTAAAAATTTACTCAGTATCTTTTCTTTCCTTTATCCTTAAATATATTACTAGAAGTTAACTACATTCTGGAATCTCACATAGATCGTGGATGTGGTAGTCCATAAACTTCTAAATTAACATACATAAATATATCTTTAGATGAAACAGACTTGAATTTATTTTTTTCAAGGATTCTCATTTTCTCAATAGGAATTCTGCAACACAAAAACTTTTGCACAGAGTTTATAAGAACTTTAGGTTAAACTTCCTCTTAAATATGGACAGAACTTGGAAGTTGATCCTAACGCATTCATTCTCTTCTATTTTTTTTGTTCAATTCTTTGTTTAACATCTATTGTTGGCCAAATTACATAATTTAGAAATGTAACAATGCCCTAAACATTATTAAGTATTAAAGACTTGAAACAACCTGTTATCAGTTTAGGTGAATGTATTTCTGCCTTTTTTTTTTTTTGGAAGGGGGAAGGCAGGGCAATTGAGGTTAAGTGACTTGCCCAAGGTGAATGTATTTCTAAATCACCTTTCACAGGGAATCATTAATCTCACCATTAATATATTGAAGTAGGGGTGGCTAGGTGGTGCAGTGAATAATTGGAGTCAGGAGGACCTGAGTTCAAATGCGCCTCAGACACAACACACACACACACACACACACACACACACACACACACACACACACACACACACACAACTAGCCGTGTGACCTTGGGCAAATCACTTAACCCCAATTGCCCTCCAAAAAGCAACTATATATATATATTTATATTGAAATTATAACTTTAAACCACCATATACATTTTCATAATAGCTAAAATTTAAAATGGAAAATCTGCTAGCATAGTATCAATATTATTATTATTACTTATTTATAACCAAATATAACAGTTTAAATTATCAAATTTTTATCACATCCTTTTAAAAGGCCCAATTCGCATGCAACAAAATCTAGATAAAAAATTACTTTAACACCATTTCTACCACACAGGTCTCTCAAATTTCACAATCTAAGAGAATTTTAGAAGTACAGTAATAACACAAACAATAAACTTCAGATGACATCAGTTGCATTTCCAGATTATCACATATAGAAACTGTTATTCTTATAATTTTTGGTATTTAAAAACCACTTCAAAGTGATCAGGTATGGAACAATTACACCAAATTAGAGAGATAATAATAATGTTGTGTCTAACATATGCCAGTCATTGTTTTGAGCATTTTACAATGATCCCATAACAACCATGATTACTTTCCCTTTACCAATCAGGAAACAGAGCAGAGATAACATAGCTTGCTGAATGTAGATACATTTTGTAACCGGAACAGAGTTTACCAAGAGCAGAAGCTGGATTCCCAGTGGAGATAATGGTGGTAGGTGCTAGGGCTTGGGGAATGCTTACCACAGGCTGGACCCATCCACCTCTCCCTCCCCCAACAGCTACAGAATTTACGGAGCCTGGGCTGGTTTGCAGCAGCTGGGGCAGGGTGGGCAGAATGTATAGGACCTGGGTGACATCTCCAAGCTTTGCCTAGAAGAGTGGACTACAAGGTGCCCAGGGGCACAGGGCCATTAGGGCCACTGTCAGTCTTGGAGTGCTGTTCATTCCCTCCTCTTGTCAGGTGGGGAAGGGTGATTTAAGTTTTCCCTACAGTTCTGCATTCTCTTCTCTTAATCTGATCTGGGGAGGGAGTGGAGAATTCAGAGCAATCAGAACTAGGAGGAGGTGTTTTAGCACAGTTGAGCTCCCGGAGTTACCCCCAGTCCTGGGAGTTTTCTTTAGCAATTCCAAAATGATCAGTTTCCAAACTTCTTAATGATTCATCTCCAAGAACCTCCAGAATCTGCTAAGATGTTTTTTTTAGCTACATCTAACTTTTCATTGTAGCTCCAGGTTGGAATACAAACAGCACCCACAATTAATGACAGGGAGAGGGGGGAATTAGAAGCTTACTTGAATCCCCCATCATAAATTGGCTATTCTAGATGTTTTGTTGGCTTTTAAACTTAATTTGGTTTTAAGATAAAGTGGCCAACATAATTTGGGTCTATCTTTAGTTAACTAGCATTGACAATATTTGTGGCTAGTAAAGGCTTGCTTGTTAGATTTTAATTTTAGCTTTTGAAGAAGTCTTATTTACTGGATTTTTAATTTTAGTTTCTGATTGACCCATAGCTAATTTTCCTAGATCGATCCTTGAAGGGACCTAATTCATACAGAGAAATTTAATACGACTTGGTTCCTGACCCCAGAACTAGCTTAAGGGGAATTTCCGACTTCAACCAAACTATTGGGAGTCCTTTGGAAGCTGAAATAGGGGAACTCACCTGAACCAGCAAGGTTAAGACTCCAGGAAAAAAATGGATCCTGAGGCACCTGAATCTCTAGCCTTAGTAGGATGGTCTATTCTGTCTTTCTCCTATTTCACCAGTTCATCCAAAGTCACCAGCACCATAACTGTTCACCTGAAAGTTTGGTTGAAGAAGCAAACAGGCTAGGTGATCTATAAAGTCATATTGTTTTATTCCCTTATAGCTGGCAGATACACGATCATGTGACAAAACTTAAATTGTGACCGTCTAATAAAAGAATGACCAACCTTAAGTACATTTTAGAACAATCCCAACTCAGGGCTCAATTTTATGATCTCCATATATATTTAATCAAAGCATGAGAAAGGAATTTTCTTAAATGAACAGCTGGTAAATAAAACAAGATAAGAGAGTCGACAAAGTGTCAATTGAAATTATGACCCAGGATATTTGTAGGTTTTATTTTTTTACCATTAACATAACATAGTATATGTCCATAAAATATTAAGATAAAAAAAAGCCCCATTATTCAAGGCAGTGTCTAATGAAGATGCCTTGTCCTTAGTAGTCATTGACAGAAGAATTCTCTGGTCAGCTACATCTGGTCTTGTTAACACAGGAAGAGGCATTCTCTGAGTTTACTCAGAAAGCAAAGAAGGGATATCTATTAGACTGAGGGGCTTCTTCTGGTTGATTAGTTCAGGTTCTGGTCATTTGAACTTCAATAAAGTCTTAAAGGTTTTCCTCAACAGAGTATCTTTTTGTACAGCTGTTAAAATATACAAGACTCTGTGATAGCTGCAACTACAAAGATAACTTGATTCAATGATTGATTATTGTCATTAATTAGACCAAAAATAAGTAGAAACAATTTCACCAAAGATGTCCTCCAGTGTCCATCCAGCATGGAAAACAAACTGAAAATGAGCACCCACACATAAATAATGACTAGCCGTGTAACCCTGAGCAAGTTACTTACCTCAATTGTTTAAAAAAAAAAAAAAGAAAAGAAAAAGAAAACAAACTGAAGCTGACTGAATGAGAGATTCCCCAAGTGTTGACATAAAAGTGAACCTCAGAAGGTCAGACTCTTCAGTACAGGCAGTAAGAGATTTCTTCATGTGATTCTTAGAATGACATGGGTTATATAATTTTTTAGTTAGGGCTCTCTCTGTTGGCTCCTCCCAGGGAGAGGGGCAAAATAAGGGTGCTGTAAAGCTAGAGGAATATTATTCCCCAGGGCCATTCCTGATAGAATCGGTATAGAGTCTCTATCATCTTCCTCTTACACAGAAATAGCAACTAGGACCCTTCCACAAATAAACACACCAGGTTTACATTTTCTACATCTTCCTGTCCGTTTATCTCTCAATGTAGATAGAAGGACTTCTCAAAATGAATTCAGAACTGGACCCTTGAAAGCTGAACTCACCCTCTGTTACCATGATGAAGGTTGTGTTGATGAAGGAAATCTTGGAAGTAACTGCTTTTGACACGAAACCTTGTCCTGTCCTTTGCCCTTGTCTCTGAGCGATCCCTGCTACCTTATGGCAGAGAGCAGCACTGAATGGACTGGATAGGAGTCATAAGAGGATTCTAGTTTAAGATCTTCCACCAAGTTGCTATATGAACTTAGGTAAGTCATACTCTCTGGGCCTCAATTCCTTCATCTCAAGCTTGGTATGGTGGGCAAGGGGAAGAGGTAGGGAATAACAGAGTCTCCATTCAGATCTGACCTTCTAAAGAGCTCTGAGTTCTTCCCCTCCTGCCTCACCTGCTTCACTTTCCCCTTCCCCAACAGAGGACAACAGATGTCCAGGTTTTTGTCCAGGATCCAGAGCTGGAGCTGGAAGGCATGGTAAGACCTATTAACACATCAGTGATAGTCACTGGAAGTCCAACATGAGAACAGATAATGGAAAAGGGAAAAGCTGAATCAGGTAAAGCCCACATAAGGAATGTCTGTCCATGATTGGATTTAATAGCAGCACAGAGACCAGCAGGGAGTATAATGAGAGAGGGTACAGGCCCCTCACAGGAGTACCAGCATAGAGAAAGACGAATCACTGAAGTCAGGGACAGAGCTGAACGTGATCAGAGGTCTAGGACAGTGGTGAGGCTAGAAGCAGGAGAGGCTGGGAGTGAGAATGGATCAGGGTCTCCAGGGCAATGGAGGGCAGGGAAACCCTGAATTGGCCATATCATTATCCAGTCAGCTCTGCCTGCAAATCCACACACTGACTTATGTTTAACCATACAATTATGCAAGAAATAGTTATTGAACATCTATCTATTGTGTTAGCTAAGGGGAGGAGGGACAGGGGAAGGGGACACAGGAAGTGGGTGAAAAATAGGAAAGAGTTAAAAATAGAGTTCTTGCTCTTGAAAAGCTCACCATCTAGTTAGGAAGACAGGGGAGGATGTTTGCACAGGAAACAGAACAAGAAAAGACAGTACATCTAGGAAAGTGTTTTCCTAAGGCTTAATTTAAACTGGACTGGTGGTAACCCGGAAGCACTTTCCAAGAGTTCCTAAATAGCCAGGGCCTTTAGCAGTACCACAGGGATATTCCCTGTGAGAGTTGTTGAGATCATTATTATCCTCTTATGTTGCAATAGGACTATAGAGTTTACAAAGTGTTTTCCTCAAAAAAAATTTTGTGGGATATGTAATGCAGTTACCCTCATACTGATTTTACAGATAAGGAAACTGAGGCTCAGAAAAGAACAATGGCTTTGTATTAGAAAGAATACTGGCTTTAGAATGGGAGTATCTGGACTCAAATCTGAATTCTGTTACTTGTTACTTGTGTGACCTGAAGCAAGTCACTTAGCACCTCCAGACTTGAGTTTCCTCATCCATAAAATGAAGATGTTAAAGTAAATCATCTCCAAGGGTTCTTTTAGCACCAAGCCCTGTGATCTCCTCACAATTTTCCTAGGCTCGAAAAGCTAGGAAGTGATGCAGTCAGAACTCAAAATCAAGTCTCCTGACTCTAGATCCAGCACTAAACCATGAGGGGCTTGGAGAGGACAGAGAGAGTACATCCAATGGAATGGAGGGGGGGAAGGAGGAAAGGACATAGCTGGGCCTTAGCATCAGGGAACGGAATAAAACGGTTGCGGCACAGGCTGAGCCAGGAAGACCAAGTTTAAATCTAGCCTCAGACACTTGCTAGGTGTGTAATCATGGGCAAGTCACTTAAACTGTCTGCCTCAGTTTCCTCAACTATAAAATGGGGATAATAAAAGCGTATACCTCCCAGGGTTATTGTAAGGATCAAATGAGATAACATTTGTAAAGCATTTAGCACAGTGCCTGACACATATAAGTACTATATATAGCTATTATTATTAAATCAGGTCTCAATCGTATCCTAGCCACGTGACCCGAAATGGAATGGTCAGGGTGGATGGCCGCCGAGTAGCTTCCCAGTCTGTCTGTGGTCCTGAGACCCTACAACAAAGTCTGGAGAGTAGGAGACCATGTCTTTTGGGCGAATCCCTCTGCCTGTCTTCTTAATCTGTAAAGGAGGGGGCCAGATGAGCTACGTCCCTTCCAGCTTTTAGGATTCTGTGATTCAGACTTCTCTCAATATTCACACACTATACCATTCTCCCCACCCCCCACTTGGACATGGAGCAGGGCACTCAACCAAGGGCTGAAGGAATGCTTGTAACCTGACTGGCTACTGACTCATGACCCAGGCACAGAAATGAAGTGTAATGAGTATGGGAAGACCAAAATTTCCCAGGTTGGTATCCAAGCTGGAGTACAAGACAGACAAGAATGTCTCTGGAACTCCTGATGCCCACATGACCCCAGATCTCATTCATTCTTCTTGTCACTAAGAGGCAGTTTTGGTCATGTAACCTACAAGGGTGGCTAAGTGGCACAGTGGATGGAGTGCCAGGCCTGGAGTTAGGAAAACCTGAATTCAAATCCAGCCTCAGATACTTGCTAGCTGTGTGACCTTGGGCAAGTCACTTAACCCTGTTTACTTCAGTTTTCTCAACTGTAAAATGAGCTGGTGAAGGAAATGGCAAACCACTCCAGTATCTTTGCCAAGAGAACCCCAATGGGGTCACAAAGAGTCAGACAAGACTGAAAAGACTGAACAACAACAACTACCTAGAAAATGGCCAAGTAATTCTTTTCTACAAACTGATCCAAACCTCCCAAGCACTACAAAATAAAAAGAGGAATTGTGTGCCGGACTTAGCTAGACTACAGATTTTTCTGAAAGATATAACCCAAGTAAAACACTTTGGAATTAACACCAGATGCTGGGGTACTCCGAACAATTCAGAGTCTCTACCCAAATTGACTCCTGCACATCCACAAGCCAGCTTGCAAGCTTGTGACTCGGGACTTGACCATATGGATCTCCTACAGAAGTGACTCTGCCCTAATACCCCAGATTCCACAAGGGTTACCAGGTACTCATTCTGCTGAGTCATGGGAAGCAAAGAAAGGGACGAGGTCTGGTGGGGGCAGAGCAGAGGAAGCTTTGACTCCTTGGTAAGGGTAGAAGATGATTGTGGAGCTCAGAATCACATGTGATCAGGCATGATAGAAAGGGACTAGAAACCCACTGAGGCCAGTCCTCTTCCAAAGGTTACTCAGTACAGGGGCCTGGACCTGGTTGACCCTGATACCTCCTAAACAGGAGGAGGCTGAGGCTCGAATGGCCACTCAATAGCTCAGTCTCTGGGGTCTATGCAGCTGTGAATGGAGTCAGAGAATATAGAGCAGAGGTCCCCCGGCTACAGGCATCTCAGCTGGCAACACTCGCCAGCTCAGGGGAACCAGATTAAAATATAATTGGGACACATTTAACAAAATAAATAAAAATACAATGGGGTAGAGATCATGTTAATCAGTGGTTTTCTAAGTGAACTGCGACCCCTAGATCCTTAAGTACAGTTTAGTGGCCCTGTTTCTATTTGAGGTAGAATAGAGAATTCTCAAAGGTGGATAATAAGGAATATAAGAGAAAAACTGAAAAGCCAAAAAAAAGGAGAAAACTTGAATAAAACCAGCCTATAAGCATCTAAAACAACAAACTAGGTCATAAAAAGAGGTGTGCACAAAACCTCAAAGAGAAATGAAAGTGCTTTGGGCAACTTTTGTAATTCGAAGGAAAATAAACCAGCTTTACCTGATAAGTGAGAGAATCAAGGGGTCTTTAGATGTGATAGAACAATGCCAAGAAACGCCTGAAACGAAGGAGAAACTCTTAAAAGGAGAAATCAGGAATTAATTTAGGATAAATATCCGAACTCAACACAGAATCTAAAAACACAAATAGAAAAGTAGGGAAAATTGGATATATGACAGAGAATCTATTCAAAGAAGCAATAATAATAATGATAATTGGTAATTATAAAGTGCTTTAAGGTTTGCAAAGGGCTCTACATGTTATCTCATTTGAAACTCATAATTGTCCAGTGAAGTAAATGATATTATCTTCATGTTACAGTTGGGGCTAAGAGAAAGTGATTTGCCCCAGGTCACAGGGCTAGAACTCAGGTCCTTCTGACTCTAAGACCAGAGAGCTTACCCTCTGTGCCACCTCAGTAGAACTTCTGAGAGAGGATACGAGATTTGGAACACAAAAACACTGAAGTGGAGGAAAATTTGGAAGCAAAATCTATAACCCATGTTATATATATATATATATATATATAT
Source organism: Gymnobelideus leadbeateri (assembly GCA_011680675.1). NCBI lineage: Eukaryota > Metazoa > Chordata > Mammalia > Diprotodontia > Petauridae > Gymnobelideus > Gymnobelideus leadbeateri. The sequence continues at coordinate 371,989 of WOXC01005969.1, read as the reverse complement.
ATATATATATATATATATATATATATATATATATATATATATATATATATATATATATATATATATATATATATAAGCTGTCTTTGGTGCACGATTAGGAGCACAGAATCCTCATGAATATACGTTAAAATTGAATAGTCCAAACTGATGCTCATCGTTTTTTCATGACAGGTTAGTGAACATATTTTTGGTCTGAAAATAAAGTGTTGTTATCGATTTGTGCATTATAGTCAAACTATGACACTTGAGAAAATTTACTACAGTGTTTTGAAGTACAGACTTACCAAACTGAATCTGTGTCTGAAGATTCTGCAAGGGCATCATTGGTCCTCAGCACCACTCATAACACGTGTGCTTACTTTACCATTGTAGTCACTCTGCCACAGATTTCCTTGTATGAACCTCAAAACTCGATCAAGACTTGCCTTAAACTGAATTGTGTGAATGCTGTGTTTGTGAGCTACCTTCCCTGCCTGCATTTGCAACACCTCAAAGGACCCATAGCAGTCATTGTTATGAATTTTGTTGACGTACACAAACACTTCTTCATCTATTTGTGGGAACCTGACTGTTTTAGGACCTCTAAAAACGTGTCTAGAAAGATTTGTGTTTTTTAGCTTGTGTTTTAGTTTCCTCCGGTCTCACACCAACTTTTCACTCACTGAAAACTGTCTTTCTGTATGCTGTTTCAGCTTGAAGTCAGCAGAATAGTTTTTAGATTTACCCATAATCAGAAAGAAATGCTTTGCACATTAGTGTATCACTATCAGACAACTGAACAGTTTAACTCGTGCGGGAAGAAGCAAGTCTCACCATATACGTGACTTACTCATGGCAGTTTCCCCTGCCCACAGGCTTTCCATACACCTACAGCTCTTCATTGGGTTGAGTGACAATACCATTAGTACTGCAGCAAACAAACCACCCAAGTTGGCTTTTGGAAATATATCGACAATGTGCTCATACTGAGAATTCTAGACTTGAAGCTCAAAATGTATGAGAGATAAATGTATATTGGTATGCCACTGGTGAATTCATTGCTGTTCTCTTTACCTTTTAAGTGGCATGACAAACAGAATTATGCCATGCTACAATTATGCAATAAGAGGTTATAAACCAAATTTTAGAGTGAACCCCCCAGGGTGCGATGATTATATGGTGAAATACTGTGAGATGAGGCAGAAGGGGCAAAGGAGAAATACAGAGTACTGTATTATAGGAAATGTTAGGAGGGACAGAATACTTTATTTGGAATTAGGGAAAACTTCACAGGAGAGATGGCACCTGAGCTGACCCTTTAAAGGGTGAGCAATATTCTGAAAAGTGGAAATAAGGAGGGAGTTCATTTCAGGCATGGAGCATGGCTTGCCTTCGTGGAGGAGAATCAAGAACAGCTAATAGACCAGTTTGCTTGGAAGAAGTTATGCAAAACAATGCTTCAAAGGTAGGTTGGAGCCAGATCATAGAGGGTTGGGGGTTTTGTTTTGTTTTGGGGCTTTTTTTGGAAGGGGGAAGGTAGGGCAGTTGGGGTGAAGTGAAGTGACTTGCACAAACTCCCACATGGTGTGTGTGTGTGTGTGTGTGTGTGTGTGTGTGTGTGTGTGTGTGTGTGTGTGTGTGTGTGTGTGTGTGTGTGTGTGTGTGTGAGAACCCAGGGCCTCCTGACCCCAGGGCCCGTGCTCTATTCACTGCTTCACCTAGCCGGCCAGTAGAGAGTTTTTACATGGCAAACTAAGGAGTTTATGTTTGTCATAGGGGTGCTGCATCACGCTTGGGGGTTCCACGCTTGGGGGTTCCCATGCTATGCTTGAGTTCCTTGCCAAGGAGTAGCAATAAGAAGAGATAATAATAGGTTTGCAAAGCATTTTATCTGTAATCTCATTTGTTGATGGAGGTGCTATTATTATTTCCTTTTACAGTATGGAAACTGAGTCTGAGAGGTTAAATGATTAGCCCAAGGTCATACGGAGGCTGGATTCCAAGGCAGGACTTTTTGACTCTAAGCCCAGCTCTCTCTCTCTCTCTCCACTTCACCACCTAACTGCTGAAACAAAATAAAAACCCCACAAAAACCAAAGACAAAAACCGTGGTCTTGGCTTCAGATTTGTCTTTGGAGATGCTATTCAAAGGGCAAGCTAATCAGTAGGATTTCAGTAACAAGACACTTAATTGAGTCATATTAACAAAACATAACCAATAAGAAAATTAATTCTTAATTCCTCATAAACAATGGAAAATAATTTATTTCCCCTCCCCTACCTTATACCCTCCCTCCCCACTGCCCTGAAGATTCCCGTGCCGTTGGGGGAAAGTACAGCATATTGAGTGGGATGCAGGAGGGGAGGGTTGAAACTCACACTCAAGTGAAGGCACCTGGAGGCAGGGCTTCCATGTGTCCCTGCAGAAACTGCTCTCCTTTGGAGCTTCTTGCTTCCTCATCTGTCATTTCTGACTTACATCTCCTAGGTAAAGAAAACCCTTGTCCCAGTGTTATGTGCAAGCTGGCTCTCATGGTTTTACTCAGAGCCTCTGGTGATTGTGGCAGAGAGGGGATGTGGATCCCCCACATGTCTATGTGACTTTGCAATTTACAAAGTGATTTTACATCCATTGTCTCACCTAATCCTTCACAATAAACCTAATGTGCTACATCTGGCAGAAATCACAATTCCCATTTTGCCTATTAAAAGAGGAAGAGGGAAATTTATTAAGGAAGAGGGCATTTATTAAGCACCTTCTAGTGCTGGGCACTCTACTAAAGGCTTTACAAATATTATCTCATTTCTCTTGTACAGCTTTTCCTCTACCTGCCACAGATTCTTTAGTTGGTGTGTTCCACAGTGGTTATTTTTTTGTCTTGAAAAGTTTAATTTCACTGAGAATTTTATAGTTTTGTTTTCACATGCAACCGGGAAATGATATACAGGCAATGGGGTATAGAAATCCATCTTGCATAGGGGGATATAAGAGAGGGCAGACTGGGGGAAGAGGTATTCTACTTCTGTTAAGTTTCCTCATTTCCTGAACTCTCTTTGCTGCTTTCTGTATTGTTTCAGTCATTTTGTCCTTCAATGAAACCATACTAATTTGAATATACTGTTTTGTTCTATTTCCCAAGGATATTTCTGAACAATTGAATTTCATCATTATCTTGTCCTGAAATTCCTTAGACTTTCTCAAGTGTCCCTTTTTGGGGGCTTTATTTCATGATATTTTTGTTAATTTCTTTCTTCAATTTCTTTAGTGTGTTTGTGACCTATTTCAGAACCACAACAGGAGTAGTCACAGACCACCCAGGTAAGCTAAATGATTAGCCTAGTTTAAGGTAGGTGAGTGGACCCAGAGACAGTGCTGTATTTGTATGGCCCTTCTCCCCCAAATAGTTTAAGTTTCCTAAGGGCCTTCATGTGTTATTTAAAATGTTAATATCACCCAGAGTGATATCATATAGTACAGGGTTCTATATGCAGTAGGTGCTTAATAAATGTTTGTTGATTTGCATGAAAATGAGAAAATTTATTTCATTTTTAATTCCCACATGAAAGAAGGGGATCATGGTCTTCCTAAAAGAATAAAGATTAAAAGTTAAGCAAGCAATTGAGAACCAAGCAAGGCCATTCCTGAGATTATTGGATTAAGTTCTCATCCCTTCTTGGGATCTCTTTCTTGTGGGAGCAGATTGCAGAGAGTATGTAGGAAACTATGGCCATTGTTAGTGTGCTAGAGGGAGGGATGAGGGGTGGGGTGTGCTAAATAAAGAAGTATTCTAATTTTGAAAGGAATTTTATACCTCAAATCTGTATTTTGTTTTAGTTTTTAATTTTGAGGAATTTTGTTTTGATATATCACACACCAACAAATTCATAATTAAACTCTTCACAGTATATAATCTCTAGGGGGAAAAAGTTAAGCAAATCAGCATAAAAGAATAGAGATAGCAGTCTTATGGGCAGTGAATAGTGCACAGGACCTGAAGTCAGGAAGAAGAGTCTTCCTGAGTTCAAATCTAGCCTCGGCTGTGTGACCCTGGGCAAGTCACTTTGCCCTGGTTACCTCAGTTCCTCCTATATAAAATGAGCTGGAGAAGGAAATGGTTAAGCCACTCCAAGTATCTTTGCGAAGAAAATCCCAAATGGGAAAGAAAATAAATGTTTCTTAATTGAAATTATGTGCGTGTGTGTGTGTTTAATTTTTTTTTTAAAGCACTGCTTAATTTCCCCAAAGCAATCCAGGCCACTCTCCTTCCACTTCCATTCAAGACCCAGTCCATTTTCCATCTGCAGTATCTAAGATTTATGTAGACCAGGTCTACAAGTTGACCATCCAACTGTTTACCACAACCTAGACAGTACACATTCTTTATCTGCTTGGTTTTCCCTGTGTGAATAGTTAGACCCAATGTACTAGAATCGTTAGGGATCTTTCTTAGGGGACCTGCAATGACCTGGCCTTGATAAAAATGATTGCAATACCATCCACCATCTATGGGAAAACCTCTGTGATTTGAATTCTGAACTGAATACCCTCCATGTCAGCGGCAAAAACAAGTCTCCCTGTTTTGTACCTTACTTTCCATTCTCCAAACAAAATGATCTCTGTTACATCTTTCAAAAATTTTATGTGCTTTTGACATAGGCATGTGAGAAAAGTTGCTGGAAGAAAGACTTTAATGTCACATTTTGTTCTACCTAATCGATGCTGCCAGTTCCCCACCCCTGTTCTCATCAAATATTTGGTCAGCTAGGTGGCACAGTAGAAAGATCATTAAGTTTGGAATCAGGAAGACTCATCTCCCTGAGTTCAAATACAGCAATTGTGTGACCCTGGTCAAGTCACTTCACCCTGTTTGCCTCAGTTTCCTCATCTGTAAAATGAGCTAAAGAAGGAAATGGTAAGTCAATGAAGTATCTTTGCCAAGAAAACCCTCAAATGGGGTTACAAAGAGTCGGATAAGATTGAATAACATCAAATAATTTTTTTTGCTTTTTTTTTTGGTAGGACAATTGGGGTTAAGTGACTTGCCCAAGGTCACATGACTAGTTTTTGTGTTAAGTGTCTGAGGTTGCATTTGAACTCAGGTCCTCCTGACTCCAGGGCCAGTGCTCTATTCATTGCACCACCTAGCTGCCTCCATCAAATAATTAAAAAAAAAAAGACGGTTTTCTATACCTTTAAGTCCTTTGATTGACTGTCAAGATCTGGTCTCCTACAGAATATCTCTAACCTTCAAAGCTGCCCTTGATATGTATACAAATTAGTCATATAAAGATTTCATAAAAATGAGAAACCTTATGGGGCTAGGAATTATCAATGTTTAGAAATTTTCTTGATTTCCTGTTGTTCCCCAAACATTTCGTTTTCTCCCTGCTATACTGATTAAATCTCACTCAGGAGAACAATAAAGAGTTATTTTGTAAATCTACATTGGTTTAGTGCTGAGTCTCTTTTAATCCTTGCTGCCTTCCTCCAACCTAACACAGGGTCCTGAACATATCATTTGACTTAGAAAATGTTTATTAAATTAAAATGACTTTTAATAGTAACTTTCTGGTGGGGGGAAGGCAAGGCAATTGGGATTAAGTGACTTGGCCAAGGTCACACAGCTAGTAAGTCTGTCAAGTGTCTGAGGCTGGATTTGAACTCAGGTCCTCCTGACTCCAGGGCTGGTGCACCTAGCTGACCCTATTGCCTCTGTGATAAAAAGCCAATTCTCCATTTAATGTTTTAAAATCTTTCACAATATGGGGGTGGGGTGGCAGGGAGAAAGAGAAAGGGAAGGAAACAAGACTTTATTGAGCTCCTACTATTTTTCAGGCACTGTACTAAGCACTTTACAAACATGATCTCACTTTTGAGCTGGCTCCAGCCTATCTTTCAGATTAATTCCACATCACTCTGCCTCTCACGCTCTACATTCCAGCCAGACCAGCTTACGTGTCCAGCCTGCTTAGATTACACGTCATCTTCCATGGTTGAGCCTTTCTTTGCACGGGCTTCCCCGGGGTGGTGGGCCCCTATAAGCTCTCACTGTTCTGTACCCCTTCTGCTCCTTGAAGACTTCATTCAAGTGCTACTTCCTACAAGAGGCCTTCCCCCAAATTTGTGGTGCTCCCCTCCCCCCATATTATTTTGTGTTTATGTTGTAAATCAGTTCTCATACCTTAGGGTCTCAGAACCCAAATATTTTATACTGTTAAACATTACTGATGAACTCAAGTAGTTTTTGTTTATACGGGTTATAGCTTATCAATATTGACTGTATTAGAAAATCGGATAAATTTTCAAATACTTCATTTAAAAATAGCAGTAACAAACCTAATACATATCAACATATATCTGCCTATTAAACTCCCCTCCTATTTCCTGTTACATGTCTATGTGAGGCCAATTTTTTTATATACTTCAGCCAAAATAACATTGCAAGGGGCTGAATATGGAAGCAAGTATGAGAATTCTACTGTCTTCTAGTAAGCCAGACATATAAAGAGATTTATATACATACACATACATACATAAAACAAAGCCACTCTTCTCCCCAAAGTTCCTTTGTTTTGGAAAAATAGTTATTTTTCATATGAAATATACATATGCAATATATATGTGAATATATAACATATGTAATATATATATGAAGTATATAAAATTTGGCTTTATATAGATAATAGGAAAAAGGAAAGTTTAAAAAGCACGTAACTTTTTATAGTTTTGACCTCACAAACCCCTTGATAGGGTCTTTGAGAACTGCATTTGTATTTTTAATTTTTTGCTTTATTTTTATACAACCCTCCCCCAGTAGAATATAAAGTCTTTAGGGCACAATCTATTTTTTGGGGGGGTTTATGTTTTTTCCCCTGTATTTTCAACACACAGGGCTTACTGAATCGAATTGAAACCAATTATTCCTTTATGGATAAAACACATTGCAGAATATCAGTTCCCCTTATGGCCTGCTTCATGTTGTAAAAATGATTATTAGCCCAAGTTAAAAATGTCCTAGCTTCTCTATAAAAAGAAGAGCCCCAGAAGATGTTCAGTTAGCTGTGGTGCCCCAGCACTCACCGTACTGAATCGTGTTTGTAATCTGCTTTCTGAACTAATTATCCTTTCCCTCTTTCGGCTGTGTAGTAGAACCCTATCACAGTATTATTTCTGTTTCCATCATGGGTTTCTCCTTTGGATACCAGATTTCCTAACGAGAGTGTGTCTCTGTTATATGTAGTCCAGGATCACACAGGTCTTGCAAAAGTTGCTTCCTCTTACTCACAGCCCTCTTTCCTAGACAGGAGGCTTATGTAGGAGCTAGTATGATGAGGAGCTGACTTCCCCTCCTTCCTCTCCCATGTTAGGACTAAAAAAAATTTTTTATGCTGCCAAGAGTAAAAATAGGACTGGTCTTGGAGCCCAGTGAAAAAAGATGCAGAGTATATTCACTGAAAGGCCAGTGAGAGTTAGCTTTTGGAGAAGTATTAATTAACTAGAAGTATCTTCAGTCGGGATAGAGGATCAATAAAGGGGCTAGCTAGGTGGCAAAGTGCATAGAGCATCGGGCTTGGAGTCAGGAAGACCTGAGTTGAAATTGACTTCATATACTTTTCAAGCTGTATGACCCTGAGAAAGTCACTTCACCCTGTTTACCTCAGTTTCCTCATCTGTAAAATGAACTGGAGAAGAAAATGGCAAAGCACTCCAGTATCTTTGCCAAGAAAACCCTAAATGTGGTCACAAAGAGTCAGACATGACTGAAATGACTGAACAACAACAATATCTTTTCTAAAAAACAGAAAAACAACAACAAAAACCAAAAGGCTTTTGGAGTCACAGAGAGTAAGACATGACTGAACAGCAACAAGGCAAAATTAAGACCTACCGTAGAAGGGATGAGAACCAAGGTGGGGAACCAGAGTGGCCGAGGAGCACGAGATTCAAACCCTGAGCCCTCCCCCTTTTGCCTAAGCTTCTCCCAGAGCGGTACTTTGAAAGACGTGGCTAGAGGACTAGATCTGCAGCCAGGAAGACCCCAGATTTAAAGCCCTCCCAAGCATTCAACTTGTCGGGTAACTGTGAACAACTCACTTAACCTCTGCCTCAGTTTCCCTCCATTTCAGAAGCACATAATAATGCCTAGACCCTATAGGTTGTAAGAGTCTAATGAACTGAATGCAGTGGTGTCACACAAAGAGAAATGAATTCCTCTTGACCTAGAAAACCACAAATGAACATTATTGATGTTGTATTGTATTTTTATTTATTTTATTAAACATTTCACAATTATGTATTAATTTGGTTCGGAAGTACTGAAGGTTTGACACCTCTGAATTGTATAAAAAATATTTTCCATATCTTAAAGTGCCCCATAAATACTAGCTATTATTATTCTGTTTTTTTCACTATTTTAAACTTAAATTATATTATTATTTATTTAACTATTATTTCCTGATTACATTAAAGACATTTTAAACATTCGTTAATATAAAAAAAATGTTTGTTTTTGTTTTTTTGCTTTTTGGAGGGCAATTGGGGTTAAGTGACTTATCCAAAGTCACATGTCTAGAAACTGTGTCAAGTTTCTAGAGGCTGGATTTGAACTCAGGTCCTCCTGACTCCAGGGCCAGGGCTCTATTCACTGTGCCACCTAGCGGCCCCCCTCATCCACATCTGTTAATTTTGAGCTCCAAATTCTCTTCTTCCTTCCTGTTCCTCCTCTACCTTTTGAGAAGGCAATCAACATTTTTGACATTTTGGGGGGGGGGTGGGGGCGAAGCATGGGAAGCCTGCTGGGCATTCTCTAAATTTCCAATTCTTTACTACCACAAAAAGAGCTGTTACAAATATCTTTGTAGGGATGGCTAGGTGATACAGTGAATAGAGCACCAGCCTTGGAGTCCGGAGGACCTGAGTTCAAATCCAGCCTCAAACACTTTACACAAAAACTAGCCATGTGATCCTGGGCAAGTCACTTAACCCCAATTGCCCTGCAAAAAGCAAAAACATATATATATATGTGTGTGTGTGTGTGTGTGTGTGTGTGTGTATACATATATATGTATGTGTGTGTGTGTGTGTGTGTGTGTGTGTGTGTGTGTATTTGTACATATAGGTCCTTTTTCCTTTTCTTTAATCTGTCTGGGATACAGGCCTAATAGTGGCATTGCAGGTCAAAGGGTATGAACAGTTTTATAGGCTTTTGGTCAAAGTTACACACACACACACACACACACACACACACACACACACACACACACATTAGGAGCCACCAAAAACTGGGTTCTTCTCTCAGCTGTTACTTGGTTTGTATGATTTTTGAGAAAAATAATTTCTAGACCTTCATTTTCCCATCTGTACAATCAGGGGAGTAGAGCAGATCCTGGGTGGCACAGTGGATGAAGTATTGGCCTTGGAGGCAGGGAGACCTGAATTCAGACCCTTCTTCGAGTGACCCTGGACCTATCTCAGCCTCAATTTCCTCTTCTGTAAAATGAGGCTGAAATAATTTCCCCTCCCTCCCGGGATCATGGTGAAGATGAAACGGGGCGCCATTCACAGCGCCTTGCAAACCTTTAAGTAAATGCTAGAAGCCATTGTTGTTCTTCTTTATTACCTCCGAGGGCCTGTCCAGCCCTGACATCCACGCTCTACTCCACATTGCTGCCCTGACTAAGTTGGCTTCGGGATTTTGCCCGGCCGATGCTGGGTCACGTCCTGATCTGAACCACGGTGCTAAACAGGGGCTTGAAACTGAGAAGGGGGATGGGACACATGAACCAAGTAACGAATGAACTTGGCCTTGGATGTCCCGAAGGCATGCAAAGGGTACTGGGGAACACTCGGGCCGGCCCGAATGCAAGGTTACGAGCAACCTTTCTCCTATTTGCATAAACCTTCCAAGGAGAAAATTTCCTATCAGGACCGAAATCGACGTTAGCTTAAAGTACATTGTTTTCAGAGGTTGTAGAAGGAATAAAGAAAAGATTATTTCCTGGCTGGTTAAGGGAGTAAATGTAGGGGGGCAGGTTTATCCCTTAGGAGTGCAAGGACTTGCTGTGGGAGGCCTTTTCTTCCCCTCCCCCTTCTCTCTTCCCTTCCTTCCTCTCACCCACTCTTCCCTCTTCCCCTCCCCTTCTCCCTCTTTCCCTCACCTCTCTCTCTCTCTGTCTCCTTTTCTAACCCTTCTCCCTCCTCCTCCTTCTCCCTTTCTCTCCCTCCTCTTTCCCTCTTCTCCTTCCTTCCTTTCACCTTCCTCCCACCTCTTTCTTTCCTTCCTCCTCCCTCTCTTCCCCTCTATTTTGTTCCCCTCCCTTTCTGCCCCTCCACCCTCTTCCCTTTCCTCTCTTCTTCCCTCTCCTGCTCCCTTCCCCCACTCCCCTGGAGCTCCCCAGGCAAGGCCACCCTTCCCCCCAGGCGATGCCTGCCAGGCATGGCTGCAGTTCTCCAGCTTTGGCCTTGGGGAGTAGTGGGGCGCCTAGATGTCAAGGCCCCACATGCCCTGGCCTAGTGAAGCTTAGCTGTAGGCGGCTGAGGCTCTAGAGGGGGAGGTGCCTGGGGGGAAATTATTGAAGCAGTTTTAAAAACTGCTCAAACTTGGAGAAAAAAAATGGGGAGAAAAAAATGGGAAGAAGCCGCCCATAGAGATAAGGCAAAACATAAGTTTCCTCCCAAGCCTGTCAGGCATTGAAAGAAAGGCTTTGAAATAAAAGTTTCATAGAGAGTTTAATTTCATTCCCCAAGCCCCTTTAGGCCTCATTTGGTTTATCATTTTTTCTAATATTTAAAAACTCCCAAGGACTTAATTAAATTCACAAGATCATAGATTTAGGACTGAAAGGCGCCTCATATCTAATCCCAGAGAACTGAAGTGACTTGCCCAAGGTCACAGTCATTCTGTCAATAATCATCTTTTATTAAGTTCTTACTCTGTGTTATATTGCTTACAGGATGCTCAATGTTAGGGATACAAAGAAAGATGAAAAGTGTGACCCCTTCCTTCAGAGGTTCTTGTTTTAATGGCAAACAATTATGTACAAACAAGAGGAATGGGAGGTCATATCAGAGTTGCATGTGGGGGTATCAGTGTGAGAGACCTGGAAAGGCCTCTTGGAGAAGGTGGTATTTGAGCTGTTTCAAAGGAAGCCAGGAAACAGAAATAAGGAGGGAAGAACATTCCAGGAATGGGGAACTGGAGTCAACAAGACAGCCTTCACTGCTGGATGGAACGAGACATAAGAAAACTCCCAAAGGTAGAAAGAGACCAAGTTCTGAAGGGCTCTTGGATAGACAGAGGATTTTCTATTTGATCCTAGAGGTAAAAGGGAGCCCCTGATGTTGATGGAGGAGGAGAGTGACATAATCAGTTCTGAGATGTAGAAAGATGACTTTGGTGGCCAAACGGAGGATGGGTGAGAGTGGAGATTGCAAATAGTAGATGAAAAATGTGAATCCTGGTCTTCTAACTCCAGATCCAGTGCTCTTTTTCATCTAACAAACATATATTAAAGCCTATTGAAAAAAAAAGTTACTCAGCTATGTCCTCAGGGCTCCTTGTGACCCTTTCTGGAGTTTTCTTGGCAAAAATACTGGAGGGGGTTGCCATTTCCTTTTCAGTTCATTTTGCAGATGAGAAAACTGAGGCAAACAGGGTGAAGTGACTTGCCCAGGGTCACACAGCTAGAAAGATGAATTTTCCTGATCCAAGCCCAATGCTCTATCCTCTTAGACAGGAGCTGTCCCACTCAGATAACTCAGATAACACACACCAAGTTATGGGGATTTCAGTACTAGCAAAGAATTGGGAGCATAATCAAAGATTGCGGGGGTGGGGGGGTAAGATCTGTCTAGTTCTTCAAAGCAGGTGTTCGATGTGGCTGGCCAAAGCTGGCAGACTTTGTTATGAAATTGAAATCTTGGGGAAGATAAATGTTTGAGATTGGATGGAAATATTTTAATAGTTTTCATAAAAGGGAGGGGGTAAAATTAAAGTTGGCTGCCCCCCCCAAAAAAAACCAAAACAAGGTTCACAAAGGACTTATTTCATTTGCTTCTTACAACTTTAAAGTTGATATAATATCCAATTTACTGTTAAGGAAACAGAGATTAAGAGAGAAAGTAATACTAGCTTGTGACCTTGGGCAAGTCATTTAACCCCAATTGCCCTGCCTTCCCCCCTCAAAAAAAAAAAAAGAGAGAGAGAAAGTGATTTACCCAGGGTCCTGAAGCTATCGTCTAAAGTGGAATCTAAACTCAGATCTTTTTGACTCTAAATTAGCATCCTATCATCAGAGTCGGGGTGGCTCATAATTAATAACATATGCCTAATAATACATATATACATATTATACATAACGTATATGTACATATACATGTGTATAACAATAACATGTAGCTAGTGTTTTAAGATTTACTTTATACATTTTATCTTATTTTATCCTCGTAACTCTAGGAGGTGACGCTGTTATCCATCCCCTATTTTAGAGATAAGGAAACTGAGGCAGTGGGAGCTTTGCCTGTGGCCTTATGGTTAGCCAGAGGTCTTGCTGATTACAGGTATGGGCACTCTAGAGTCACTAGCTGCTTCACTTTGAGAATCTTGATGATGTGGTTGTGAATACGATAAAGACTCAAGGCTTCACTACTTTGAACTGTGGCAACATTAATAAGAATTAACTGAGCATAAATTTTATATTTAATTTCTTGTGCTGACAGAGACTTATGCCAACATACTCATTAATAATGAATTTGTTTTGGCACTCATAGATGGGGAAGGGAGAAAGGAATAAGAATTTATATGGAACCATGTGTCAGATACTATCCTAAGACCTTTATAAATATGACCTCATTTCATCCTTGGAACAACCCTGGGAGGTAGGTACTGTCAATATCCCCATTTTACAGTTGGGGAAACTGAGACAAGCAGAGGTTGTTCAGGATCACACAGCTAATAAGTATCTGAGCCTGGGTTTGAGCTCAGGTCTTCCTCCCTCCAGACCCAGTGCTCCATCCATTGTGTCTACATGATCCTAACTAGTGTTATTAGTTTGTGCTAACTTTTGAGAGGGGAAATGTTTTTGGAATTTCTTTTTTTTTTTTGGAGAGCAATTGGGGTTAAGTAACTTGCCCAAGGTCACATGGCTAGGTTTTTTTGTTTGTGTGTGCATTAAGTGTCTGAGGTCCTTCTGACTCCAGGGCTGACGCTCTACTCACTGCGCCACCTAGCCGCCCCTGTTTTTGGAATTTCTGAGTGCCATCATAGTTCATGTAAACACAGCAATGACCTTCAGATAATGGCAAATCTGACTGCAATATTTTTTTATACAAGATGTTGACAATTGGAATAAAACGTTCTTGTTTCCAAATGGGAAAGAACCATTTGCTTTTCTAAAGCTGTCTTAAATGATTAAAGCTACAGGGATTTAAGTTATCAGAGTTGGAGTATTTGTAAAGAAATAAACTCATTTGGGTAACATTCAGTTCCTAGGTAGCAACTCAGAATCTGCATAGAGATGAATGCTAGACATACATACAATTGCTTCAGTTACATTTTTTTTTAAACAAAAAGGTTAGGAATGATTTAGAAATGCTTCTCATTTATCTTCCTTGTTTGGTAGACTATGTGTTAAATCTATTCAGGCTGGTTTTTATTTGGCATAGAGTAAATTGTTTTAATGAGTTCTATTTTTTTGTTCTTTTAAATGAAGTGTTTTGAAGCAAAAATGTTGGATTTACTGTGTAGTTTTTCCTTTTGATATGTTTTTCCTTTTTTTTTCCTAAGTAATTTTCTCTTCTGGGTTGTTGTTCAATCATTTCTGACTCTTCATGACCCCTTTTAGGGTTTTCTTGGCAGAGATACTGTAGTGGTTTTCCATTTCCTTCTTCTGCTCATTTTGCTGATGAGAAAACTGAGCCAAAGAGGGTGAAGTGACTTGACCAGGGACATACAGCTAATAAGTGTCTAAGACTGGATTTGAACTCAAATCTTCTGACCAGGCCCAGCACTCTATCCACTGTGGCACCTAGCTTATCCAGTATTTCTTTTCAAAAAGAAAGACTCTATGCTCTTCTCTGAAGCCCATTTCTATTTTTTTTAAAGTTTTATCAATCCCTTTTGTATTTATACCACAATGATTTCTGAATATACTCCATACTCAGGGAAAAGAAGCCTTTCCTCTTGATGCATAATAGTAATAATAATAATAGATACTACTACAATAGTAATAGTAATACTTATAATATTTAGCATCAATATAATATAATGTAATAATTTGTATAACATAATAAAAGCGATTTGCATATCTTATTTCATTTGGTCTTTGTAACAATCCCGGGAAGGAGGTACTAGGAATATCCCCATTTTACAGATGAGAAAACCAAGAGCAAAAGAGGTTAAATAATTTACTTAGGTGGGGCTGCTAGGTGGCACAGTGAGTAAGAGCACCGGCCCTGAGTCAGGATGACCCGGGATCAGTCCCAGCCTCAGAAAATGAGCACCCACGCATAAATAATGACTAGCCTTGTAACCTTGAGCAAGTTACTTAACCCCAATTGCTTTAAAAAAAATAAACAAATAAATAAAAAATAATTTACTTCGGGTCACACACAAGTGCCTTAGGTATAATTTGAAGTCAAATTTTCCTGACTTCATGCCCAGTATTCTTAATTTTTTTTTTTATTTTTAAGCAATTGGGGCTAAGTAACTTGCTCAAGGTTACACGGCCAGTCATTATTTGTGTGTGGGTGCTCATTTTCTGAGGCCAGATTTGATTCCGGGTCATCCCAACTCTGCTTTTACTCACTGTGCCACCTAGCCACCCTAAGCCCAGTATTCTTTCCACTGCACCAACTTCCATAGAAGGAGAAAAAAAAGTTAGGTAAAATTACCCAATATATGACTGCATCTCATACTGTCTAAAGCAACAGTTCTCAAAGTATAGTCTAGGGACCCTTTGGGGTTTCCAAGACTCTTTTGGGCAGTCCATAAGGTCAAAACTATTTTCATAATATTGAGCCATTAATTTGGTAAATATCAGTTTATATAACCCACATAAAGAAAGCTCTACACAAGGATGGCCGGGGGTGGGAAATTTCAGTCATTTTTAAGATTGTAAAGAGATCCTGAGACCCAAAAGTTCGAGAACCATACATCTGAAATATGCTTCTCAAAGTTTCTCTCTCCTCTTTGTACAGGTCAATCAATCAATCAATTAGTGCTTACTATGTGCTAGTTACTGAGTTTACAGTGGTGTGGTCATCTCACCATCCTGTCCCTGGACTCAACATGGTGAGAATTTTCTCTTCCTCTAAATTTGTCCAGGAAAAAAAAATCTAGAAGTTTAGAAAGTATACTACCAAATAGGAGGAAAATGCATGGGAAAATACTGCTTTAAGATACATTTACAGATAATAAGAACACCATGTCTCCCTCCCCATGGGGAACTGACATCTAGAACTGATACAAATAGTAGGAAAAGACCTTGAAAAGTAGGAGAGAGAAACTGCAAAAGGTCTGAGGCCAGCTGTTCTGTGGTTTTAGGGTGGGTAGCCTTGAACGTAGGAGAGACTTAATAAATGTTTGTTGAATTAAACAGAATTGAGATGTTGATGTTAAAGTGATATAGGACCTAAGGAATAGCTGCTATTTACATAGCATTATAAGATTGCTGAAACACTTTACATATATGGTTTGATCCCCATGGTAGCCTGGGATCTAGGTGCCATTAAAAAAAATTCTTATTGACAGATTTTATTTTAATACAGCTATGATTTCCAAATAAATCTCTTCTCCTTTCCCTCCCCATAAAGTCATATCTGTAACAAAGAATTTTTTTAAGAGAGAAGGGGATAAAGCTGTTTTTTAATTAACCATCAGAAGAGTTTAACTATACATGCAATGTTTCATGCCCATTGTGTGAAATTGGGCAGCTAGGTGGGGCAGTGGATAGAGTGCTGGACCTGGAGTCAGGAAGAATCATCTTCTTGAGTTCAAATTTGACCTCAGACACTTATTAGCTGTGTTGACTCTGGGCTAGTCGATTAATCCTGTTTGCCTCAGTTTCCTCATCTGTCAAATGAACTGGAGAAGGAAATGGCAAACCATTCCAGTATCTCTGCCAAGAAAACTTCAAATGGGGTCACAAAAGAGTCAGACATGACTGAAACATCTTAACAACAACAGCCATTGTTCCTACCTCTGCAAAAATGGGAAAGAGTTGCATTTTCTCCTTTAATGATGCTTATTTTTATGCTAATTTTTTATTTTTTTAATTTATTTTTAGTTTTTCCCAAAGATTTTGAGTTATAGATTTTCTTCCCATCTCTCCCATACACCCCAAAATGGTAAGCATACTGAAACCCTTTCCCCCAATCTGCCCTCTCTTATCCCCCCAATTCTCCCCCTTATTTTCTTGTAGGGCAAGATGGATTTCTATATCCCATTGCCTGTATATCTTATTTCCAGGTTGCATGTAAAAAACACTTTTTTTTTAACATTTGTTTAAAACTTTGAGTTCCAGATTCTCTCCCTTCTCCCTTCCTTACCCACCCCCACTGAGAGGACAAGCAATTCAATATAAGTTATACATGTGTAGTAATGCAAAACATTTCCATAGTAGTCATATTGTGAAAGACTAACTATATTTCCCTCCATCCTGTCCTGCCCCTCATTTATTCTATTTTCTCCTTTGACCCTGTCCCTTTTCAAAAGTGTTTGCTTCTGACTACCCTCTATAGTGCCAATGCAATATTTACAGTGCCTATGATCACAATAAAGACTGTGACTATAAGTGTCACATGACGTTCAATTGCAAACTCTCCAGATAGAGGCTAGAACTGATGCATTCATTTAGAACCTGAAAACCCAATCCCAAAATCAGTAAGCCGATTCCATCATAGTACCAAAGATATTAAGAAGCCATAATAATGCTGGGAGCCACAGAATCTTTCAGCCTTCCCACAAACCAATACAAGATCAATATTTACTCACAAGCTTATCTGACTCTTTGCTTGAATGTTCTCTCTCCCTTACCTGTCTGGCTAGCTCTGACTACCAGCTTCCTTGTGGGCTCTGCTCCCCTTCAGCAAACTCCTCCCACCACAGGCTCCATGTGACTACATTCAGCCTATTTAGGGGGCAGAGTTTACTTTCAAAGCAGGGGAGGTCTTCAAACTCTCCCCTAGGTCTGTTCAGGGACAGGGAAGATCTTCAAATTCCCATTTTCATTATACCCTCTCCCCTAATTTGCCCTCCCTTCTATCATCGCCCCTCTTATCCCCTTTCCCCCTACTTTCCTATAGGGTAAGATACCCAGTTGAGTATATATGTTATTCCCTCCTTAAGCCAAATCCAATGTGGGTAAGGTTGACTCATTCCCTTTCACCTTCCTGCTCTTCCTTTCCATTGTAATAGCCTTCTCCAGCTTCCTTTATTTGAAATACTCCACCCCATTCTATCTCTTCCCCTCTCCTTCTCCCAATGTATTCCTCTCTCACCTCTTAACTTTATTTTTTATATCACCCCTTCACATTCAGCTCACCCTGTGCCATCTGTCTATGTATACATGTACACATATATACACACACACATACATTCACCTATGTATACATATATAAATAAATAAATATATATATATACACACACATATACTCCCTTCAACTATCCTCATACTGAGAAAAATCTCATGAGTTACAAATAGCATCTTTCCATGTAGGAATGTAAATAGTTCAACTTTAATAAGTTCCTTATGATTTCTCTTTCCTGTTTACCTTGCTTCTCTTGCTTCTTATATTTGAAAGTCAAATTTTCTGTTCAGATCTGGTTTCTTCATCAAGAATGCTTGAAAGTCCTCTATTTTATTGAATGTCCATATTTTCCCCTGAAGTATTATACTGTTTTGCTGGGTAGGTGATTCTTGGTTTTAATCCAGTGTAATGACAATCAGAGAAGCACTTAGCACCTTGTTTCAGCTACCTAAGTATTAAGCACCTTGTTTGAGCCCCTCCGTGATTTGAAGATGGGGGGAACTTGCTGATGCAATGGGAAGGGGTGGAACAGGAAGGAACTGACCATATAAAAGGAAAAGCACAATCTGGAACTGAGTAGAACTAAGGAGAACACTTGTGGTGACCAGCACTCTGTTTGTTCTGTCTGTGTTGATTTGTGTTTGTACAGAAGCCCTGGGGCCTTACTGGAAGCCCTGAAAGAGGATTTTCTGTTGTCTGTTTACAGAAGTCCTGGAGGAAGGTTTCAGAGGTCCTAGGACTGTGCTTACAGTTTGTGTTGCCTTCTCAGACCTTGTTTGTGGGTCTGTGTTACTTTCACAGGCAGAAAGTGAATTGATGATGGTGCCAGCAATGTGGATTAAGCTGTTTTTGGTTCTGTTAAGCTTTGTCTTCCCAGAAACAGAAATGGTGAAGGATTTGAGGTGTACTGGACAGAGTGAGCTTCATTATGGAATGGGAACTGGATGAGGAACTGGACCAGGAGCTGGACAAGGAGCTGAGAGTTGCCTACCTGTGAATCCAGGTGACAGTTGGTTGAATTCAGGCAAAAGGTGGGACAACTTTGTATTTTCTACCCCTTAAAAATGTTTGAGTTAAGATGATTGGAAGCTAGTCTCCAATCAAGAAGGAAGACTTTCTGACTAAGAAATTAAGACAGTGTGACCTAGGGGTGGGAGACCTTAAGGAAGACTGTTCTTTAAAGATGATTGAGTTAAGAACTTACTAAATGATATCTTTGGTTTAAAACTATGTGACCACTTTAGTGATAAGTTGTTGTTATATCATTGTGAATGCTGTACTTCGGTTTCTGCGAATGTTTTGTTTTCATTTACTGCTGAATAAATAGAGTTCACTATACTATGTGATCAAAACCTTAAAGTTATTCACAGGAGCAGTCCTCTGGAGAGCTGCTTGTGCTTGGCTTTACATGTAGCTCCTTTGACCTCAGAATATCATATTCTAAGCCCTTCAATCCCTTAACATAGAAGCTGCTAGATCTTGATTGTGTTCCCACAATACTCAAATTGTTTCTTCCTGACTGCTTGCAGTATTTTCTCCTTGACCTGGGAACTCTGGAATTTGGCTATAATATAATATAATATAATATAATATAATATAATATAATATAATATAATATAATATAATATACAATATTATAATATAATACAATATAATATAACACAATACAATACAGTACAATATAATATATAATATTCCTGTTGGTATAATATTGGTTTTCTTTTGGGAATCTTTTTCAAGAGGTGATTGATGAATTCTTTCCATTTCTATTTTGCCCTTGGTTCTAGAATAGCAGGGCAGTTTTCCTTGAGAATTTCTTGAAGGATGATTTCTAGGTTCTTTCTTTGATCATGGCTTTCAGGTAGTCCAATAATTTTTAAATTATTTCTCCTGGATCTATTTTCCAGGTCAGTGGTTTTTCCAATGAGATATTTCATATTGCCTTCTGTTTTTTCATATGTTTGAATCTGTTTCATATCTTGATTTCTCATAAAATCATTGGCTTCCAATTCCTCCAATCTAATTTTGAAGGAATTATTCTCTTCAGTGAGTTTTTGAAATTCCTTTTCCATATGGACAATTTGGCTTTTTAAGGCATTCTTGTCCTCATTGGCTTTTTGGGCCTCTTTTGCCATTTGAGTTAGTCTATTTTTTTAAGATGTTATTTTCTTCAATCAGGCTATTGACTCACTTTTCTTGATTTTCTTGCATCATTCTCACTTCTCTTCCCAATTTTTCCTCCACTTCTCTTATTAGATTTCTAAAATCCTTCTTGAGCTCCTCCATGGCCTGTGAATAGTTCATATTTTTCTTGGAGGCTTTTGATGCAGGAGTTTTCACTTTGTTGACTCCTTCTGGTTCTATGTTTTGATCCTCTTTGTCCCCTAAAAAAGATTCTATGGTCTGATTGTGCTTCCTCTGCTTGTTCATCTTGCCAGCCAATTACTTGACTTTTGAGCTCTTTGCCAAGGCAGAACTCTGCTTCCAGAGTTGAGAGTGCTATGTCCCAGATTTCTAGAGTTTTGCACAGCTGTTGTCAGAGCTTCTTCTGGTCATTTGCCTCAGAACTGTGAGGAGGACTCCCTCTCCACAGTTACCACAAGCTCTGCCATGACAGCACTCCTCATGACAGGACCACCACCCAAGATTGCAACCCAGATCCAAGCAGGGCAAAGCAAGAGAATCCTGCCTCAGTGCCAACAAAGAGATTCATGCAATTGTCCTCTGTATAGTCACTTGGCCCCCCTACAATCTGTAGGCCTGGAGCCGGGAGCAGCTGCAGTGACAGCAGTTGCAGCTGCCACCACCTCCACTGCCCCAGGGTCAGGGGCCAGACCACACTCTTCTCTCACCCAGGATCAACAGAGTTCCCCATTGACCTTTTACTTTCACTTTGGTGTTTATGGGTTGAGAAGTCTGTAAACTACCACAGCTGCTGGTGATTCACTCTTCTGAAGTCTGCTCCAGCCCATCTGTGCTGCTGGTCTGGGCCAGTACAACTCACAGCTCACACGGGACTTTGCTCTGCCCCTAGCTCCATGCCATAGATCCTTCCTGTCTGCCTTCCGGGCTGCCTTCAATGGGAGATTTGTTTCTCTCTGTCACTTTGGGGTTCTGTAGCACTAAAATGTGTTTATTTGACAGGTATTGGAAGTGGTTGGAGCAGGAGCTCAAACAGGTTCCTGCTTTTACTCCACCATCTTGGCTCCACCCCCAATGAGGCTTATTTTTGAAAGATTTTTCTTTTTATCTTTTTCAAGTACAAGTATTTTCATTCTGTCCCACCCATTGCTGTCCCCCATTGAGGCACTTTAAAAAAATTCCTCAATTTTCAGTTGCTGTTGTTCAGTTGTTTTAGTCATGTGCAATGCTTTGTGACCCTATTTGGTGTTTTCTTGGCAGAGATACTGAAGTGGTTTGCCATTTCCTTCTCCAGCTCATTTTACTGATAAGGAAACTGAGGCAAACAGGGTGAAGTGACTTGCCCAGGGTCACACATCTAGTAAGTATCTGAGACCAGATCTGAACTCAGGAAGACTCATCTTCCAGACTGTGGGCCCAGCACTCTGTCCACTGCCCAGAATTTCTCAATGTATAGCTACAGATAAATTCTCCCGTTTGTCATGTCCTCTGTGCATCTGAAGTTCATCACCTCTTTCTGACAGGGGATGAGTGGCTTTTTTATCTTCATTCTTTTGCACCGGTGCTTCTAATTCAGAGGGTTTTTTTTCCTGTAATGTCGCTATCATTTTATAAATTGTTTTCCTAATTCTGTTCCATTTGCTCAGCATCAATTCATTAAAATTTTTCCAGTTTACTCTAAAATTGTCTGTTTCATAATTTTTTATGGCACACTAATGTTCTGTCTCATTCAAATGCTGCAATTTATTTAGCCATTCCCCAACTGGAAGACAAATTCTTGGTTTCCCATTTCTGGCCACCATGAATATTAATCTCATTTTATAAATAAGGAAGCTGTGATTGTGAAAAGTTAAGCAAGTTGACCAGGGTCACATGATTTAAACTAATCTTTCTGACTCAAAGTCAGACACCACTTAACTAACCATTGAATTTGGAGAGAGATTTAAATGTCCAGAGAGATGTTAAATATAGGTAAAATGATGACAGAGGGAGAGGTTTAAGAGAACAAAATAGAGTTTTCAAACAGCTTTTCTGTGGGATTATGACAAATTTGTAACAGAGTCTTTGGATTCATAACTAAAATAATCCTTCATCTAGGCCTGGATCCATCTAATACCAAGTAAATAGACTCAAAGAAATACTAATAGCTTTGGTTCTGGAGCCCCTGGTTATATTGCTGAAGTTCAGTTATTTGGAGGAAATTAATTAGACAAAGTCATAGCCTCAGCCCCCATTCAGTATATCATTCAATGTATCACCATAAAAGAGCTGCCAATCCAATAGCAAAGATATTAATTAAAATACAGAAGCAATTCAAATACTAAGAGAAATTCATAGAGATAGTGGATCTGGAGTTGGAAAGGGCCTGAGAGGCCATCTGGTCTAATTCTTTTATTTTACTAATGAGGAGGTTGAGGAGAAGGTTCAAATGACTTGCCTAAAATCACACAGACAAGAGGAAAGCTGGGATTGGAACCCATGTCCTCTGACTTCATATCCAGCATGCTTTCTAGTCAGCCAACACACATTCCTGCCCATCCAGATTCTTTTTTTTCTTACCCCCCTCATTTAATAGTATTTTATTTTTTCCAATTACATGCAAAGATAGTTTTTAACATTCACTTTTACAAGATTTTGAATTCCAATTTTTTTTCTCTCCCTCCATACCCCCTTCCCCAAGACAGCATGCAGTCTGATATAGGCTATACACATGTACAACCATATTAAACATATTTCTATATTAGTCATGTTATTAAAGAAGAATCAGAACAAAAGGGGGGAACCATGAAAAGGAAAAATGAAACAAAACAAAAAAAGAAAAATTATTATGCTTCAATCTGCATTCAGACCCCATCGTTCTTTGTCTGGATGTGGACAGCGTTTTCCATCCTGAGTTTCTTAGAATTGTCTTAGATTAGCATTCCTGTGAAGAGCTAAATTTGTCAAAGTTGATCATCGCACAGTGTTGCGGTTAGTGTGTACAATGTTCTCCTGGTTCTGTTCACTTCACTCAGCATCACCAACACACATTTATTAAGCACCTACTGTGTACCACTCGAAATTCTCCCTTGACCCTTCAGTCCCATATAATTCTGTCTCTCTTCTGCCCTTTTGCAGCTAAACTCCTCGAAAAGGCCATCTACAATAGGTGCCTCCATTTTTCTCCTCTAACTCCCTAACTTCTGATCTCATCATTCCACCAAAACTGCTCTTCAAAGTTACCAAATGGTTCTTAATTTGATCTTTTGTTAATTCTCATTCTCCTTGACCTCTCAGAAGCCATTAGCATTGTTGACCATCCTTTTTTATTCTTTTTTTTTGGAGGGGGGAGGGCAGGGCAGTTGGGGTTAAGTGACTTGCCCAAGGTCACACGGCTAGTTTTTGTGTTAAGTGTCTGAAGCTGGATTTGAACTCAGGTCCTCCTGACTCCAGGGCCGGTGCTCTGTTCACCGAGCCACCTAGCGGCCCCTTGACCATCCTTTTCTGCTTGATATTCTCTTCTCTCTAGGTTTTGGGGTACCACTCCCTCTTTTTCTCCTCCTAGATATATGGCTTCTTGTTGTTATGTTGTTTATAGATAGTGTCTGGCTTTGTGGCTCTGACAAAGACACAGGACTGATTTGCTATTTCCTTCTCCAATTCATCTTACAGATGAGGAATATGAGGAAAGAAGGGCTAAGTGACTTGTCTGGGGCAGGACTTGAACTCAGGAATACTCACCTTCCTGACTCCAGGCTTGGCACTATATTCACTATATTCTAGCTATCCTAAATGTATCACTGCTCCTTCTCAATCTCATTCGGTGCATTCTTACCTTCTTACTTCTAACCGTAGAAGTCCCACAGTTTCTGTCTGGGGCCCTTTTCTCTTCTACTTCTTATATTATTGCACTTGGTTATCACATCAGCTACATTATGGGAGAAGTATCTCCTGTCTGCATTCATGTGGTAGTTGATTGCTGAAAGATATTAATACAGCACAGAAATTATATATATATATATATATATATATATATAATTTACTTATTTGTTTTTAGTTCTCAATATTAATTTCCACAAGATTTTGAGTTACAATTTTTTCTTTCCATCTTTCCCTCACCCCCACCCCAAAATAGCAAGCCCAACTGAATACCCCCTCACCCAATCTGTTCTCCCCTATATCCTCCCCCATCACCCCCTAACTTTCTAGCAGGGCAAGACAAACCTCTATAGCCCAGTGACTGTACATTTTATTTCCTAGTTGCATGTAAAAAAAAAAAAACAACAAAATTTGTTTTAAACATTTGTTTTTAAAACTTTGAGTTCCAGATGTTTTCCCTTCCTCCTTCCTCACCTGCCCCTACTGGGAAGACAAGCAATTCAATATAGGTTGTACATATGCACTTAAACACAGAAATTATAGAGGTAAAATGAAACTTAGGTTTTATTATGCTTAAACATCAGTTCAGGCCTCAGAGAAAACAATAAATCTGAACAGAGATTAGGACTCTTATGGATAAAATTACATCACATAGTGACAGAGAAAAAATTTCTTTTACATATTGCAATATTGAATATTAAATATTGAGGAATCTCTTAGGCCATAAAAGTTAAAGAAGAGACAGACTGGTAATCCTATGCTTCCTTCAGTGTCATAAAAGTTGAATAAACTTAGTTAAACAGAATCATAAATAAATAGGCGCTACAGTTAAACTAAATCAAATTACAGATTAAACTACATTTAGAGTATTCACAAATAGGCTGATTGAAGAGGAGGACTTGCATGTCACCAAAGAGTCAGGGATAGTTGAGATTCTTCTTCTGACTTCTTGTATAAAGAACGTTTTAGACTTTAAGTAAATTATTTTTACAATGCATGGGACAGGTGAGGTTAATATTAACAGAAGACAGGCTTTGAGTTAACCAAAAGTTTCAGAAGGAATGGTTTTGAGCCCCAAATAATAAAAATAAATAAAAATAAAAAATTCCCATTACAACTTCCATGGATTTAATTGCCATCTCTGTGCTGACAAATCTCAAGTTTACCTTTCCTGCCCCTGCTTCTCCACTGACTTCCAATCTCTCATTTCTAACTGCCTTTCAGACCACCTAGAATTGGATGTCCAGTAGACATTAAATTGATCATATTCGAAATGGAACTCATTTTCTTTCCTCCTAAACCCTTCCTGTCAACATCCCCAACTTCCCTGTTACCATCAAGCTTGAAACCAGTGTCTTCCTTGACTCTTCACACTGGTGTCAAGGTGAGTCAGTTTCATATTCAAAACATTTCTTGAATACACCCCCTTCTTTCCTTTGATACTACCACCTTTCTGGTACAGGTCCTCATCATGCATGAACTATTATAATAGCCTGCTAGTGGGTCAGGCAGCTCCAAGTCTCTCTCCACTCCAGTCCATCCTCCATTCATCCACTAAAGTGATTTTCCTAAAGCACAGGTCTAGTTATGTCACCGCCCTACTCGATAAACTCCGGTAAGTCTGCTGGACTAAAGTCTCTTTCCATTCCAATTTCTCCTCCATTCAAAGGAATTTTCCCAAAGATCAGGTTTGACCATGTCACCCACCTTCTCTCACTCAATAAATTCCAGTGACTCCTATTAACTCTATGCTCAAAACCAAAACATTCTGTTTGTCATTCAAAGCTCTTCATAATATGGTCCCCCTCCTACTTTTCGAGTCCTTTTACACAATACTCCCAGATATGCACTCTTCCATTTAGTGACACCAGTGTCACTTCTTTCTTTTCCCTGAACGAGATACTCCATCTCTTGGTTTAGGGAATTTTCTCTGGCTGTTTTCAATGCCTGGAATGCTCTCCCTCCTCATCTCCACCTACTGGCTTCCTTTAAGTCCCAGCTAAAATCCCATCCTCTACAGGAAGATTTTCCCAATACTTTTTAATTCTTGTGCCTCTCCTCTCTTAAATATTTTCTATTTATCCTGTACACACACACACACACACACACACACACACACACACACACACATACACACACACACACACATGTGTGTCTATGTGTACATATTCTTTCCTCTCTCCTTTCTCCTTCCCTCTTTTTCCCCCTTTCTCTTTCTTCCTTTTTCATTCCCTCTTCCCTTCCCTTCCTATAATTTTTTCTAAATTCATTCTACCTGATATAATCTCTTCTGTCCAGGCATGAAACCCCATTGGTATCTTCTTCATTGGAGAGTGGCTCCCATAACTTGCTGTTGTAGGTTCATGAAAGGTTAAAGGGAAGCTTCCTTCACTGAACAAGGGAGCAAAGTTCTAAATGTGTTGTGCATATTTGGTAGCCCACAAAATCAGCACTATCTTGCAATATTCTTACCAACACATGGCAAATATTTTTGTTATGATTCAGAATAAATAAGGAGAAATGATTAATTTTAATAAGCCTCTGAGAGAAAAGCATGGCTTAATCACATTTTCTACTTGTTCTATTCATATCAAAGTGGTAATTTTGTACCTATTTACATTTCAAATATTAAACCTTTCTCAGATACTTAGATTATAAGTAGGTAGATACTCTATTAGAGACCAGTATCCAATCCAACACATGTAATCATATTTAGAACGTAAGCCATTATTTTCCATGTCATTCATTCATTTCAGTTGTAACTGATTCTTCATGACCCCATTTGGGATTTTCTTGGCAGAGATACTGGAGTGGTTTGTTATTTCTTTCTACAGCTCATTTTCTAGATGAGGAAACCAAGGCAAACAGAGTTAAGTGACTTATCCAGGGTCACACAGCTAGTAAGTTTTTGAGTCTGGATTTGAACTCAAGTCCTCATGACTCCATAGGCAGTTACATGTTTCCAAATGCAGCCCTTAGCCTCAGTTATTTTATCTCAACCAAGCACTTTTTATTTATGATAAACTTAGTAACTACTGATAACCATTTCAAATCAATTTGAACTTCAATAAGGGCCAGATCCCGAACTAATCAGTCAGAAGAAGCCCCTAGACCTAACAGTTATCCTTTGTTCTCTGAGTAAATTCAGAGAATACCTCTTCCTATGTCAACAAGGTCAGATGGAGCTGACTTAAGAGCATTTTTTCCTCTGTTTATGACCATTAAGAATGAGACCTTTAAGCAGACACTACCTTAAATAATGGGACTTTTTCTTATCTTAATATTTCATGGACATATATTATGGTGTGTTAATGTAAACAAAACACAAATATCCTGGGTCATCATTTCAATTGACACTTTATCAACTCTCTTATTTTATTGTATTTACCACCTATTCAATTAAGAAAATTTCTTTCTCATAATTTAATTAAAATATATATGATTAAACATATATGGAGATTATAAATTTGAGTGATATAGAGACCCTGAGTTGGGATTGTTCTAACACATGAAAAGGCTTGTCATTCTTTTATCAGACAGTCAGAATTTAAGTTCTCACTCCTTGTACATGCAGGTTAGCTAGCTGGGCTAGCTTTAAGGGAATAAGCAATATGAATTTATATGCCACCTCACCTGTTTGCCTCTTTTAACCAAACTCTAAGGTCAACATTATCGACCAACACAAACCTTCACATACATGAACAGGAATTTAAAAGGTTAGTGTATTGATGCTACAAATTTCTGTTATTTATTGTTTGTGGTTTTAAAAAAAATCTCTATATTAACTTTGACAAAAAAGTAAGCAAATAATTATGTTTGTTTCCATGTCTCCTAAACTTTCCCTACTTTCCGTGTTTTTTTTTTTTTAAATGAAAATGGGGACCATGGATTGTAGGGACAATGGAGATGGAGGAAAACTGGATGTGAGGAATAGTGGAAGCTGGGAATGTTTGGGGTTTAAGGAGCTTTTGTGCTATGTTGAAAGCTCTACCATGAGGAAATGCTTGTAAAAGAGGATATTTAATGAAAATAGCGGCTGGGTTTAGCTAATGGAGATTTAGAGGTTCCTCCTTTGAAGGGATAGGATGTAATAAAAAGGTCATTGGTAATAGGGTAACACAGATGAAAGCAGGGATTGGGTAAAGGATGAAGCCTATGCATTGGGAGAGAAATCAACAAGCTGTTCCCTTCTTTCTATTTTTTTCTTTTTAAAATATTTTTTCAGGAAAAAAGTATTTTTAATTAATTTGTCCTTCCCACTAACCCTTTCCCTTACTGAATAAATTTTCTAAAAACAAATCCCCCATTTGTTGGGGAGGCTAGGTGGCAGTGAATAGAGCACTGGCCCTGGAGTCAGGAGGACCTGAGTTCAAACCCAGTCTCAGACACTTACCACTTATGAGCCGTGTGACTTTGGGCAAGTCCCTCCCTGCAAAAAGCTAAATAAACAAACAAACAAATAAATGAATGAATGAATAAATAAATAAATGGATAGATAGATAGATAGATAAAACACACACACAAATCCCCCAAAATACATCTATATAGACTATGACCCTCCAAAAATGTCCATATTGTTAGTCACATCCAAAAATATCTCTCTCTGCATTTTAAGTTCATTACCTCTCTGTCAGAAAGTAAGTGATGTGTTTTATCTTCATTCTTTTGGATGCTTTTGGATGTGTGGCCTATCCTTACATTGATCAAAATTCTAAAGTCAAAGTTGTTTTTTCCTTTTTCCCTCTATAATGTTTCTGCAAGTGCTTAATAAATACTAATACTGGTCAGAATGCTCAGGTTGGCTTTGAACAGTGAGGTGCTGGCCAGGCTTCCCTAAATGGAATAGGTAGGGAGTGGAGGGTGTCAAAGTTAGCAAAATCACCAAACTCAGGCAGTCTTTACAATATCTCTAGATACACATATATTCATTTACCTAGCAGTTCAGCTTCATCAAACTTCTGAGGGTCTGTAGGACAGAGGGAAAGGATATGTGTGTGTCTGTGTGTATATCTGTGTGTGTGTGTGTGTGTGTGTGTGTTGATAATCATTTAACATCATTTTGAGTGACATTATATGATATTAGTTTAGGCCAGAGCCTGAACTAATCAACCAGAAGAGTCGGGACCTAACAGCTTCTTTGTTCTCTGAGTAAACTCAGAGAATACCTCTTCCTATGTCAACAAGGCCAGATGGAGCTGACTTAAGAGCATTTTTCCTCTGTTTATGGCCATTAAGGATGAGGCCCTTAACCCTAGATGCTATCTTGAATAGTGGGACTTTTTCTTATCTTAATATTTTTTGGACATATACTATGTTATGGCATGTTAATGGTAAAGAAAACACAGATATCCTGGGCTGTAATTTCAATTGACACGTTGTCAACTCTCTTATCTTATTGTATTTACCACCTATTCAATTAAGAAAATTCCTTTCTCTTAATGTAGTTAAACATATATGAATATCATAAATTTGAGTGACATATAGACCCTGAGTTGGAATTGTTCTAAAGTGTATTTAAGTCTTCTTATTCCTTTTGTTACGCAGTCAGATTTTATCTGGTACCATACATATATGAATTCTGCTATCTTTAAGGGAATAAATTATATAAATATATATTACCTAGACTGTTTGCCTCTTTTAGACAAACTTTTAGTTCGACAGTGTGTATGTAAGAGAGAAGGACCATTTGTCATATTCTGATTAGATGGCATTGTACAATGATGACCTTGGAATCACAGGACCAGAATTCAAATCCTCTCCCTGCTTTCTGCCTGGATGACTGTGGACAAGTCATTTAATCTCTCTGACTCACATTTTCCTCATCTGTAAAATGAGGAAATTGGACCCATAGATTAGGAGTCCTTAGTCTGAAATCCATGATTGGTTTTAAAAAAGTATTTTGATAAGTGCATTTCAATATGAATAGTTTTCTTTGTAATCCTATGTATTTTACTTTATGCATTTAGAAACATTCTTCTGAGAAGGGGTTTCTAGGGGTCTAGAACAGTAGCCAGGGGAGTGCTTTAGAATGGGTGTGTCGTATACAGTAGATCCATCCAAATCTGGAGTCTTTTGCTAACTCGGGGTGAGAATGACAGTGGCTCTGGACTTTTCTGCCAGTCTCTTCCTAAGACATGAAAGGAAAGAATCAGCTTTCCTTCTCATCTCCACTTATGCAAAAGTGGCTACAGACCCTGAATATTCCTATTACAGAACTAGTCCCAGCTTTAGTCCCATATCCTTGGGAATCTTTTCCTAACCAGCCTTGGTCTATAGTTATCCAACTCTTCCCCAAATGGCCAAAGCATAGGGAGCCAGTCAGTACTCTAGGTTATGCATGAAACTCTCCTTTAGATAAACACAGCCTAAAGGAGGACATTTGTTCAAATATTTATTTGTTTTAATTAAGAGATGTGTTCTTTGGTAATTAAAGTCTGGAAGGTTCATTACGGAAGCTTCCCTCATTTGGGGCCTCAGGGCATACGTGGTCCTTCTTTCCTGCCTGCACTGCTGCTTCCAGTGGCTCCACATCAAAACTGTAGAGGCAGCCTTCAAGTAAAGTGGTGCCAACAATAGCTAATGATTTATATAGCACTTACTACATGTCCGGCACCGTGAGAGATAGGTGCTATTATTATCCCCATTTTATAGATGAGGACACAGAGGCAAACTGAGTTTAAGTGACTTGCCCACAGTCACACTGCTAGTAAGTGTCTGAGGCTGAATTTGAATTCAGTTCTGCCTGAATCCAGGCTATGCACTGTACCACCCAGTTGCCTATGTGATGAATAAAGACTTCAAGGGAAAAGGGGAAATAAATTCCTTGCATGGAGCTGGGCACACAGTAGACTCTTTACAATCACTTGTTGAGTGCATGATTAAACAAAGGGACATGGTGAGGGTCTCATCACTGGGCTCCTCTCTGTTCCCCCAGGCATGTGGTCTATTTGTGCCTGACCTGTGGTAGAGCCTTCTGAGCTCATATTGGTCCAATCAGCCAGTCGAACACATTGTGCCTTGACCCAGCACAGTGATGATATTTTGGTCATCTTTGAGAATGAAGGACCACCATTCTCCCAAACAAGGGTGTGCTGGAGATAGCTCTAACAGGCTTGCTAAAGCCCATTAGTAAATTTTCAGGGTGAGCATTTATGCCTTAGAAAATCTGAAATTTCTAGAAATCGGGGCTTGATTTATTGTTTTGTTGATTGCCTAGGCTTAAGAAAGTGTCCATAAGGCACATTAAACCTGAAGGTGTGTGTGCATATACATCCCCCTCCCCTGATTGTTAAACATTTACCAGCACATCCAGGCACTGCTCTAGAAACATTGCTTGAGCTGAGCAAGAGTGCCATAGAAGGCCCAGGGAATGAAGTCATTACTAGGCTGGAGGCCTGGTGATGCAGAATAATGAATCATAATATTAGGAATTTATAGAGAGCTTTGAGTTCTGCAAAGTGCTTTACATCTTTTATCTCATTTGAGCCTTACAACACTTCTGCACCAAAATTCAATTTTTTGCTTGCATTCTCCCCAATCCCCCGTTGACTGAACCCCATGGCCAGTTTCTTCAGTAGTGTTTTTACCCCTACCCTAGCATTCTTTGTGCCCTTGACCGTCTGCTGTTCCTGTGTTGCTAATCTTCAATTTTGAGTAAGCCCTATAATTCTTTTTTCCCTCATTTCTTTTCCTGGTTTACCAGAAGGAACTGCTGGAGAAAGCAATGAAACTTGCCAATGGGATTTGAGTATAGATTCATGTTTCAATAGAGAGATGGGTTAAATCAGGGGTGGGGAAGCTGCATCCTCTAGGCCACATATGGCTTCTAGGTCCTCAAGTGCAGCCCTTTGACCAAGCACCCAAATGATTATGTGTGGCCTTGAGGCCACAAGTTCCTCAACCCTAGGCTAAAAGACCTCCAGAGTTCTGTCTTCACAGTCTATAATTCAAACCTAAACCAATTTCTTTCCATTACTTGCCTGGCTTTTAATTCACAGAAACAGGATTTTAGAGTTTTAAAAGGGACCTGGGAGGCCAACCCATGTAATAATAATTGCTATTTATTTTTATCCAGTCATGTCTGACTCTTCATGACCCCATTTTGGGATTTTCTTGGAAAAGATTCTGGAATGGTTTGCTATTTCCTTCTCTAGCTAATTTTTTTTTGAGATTTTTCTTTTTGCTATTTGGAGGGGAGAAGGTAGGGCAATTGGGGTTAAGTAATTTGCCCAAGATCACAGGAGTTAGGGGCACAGCGCCCCCACAATTTGGAATACCCTCTCTTCATACCAAAGAAGTCTGTGTTTTAATTTTCCTTTTACGGGTGTTTCACAGCATCTTAATTGTAAAATCTGAGTTAAGTATTTGGTCACAGGCTCTGTGTCACCTGTTGGCCTTCAAGTGTCATCTGTGACTTTTGAAAAACTCCTAAAAATGCCGTTTAATTTCTTTTTCCTTTTTGGAATGGGGGGAAGGTAGGGCAATTGGGGTTAAGTGACTTGCCCAAGGTCACACAGATAGTTTTGTGTTAAGTGTCTGAGGCTGGATTTGAACTCAGGTCCTCCTGACCCCAGGGCTGGTGCTCTATTCACTGTGCCACCTAGCCACCTCCCCCCCATTCAATTTCTTATGCCTACCTTTGATATATCAAAACCCTGATGGGGAAGGTCAGGATGTGGAAGGGATAACTGTGTATGTATCTTATTCAATCCAAGCAGGAACCTCCTGACTCTGAGCCCAGCTTCCTATCCACTATATCACACTAACTCATATTCAACTCTGTTTGATTCCCCAGTACCTTCATCACAGTAGCTAGTAACTTTAAACTTCCAACTCCACTCCTGCCCCTTTACTTCTTTTAAAAAAACCTTTAAAAATTTCAGTTAAGTATTTTAAAAGGAATCTGTCCCTTCCATTCCCCTTCTTCATAGACAAAATTAAAAAAAAATTAACCAAGTAAAACAAATTCCCACATTAGTCATGTTGAAAGATGTATGTCTTTTTCTGCATTTTAAATTCATCACTTCTCTGTCAGGAGTTGAATGGTAGGTTATATCTTCATTCTTTTGGAGTGGTTTATCCTTGTGTTGACCAGAGTTTTAAAGTCTCTCAAAGTTATTTTTTTCTATAATGTTATTTTCTATAAATTTTTCTCCTAGTACTGTTCACTTTATTCTGTATCAGTTCATAGAGATTATCACAGTTTTCCTCTGAAATAGTCCATTTCATTATTTCTTAAGGCACAGTAATATTCTATCACATCCATGTACAAAATTTGTTCAGCCAGTACCCAATGACGGATATCACTTCAATTTCTAGGGGGTTTTTTGTCACCACAAAAAGAGGTGCTATAAATATTTTTGTATGGGGCAGCTAGGGGATGCAGTGAATAGAGCACCAGCCCTGCAGTCAAGAGGACCTGTGTTCAAATCGGCATTCAGACACTAGCTGTGTGACCTTGGGCAAGTCATTTAACCCCAACTGCCTTGCCTTCCCTCCTCTTTGATTTTGCTAGGGTATAGGCCTCCCTCCCTCCCTCCCTCCCTTCCTTCCTCCCTTCCTTCCTTCCTTCCTTCCTTCCCTTAATACCTTAAAGGCGATATATCTCAAACTGAACTCATCATCTTCTGCTTGCCTTCCCTGCTTCTGCTCATAGTACCGCTGTTCTCTCAGTCACAAAGACTAGAACTTTCAGTCATCTCGGACTCACTCCCTTTCATTTGGACTGTTGCAACAGGTTTCTGTGCTATCTCCCCTCCTTCAGTCTCTCTTGGGTCCAGTCATTCCCATACAGGGTTGACAGAATAATCTTCCTTATGCACAGCTTGGATCATCCTCCCTCCATTGTTCCAAAACCTGACTCCTCATTCTGTCAGGTACCTTCAAAGCTCCCTTAGCCTGACATTTGAATGTCAGCCCTCAACAACATGACTTCAGCCTACCTTTCCAACCTCATCTGATGATTGATTGACCTTCACAAGTTCTTCGTCAGTCAAGTCTGACTACTAGTAGGTTCTGGAATACATATCCAGTTCTGTTTGCTTATTTGATTGTTTCTAAAATCATAAATAACAACAGTGAGCATTTAAATAGCACCCACTGTGCATGCGTGGTTCTAAGCGCTCTGCAAATATGTAATTGAGTCCTCAAAATAACCCTGTGAAGCAAGTGCCATTCTTATCCTCATTTTACATTTGAAGAAAACGAGGTAGACAGAGATTAAGTGACTCGATCCTCTGAACCTTCATGTGTCCTCTATGAGTGTATTGCATCATTTCCCCACTAGAGTATGCTCACCCTATAGGTGTAAAGGTTCCTCTTGTGTATGGGTTGGATTACATGATCCCTAAGGTCTCAACCTCACCCTTTAGAAGACGATGGTAAACATTTTTTCCCTCTCCAAATATGCAAAAATTTAATTGTGCATTTTCTACTTATGGTTTGTAAGGAATATTATTAGCTTTCTTCAATTGATTCTATTTAGCATGGTATTTAATAAGACCCAAAAGATAATATCTTGAAAAAAACTCACAAGGTTTAATGTCTTTGCCTATCTGACAAATTACTTGGAATCTTACTAGTACTCCCCATTTTTAAAGGTGGTTGATTATATTTATCTTCTTTATCTTCAGTAGTTTAATTTGAACATAGATAGTTCACTTTGACAAACCCCACCTCACAATGTAAACTTGATTCAATTTATGGTAGATTTTTATTAATTAAAACATCTGGATTAACCAGATCATTCAATTTTTCAGTGATATAAGTTATTTTTGGTGATATTCTCATGGTTAAGGAATATTATTCTGAAAAAGTTGGATTTCACCTAGGATTAAATATTCTACATTGATAGTTATGAACCACAAGTGAATGTTTTTTCAGTGTTCTTTTTGGTGAATGAACCAGATGGTTTCCAGTCCTCATTTTCCTCTTTTTTGAGATCAAACCTTTTATTAAACCATGCTTTATAGATAAAAAGCAGTCCAATTTTTTGAGGATGCTATCTGTGAGTGCAAACTATGAAGTCAATGAAACTGCAGTGGAGTGTTCTGAGAATTACTAGGAATGAGGACTCCACAGAGGCTTGGAGTGGGGGAGCATTTATGTTTTATGTTTTATTGTTTTTATGTTTGAGAATAAAAACTCTGAACATTAAAATACAGCTCTGATATTCCTTTACCTTGTGAGTTCTATTTTGACAGGGACTATCTTTTGACTTTCTTTGTATCCCCAGCACTTATCAAAATGTCCAGTACATAGTAGGCTTATTGACTGTCTCTCAGATTTCTGTGATATTGTAAGCTCCTTGATTGTGAGGGTGGTGTCTTATTTGTATTTTCCTTATTGTCTGGCAAATATAGTCACCAAATCATTGTTGGTTTAATTGACTTGAAAGTGGGGAAAAGTCATAATGACTCCGAGATCTAAAGGTAAATCTGATTTTCTCTTTTTCTCTTGGTTCTTAGAGTTACAGGGGAAGTTATCGATCTAGACCCCTTCATACTTCCTGGTCTTACTCACCTTAATTCCAGAAAGAGGTTCCCACTCCACAGGCTTCCCATTACTCCATTATTTGAACTTGGAGAGTCACCGAGATGACCTTACTCCTAAGCTCCAACCCTTTCTCCATTGTTTTCCCAGTAGTAAAATTCCATCTTTTACAGGGAGACTTCTTAATTCTAGTGCCTTCTCTCTGTTAATTAACTTCTATTTATTCAATATATAATGTGCTTTGTATATATTTGTTTGCATATTGTCTTCCCTGTTAGAGTGTAAGCTCCTTGAGGCAAGGACTGTCTTTTGCACTTTTTCTTATGCCCAGCCCTTCTTAACACAGTGCTTGCACATAGTAAGCGTTTTTAAAATGTTTATTGATAGTTTGATGGACTGAGTTTTGCATTTCCCTCCATGCTTCCTTTTCCCCTGACTTTGTGACTTCAAGCACTACATGAGGCAGCCAGATGATCTCAGGGCCATCCTCTCCTCCTTGCTCTTCCTCATCCCACAAGCCAGTCTATTGCCAGATTTTCCCATTTCCTCCTCCACAACATCATTCTGTCTCTCCATTCATGCATTTACCACTAGCTCTTACTGCCAAGCAAGAGAATTAAGTTTCCTGTGTGTGAATTTACACATTAATACACCTCAGTTCAGGATTTGATTTATCTTTTAGTTGATTGCCTAGACCTGGGAAGTTGAAGAAGAAAGTGTTAGTAATGCAGATTAAATTTAAAAGTGAGTTCTACATATGCCCCCACCCCCAACCAATTGTTAAACATTTACAGCACACTCCAGCCCTTGTTGAAACTAATACTAATCCCCTCTTCCCCAGACTCTATCAATAGTCTCCTAATTGTTGCCCCAGCCTTAAGCCTCACCCTATTCCACACTGTCCTCCACACAGCTGCCAAAGTGATTTTGCTAAAGCATATTTCTGACTGTGTCATTTCCTTACTCAATAAACTCATTGGGTGGGTTGGGAGCCAAGATGGCAGAGTAGAAACAGCACTTCCACAGCTCTCTAGACCACACCACTTCAAAATTATGTAAAAGGGGACTCTGAACAACCTTTGGAGCTCCAGCACCCACAGAACGACACAGAGGAGCTAACCTCCCACTGAGGACAGCCCAGTAGCCTGGCAGGGAGCGGCCAGCACAGTACTCTGGGAGCCAATCCCAGGACCCCGTGAATCGCAGGTTTTAGCCCCAGGGCGGCTGGACCAGCAGCCGGCTGGAGGGACCCCAGAACACCAGCAGCTGTGGCTTTTCCAGAATTACCAACACATAGATGCCTAGGACAAAGTGAGAGGTCCAGTGCCCTATGGACTTTGGGACCAGTATTGGGAACATATCAGCTTCTTCCCCTGGGGGCTAGAAGCAGCTGAGGAGCCTTGGCACAGCCACCATTTTGCAACTTCAGTTGCAGCTTCAGCTCCTGACCTGTGGACTGCAGGGGGGAATCCCACGATCAGTCTGGGGGGTAATCGCTCTTGCTTTAACCTCCCTGGATCTGGATTGTGGTCTGGGGTGGAGGTCTTGGGGTGTGTGACCAGCGTGCCAGAGTGTGTGGAGGCTTCACAGAGGCCACCCAACTAATACCTCCAGAAGTTGAGAAAACTCCAACATTTGGGACGGAAGTTCCTCTGGCTGGTGGCAAAGTCCTACTGTGGCAACAAGCCCAAAAGTCAAGTAATTGAATGGCAACGTGCCTAGGCAAAGGAAACAAACAGAAAAATTCAACATTAGATTCCTATTTGGGGGGCAAAGAGGATCAAAGAATGGAACAGGAAGAGGACTGTGAGGTCAGAAATCCTGCACCAAAGGCCCCAAATGAAAATATGAGTGGGTTACAAGCCATAGAGGACCTTAAGAAGGATTTTAAAAACCAAATAAGAGAAGTAGAGGAAAATTGGAAAGAGAAATGAGAAGGATGCAGGAAAAGTATGAAATGAGAGTCAACAGCCTGACTGAAGAAAATAACACCTTAAAACATAGACTAACTCAAATGGCAAAGGAGGCTCAAAAAGGCAATGAGGAGAAGAACGCCTTAAAAAGCCCAATTTGCCACATGGAAAAAGAATCTCAAAAGCTCACTGAGGAGAATCATTCCTTCAGAATTAGACTGGAGCAAATGGAAGCTAATGACTTTACAAGAAATCAAGATGCTGTTAAACAGATCCAAGCAATTGAAAGAATAGAAGGCAATGTGAAATATCTCATGGGAAAAACCACTGACCTGCAAAATAGAGCCAGGAGAGATAATTTTAAAATTAATGGACTACCTGAAAGCCATGATCAAAGAAAGAACCTAGAAATCATCCTTCAAGAAATTCTCAAGGAAAATTGCCCTGATGTTTTAGACCCAGAGGGCAAAATAGAGGTTGAAAGAATCCACTGGTCACCTCCTGAAAAAGATCCTAAAAAGAAAACTCCTAGGAATATTATAGCCAGGCTCCAGAATTCCCAGATCAAGGAGAAAATACTACAAGCAGCTAGGAAGAAACAATTTAAACATTGTGGAAACACAATCAGAATAGTGCAGGACCTGGCAGCTTCTGTACTGAGGGCTGGAAGGGCATGGAATATGATATTCCAGAGAGCAAAGGAGCTGGGATTAAAACCAAGAATCAACTACCCAGCAAAACTGAGTA
Source organism: Gymnobelideus leadbeateri (assembly GCA_011680675.1). NCBI lineage: Eukaryota > Metazoa > Chordata > Mammalia > Diprotodontia > Petauridae > Gymnobelideus > Gymnobelideus leadbeateri. Next base: position 334,333 of record WOXC01005969.1, on the reverse strand, counting down.
TCTTGTTTCAGGAGAAAATATGGTCATTCAGTGGAACAGAGGACTTTCAAGCATTCTTGAGGAAAAAACCAGAATTGAATAGAAAATTTGACATTCAGACACAAGAAGCAAGAGATGCCTGAGAAGGTAATCAGGGAAAAGAAATCAAAAGGAACTTATCAAAGTTGAGCTATTTACATTCCTACATGGAAAAACAATAACTTTGACTGATGAAACCTTTCTCAGTATGAAAATTGAAGAAGTGTATATGGGCATATGAATACATATGTGAATGTGTGTATATATGTTTACAGGTATACATGGATAGAGGGCACAGGTTGAATTTGGTGGGAAGGGATGATACTTAAAGGGTGAAGTTAAGAGGTGAGAGAGGAATGTGGCAAGAGGAGATGGGGAGAGACAGGGGTGCTAAACTATTTCATGTAGAAGAGGCAAGGGGAAGTAGTTGCAGGGGAGAGAAAGAACAGGAAGGCAAAAAGGCAAAACCATATTCTCAATAAATTTGGCTCAGGGAGAGAATGACATACATACTAAATGGGATATCTCACTCTGCAGGAGAGTAGGGGAGAGGAGGATGAGAGGGGGGTGATAAAGGGGAGGGCATGCTGGGGGGAGGGGAGGTTGGAGGCACCCACATTTGAAGAGGGACAGGATCAAAGTAGGGAATAGACCAGGTGGGAGGTGGGATGGGTGGGAGGAAAATATAGCCAGTCTTTTACAATATATCTACTATGGTAATGTTTTGCATAGCTATACATGTACAACACATACTGAATTGCTTATCTTCCCAATGGGAAAAGATGACAATGGACGAAGGGAATGGATCTGAAATGCGAAGTTTTAAAATTAAATGTTTCAAATATATATAAATACTAATATTAATACTATTTTGTATAGGAGATAAGATGTGCAGGCAATGGGGCACAGAGATTCACCTTGCCCTAATGGAAAAGTCGAAGGGGGTATGGGAGAAGATATGGGAGAGAGCAGATTGGATGAGGGGATATCCTGTGGGACTGCTATTCTGGGGTGGTGGGTAGGGGGAAAATGAGGAAAAAATTGTAACTCAAAATCTGGCTGAAATGAATGATGTAAGCCAGAAGTTATAAAGCATTTGGAAAAAAATAAAAAATAAAAAAATAAATAAATTCATTGGGTCCTTATCTCTTTTTGGATCAAATATGAACTCTGGCATTTTAAATTCTTCACAAGTAGGGACTTGTGTACTGTGGTATAATGAGAAAGAAAAAGAAAAGATCTGGACAAGGAGTTATGAAATCTGGGCTCCAGTTCCAGCCCTATGATTATATGCATGACCTTAGCAAATTATTTAGTTGTGTGAAGTTTGAGGATCTGTAAAAGAGGGTTAATGACAATACCACTGCTTGACAAAAGCAAAATTCTCTTGGGGAGCAAATGAGATATATTACCAAATTGTTGACAAGGAAAGGAAGAAAGAAAGGAAGGAAGAAAGAAAGGAAAAGGAAGGAAGGAAGGTAGGAAAGAAATGATATAAATAAATGACTGAATGGTTAAATAAATAAATGAGAAAATAATTCTTCACAGCCTGACCCCAGCTTACCTTTCCAACCTTATTACATATTATTCCCCTTCGTGTACTCCACATTCAAAGTATTGCTGGCTTTCTTACTGCTCCTTATACCTGACGTCATCTCCCCTCTCTCACCTTTGTGTTTGGTATACCTAGAATGCACTTCTTCCTCACCTTTGCCTCCATACTTTTAAGACTCAGCATCACTTACATGAGACTTCTCCTGCTTCCTCTACCCCAACTGCTAGTACATGCTCCCTCAAATATTATCTTGTCTATACCAATATGTGTGCGTGATTGTTTCTTCAGTAGCATGCAAGCCCCCAGAGGACAGGGACTGCTTTTCTTTTGTTTTTGTGTTCCTTGGAGGCAGCTGGAGGCAGTGCATAGAACCCTGGGCCTGAACACAGGAAGTTCATTGTTGCTAAGCAGTTTTCAGTTACATCCAACTCTGTGACCCCATTTGGGATTTTCTTAGCAAATATACTGGAGTGGTTTGCCATTTACTTTTTCAGCCCGTTTTACCATTGAGGAAACTGAGGCAAACAGGGTGAAGTGACTTGCTAGTAAGCTAATGAGTGTTTGAGGCCTGATTTAAACTCAGGAAGAAGAGTCTTTCTGACTCCAAGTCAGGCACTCTATCCACTGTGCCACCTAGCTGCCACAGAAGACAAGAAGACCCGAGTTCAAATCCAGCCTCAGACACTTACTAGCTCTCTGACCCTGAGCAAGTCACTTAACCACTATCTGCCTCTGCTTCTTCAGCTACAAAATGGAGACCATATTAGCACCTCCCACGATTGTTGTGAGGATTAAATGAGATAATGTTTTTGAAGAACTTAGCACAGTGCCTAGCATATATTAGGTACTATATTAAAATGCTTATCTCATTCCCTGGCACAATGTCCATCACAGTAGGTACTTAATAAATGTTTATTGATCGATTGACTCCACCATTTACCAGGTATGCAATACTGAATAAGGTATTGTCTTTGACCTTCAGTTTTCTCATTTGTAAAACGAGGTTCATGATTCTCACCCTACCATCTCCTAGGGCTTTTAGAAGAATCAGAAGAAATAATATACAAAGTACCACATATGTTCCTTTGGGCCTGGAAGAGTCAGCTGGAAGGAGACAGCCCTGAGAGGAGGACAAAGATGAGTTTTGCCAACAAGCTAGGGTGTTTCAGCCCCAGAGCTTTTGTACCAATCCCTGTTGGCTTAGGTTTCTGTTGAGATAAATGCCCAATTGGATCTCATCTCTCTTGGGTCTCTTCTTTTGTTCTGAGGAAACAAAGAGTATTCCAAATACAGGTGAGAATGTTTTTTAAAACTGTTTTTTGGAAAACATTTTCTTTGTTCTGTGTCTTTCCTTGAGCTCTCCCCTCTGAATGTTTCACTCCAGGTATGTATGTGTGCATTTGGGAATGGTACATTTTTTGGTTATATTTATTTATTCTTATTATTTTATTACAAATCAGCCCACGATTTTTAAAAAGTTTTTCTTACTGAAGTCTCCAAGTTTGGTTCTCTGATCATAGTTCCTCAGAAACAACCCAAATCAACCCAGACACTGGGCCCAGTAAAAACTCTATCCCCTCTTTCCATGGGGTTTCCCCTTTCCTTCTAAAGTTCATCCCAATACATGTGATCTATTGTCCTAGAGCAAGTCTCCTGGGATTCTGATATCCTGGATCCTTTTATTCCAGTTATTGGTAGTTCCCTTGCTTAGTCACTCTGGGCCCTTGAGCCAAACTGTAGATCTTCCATTAAGGGGAGCCTGCCCCATTATAGTCTCACCTTCATGTCTTGAAATTGCTTTTCTGCTTAGGTTCCTGTTTCCTGAGTTGCTTTCTCATAACTCTTGGCTTTCCCAAGAGATTTAGGGCAGGAATGTATCCTTTGTGCAGAGCTCCTGCCTCCCTCTTTTTGCAGATGCCTGCTAGGGAGGATTTCATCTTGAAGATAAAACTTACAGCAGCCAGGGTCATTTCTCCATCCTGTGGGAACTGGCCTCCATGGGAAACACCCCAAGCTGTGCAGTAGTTTTCCATCTGGCCCCTGAGGGGTATAAAGTTCTCTGCAGAGTGACCTTGGAATCCCTTGGTGTTTGGGTCAGTGTTCTCAGATGCTGCTGCAAATTCCTAGTTGACAGGGTCTTCTGTGTCTCCAATAATTGGGCATCTTGGGTCCAGGGCAGGGATGTGCTAGAGTCAGATCCTAATTGTTCAAGAGTCCATTGTTAAATTTTCATTGTGGAAATGAAATGGCATTGCTAAAAATCAGGGCTTGATCTGTTTTTTTGTTGATTGCCTAGTCTTTAAAAAGCATTAAGGATGCAGATTAAATTTAAAAGTGTGTGTGTATATATACATATGTGTATAGTATGTGTAAGAGTGTGTGTGTGTGTGTGTTTGTGTGTGTGTGTGTGTACACACTCTGCAGGAGTTCAGTAGAGAGCTCAGGGAATCAAGCCATCATCAGTCTGGAGGCTGATAACTGTAGGCTCATCATCATCATCAATATATTTTTAATAGCATTTCATTATATCATTAAATATAAATGCACTTGTATAAATAAATTTATAATAATGTGTTATTATGCATTTTAAATATATTCTAAGTATTTAAATAAATAATGATGATGATGATGATTACCATTTCTATAGTGCCTTAAGGTTTGCAAAAGGCTACACCTACATTCTCTCATTTGAGCCTCACAACAGCCCTGGTTCAGGATGATGCATGCTTAGATGCACAGTGGATATAGACTTGGGCTTGGAGATAAGAAAATCTAATTTCAAATATGACTTCACACTCTTACCAGCTGTGTGACCCTGGGGAAGTCACTTAACTGCTGTCTGCCTCAGTTTCCTCAACTGTAAAATGGGGATAATAACAGCACCTGCCTCTAGGGTTGTTACAAGGATCAAATAAGATAATATTGGTAAAGCACTTAGCACAGTCTGGCACATTATGCTACTGTTCAGTTGTTTTGGTCATGTCTGACTCTTCGTGACCCTGTTTGTGGTTTTCTTGGCAAAGATGCAGGAATGGGGGCAGCTAGGTGGCACAGTGAATAGAGCACTGGCCCTGGAGTCAGGAGGACCTGAGTTCAAATCTGACCTCAAACACTTAACACAAAACTAGCTGTGTGACCTTGGGCAAGTCACTTAACCCCAATTGCCCCTCCAAAAAAAAAGATGCAGGAGTGGTTTGCCATTTCCCTCTCCAGCTCATTTTACAGTTGAGGAAACTGAGGCAAATAGGGTTAAGTGACTTGCCCAGGATCACACAGCTACTAAGTGTCTGAGGCCTGATTTGAACTCAGAAAAATTAGTCTTTCTGACTCTAGGCCTGGCACTCTATCCACTGTGCCAACCAGCTGCTCTGGCACAGAGTAGGTGCTTAATAAATGCTTATTTCCTTCCCTTCCTCTTCCCCTCTCCCCAGCTCTTTGGGTACTGGTCCAATGAACTGCACGCAGTAGTAGCAAAACACCTGCTGGTTGTCACTTAGTTTTGGGTAGGTAGGCTAGACTCCTCACTTCACTCTATAACCTTAAATTTCTTTTGTGTAGTTATTGCATACACCCAGTGATTCATACCTGTCCTGATTGGCTTGTCAGGCAGAATAACACATGGCATTCCCACCCCCCTTTGTACTAGACTTATTTGTGTAGACGTCTTCTCTCTCTGCTAGACTGAAACCTCCTTGAGGGCAGGGACTCTGTCTTCTTCATCTTTCGTTATACCTGCTGTTGCTAGCAAACGGCGCTACTCCAGTAAATATGTGCGAGATTAAATGGTTCTATTTTCTCTTTTCTAAAAGTCATTTGGAAAAATTAGGCATTGACTTAGGACATGCCATGCAATGGTGGGCGCAGTCTACAAACATAGCGAATTGGACAATAATTTGGGAACCCCAACTTCTAGCTCATAAATAGAAACATTTCATTGCCCCTTCCTGATAAACCATATCTGTGTCCCTTTTAGATTCGTCTGTTTGTGTCCAGTTTCCGCTCCTTCAGTCCTGGTCTGGCCCTGACCTCTCTTTGCTTGGTTACTTTCTCAGTTTCCCAGCTAAGCCCCAGATCTTCAGTGTTCCTCTGCTTCTCTGATCTGTGAATTTAAGAGAAGCACACCAAGCCAGAGCCACAGATGCAGAGGAGACATTACACCCAATTATCCTGGTGCCTGCTACCTGTGGCACTATTTAAGAGGCACTAAAGAAGTCTGGTCCTTTTTATGAACTAGGTCAAGACACACACACACATACAGACAAACACAAAGAGAGTACACAGAAAGTGGAAAACCAGCATGCCTAATGTATATCTATTATACTTATGCCGAACAAAATTATAAAATATTTAAATAAGGCTGTTCATGGGAAAATGAGTGGGGGTGGGGCTAGTTAAAATGATTTTACATTTAGATAAAATGGGATTGGAGAAAAATATCATCTTTCTTTTCATTAGTCCAAAAATAATTCATGGATGAAGTAGATTTTCAGGAATAAAATGAAAGAATAAAGGGAAAAAACCTGGTCAGCAAATGGATGGAAGTAATTCTATCTAGGGACACAAAGAAGCTTCAGAGAAACTGTAGACATAAGAATGCCACTTACCTAGGCAACCCAGGTCAAGTCACTTAACCTGTTTGCCTCAGTTTCCTGAACTGTAAAATGAGAATAATACTAGCACCTGCCTGGTAGGCTTGATGTGAGGATCCAATGAGATAATATTCATAAAGCACTTGGTGGAGGGCCTGGCATACATTAGGCACTTAATAAATGCTTACACCTCTTTCCTCTCCTCCTCATCTATAAAACAATAAGGTGATGAGGTTGGAATAATCTAAGGCCCCTTCTAACTTTAATCCAAGATCCCATGGCTTGAATGGAAGTATTAGTTTATTTTTTAAAATGTGATATCAAAGTCCAGGATGACTTGGTTTACTGGGTGCATAGCAGAGAGCTAACAGATGATAGAATTCCAGACTTGAAAAGGACTCCAGTAAGCCTATATTTACTAAACAATAAGGAAAATACAAATAAAACAACACCCTCACTCTTTGATTAGGAGCTTATAAAATCACAGAATTTGAGAGAAAGTCAATAAGCATTTATTAAGAGCCTACTATGTACAGGGTTTTTCTAAGTTCTGGGAAGACAAAGAAAGTCAAAGACAGTTCCCATCAAAATGGAACCCGCAAGCTAATGGAGTGTCAGAGTTGTATTTTAATGTTCAGAGTTTTGATTCTCAAACATAAAACCAATAAAACATAAATGCTCCCCCACTCCCAGCCTCCATGGAGTCCTCATTCCTAATAGACAGTCCCCATCAAAATGGGACACATGAGCTAATGGAGTATCAGAGCTGTATTTTAATGTTCAGAGTTTTGATTCTCAAACATAAAAACAATAAAACATAAAACATAAATGCTTCCCCACTCCAGGCCTCTGTGGAGTCCTCATTCCTAGTAATTCTCAGAACACTCCACTGGAGTTTCATTGACTCCATAGCTTACACTCACAGATAGCATCCCCCCAAAATTGGGCTGCTTTTTACCTATAAAGCACACTTTAATAAAAGCTTTGATCACAGAAAAGATGAAAATGAGGACTGAAAACCATCTGGTTCATTCACCAAAAAGAACACTGAAAAGAAACCATTCACTTGTGGTTATTCCATCATAACTGTCAATGTAGAATATTTACTATTAGGTCTAATTCAACTGTACTTAACCAGGAATGCCTTTTACAAGCATGCTCAGGGAGGGACCAAACCACCTTCTCTTGAAGGGGGTGGAACCCCAAGGAATTCCATTCTTCTTTTTGGACAGCATGGACAAAGAACGTTGTTGTTTCTAAGTCCTAGGTGAAATTATTAACCACCCTGCCCAGCAAAGGCAGATAAAGAAGACATAAGACTCACATGCCTCCTTTCTCAATACTGGGGGGATGGAGTATGTACCTACTGAGTGTATCTTAGATGAAGATGAGGGCAGGGAACAGACAGGCTTTCCCAGATGGCTTTCTATTGCAGACCTTGTCCTCTCATCATCTTTCAATTAAAAGGGAGTAGGGAATTCAATTTTTCTAAAAAAATTAAACATTTCCCCCTGCAAGCATTTGATGTGGTGTAAGGAAACAGACTTAAAACTTCGCCTCCAGTGTGTCCACAAAATTCCCTGGTAGAAGGAGATAATTATGTTCAATGATCCTCTGATTATTGGTACAAGTGAGTGATAACACAGGGAGATGTGTGTTTGCCAGTTGTATTTGACATTGCCATAGACAGCATTATCCTGTGCCACAGCCACACAGAAGAGGGATTCCCTTTGTGTTTGGGGATCTTTTAAATTCTACTTCTAATAGATCTAGAAGGGACCTTAGAGGCCATAAAGACCACACCTCATTTTGCAGATGAGGAAACAAGCCCAGAGAGGTTAAATGACTTATCAAGGGTCATACCGTATCTGAAGTGGGGTAAAAACCTAGGAAACCCCGACTTCAAGTCCAATGCCTTATCTACTATACTCCACTGCCTCTGCTGATGACATGTATGGATTTTGTCAAACCCTAAAACACGACAGAACTCCCTGGATGAGAACTGTAGTAACTTTAAAAAACATAATTGGCAATCTATGTGGGAAAAATTAACAAATGAACAATATATATTCAAATCAATAAGCATACTGTGCTAAGGGCTGGAGATATAAAGAAAGGCCAAATAAAAAACCCAGTCCATGCTCTCAAGACACTTACAGTCCAGAGGCAGCTAAGTGATTCTATGGGTTAGAATACCAGACCTGGAGACAGGAAGACCCGAGTTCAAATTTGAGCTCAGACGCTTACTAGCCATGTTACCCTGAGCAAGGTACTTAACCTTCCTCTGCCTCAGTTTCCTCATTTGTAAAATGGGATAATAGTAGCTCCTACCTCCCAGGGTTGTTGTAAAGATTGTAGCATGGTGCCTGCACATAGTAAGCACAATATGCATGTTAACTGCTATTATCATTACTATTATAACATGCTATGTCCAGGATAAATCAGAGATAATACACAGTTGCAGGGGGCAGCCCACTCAGTCCACCAGTACATACATGTTAGAGAAGTGGATGGACAATGCTTGGACCTCAGGACTGAATAGACCAGATTGCATTTAGGGAACTGCAGGGTGCAGCTTCATGATCCCCAAATTGTTCCCTGACACAAACCCCACCTTTTGAAAATGCATAGTCTTCTGGTGATGCCATCTGACGATAAATCATAGGAGATGACAATCAGATGACAATCTAAATTTAAAATGGTCTAAAGGAGGAAGGGAATGGTGAATGGTAGAGAAATTCGGATGTAGCATATCCCCAGTAATGACTTAGCTGCAAGACGTGGTGTTAAAGGCATCATTAAGGAAATATAAAAAGGGCTCTTCATGAATTAAAAGAGAGGCCCTTCTGAATGCCGCTCTGGCACCATGCAATATGCCAGTGAACTGTTAAAAGACCTAAGAGAAGGGGCCTGGAGTCCTGAGCAGATGATCTCGAAACAATTTGTGGAAGAACTCAGATCAGGATCATGTGTAATAAGAAGGCATGGATGGATTGGGAGAGATTGACCACTGGAAACACACACTGATCAATCAATTAATGAATTCAACATTAATACAAAGGTAATGTTGTTTCAGTAGTGCCCGAATCTCCATGACCCCATTTGGAGTTTTCTTGGCAAAGATACTGAAATGTTTTGCCATGTCCTTCTCCTACTCTTTTTTATAGATGAAGAAACCGAGGCAAAAAGGGTTAATTGACCTACCCAGGGTCACACAGCTAGTTAGTGTCTGAGGCCAGATTTGAATGCAGGAAGATGAATCTTCCTGATTTCAGGCCCTGTACTCTATCCCCTGTGCCACCTAGCTGCCCACAAAGGTAATAGTTATCTGTAATATATTTCATTCTCATTGGGAATGAAGAAGCCCACAGAAATCCCCAGATGGGCAAATAAAATTGTGAGACACACAGAAGTACTCAGACACACAGGGTTTGGGGCTCCCTATTTCCTTTACCCTTGGGAAAGACTTTTAATTCACCATTTGGGGGTGCATGGTACACTGCTTTTTTGCTGTGGTTAGACTGAGGCCCCTTCTCCACCACACAGATGGTGGCAGCCTGTGGACTCCTGGGTTGCTGCAGTCTGTGCATCTATTTGCAGTGACCAGGACTGTCAGTAGTTGTACTAGGATCAACTTGTAGATGACTTCAGCCAGTGCTTTATTTTATCTTATTTTGAAGGGGCAGCAAGGGTTGAGGCTGCGTTTGAACTCAGGTCCTCCTGACTCCGAGGCCAGTGCTCTATCCACTGTGCCACCTAACTGCCCCTGGTCCCAGTGCTTTAGAAGCAACCAGACCCAGAGTAGAAGTGGGGACCAGGGGAAGAAGAAATTCTTAAGTGCTGAAATCAGCTATTCTGAAGGTCAGTGGCTGGAGAAGCCAGGGGTGGAGAGAGAGATGTTCTCCAGCACTGCCTTTGCTTCCCTATGTTTAAATCTGGAAGACCAAAGCTAGGGCCCTAAATATACATGGGAGCAACTTGGTGTGGTGGTAAAGATAGTGCTGGGCCTGGAGTCAGGAAGACTCATCTTCCTGAGTTCAAGTGTGACCCTGGGCAAGTCACTTCACCCCGTTTGCCTCAGTTTCCTCTTCTGTACAATGAGCTCTAGAATGAAGTAAAAAACCATTCCAGTATCTTTACCAAGAAAACCCCAAATGAGGTCCCAATGAGTCAGACACGACTGAACAACAAACAAATAAACCTTTTCCTTTTTGTTCCTTCTTTCTTCTTTGTAACAACTGAGTGCCTTGGGACTTTCCCAAGACTCCACAAAGAGAAGTGAGGAGTTTTAGGAGATATTTGGCTAGAGGGCTTCATGCAAGGACTGCTTAACCATTTTCTCTATTATTTTCACCATGCCTGATAAAGTATGTGGCCATAGTATGTTGATTGCCTGGATTCTGTGAATGTGGGAAATTGTGGCAGTGGGGGAAGACCCACAGATTTTCACAGAAGGAAAGGAACTAACAACCGTTGGTATAAGAAACTCACAGGGGAGGACCCTCGGTCATCAGCACTTTCTCTCCAACTTTTTCCTCATAGAGAATTGCCTAGAGTGCTGAGAGCTGAAGTACTTTCCAGGGTTCCACAGTCATGTGTCCCAGGTGGGGCAAGAGCCCAGGTCTGCCTAGTTTCAAGGCCAGCCCTCTATCCACTCACTACACAGTGCTGACTCTTTAGCCCAGTGGTGTCAAATTTATAAAGAAACAGGAGCCACTAATCCCACTAAAGATCCCAGAAGGTTGCATGTTGACTTAGTTTTAAAATGTGACATTATCTATGCTTTATTGTATTTTTATTTATTTTATTAGGCAGCTAGGTGGAGCAACAGATAGAGCCTCACGCCGGGAGTCAGGGAGAATCATCTTCCTGAGTTCAAATTCAGCCTCAGACACTTACTAGCTGTGTGACCCTGGACAAGTCACTTGACCATGTTTTGCCTCAGTTTCCTCATCTGTAAAAAGAGCTAGAAAAGGAAATGGCAAACCATTCCAAGTATCTTTGCTAAGGAAACACCAAATGGAGTCACAAAGAGTCAGACATGACTGAACAGCAACAAAAATTTATTTTGCAAAATATTTCCCAACTGCAATCTGGATCAGGCCTCATTCAAGAATGTTGTGAGCAACATGTGTGACACATCTGGTTTAGAGTTTCATATTTTCAAAAAATAATTCTAAGCAAATTTTGTCATAATCCCCAAATCAAGAGTTTTTAATGTGAATTTAAATATGTATTTATTTAAATATATTGTTTAATATAATCTAATTATAATTTATATAATTACAAAATACGATTATAATTATGTAGTGCATACAATTTATAAAATTATAATATAATTTAATATTAATATAATTATTTAAATATATTTGTGAACTTGCATGCACACATATTTGATATACACATATATAATATATATAACTATTTCAGTATAATTGGCTTCCTTTTTTTTCCTTTAGTTTGTGTATTTAAATCATTATTCTGAAAAGAGGTGTTTAGGTTTCATGAGACTGTCAAAGGAGCTGAAGACACACAATAAAAGATTTAAAAGCCCTGTCCTAGATCAATATTGAACCTGGACCAGAAGAAGCCTTTAGGCTTATTATTAGCAAGAAGCAAGGAGTCGTCAGCTAAGGTGTTTGCAGTTGAGTGCCCTCTACTGGCCATTGAGGAAACTGCAACATTTTAGAAGGCTCTCCTATGCCCGCTAAGACCACTTGATTGGTGACTTGCACCATCTTGGAAAACAGCTCAAATACATTCTCCAGATGCCTTTTTGTAGACTTAAGGAAGGCATCACCTGAGGAAGCGTCCTAGTGGATGCCTATCAAATGCACAGGCAGCCCACAAGTTAGAAAACTATTAAGAAAAGAGAAGAAATAAAAGCATGTCTCCCAAGAGCTTCAAGAGGGGAACTTTCACTGCTAGTTGGGGGGACTGTGGGGAATGGTCATGGAAGAGGTGGCTCCTGAGTTTGATCTTGAAAGGAGCAGGAGGATTTTAATGGGTCTACAATTGGGGAATCTCTTTTCAGGCATGGGAAAGGAGGATGACATTTTGAAATGAATGGAAGTTGGAGAAGTCAGTGTTTTGAGCAGAGCCAGCAAAAATATTTTAGAGGGGTGATTGCATGAATTGGGTTGCTGGACTAGACAATCAGATGTTTTATGGTGTAGTAGAAAGAGCATTGGATTTAGGTACCAGAAGATCTGGGTTCAAATCCTCACTGCTTTTGTGACTTTGAGTAAATCCCCTAATCTGGGCCTCAGTTTTTTCTTTTACCAGATGGAAGCATATAGATGTCTCAGTTTCCTTCATGCTTTAAATGGCCTATCCTATAACCCTCCAGTGTCTTCTAACTTTAAAATGCAAAAGCTGAGAAAAGGATAAGTTTTGGACCCAGACTTACATCTAACCTAAGAGGGATTTGGCCGGAACAGCTTATTTGTCTTCAGACCTTATTTCCATGGTTTCCTTAATGTTTCCTTTTGCTTCTCCCTCTCCCCCCCAACACTAACCAAAGCCTTTTTTCTTTTCTTATTGGCTGGGGCATGTTACCCTCTACACTTCTCCTTTAGTCCTTCTTTCTCTTTAAAAAAATTGATTTTAGGAGGCGGCTAGGTGGTGCAGTGAATAGAGCACTGGCCCTGGAGTTAGGAAGACCTGAGTTCAAATTCGGCCTCAGATACTTAACACAAAAACTAGCCCTATGACCGTGGGCAAGTCACTTAACCCCAATTGCCTTACCTTCCCACCTCCAAAAAGCAAATATATATATAACATATATATATATATATATTCAGTTTCAAATTCCTTCCCTCTTTCCAACACTCCTCCACCCATTGAAAAGGCAAAAAATACAATAACCAATATGAAATACAGTACTCATAATAAAGTTATGCAAAGTATAATTCCACATTAGCCATGTTCTGAACAGAGTGAGAGAGAGAGATGCTCCAATCTGTTTTCTGAGCCGTGAGTTATCTCTCTGGGCATAGATATAATTTTTCATAATAAATCCTTTGGAATTGGGGTATAATATTGTGTTGATCAGAGCTACTAAGTCTTTCACAGTAGATTGTCTTTACAATAATGCTATTATTGTGTACATTTGTTCTCCTGGTTCTGCTTGCTTTACTCTGTATCAGTTCCTTCAAGTTTTCCCAGGTCTTTCTGAAACCATCCCCTTCATCATTTCTTACAGCACAATAATATTCCATCACATACATATGCCATAACTCATTCAACCATTCCCCAATTAATGGGCATTCCCTCCATTTTCAATTCTTTGCCACCACAAAAAGAGCTGTCATAAATATTTTTGTACGTATGGGTCTAGTGGGACTAGTTCATAGCCCCATCAACAGTGCATTAGTATGCCTATTTTCCCACATCCTCTCCAACATTTGTCATTATCTTTTTCTGTGATATTAGCCAATATGATAATAAGCATTTTTCTAATTATTAGTGATTTAGAGCATTTTTTCATGGGACTATTGCAGCTTTGATTTCTTCTTCTAAAAATTGCCTATTTGTATCCCTTGGTCATTTATACTTTGGTCCTTTTCCTGGATAATCAAGGAAAAAAGGTCAGAGTTATCTTTTATTTTCTAAAAAGAAGGGGGTAGGGAGTCAGTCTGGAGAACACTAGGGCCTCAGAAGTGGGTGAAATGCCTTTCTATTTAGCATTCATACCTAACCAGGGCTGGGAGAGTCTTCTGGCACAGCCCATGGAGGGAAGAATGGAGTTCACCAGCTAGGAGAGTTTTTTTTTTTTATTAAATAGAACAGCTGAAAAGAATATAAAAATTCAGAATATTCAAAGCAGAGAAGATATGCTTTACCAGGGCCAGAAGAAATGAGAGGATATGCTAGAAAAGAGCTGATGAGGCAAGGACCTGAGAGGGGGATCAACAGAGCCTTTTATAGTGCTGGGAATAGTAACAGGGTCACAGAGGGACTCCTCTAGATCATTCTTCCATGCTCATTTCTTTTCCTTTATTTTTCCCCATACATTTATTTCTTTTTTTCTGCAGAGCCTTCTCTGTTTCCCATAATACTAGGTAGGTGGCACAGTGCATAGAGTGCTAGGGCGCTCAGGAATCAGGAAGACCTGAGTTCAAATGTGGTCTAACACACTTACTAGCTCTGTGACCCAGGTCAAATTATTTAATCCGTCTAAGAAAGGTGGATTTTAGTGTAAAGTGAATTTTTGTTATTATTTCTTAGAGTTCAGTTTCCCAGGATCCATAGCCATAACAATCTCTTGTTCCCCGGTATTAGATATGAGTTCCTACAATTATAGTTCAAAATATCTCTTGGAATGCTTGCACAGCATTATACAATGATAAATAATATGAACATCCACTGTAATTGTACAGTGAAATACAGGGATGAGGTGACATAAACTTGTGAGGCTGTTGCTGACAATATGCCTTTTTTGCCTATTGCCTCTATGAAGCAGGTGGGAACCTTAGGGTTGAATGCACAAATGCTGTGTGTGCCTCAACTGAGGCCCCCATTGAGGCTTAGGGGGAGCCTTGGTGTTGAGTGCAGTGCACAAGCTGGAATGCTGTGTGCCTTGAGCAGCCCCCATCAAGGCTTGGGGGGATCTGTGTTTGCCTCAACCAGACCCCCCTGAGGCTGGAGGGGATTGTAATGGAAATGCAAATTTAAAGATCTTCCCTGCCCCTAGCTTAAGTGCACCTGGAGCCTGTGGTGGGAGGCTTGTTTTTCAGGAAAGCCCATACCTTGATACTTTGTGATTGGGCAGTGGGTCCAGAAGGTTGTTACATTCTCTGAGCCAGGAGAAGGCTATATAAACCCTGAGGAGAGGCTTTGCTTTGGGGCTCATTTTGAGAAGTGTTGTGTGATTTGACCAGATGAGACTCTGGGAAGCCGTTGTTGAGAGCCCCCCGGCTTTGAAAACCCAGATGTTGATGCTTCCCTTTCTGGTAACTGTGATTTGGTATTGATATAATGGTAGGACAGTTTGGAAGCCTGTCTGTGTGATCTGTAAGTTCTGTAACTCTGAAGTTCGGGGTGCTGACCTTTTTCCCTGAACTAGGTAATGTGTGTTTGTTTGATTAAATTTAGTAAGCTTGTTAACCCATTTTGAGTTGCTTTCCTTTTGAAAAGCAGATCTAAGAACCTGTGTTGGCAGTCACCCTGGGGATATTGGGGTGCTTGCTGCTACAGGGATTTAGGAGGAAGCACAAGTTGTGCCTGCCTTGACTGACCCCATCCCGACTTAGGGGTAGTTGCCCCCCTTCTCACCAGCCCCTTCGAGAAGGGTGATTAGAGAATGCTGTAGAAGTTTGTACTCCCATGATCAGCAATCCTCTTCTGAGACACTAGACTAGAATAAAGTCAGATTATTAACCCCTTCTTAGCGTCTTTCCTGTCTGACCAGACCAAGAGTGAACCTGTGCTGGCAGCCCTCCTGTGTGCTGTGTTTATTTGTCTCACACCCAGGAAACAGCCAAGCACTCTCAGAGTAAACCCCAGGGGGTCATGTAGAGTTGGACAGGACTGATCGACTGAGCTACAATAGTTTGCTGTAGGAGGGAGGCAGGGAAGAGATTCAGCCCGTGTCTCTTGAGTCTGTCCCCTCCTGTCCCTGAGCGGGGGTCTGCCTGCAGGTTTCCCATCAGTTTTCTCTGGACAGGAGCTGTAACACATTCCAGGTTATTTGCAGATACCAGTGAGCAGTTTCCCTCCCTAAAACCCGCCCTGCACCTCCTCCTCCTCTCCCCCAGCTCTGCCAGAGGGATGCAGACAGCAGGAGAAGGGCTTGACAGCAGCACCCACATCCTGTCTCCCTGGCTCGTTTCTCCTGCAGATCCGCCCCTGTAGTAACTCTAGGTCCCACTCTGGCCTGCTCTGCTCTTCCCCCTCCCCTGTCTCCCCACCTGCCCCTTCAAGACACTGCTTTCCCTGTCTTCCAACTCTGCATCTGTTTTCTGCTTCCTGTTTTCTCCATATCTGCTTAGTTCTACGCGGACCCAGCAGCCACTTTGATGTCTGGGTGTGCCATTCATTTCTGGTTGTGGTTGAAAGTCTGGTTTGTGGTTTGTTTGTTTTTTTCCTTTCCCGGGTGAAAAGACGAGGTTGAATCCTGGTTAAGGCTCACATCAGACAAAGCAGGAAGGAAACAAGCATTTATTAAGTGCCTACTGTGTGCTGGGCATCAAATATTATCTCAAGTAAGCTTCATGACAACCTCAGGAAATAGGTGCTATTTTTAGCCCCATTTTACAGTTGAAGAACCTGCAGCAAATAGAGGTTAAGTGACTTGCCCAGGGTCACACATAGCTGTATTTGAACCCCAGACCCAGTATTCTACTGCATCACCTAGCTGGCTCTTAGAAGCACCTCTAGTCTGTGGCATAGGACTTGGCCTGTAATTATTGTCTATATATAGTTATTTGTATGTTATCTCCCTCACATAGAATGTGAGTTTGGGCACTCATGATTAATAGGCATGACTTGGCAGAAGATCCAACCAAGGGGACCTGGAAGGAGCTGCTGAGCCAACACTGATCATGCATATGACAGATTCCCAGGGGGGCAGCTCAGCCTCCCTGGGAGCGCCACAATCCTTGGTCCTCCACACTCCAGTGCAACCAAAGAAGAGTTTGTTACCCCAATGGGAGTCTTTCGTATGCACGTTTGGTTTGAACTCAGCACCCCCAGAAAAGTCTTTTCTCTCCTTGCAGTGAGAGGACAAGAAACTACCAGAGAATACTTGCACACGTCCTGAGTTGGGGGGCAGGGCTCTTCCCCTGCACAGGAAACAGGTTTACCCAAGCTTCCATGTGGGGGATCACAGCAGGCAAAACGATGAGCGCGCCTAGCAGATGGAACTCCCACTGGCCAGTCCCCATGTTACAAGGATTAGAAATGGCAAGAAGGAACACATTTTTTTCCAGAAAAATTCAGAAAATCCAGAAGGATCCTCTTCTTTTCTCTTAGACTCCTCCTCTTCTCTAGAAGGAAAGGCAGACAGAAATCAAATGACCTGGACAAGGAACCTTGGCTTAAACCCAAGGGCCCAGTGCCTCCTCCCATCACCTATGGCCACCACACACACACCCCATCTGCTAGGGACCAAGGCTAGGGACCATGGGGAAGGTCACCACTCAGACCCCTTTCATCTCAACCTGCTCCTCTCACAGAAATCAGCAGGATGGAGACTCCTTCTTTCCAAAAATCTCTCTCCAAAGCCCCATGTTACCAGTCTGCTGGATTCTGGGAAAGAGTCTTCTCAACTTTGCCATAGCTACTTCTGGAGCCTGATACTTGCAGTGTGGGTGTTTCCATTGGATGGTCTGTTGCCACTAAGGGCTGTTTTGCTGGAGGGCCCTGGGATCAGAGGTAGTAGGGAGAAATGGGGTTAGCTAGGTAAAGCAGTAGATAGAGCTCTGGGCCTGGAGCCAGGAAGACGCAAGTTCAAATCAAGCCTCAGATACTAGCTGTGTGACCTTGGGCAAGTCACATAACCTCTGTCTGCCTCAGTTTCCTCAACTATAAAATGAGGATCATAATAGCACCTACTTCTCAGTATTATTATGAGGATCAAATGAGATAATTATTGTAAAGTGTTTAGCACCGTAATTGTCACATAGTGGATACCATATAAATGTTAGCTATATTGTCATCATTATTATATTATTAAGACTTTCTGGCTCACTTCCCATCACCATCCCACAACCTTGGGACTGCAAGAGTCCCAAGACGAGGCCCATGGAGGAGGCTGTATATAGAATACGGGCTTCTCCAGCCTCAGGAGAGGCTTACCCAGGAGCCTATGGGGACAGAAGCTGGAGCTTAGGAGACAAAGGCTTTGGAGGACAACGAGAAAGGAAGAAGCAGGGAGGGTTGAATAAAATACAGAGAGTAGAAAAAACAACACAAGGGGCCTGTAAAAGCCATGGGGAGATACAGAGAAGGGGAAGATGATGTGGAGGTGATGCTTCACTAAATGTATCACTAGTACTTGGAGGATTAGACTAGGGCCTAGGTGAGCTTACCTCACCTCCCTTCTCCTCAGGTGGGTCCCACAGCATATATATGAATCAGAGTCCCAGTGGAATGAGCAGGGAGGCATTTTGCAGGGCAGAGACACAGAGTTAACTAGATTTGGTTGGATATTACCAGAAAAGGGACTGAGTGAGGAATTATAGAAATGAAGTGAGACCTACGTTATCTTAAAATGAGAGAATATCTTAGTGTTCTTCAAAAGGTACCCAGGAACAACATGGAGATACATGATAAGCATTGCCTCCAGAGACCTCAACCCCTTCAAGATGGATCCTCTGCCATGGGTCCACAGCACTACAGGGTCCATGTCAGTGTGAATCATGGGATCATACAGTTATATAATTTCCCAGCTGGAAGGGACCACCAGGTGGCCGTGCAGCCTTCATTGGAAGACCCCTAGAGAAGACCATCTTCCGGGTTGGCTCATTCCTTTTTGAGAAAGGACTAATGAGTTGGATTGTTGTCCTTACATTGAACCTAAATCTGTCTTTCTATGAATTCCAGTTACTTCTCTTATTTTCGTCTTCTGGAGCCAAGCAGAAAAAGTCAACCTCTAGACCAGCCTCTGCCCAGGAAACAGGAAGGGACCCAGGAGACTGGCCTTTGTTCCAACCTCATACTTCTCCTTTAAGGGCATCCCAGCCTGAAGGGCTACAGATGGATATTTTACCTCTTCATCCTTAATGGGAGTTATGGTCCCTGAAAGGCTGCTATTTTGTGACATGCTTAAATCTTACCAAAATTTCTGGGGTTAATGGATATAATAACAGTGACTGGCTCATGAGAACTGATTATAAAATTTTCAATGTGAACAAATTCTCACAGAAGATTCATCTCAGAAATCAGCAAATGTTACCAGTGTGGGCTTGATTTATTATTTTGTTATTGTCTAAACTAAAGAAAATACTGGAGAAAATGGCAATAATGCAGATTAAATTTAAATATATGTATTTTTAAATTCTCAACTGCATGTAAATAAAAATTCAAACATTTAGTTTTTAAAAATCTGAGTTTGAAATTCTCTTCTCCCCACCTGCCCTTCCTGCCCCTTGAGAAGGCAAGCAATCTGATATTGATTACAATGCAGATTAAATTTAAGCGTGTATCTCACATACATTCTTTTCACAGAGCTTATTGTTAAATACTTACCAGCAAAATAATTTCCTTGTTGTTGTAAAACATGCAAACCAGATCACAGATGTGTGTGATAGCACAGAAAATTCTAAGTCTGTGGTCAATATGGAGTTCATAAAAGGGTTGAGGTCTTCTGAGTTGAGCTATTAGGTGGGACTGGGGGAATATAGGTACCTTAAAACTTCTATGTCAGTCTTAAAGAGACATAGGGACCTCTGGGAAAGTAGGGGCAAGTCATGTTTGTTCAGAGGGAAAAGAGGAGACCAGAGGAACTATGAGGCCATCCAAGGGTGTATGTATACACACACACACACACACACACACACACACACACACACATATATGAATGGATAGTCTCTGTAGTTTCTCTCCTCATTAGATCCTCCTCTTTAACAATTAGTGGGGGTGGGCCCTGGGAGTAGTAGCCCCCTTATATTCTATTAGTCATCAAAGCTAGGAATTCACTGGCATAGCTAGGATCCTTGGTGGTCATTCTGTGACTCCTATGGGCATTATCAAGCTGCCAGAGATATGTATCTGACATAGAACAGGGTCTAATATACATATTGGGACTTCTCAGCTTCCCCCCTGCCACAGGTCTTGTGAAACTCTCTCTGTTCTCCGTAAGGACTGGGGAAACAAGGCCTCATTCCCAGGACTACATTTCCAGCATGGGTTACTTTCTTCATTGGCTCAATATTTTCATAGCTGTCTCTGCCTTGAGACTCGCCTAGGCCCAAAACATAAGAATTTGCATATCCATGGAAATCTTTTTTTCTCTTGATTCAGTCTTTCTCTCTCATGCATAACAAAGGTCCAGGTCAGATAGCCGGGAATGTTATTGAGTATATTGAGTACCCTCCAAGCTTCCTGAGCCAGTCACCTTTCTCACCTCTCAGAAGAGAGGATAATTATAATGTGTTTGTGTGTATTGTTTTGTTACTCAATCATTTTAGTTGGATCCAACCCTTTGTGACCCCATTTGGGGCTTTCTTGGCAGAGATCCTAGAGCAGTTTGTCATTTCCTTCCCCAGCTCATTTTGTAAATGAAGAAACTGAGGCAAACAGGGTTAAGTGATTTACCCAGGGTCATACAGCTATTAAGTATCTGAGTCTAGATTTGAACTCAGATCCTCATGACTCCAGGCCTGAACACTCTATCAATTCTTATGCTTTTCCATGCTTCTCTGTATTTTTTATAGTCATCATTTCCTTATCATTATAGCAATATGTGAGAACTTGTTTATTGATGAATACCTGCTTTATTTCCAATTCTGTACAAAAAATGCTGCTGTGAATATATGTATATATGTAATATATGTGTGTGTGTGTGGGTGTTTTCATGTAATATGATGAATATAAAATAATCTAATGTTTATATGTAGTATAATGTTCCTACACATACCTACTGGGTGAAGCTCTTTTGAAGTTCATCGTAACTAAACCCACTATTGCATCCATCTCCACATTCACTTAAATTTAACCACCAGGTGGTGCTGAGAAGCTCCCATTACCAAGCCAATTGGCAGTTACTCCTGTAAACCATTTACCAAAGGTTTGGTCCAGAGAAACAAGCAGAAACCGTTTCCCTCTTAACTAAAGTTTGTCCAAAGAACAAAAAGAATGGGGTTTCCCCTTACCAAAGATTTGACCAAGGAACAAACAGAATCAGGCTGTACATGTGTTATAATGTGCTTATTTATTCTCATTAAGCCAGAGAATCATGCATGATGGAGTCAGAAAATAATTCCATACTCAGAAGTAAACAAGCCAAAGGAGACCCCTTATACACTTAGAGCAATCCCAACTCAGGATGCCTGTGTCAACCAAAATTATAGTCTCCATATGTGTTTAGCCATAATGTGAGAAAGGAATTTCTTAATAGATTATAAATACAATAAGATAGGAAAATGTCAAGGTGTCACTTGAAATTATACATCCAGGATGTCTGCATTTTCTTTATTATTAATATGACATAGCATAACATAAGAAAAGTCCTATTATTCAAGATAGTGTCTGGTTCAAGGTTCCTTTTCCTTGGCAGCTATAAACAGAAAAAGCTCCTGGTCAGTTTCATCTGGCCTTGTAGTTGCTGATGCAGGAAGGGACATTTTGGCTTCACTCAGAAAGCAAAGCAAAGCATGTCTGTTATGCCCAAGCATGAAAGGCATGATGGTAGGATAAGCTCGGAGTGGGCCAAAATGTCTTTCTCCTGATTGGTCAATGCAGGTTTTAGGCCTTTCTCAGGTGATGGGAGGCCCAAAATTGTTCACACTCCCAGCTAAGAATCTGCTTGGGCCTGCTTAGCCCTGTGTCACTCTCCTGTAGGGATCAGAGTTGAATTCATGGCTCCCCAACTTCAAAGGCACTCTCTACCCATTAAACCACGCTAAATGTTACTGTTGAATCATGTCCAACTTTTTTGGCAAAGATATTGAACCGGTTTGCCATTTCCTTCTCTAGTTCATTCCCATTTTACAATTGAGGAACTGAGGCATATAAGGGTTAAGTGACTTGCCCAGGGTCACACAACTAATAAGTGTCTATGGTCAGATTTTTTTTTTTAAGCAATTGGGGTTAAGTAACTTGCTCAAGGTTACACGACTAGTCATTATTTATGTGTGGGTGCTCATTTTCTGAGGCTGGATTTGATCTTGGGTCATCCCAACTCCAAGGCCGGCGCTCTTACTCACTGCACCACCTAGCCGCCCCTTTTAGGGCAATTGGGGTTAAGTTACTTGCCCAAGGTCACATGGCTAGGTTTTTGTTTGTATGGATTAAGTGTCTGAGGCCAGATCCAAACTCAGGTCCTTCTGACTCCAGGGCCGGCGCTCTACTCACTGCGCCACCTAGCCACCCCTTATGGTCAGATTTGAACTCAGATTTTCCTGATTCCAAGCCTAATACTTTATCCACTGCACCACCTAGATATTCCCTTAAGCCATGCTACCTCTCTAATATTTTCCAATTTCCAAACTGCTTTCTTCACAACAACCCTGTCTGTGAGTGTGGTAGCACAAGTATAATAATTTCTGTGATGAAGGGTCCAGGGTTCAGAGAGTTTACATGGTTTACCCAAGGTCACACAGCTATCAAGTAGCTAAATAAGAAATCATTCCCAGGTTTTCCAGACTCTAAATCCAGTGTGGGAGTTGAAAGTCTCTGATAGAGAAGACAAATCTCTTGGGTCAAAGCCTTCCTCTGTTTCCTATTCCTCTGGAGCATCTCCCTGCAGCGGAACTACTCTGAGAGGCAGGAGCCGCTTATTGCCAGAAGAATTCTTAAAATTCTTCTAATCCAACCCCCTTGTTTTACAAAGAAAAAGATAGGGTCATGGTTGTGGGTTTGATGATGAAAATTGTGGTTCCCAGCCTGACAGAGCCCTCAGGGCCAACAAGGACAAGGAGAGTAACCCTCAGTTAACTCAGTGGAATAGGGGTCTTGTCATGTCCCCACCGACCAAGAATTCTGGAACCAGAAGTCAGAAATGGAGAAACACAGAAATTTATGCCAAAGCATAACACAGAAAATTAAGAGGGGGAGTTTAGATGTACTTCCTGCTTCTTGCCACAAGGCTGAAAAGTCTCAAATTCCTGCTCAGGTGCAGCCCTCCCTCAAAGATGTTTGTATTCTAGGCCCCTGGGGATGGAGGTGGGAGAACAACCATGAATGTCCCACAAGTCTTTGTGTCATGTAAATCATGTATAAGAGTTTGGTTTTCTGCCAGGAGACTTTGGAGAAAGACTCCCTGAACTACATCTACCAGAAACTTTGGAGTATAAATTGTGGGAATTAAATGAACCACACTGACTCCATCTTGTGATACAATTCTGAATCTAACTCAGTTGTCTTTCTATTCAATTATGGGTTTAGTTTAATATTTGTCTTTTTTTTTTTTGACGGGGGAAAGGCAAAGCAATTGGGGTTACGTGACTTGGCCAAGGTCACACAGCTAGTAAGTGTGTCAAGTGTCTGAGGCTGGATTTGAACTCAGGTCCTCTTGACTTCAGGGCTAGTGCTCTATTCACTGAACC
This sequence comes from Gymnobelideus leadbeateri, assembly GCA_011680675.1. Taxonomy (NCBI): domain Eukaryota; kingdom Metazoa; phylum Chordata; class Mammalia; order Diprotodontia; family Petauridae; genus Gymnobelideus; species Gymnobelideus leadbeateri. Next base: position 310,961 of record WOXC01005969.1, on the reverse strand, counting down.
ACGTAACTGCCCCACAATCTCTGTCTTGTGAGAAAACTTTATTTGATTAAAGAAATTTTGAGAGGGCGGCTAGGTGGCACAGTGAATAGAGCGCCGGCCCTGGAGTCAGAAGGACCTGAGTTCAGAGCCAGCCTCAGACACTTAATCCACACAAACAAAAAAACCTAGCTGTGTAACCTTGGGCAAGTTACTTAACCCCAATTGCCCTAAAGGGGCGGCTAGGTGGCCTCGGAGTTGGGATGACCGCACCCACGCATAAATAATGACTAGCCGTGTAACCTTGAGCAAGTTACTTAACCCCAATTGCTTTAAAAAAAAAAAAAGAAATTTTGAGAAAACTTAATTTGCATTGTTTGAGCCTATCCTGTGTGGCTGGGAAGTTGGACCACCTTTAATGCTTAACTCAGGATCTAGGTTATGTTGATCAGAAATCCAGCCAGATCCAAAGGCTAATGTAAGGAGTTTTCTCACAATTGTCCACCTCAAGCAATGCATAAGTCTTATCTGAAAACTGACCCACTACTGGTCAATCAGTTATTATTGTTACTGTTTTCATGTTCCTTTGATTCAATACAGACACTGGAGTGGAGTGGAAAATGGCACCCCTCTTTTTCTGATTCCAAGGAATTGCACCTGTTCATTCTCTCCCTCCCAACTTGGAAAGTCCCTAATCTTTCCTCCAATTAGAAATCAGATGACTTAATCTTGTATCCTGGCTTATATCCTATTAATAGTTTTTTTAAATGCATAAAATCTGTCTCCCCACTATATTTGGGGTCCAGTTCCAAGCTACGGAGGCTTAGTCCCAATTTGTTATGAAAATTAGCATCCATTGCTTAATAAATAGATATCCTTGGAAAATCAGATCTTTGTTTCTTCAATTATTTCAGATTTCACCTGCCACAAAATAACACGATGATATTTCTAGGAGTGAGTTTTGAAGAATACTGGATCAGAGAGATGATGGTGAAAGAGGAGGAGAAGGAAAATGCAAAGTTGGAAGGGGTGAGAAAAATATTAAGGTGAAAGTAATAGATCCCTAGTCCCCTCCTGCCAAGGTCTTCTTGATGCCTACTTTGCAGGTTCTCTGTGGCCCACATTCTTCCAGACACCATGTGGGCCATACCTCCCATGTAATAGCAGGGCTCCCATGCCAAGCCTCAGTGGCTTCATGATCCTAAAGATTCTGTGGTTCCACTGAGATGGGAAAATTACTATCCTCATGTTTCCAGCTTCTTTAGTTTAGCCTCGGGCTTAGAACTGGATGTGGGTCTGAGACCTCAAAACCTCTGGAGGAGAACAGGTGGTTTGCTTGGGAACTGGGGAGTGATGGCTGATTATATGTTTTCTTGATATCACAGTGTTTGCTATTTTAAGTAAACAGTTGTTTTTCTCTTCTATGATAAGAAGTCTAGTTATTTTGCTAATAGTTACACAATCCATATAGGAGGAAAAATGTTGTTGGAGGGGGCATCAAACCAAACCACTGAATCAGGAAGTAAAAGTAAAGAGATGACTCATAAATGTCATGTCTTTTAGACTGAAAGTGCAGGTGATCACTACTTGCTAGCTTTGTGACCCTGAGTAAGTCATTTAACCACCATCTGCCTCATCTGAAAGATGGGCATAAGAAGAGTACCCTACCTCCCAGATTTGTTGTTAGGATAAAGTTAAATAATACTTAAAATGTGTTTTGCAAACCTCAAAGTACTATATAAATGCTAGTTATTATTTTTATTATTATTTCTGTAACTGGTATTACATATGTTTAATTATGTAGTACTAGAAATTATATAGGGGTCAGCAACTTACCAGCTGTAAGACCAGATCCTGACCCCCTGTTTTCATATGGTCCCACAAACTAAGAATGATTTCTACCTTTTTAAATATAATTTTATTTTAAAAGGTAAAAACCACTCAAGTTTGTGAGGAGATACAAAAATAAGTGGCAGACCAGATTTGCTCCCTGCCTAGACTAAGTAGTTTGCTGATCCCTGCTATAGGAGAAAGACATACTAGAAAGACAAGGCTAGAGATATTCACTGAAGGTTACAGAGGATCAGGTAGGACCCCAGAAGTCCCATGGTATGGTCCCCCTTCTTAAGCAGTGGCCCCATTGAGCATACTTGGCTCCAGGCCTCAGCTTTTTGCCTTTGTAGTATGCTATGAAATTCAATGACATTATCATGTATAGGGACACACAGGACATTGGCCCTAAACTGAGGAAACCTGCTGCCCCTCCTCTCTTATAGTCAAAGGGCAAGAGGTCCAAGGAGGCGACATCAGCCATTAGCAGAACTCAGTTGTCGCAATGGTAACATGCAATCCCCAAGGGATCCCCAATTCAGAGGTGCATGTCCTCATGCTAATTACATATCTAGTACACACAGCAACACCTGGACCAGTGAATGGGGTGGTCATCTCCTCTTTGTCCTGAATAGTCAAGCAATTACATAACTAAGTCATAATATTGTTTTAAAAAATAATTAGTGGGGGTGGCTAGGTGGCATAGTGAATAGAACACTGGCCCTAGAGTCAGGAGGGTCTGAGTTCAAATCCACTTTCAGACACTTAACACTCACTAGCCATGTGACCTTGGGCAAGTCACTTAACTCCAATTGCCCTGCCTTTCCCCCCTCCAAAAAAAGAAAAATATTTTAAAAAATAAATAACTAATATATGTGGGTGTGTGATAGGCACAACTTAGCCAGCTGTCATGAGCCTGCCTGATAGAACAGATATCCTCTCTTTGTGGTCCTTTTCATAAGGAGCTTAGTGATGAAAAAGAAAAAAAATGTATGTGTATGAATGTGTGTGTGTGAAGGAATACATACTGATTGAATGAGATCAGATGTGGTTGCTATTATGGATGAATATTTTGATGCCTGATATGAGTACCAAAAGAACTCTATGTCATTATACACTGCTAACATATGCATGTGGAGAAACAACTTTCAGATGAGATTTGGACAGTATTGAAGAAAGTATCTGTAGTTCAAATCTGTTTGTTAACAAGGTAGAGTGCTTTACCTCAGCTTAATGTTAGAAAAGGACCAAGCTCTTTTATTTATTTTTTTTAAAAGCCGGAGGAGTGGGATGTAAAGAAAAAGCTCAGAAAAGATAAATGAATGTGTTTTGAAGCCTTCAAAGTTACATGCAGCATGATTATCACGGCTAATTTGCATATATATGTTTTATGACTAAAAAGGGTAAAACTAAAAAAATGAAAAAGCATATAAATATCTGGGGACTGAGGTATGTTTTAAAAAGGATTGTCAACTTGATGAGGGAAATGTGGGAGGCTGTCACCGAGAGTCAGAAGTCTCATTTGAGCCACTGAATACAGAGCAACCAGAGAGGAAAAAGAACCTGAGAGAAATTAAGTGGAAGGGAGAATGTAATGGAAATGCAGATTTAAAGATCTTCCCTGCCCCTTGGCCCTTTGAGAGGATTAAGAGACTCTGAGAACCTTCCTTGATTTGAAAATATACTCTGCCCCCTAATAGGCTGAATGTGGTCACATGGAGCCTGTGATGGGAGGCTTGGTTTTCAGGAATGACCACACCTTGTTGCTTTGTGATTGAGCAGTGGGTCAAGAGGGCTATGACATTCTCTGACCCAGGAGAAGGCTATATAATCCCTGATGTGAGGCTTTGCTTTGGGGCTCACTTTGAGAAGTGTTGTGTGATTTGACCAGATGAGACTCTGGGCAGCTATTGAGAGCCCCCCTGGCTTTGAAAACCCAGATGTTGATGCTTCCTTCTCTGGTAACTGTGATTTGGTATTGATATAATAGTTGGACAGTTTGGAAGCCTGTCTGTTTGATCTGTAAGTTCTGTATACTCTGAAGTTTGGGGTGCTGACCTTTACCCTGAACTAAATGATATATGTTTGTTTGATTAAAGTGTTCTTGTTAACTGATTTTGAGTTGCTTTCCTTTTGAAGAGCAGATCTAAGAACCTGTATTGGCAGCTACCCTGGGGATGTTGGGGTGCTTGCTGCTACAACATGTAAAAAATTCATTCATTTAAAACATTTTTTCGGGGTGGCTAGGTGGCTCAGTGGATAGAGCACAAGCCCTGGAGTCAGGAGGACCTGAGTTCAGATCCAGCCTAACACAAAAACTAGCTGTGTGACCTTGGGCAAGTCACAACCCCAATTGCCCTCCAAAAAACAACAACAAAAAAAAGTCTCAATTACATATAAATAAAAATTTTTTAACATTCGTTTTCTAAGTTTTCAGTTCCAAATTCTCTCCCTCCCTCTTCTCCCCCCTTCTTGAGAAAGCAAAATAGATTTTAAATAGATTATACATTTTTAGTCATGCAAAACATTTCCATATTAGCCATGTTACAAAAGAAAGCACAGAGCAGAGGAACCAGGAATAATAAAGAAAGCAAGAAAAGTATGCTTCAATCAGCATTCAGACACCATCAGTTCTTTTTCTGCAAGTGAATGGCATTTTTCATAAAACTGACAAAAAGACTTCTACTGAATGATTCCTGATTGGTCAGTATCGACTTCATTGTCCAAGAGTTTCCCTGATAGCCATTACCCTTCAGCACTCCCTAGAGCTGGAGAAAGGTAGTTTTTTCTAAGTGCTTCTGCTGCCACCTCTGTCTTGAGAAGGAAATACAGAGGGACTTGGGGGCTGCTTTGATATCCTGGTGAGCTGGCTTAAATTTAGAGTCAACCTCCCTTAATCACTGAATAGGTGTAGCCTCAGTCAAACTGATCTATATCTTACCACTGGACCCAGATGGCTCTGGAGGAGAAAGTGAGGCTGGTGACTTTGTGCAGCCCTCCCTCACTCACTTAAGTCCAATTCACTTGCAAGTCGTGGCATCACCTCCCTGATGTCATGGTCCTCTTCTGAGAAGGAAGGACAAACAGCAACAACAGAGTCAGCCTGAACTACATTATTGGAACTCCACTCTGTTTGGACAGCACAAAACTCAGGTGAACCCAGGCTGGGCTGGTCTTTTGGAGCAAGCCAAATCCACCAAACAACAGTAAAGACTGATAACGAGTAGGGAGGTCATTGGATTCCTTGAATCTTAACTACAAATTTTACCTGCAGTTGAAGCCTATGAAATGGCTAAAATCCAAGAGTGAAGTCTAAAGGCCTTCTTTTGGTGACATTGACAAAAATTCAGCCAACAAAGAAGCAATGAACAAATGTCAGAGTCAGCTGAATTTTTTTTAAATGGAAAAGTGGTTTAGCATGGCCATCCCATAACTAGATCATAAGAATTATAAGATCAGAAGAATTATTCTTTAGGAACCCAGCTTGAATGGGCAGCTAATGTGATATAATGATATAGTGGCTAGAAGTGCTAGCATTGGAGTCAGGATGACCTGAATTCAAATCCTGTCCAAATACTCTGGCAAGTTGCTTAAACTCTCTTGGTCTCAGTTTTTCATCTGTAAAATGGGGATAATGATTTAAAGTACTATACAAATGCTTGCTACTATTATTAATTTTCAGTACATATAAAATAAGAAAATTATGTAGAAACTATGCAACATATCCCTTCAGATTACAAAAATTTAGCACCAACAGAATATTTAGCAAGACATAACCTGGTAGCTAGAATTATACATCTATGCATAATTATATGTATAACTCTGTGTGCACCTTGCTATCTGTCATAGACTGACTGATGATAAATTTCTATACTTAGGGGTGTCCTGGAGCCAGTTCAAATTGGCTCTTAGAGAAGATTGTTAAATTTGCAGTGAGAGCATTTACACTTCAGAGATTAGCAAACACCACAAATCAGGGCTTGATTTATTGTTTTGTTGATAGCCCAGACTTAGGAAAGTGATGGAGAAAGTATTCATAATGCAAATTAAACTTAAAAGTATGTCCTATCTACATTTGGGGGCAGGGGGAGCCAGTTGTTAAATATTTACTGGCACACTACTACCTATACTACAAATAGAATTTTCAAAATGTCTTAGAGAACTCAGCCAATAAACTGGATTAGAATAATATAGCCTGAACTGCTATCCACAATCACCCAGATATAACATTGATCTAAAAAAAAATTAAGAACAATGTTTTTAGTAGATGTGACTGTACAAAATACTCATAATCTCCAAACTACCATAGAAGGAAAACTTTCAAATTGTAGAGACCTAGCAGAGGTGTAAAATATGCATGTTCACATCAGTTATCTAATTGTGATTCCTCAGGGTTGAATCACCCCTCTGGAGGTAGACAGTGGTTTCCACCTCAGGGAAGCTGAAGAATTGAGCCTGGATTCTTGCTCCTTACCATGCCTATCTCCAAGAGGGATATCAGATTAGAATTATATCTCCTTTTCCCCACCTTAAATATTGCTGACGTGAATCTAGTTCAAATTAAAAGCCAGTCATTGCCCCTGAGCTTAAACTTGCCAGCTTAAATTTTTCCCATTAAATTCTTGTTACGCTAAAGACCAGAGTAAATGACAAGTAAACCCATGTTTAAATCTCAGTGTTGTTTTGGAGAAACAGACTCTTGTTTTTTATTTTGATTTGTCATTGTTTAGTCATGCCTGACTCTTTGTGATTCCATTTGAAGTTTTCTTGTAAAAGATACTGGATACTTGGCCATTTCCTTCTCCAGCTCATTTTACAGATGAGAAAACAGGCAAACCAGGTTAAGTGACTTGCCCAAGGTCACACTGCTAGTGAGGGTCTGAAGTTGGATTTGACTCAAGTCTTCCTGATTCCAGACCCAGTGCTGTTTTCATTGTGCCACCTAGCTGCCCCCACTGGTTTTTGATGCTTTCCCTAATACCAGCCCCACAACTCATATGTATTTTTCTAGGAAGGGGGAATAAACATTTATTTAGCTCCTACTATGTGCTAGGCACTGTACTAAACATAGCTCACAAATATTATCTCGTTTGATCCTCACAACCCTGCAAGGTAGATGCCATTGTTATCCTTATTCTACAGTGGAGGAAACTCAGGCGAACAAAGTTTAAGGGACTTGCCCAGGGTTACAGAACTAGTGTCTGAGGCTGAATTTTAACTCAGGTCTTCCTGACTCCAGGTCTAGCACTCTATCCCCTGCACCACCAACTTCTGGACTTTTCTCTGGATTTCTTCATCCTGCAAGTTCACTTCAACCCTAGAACTCAAACTTCATCAATATCCTCTGCCCTAAGGGTCCCTCTCTCTCTCTCTAATTGGAGGGTAGAATCCCCTTCTCCCAAAGCCTCCATTTAAAGAGGAAATTCAGGTCAGCCATATCTTCATTTTCTACCCCACTGCACTCTTCTGGCCTCCTGTCACTCCCCTGTGCTGGATATATTCTCCTTTGCCATCTCCCCACCTTTAAACTTCATTTTGTCTCTTATCTTCTCCCAATAGATTGTAGCTCCCAGAGGGCAGGGATTGTCTTTTGCCTTTCTTTGTATTTTCAACACTTAGCACAGTGTCTGGCACACAGTAAGTGTTTTAATAAGTGCTTATTGACTGACTCACAGACATGTCTAGCTACCAGTTTGAGCATGTTACACCCTGCACATTCCGTTAACTTCCTGTCCCTAGAATTCATATTAGGGGGAGAGGACCAAGACACAGGCATGGAATTACAGAACCCATAGGCTTTCTGGATCTCTGGACATGTACAACATTCTTTAATACAGGAAGAGGAAAAAATTGTTTCAAAGAAAGCAATGACAAAATTAAAATGTAAGTTTAATATATTTATTAATATAACACTAATATTAATACTTATTAATAGAAAAACTACTAGATGTTGTACCATATTTATGATTCCTATATCTCCTGGTGTCCTTGTTCTTTCTTAGGCCCATAGACCCTGGCCCCTTAGGTCATGGGAATTCTTCCCTCTGTTTGGGAAGAATTTTCCTTTGGCAGGAAACTTAGCTACAATTTTTTTTTCTTTTTAGAGGGGGGAAAGCTGGGTAACTGGGGTGAAGTAACTTGCCCAAGGCCACATAGCTAGTAAGTGTCTGAGGCCAGATTTGAAATCAGGTCCTACTAAGCCCAGGGCTGGTGCTCTATTCACTGCGCCACCTAGCTGCCCCCCCCACCCCCAACAAAAAATTATTGAAATACCTCTAGCTCCTCCCATCTAAACCCAGATGGTAAAGATGTATTCTATTTTTAAAGTTCATGTTCACATCTCTTGAAATCTTTCCTCTGGAGTTCTTCCATTTGTAGCAGCAAGCACCCCAACATCCTCAGGGTGGCTGCCAACACAGGTTCTTAGATCTGCTTTTCTAAAGGAAAGCATCTCAAAATGGGTTAACAAGCTTACTTTAATCAATCAAACATAGATCAATTACATAGTTCAGGGGAAAAAGGTCAGCACCCCGAAGTTCAAAGTATATAGACTGAAGTTACAAGACAGAGAAACAGATCAAGCAGACAGGCTTCTAAACTGTCCAACCATTACATCCAAACCAAATCACAGTTTCCAGAGAAGGAAGCATCAACATCTGGGTTTTCAAAGCCAGGGAGCTCTCAACAGCTGCCCAGAGTCTCATCTGGTCAAATCACACAACACTTCTCAAAGTGAGCCCCAAAGCAAAGCCTCACATCAGGGTTTATATAGCCTTCTCCTGGCTCAGAGAATGTAACCACCCTCTTGACCCACTGGCCAGTCACACAGCATCAAGGTGTGGTCATTCCTGAAAACCAAGCCTCCTGCCACAGGCTCAATGTGACCACATTCAGCCTATTAGGAGGCAGAGTATATTTTAAAATCTAGGAAGGTTCTCAGAGTCACTTAAGCCCACCAAAGGGCCTAGGGGCAGGGAAGATCTTTAAATTTGCATTTCCATTACACCATTTTATATAAGTATACAATGTTATGGGCTTTTTATTAACCCTCTCATAAACATTAGTCAAGGCATATAAGAAGATACATACGTCAAACGTGTTCACCACTGTGATGGAGAAAATTCAGCATGGATAGAGTCCAGTGCCTGATATTTATCGAAAGATTAGTGAAGAGGCGTATGTCTATTGTTATATCTTCTGAGGAATACTGAATAATCTTGACGTGTGTATATATACATATGTGTGTGTGTGTGTGTGTGTGTGTGTGTGTATTACCCCTCTCCTAAAAGAGCATGTGGTTTCTTTAGGGATAGTCCTGTGGAGTGAACTTTGTGGAGAGACATCTAAGCCCATAACACTGTGTACCTATGTAAGATGGAGGAACTTCACCAGAAGGAATTCAAGAGATGTGAACATGAACCTTTGAGTGACAGATGGGAGGAGCCACAGACTTGTGAGTAAGCTGGTCTCCAATACATCCCTTGAATTCCAGTGCTTGAAATCCTAAAGACTGATAAAAGTAGACACCTCCCCAGTCTCCTGGGTTGAGCAGAGATTTAATCTACTTCCAGTCAAAGAGCTCATTTACCTTTGTGTATTCTATCTTCTAGTCAACTTTCTAGTTTCTGCATAGTGTTTACTTGGATAAAGAAGTTTACTAGCATGTAAAACAGAAGTTAATAAAGCATTTGTTTAAAATTAAAAAAAAAAAGTAGGATAGTGAATGTACCAAGGCTGCTTCTATCTGAATTCCACTGAATGTAAAATGACATGAATAAAATAAAAATAACAATTTATTTTATAGAAAAAAAAGTTTACTAGCTAGCTATTTATAATTGTGTTTAGTGTAACCAGTATTTGGTGGGACTGAGCTTTTGAGAGTAGACTAATTCTTACCCTCCCCTAGAAAGCAATCAGGGGAGGTGGTATTTTTCCAAAAAAAATCAAATCGTTAGACAACTAGATATTTGATGTGTGGTAGATTTATGTGATTCTAGCCCAATACCCCTCTTGTAGATAGGAGAGCAAAAGAGAGATGATTTATTCATGACAGTCATGCCTTTCTTCTGTTGTGTTATGGGCGGTCTCCATGTAACCCTTCTTCTATCCTCCACAAAGAAAGAAATCGCATACTCCCTTGGTGATTAGGTGGGCTAGATCCCAGATGGATATCTATCCATGGAGTATGCAAGCCAGCCCACATACATATTAAATATGGATGGGAGATATCTTTAAAAGAGCCTATAAAATGGCATTTTGTTCTAACAAATTGAATTCTTTTTTGTAATCAACAAATAAAAAACATAATGGGATTTTATATTCTCTACTTCTTTCATTCAGCTGTGAGATGGTAAAGATGTATTCTATTGTTGAATATATCATTTTTGAAAACCACTTGTTCCCTACTAGAGTCTGCTGTCAACTTGTATATAGATAATCCTCATACAGACTTTGTATATATGGTTGAGCAGGTATATAGATCAGTAGGTACTATTTTCTCTTGCTCACCTTTTTTTGGAATTGACAACATTTGAGGGTTTTTTTTTCCATACCATTATTATATCTTCTCTTCCTTTAGATGTTGTGTGTATATAAATATATATATATATATGTGTGTGTGTGTGTATGTATATATATATATATGTTGGTTCTTTCTCCACATATACACATATGTATGTGTGTCTATATATACATACACATATATGTATACACACATATATGTGTGTGTGTGTGTATCTCCCTACACATACACATTCCAATCTGGCTGCTTCCTTTGCCTTTGTCCTCTTGTTGCCAATTCTATTTCTTCTATAAGCACCTCAGGAATAGTTATATCAGGGTCCAAGTGTGGTCATTCTACTATCCTTAACAGGAAAAAAAGCAGTTTATTAAAATGGTTGCATGACAACAGATGCAGCAAACCCATCTTAATCCAAATTCAGAATATCATGATTCCTTGTGGAGTCTAGAATTTAGAAGTGACTATTGGGAGACCTTTCCTTTCTTTCTTTCTTTTCCCCTTTCTTGTTTTTTCTCCTGATTGGCCATATCAGAAGGAAAGAACAAAATGAATAGTTATAATAACTGTTAAATTGGACTCAAATATCTGAAAAGCTAGCATTTCATTCCTGACTCCACTTTTATTAGGGGGTATATTCCCTTCTCACTTAACGGGTCAGTCATATATTTAAACATAAATAGATAAACAGATGCTGGCATCTATTTATTTACCAATCATCTATCTATATATGTATTTATATGTATACTCATTCACATAAAATAGATTTGATGCAAAAGTTATTTAACTTTTCTGGAATCAATGACTGTACAACTCTTTTTCTACAGACAGTCTTACCTATTCAATTACTTACAACCTTGTTGTCAGCTCTCAATTGAGCGCTATTAGGGGGATATCTTGAAACCCAAATTCTGTTTTAAACAGATTGGAAATTTTTTCTGTAAGATTTTTTTTTCCAAACAGCTTGAGCTTGCTTCTTCCCTTGTGGTTTTTTTCCATCCCAGGCTCTGCATAAGCCGAGAAGAGGAGAGGAAATATTGCTATGGGAACTGAGATGTCTAATACTGACCTATCCTTAGCACCTCCACTCATTTTTGCTAGGACCAGGGTATTTATTACTGCAGAACTATGGAATTTTCAATACTGGGAATCTTGCAACATGAGTCTAGGTCAATAGTCAGTGCACCAAACTGAATGTCTTGCAACTGCACATCCAGGACACAAAACACTATTGCCATTTGGCACCCTCTTTGTTCCTTTGGTTGGCTGGAACTTTTCAATTTCTTTATCCCAAGTCTTAAAAAGAGCTGCCAGGGTGGAGGTAGGATTTGTGATTGTGCTGAGAAGCCAAATCCAAAGGGTGCCAGGACAAAAAGTCTAACAAGCTCTATCATGTGCGACGTCCATGCCACTAGGTCCTGTGAAATTGTGACACCAATGCCCAGTCCAAGCCCTTAGCAGCCCCCCAGTTGTGTATGTTGCTTTCAAGTACACAAAGGAAAGGGGACCATCAGCTAGTAGAGATTCCAGAATAAAAATTCAGAAAATCAGCAAGTAGAGGTGCATCCAGAACCTAGCTCTAGCTTACTGGATCCTGAGGTCACTGAGACAGGCTCTGTGGAGTCCGTGAGAAGTGCCTGGGCTCCCAGTTGTTTTCCTCTTTCATTTTGACTGGTCAGTAATGATCTACCTCTGCTTATATATTGTCTTAGTTATGGGGATTTTTGAATTTTGATTTAATTTTAATGAATTTCTATTACTGGGAGACCAATTCGGGGCCATTTCACCTAGTTAGGTTATTGAGCCGGCTGAAATTTGTCCCATGGGATGTGAAATTTTACTTAAGGCTTCATTCTTCAGATAGGAAACCAAAAAGGAAGTCAAGGGTCACCAAGTAATTTGATTTAAGGAAGGATTCATCCAATACCCAGGCATGCAAATCTCTCCTTCAGTCAGTCCATTGTGAACTTTCAAAATGTTTCATCTGTAACCTGACTTAGCTTACCTTTTTTCTCTCCCCTCCCCAGGGGGAAGGCCAGGCAATTGGGGTTAAGTGACTTGGCCAAAGTCACACAGCTAGTAAGTGTGGCAAATATCCACGGTCGGATTTGAACTCAGTTCTTCCTGACTCCAGGGTCAGTGCTCTATTCACTGTACCACCTAGTCACCCCCCTTGCTTTTTTTTTTTTAACAAGGTTTGCTTCCTTGGAGGATGTATGAGATTATGGCTCTGTTTAAATTTATTCAACTTTTATGACATTGAAGGGAGCATAGAATTATGAATCTATCTTTTTTTAAAAAAATTTTTATAGCCTTTTGAATGCACAAGAATGCAATATGCTATAGAATTCTTTCTCTGTCACTGATGTAATTTTGTCTCTAAGAAGACTTGTTAGAATCTTAATAGTTATTCAGGGGTTATTTTCTTTACCCCACTGAACCTGTGCTTAAGCATAATAAAACTGAGGTTTTTACCTCTACAATTTCTACATTGTGGAGGATCTATTTTGGCCGCAGGTTGCCTACCATGTGAACTCATAGAGGAGATATTTCTTCCATAATACCTTTAAGGAAAATGCATAGTAACAAGTTTGAATGGAAGCCGAGAGAATAAAAATACCAGCCCAAAGTCAGGGGAAAGCATTTCTATTTATTCAACAGTTGGTCTTTTCATTTTCCCCAAAATAGAAAGATTAAAAACACAGACTCACCCCATTACTGGTACCAGATAAAATAGCACCACACTCCTTCGACCAGAATCTGCATTAGGGTTATTCTGGAGACCACAGAAAATTATGGAAAAAGAGAAATTATTAGTTGCTCCTATCTGCTTGGAAACAATTTCCCTTTGAATGAGTGATTTTTTGGTTAACTGACATAGTAATGAGGAAGAGAAATCTCTACTTTCATAGCCTACTGAGGTTTATCAAAGGCTCTTCTTTATAGTTGGCATAAGCTTCTGGAGGGCCTGAGAAATACCAATGTGCTTTTGTGGAAGATCTGGAGCTGGGCTTCCATCAGCTGTCTGGGCAGTGCAGAGGCCTGTGATCCAGTTAGTGGAAGGTGGTAGCTCCCAAATGGTCCAAGCACTGGAAGCACTCCACAGGGAGTGCCAACACCAAAGAGGACTCACTAGGTTTCCCTTTTTATACTGCAAAGGCTCCATCCCTGTAGTATGTCAGTAATGTTTCAGGTGTTTTGGTTTGTTTTTTATTTATTGGGATTTTGATTTCTTCTATAACCAGAAAATAAAAGAAAGAAGGAAAGAAAGAAAGAAAGGAAGGAAGGAAGGAGGGAAGAAAGGAGGGAAGGAAGGAAGGAAAGAAGGAAGGAAGAAGAAAGGAAATAAGGAAAGAAATAAAGGAAAGAAAAAAGAAAGAAGGAAAGAAAAAAAGAAAGAAAGAAGGAAGGAAGGAAGAAGGAAGGAAAGAAATAAGGAAAGAAAGAAAGAAGAAAAAAGAAAGAAGGAAAGAAAGAAACAAAGAAGGAAGAAAGAAAGGAAGGAAGGAAGGAAGGAAGGAAGGAAGAATGAAGAAAGGAAATAAGGAAAGAAATAAAGGAAAGAAAAAAGAAAGAAGGAAGGAAGAAGGAAGGAAGGAAATAAGGAAAGAAAGAGAGAAGAAAAAAGAAAGAAGGAAAGAAAGAAACAAAGAAGGAAGAAAGAAAGAAAGAAAGAAGGAAGGAAGGAAGGAAGGAAGGAAATAAGGAAAGAAAGAAAGAAAGGAAGGAAGGAAGGAAGAAAGAAAGAGAAAGAAGAAGGAAAGGAAGGAAGGAAAGGAAGGAAGGGAGAGAAGGAATGGGGAGGAGAAGGAGAAGTGAGGGAGTCAGGGTAGATCTCATTAAGCAGCTGCTCTATGCCAGGAACGAGGCTAAATGCTTTAAAAGTATCTTCTCATTTGATCTTCACAACAAGCCTAGAGGTAATAGAGGTAAGCTCTATTATCATCTCCATTTTACACTTGAGAAACCTCTGGCAGACAGAGGTTTGTGGACGGATCCTATTAAAAGGTTAAAGTGACTTATATAGGGTCTCACGGCTAATAAGTCTCTGAGGCTATACTCAAACCCAGGCCTTACTGACTCAAGGCCCTAACTTTTTCCACTGTGCCATCCAGAAACTGGGGCATTCTAGTTGCTGCTGTTGCTTCAAAGATCAAATTAAATACCATTCATATATTGCTTTGTAAACTTTGAAGGGCCATAACAGAGACTGATTATTATTACAGGGGAGGTGAAAAGTCTATATGAAGAAAAGGACAAATTCATTGCAGCCAACTCAGTCCAGAAAGCTCTGACCCACAGGAGGGCTGAGATGATGCTCCTTTGAGAGAGCTGAGCTAGCAGGAGGTCTAAGAGCCACTCAGTTTTTGCCTCCCTGCTCCTCTCACCCTACCTCCAGGGGGAGATGACTGGAGAAATAGGAAGAAGTCAGTTAGAGTCCTGATTTGCTATGGGGGCACTGGGTCTTTCTTATGGAGCTCAGCTCTTCTTTGAACCCCACCTATATCAGTGACCTCTTTTCATTGGGATGCACATATGGGATGTTGAAGGCCAGTAAGACATTTCAGAGTAGATGGCATCTCAGATAGAGTTGCCCACTATTGTAGGCCAGTCCAGTAGGCACTGGGAATAGAAATTTCAAATTAGTCATGACCTCAAGGAGGGAACAGGAGGGCTAAAATATGTACATGATTATCTATGATCCTCAGCAGAATGTGTTCAGTAGTAAAGAGATGTCCAAAGTGCAATGAGAAATTTGAGGTGACTTTCACTCTGGGAATATCAGGAAATGTAAAAAGGCTCCAGGGAAGCTAGGTGACCCAGTGGCTAGAGTGCCAAGCCTCCAAATCTAGCCTCAGACAGTAGCTGTGTGACCCTGGGCAAGTCTCTTGATCTTGTTTGCCTCAATTTCCTCATCTGTAAAATGAACTGGAAAAGGAAATGGAGAACTACTTCAGTATTTTTGCCAAGAAAATCCCAAATGGGGTCATGAAGAGTTAGACATGACTGAGACAATTAAACAACAAGCAACAACATAAAGGCTTCTCTTGGAGGATTTGGAACCTTGGTTGGGCCCTTAAAGAGTTTAAAAAAGGGATGAGAACGAAAATAGGGGGAGAGTGAGGCTCCAAATTCATCCACAATGTTTCATTTTGTGTGACAAAGGACTAGAAAGGTATACTTCATGCTCCTAGTGAAGAGCCCTAAATAAGTGAATGGTATTATGCTTTACTCAGAAGGGAGCCATTCAAAGCTATTGAATGGAGGATGGATGTTATCAGAATCATATTTGAGGAACATTACTAGGGCAGCAGTGTTGGAAAGAGGGAAACGAGGCTATTAGACAAGAAATGATGAAGGCTAGAACTTGACTATTTGCAGTGAGCAGAGGTAAGAAATTTGGTAGTAGAAGTGGATGACCTACCGTGATAAAAAAAAAAAAATTCTGTCCACCTCCAGAGAGAGCTGATAAGCTCTGAGTGAAAATTAAAGCAGATGGTTATTTTTTTTTCCTTTTTGAATTTTTGTTGGTTTTGCGATGTTTTTTCTTTTGTAACATGGCTAATATGGAAATATGCTTTGCATGACTTCACATGTAAAATTGATAATCATATTGTTTGCTTCCCAAGCGATGGGGAAGGGGAGGGGGAGAGAATTTGGAATTCTTTGGAAATTTTAAAATGTTGAAATTTCAGAATTTTAAAAAGTGTTAAAATTTTTTACATATAATTAGAAAATATTTAATGAAATAAATAAAAGCATATCTTTAAAACCTATTAAAAAAAAGAAGTAAGTGATCTAGTTGTACATCACTTGGTATGTTCAAATCCTTCTTCTAACACGATGAATTCCTTATCCTACATTTGCTTGAGGCAACTTCCCAGAATTTAGCTCCTAAATTAAAATATTCTTTGTCACTAGTCCCCTAAATAGATTCAGAAATCTGTTGGTTTTTTTTATTACAGTCCTGTGGTATTTTATGGACCACTTAATAATCTCACCAGTTCCTATGGGTTCAATTATCATCATTAGTGCCTAATACATGATAAGCACTTTAAAAATGTTTGTTGATTGCTCATTGATGTCTGCCCAGCTTATTCTCAGATCTATATATCCAGCCTTAGTATCTCACCAACTTCCTTTACATCTTGAACTAAATGTCTTATGGGCATCTCCTAAAGAACTAAAACTTTTCTCTCCTCCTGATTTCCATATCACTATAGAGATCACAGTGCTCCTTCGTTCCAGTCACCCACTTTACATTGTCCCTAACCCCTCACTCTTACCTCTTTCCTTTCTAATACATTGTTGAATTTCATTGTTTCTTCCCTCGCAACATTCCTTGTATATGTCCCATCTAGCCACCACACTACTCTCAGCTGGTCTATTGCAGCATCTTTCTAACTGGTTTTTCTGACTAGTTTCTCTGCGTTCCAGTCCAAATGAGTTCTGACTATTCTCCCCTCTCAGTAACTCCAGGCACTTCCTTTTACATCTAGGAGCAAACATAAAGTCCTCTTGGGGCAACTAGGTGGTGCAGTGAATAGAGCACAGGCCCCTGGAGTCAGGAGGACCTGAGTTCAAATTCGACCTCAGACACTTGACACACTTACTAGCTGTGTGACCTTGGACAAGTCTCTTAATCCCAATTGCCCTGCCTTCCCCCCTCCAAAAAGAAAAAAAACAAAACATAAAAGTCCTCTGTGTGACATTTAAGATCTTTCACGATCTAGTCTCTTAGTTTCTTTCTAGTCTTAACCCTCTTTACTCCCCTCCATGCACTCCATGTTTTAATTATGCTGGCTTACGTATTACTCCTTATACATTGTGTTCTGTCTTCTATACCTCTACATTTCCCATAAAATTTAGTTGTAGGGGTAGGTGGTGAAGTAGAGCCTGACTTCAGAAAGAACTGGATTCAAATCCCACTTTCTAGAAGCAAATGAGGCTTCTTCAGTGTGGCTCAGACAACTCAGGATTCTTCTGTTGAATCATAGACCAATTAACATACAATACTGATGAACTTCTCTGGGCAACCAAATTTTGACACAATTTTCCATAAGCCCTCAGGATTGACAGTATCAAAGGCCTTGGTCAGATCTGTAAATGCTGGGTCCAGACCTCTCTCTGTTCTGCTCTTGGCATTTCTCTTGGAGTTGCTGGGCAACAAACATCATGTCAACCATTCCTTTGACCTTTGTGAAGCCACACTGACTCTCTTCATCTTCAAGGTGAAGGATCAGCTTATTAAGGAGGACACTGGCATTGTTGAATGATGAAGGGAGAGACACCCCTGTGACTGTCATAGGACAATCTATTTCTTTTACTTTTTTTTTCTTTTTTGGAGGGGAGAAGGCAGGGCAATTGGGGTTAAGAGACTTGCCCAAGGTCACATGGCTAGTAAGTGCAAAGTGTCTGAGGTCACATTTGAACTTAGGTCCTCCTTACTTCAGGGCCTGTGCTCTATTCACTGCACCACCTAGCCGGCCCGATTTACCTTTATAGAGATGGAAAATGGAGGCATCCTTGCATTGGGGGATAACCTCATCTTGCCAGATAACCTGGAAAATTTCAGTCAGAGAGCTCCCTGAGCTGTTGATCACTGATCCTTCCCATCATCTTTATTCAGGGGTCTCTTTCTTTTTTAGCACACTGGTGGTGCATTTGAAATTGTAAGTGAGATTGAAATCAATTAATTTATGTATTCTAGTCTAAATAAATCATTCACTCAAGAAAAAGTAATTAAAAATCTCTCATGCAAAGCACTGTGCTAGTTTCTGGAGCTATGAAGATGAAATACAACAAAATCTCTACTCAAAGAGATTATATCTTCATTTTATATATTATATACTATATTTTAAAATATTTATATATTTTTATACTCTATCTTTTATTTTACATCAAAACCATTCGTGAGAATAATGCTTGGAATATCTTTAGAACATGTCTACCATGCTTTATGGGGGCAGCTAGATGCCCCAATGGATAATGCACCAGGCCTGGAGTCAGGAAGACTTGAGTTCAAATCTGATCACAGACACTAGCTGTGTGATCTTGGGCAAGTCACTTAACCTCAGTTCTTTCTGCAAAATGAGCAGGAGAAGCAAATGGCAAATTGCTCTACTATCTTTGCCAAGAAAACCTCAAATGGGGTCACATAGAGTCAGACACAACCACAAAATGACTGAACAACAATAACAGTCAACCCTCACATGATTTCTAAAAATCTTTGTATTTGGAGTGGGTGTTCATTCCAGGAGTTTGCCATGGTAAAGAAAGTATAGTTCCTTTTTATCTGAATCAAATTTGTTAAGGTAGCCAGATGGCATAGTGGATAGACTGCTGGACTTGGAAGTTGGAAAGACTTGGGTTCATGGGGAGACAATTATTAGCTGTTTGACACACGACTCAGTTTCCTCCTTTGTTAAATGAGAAGATTGGATTACATGAATGAAATTTAGATTTCATTCCAGCTCTAAACTATGATGTGTATGCTTGGATATAGGAGCTAAGGGGGACGGGGAATAAAAGAGTCCAAGATGAGAAGTAAAGGAGTGACATGTTTTGGGGAAGAAGAATATTTCAACTTTCACCCAATTTGTTGGTATATCCAGATTGAGATATCTATAGAAAATTAGAAGCACAAGATTAAGGGGCGGCTAGGTGGCGCAGTGAATAGAGCGCCGGCCCTGGAATCAGAAGGACCTGAGTTCGGAGCCGGCCTCCGACACTTAATCCGCACAAACAAAAACCTAGCCGTGTAACCTTGGGCAAGTTACTTAACCCCAATTGCCCTAAAGGGGCGGCTAGGTGGCGCAGTGAGTAAGAGCGCTGGCCTCGGAGTTTGGATGACACGAGATCAGATCCGGCCTCAGAAAATGAGCACCCACGCATAAATCAAAATGACTAGCCGTGTAACCTTGAGCAAGTTACTTAACCCCAATTGCTTTAAAAAAAAAAAAAAAAAAGAAGCACAAGATTAGAGCTCTGAGGAGAAGCCAGTAGTTGAAATTACCAACAGAGAGAACTTAGAAGAGAGAAGAGTAGGTAGAAGAAAGCCTTGGAAGATAGATACCCATGTTCAGGGGCAAGAAGAGGATAAGGAGCCAGGAAAAGGAGACAGAGAAGGAACAATTAGAGGATTAAGAGAAGGACTCTAAAAGTTTATTGTCATGAAAGAAAGAGAAGAAAAAAAAGGTATCAAGATGTAGAGAGTGGCCAGCAGTGTCAAAAGGTTCAGAGTGACCAAATGGGAGTAGCAGGGTCACCTCATCCTCTGAGATTTTAGGGAAATAATTCTTCCACCAACACCCTATGATTTTCTGGGATAACCTGTCTTCAGCATTCAGTCAATCAATAAACAAGCTTTTGTTAACTGATTACTACATATCAGACCCTTTGCTAGGTGTTGGATGTACAAATGAAAAATTGAGACAGCCTTTGCTCTCAAGAAACTTGCATTCTGTTAGAGGGATATACCACACTGATAAGAGAATGGTGGCCAAGGAAGGGAATTTTGGTTTAGGAAGTTCAGGAATAGATCAGTGCATATTCCTTCTCTTTCTAAGAGCAATGGTAATGCTGATTTTGATTATTTTTTCCCTGAGCAAGATATGAAAGGAGTGTGGGTCCAGTAGTAGGAAAGATTACAAGATCTCACAGCGGCTGTGCTCTGGTGTCCTGGTGAATGGTTAAATGGGACTGAAGCATCACCCAGGGCAAAGGGAAGAGAAAAAGGGATGCATCTCACAATTAATAGGCAGTACACTCTATGAGGTCAGGAACTCTATAAATTTTTTTACATTTCCAGCTCCCTGCTTTACACCCAGTGAGTGCTCAGTTAATGTTTGTTGGATACATAAATGAATCAATCCTGTGTTGGTTTGGGTGGTCTGCCTGAATCATGTATTTCTTGTTCTGGGTGTCAATTTTTAAGTTGGCATTGATTATCATAAAACAAAGACTGATGATCCCACTCAAGGACTGTCAAAACTCCTTTCCCATTAATAAGCAGGCATTTCGGGGGCACTTGCTGGGTACCCAGCTCTGGACTAGGCGCCAGTGAGATTTACAGAAGTACTACATTTTTTCATGCAATTCATTTACAATGAACATTTGTGCTACAAAAATAAACAAGGCTGTTTTCCTGCCCTTGAGCTCTCACTCAAGTAGGGGAGATGAGACAGTTTTGTCAACAATTTGAATATAAATTAGAATCTAATTGCATAAGAGATGTACGAAGCCTGGTGCTCTTAGCTTCTGGCCCAGTAACATATACATGATAAAAGCTCAGATTTTTATAGCATTCTATGGCTTATTAAGTGCTTTTTACTCACAACAGCTCTGTAAGATAATGAGCTTATATTTATATAGCTACTTACGTGGCATTCATCAACTCATTTGATCCTCGGAACAAACCTAAGATATAAGTCAGGGGGTTATTATAACCCCACTTTACAGATGAAGAAACTGAAGTTCAGGAAAAGTATGATGTTTAATCCCAACAGTAACATATAGCTTCAAGGATTTCCAAGTCCAGATGCAGTAACTCAGATTCACACAAGGTTGCTGTCTGTGTGTGTATTTGTGTGCCTGGCATAGTGACTTTTTGCATTGCTTCATATCTGCCAGGGAGTCTACTCAACGTGCTGGGAGCCTTCCTCTAGCTCTTTTAATCTGGGGCCCCCAGTGAAGCACCCATGCCATCTATCATTTATCCTTTGTTCTCATCACATGAGCAGCTCACTGTCTTTTTCTGGTCATATTACTCTGATAATGATCTTTACAGCTTTTCTTTTGTACAATTCTAGATTATTCCATCATTTGGTAGGAAAGGAACAAGCATTTATTAAGCACTTACTATGTGCCAACTACTGTGCTAAGCACTTTATAAATATCTCATTTGATCTTCACAACAATCTGGCAGGTAGGTGTTATTATGATTCCTAGTTTACAGTTGAGGAAACTGAGATACACAGAGGTTAAGTGACTTGCCCTGGGTCACACAGCTAAGTATCTGAGATCACATTTGAACTCAGATCTTCCTGATTCCAGGTCCAGGGCTCTAACCATTATGCCATATTGGGAGTGATTTTGGAGCTAGAGCAAGGTTTGTCAGGGATGATATGGGCACAGCCCTTTCCTATTGCTCAAGCATGTGGATTCTCTGTGATGCTGGATGCTACTTAACTAGAAGTCCATGGGAAGTACTCAGTGTGATGGACAGCAAATCCCCAAGCCCATCACAGCCAAAAATAAGTGCCTAATGTAGCTTAGTCTGGCCTCAGGTGTACTAGTCTTCTCCTTATCCTTCCCATTGCCCAGAATCAGTACCAGACTGACCAGTTCCTTACATCCTCAGCATGATGGATGTTCCAGATATCTGCCCTACCCTTTCTGGGCTTGGCTCAGCACTTCCATGAGGGCTAGCCAGGACATAGCAACAATTGTTACATATCTGGTTACAGTGTTATCTTTCAGCAGCCCACACTAAGCCAGATGCTTCTTACTCTCCCTAATGGTAGTTAACTCATGGCTCAGCTCCTAAGGATCTACCAATGGGCCCTTGGGGACAGCCAGGAAAGTGAAAATCTGTAATAGGATTGGTGGCAGCAGTTAAGACAAGTGGGGGGTGGGGGTGGGGAAACCAAACTCAGACTTGGGCTAGCTGCAGAGAGTAATGGCCTCCAAGCATTTGTGACTGTGCACTTCTGTCATTATAAAATATGCAATCCACTTTGTCACTCACCAGAAAGCAAACTGCCTTATCATAATACCAGAGCCTCACCGAGAATGTGGTCTTGTGATTCCTGGGTACTGTACCTGGCAGCAATGCAAAAGGGGACCATCAGTTCCTGATTACAGAAAATTCTACTGCCCATGTGAATGCCCACACTGCTCGTTCCCACTGTGCAGCCACTGGGGCACCAGGATTGGAAGCTCCAAACCTGCTTCCAAGATGGAGTCTTCTCCTTTTTTTGGCTTCCAGCTCAGCTAATTTAGAGAATCCAGTGGAGAGGTACTGAATTCTAGCTTCTTGGTAAAGTTGCTGGAAGAATGACAAGTCTATTTCATCTTCTGCTTTTCCTTTTTATTTTTTTTAATTTTCTCAATTACATGTAAACAAAAAATATTAACATTTAGCTTTTTTTTAAGTTTTGAGTTCCATTTCCTTTCCCTCCCCCTCCTTGAGAAGGCAAGCAATTTGATACAGATTATATATGTGCAGTCATACAAAACATTTCCGTATTAGCCATGTTTAAAAGAAAACATAGAGGGGACAGCTAGGTGGCGCAGTGAGTAAAGCCCGGCCCGGACTCAGAAGGACCTGAGTTCAGATGTGGCCTCAGACACTTAACACACACAAATAAAAGCCTAGCCGTGTAACCTTGGGCAAGTTACCTAACCCCAACTGCCCTCCAAAAGGCAAAAAAGAAAAAAGAAAACATAGACCAAAAAATAATAATAATAAAAACAAAAACCCAAAATCGACCCTTAGAATAATAAAGAAAAATTTTTAAAAATATGCTTTGATCTTCATTCAGACTCCAGCAGTTCTTTTTCTGGAGGTGGATAGCATTTTTCATCACAATCCTTGGAATTGTCTTGGATCATTGTATTTCTGAGAATAGCTAAATCATTCATAGCTAAACATCATACAGTATTGCTCTTATTGAATACATTATTTTCCTGGTTGTAGGATTCATTATTAAAGCATTTCTTTGCTAATTTAAATTTTGTTTATTGTTCATTTGCACTTTAAAATGATGGCCTACTAAGTAAAAATAAGATGATTTTAATTGCATCCTGGAACTTATAGAAATCCAATTATATTAAATCCCACAGTCTGGGAGAACACCCTCCCAGTTTGGCAATCAACGGATTGCCAGGGGGGCTGAGAAAATTTTATGAATTTATTTGCAATTTGTATTTTTAAGCTTTTTTTAAAGCTTTTCAGAAAGAAGAAGCTAACTAACTAACTAACAAACTAACACTTTTGCCCTAGACTAAAACTCTCATGAACAAATCTCATTATGTCCAAGCAAGAAGATCCCTTAGCAGCAAGGGTATTGGGGTTTTCCTCTATCTTTTAAGGTGAAATAGGGGAGAAATACTATAGTCCCTTACAATGAAAGACAGCAATTTCCCTTATCTGCCACCATTTACTTTTCCAGGGGAAGAAGCCCAAGGGGCAAGCAGTTGGGGCAAGGCCCCTAGTCATAGCCCCAGTGTCAGGGAGAGAGGGGTTGCAGCCCTTGGTGCTCCTTTAGTCCCTGCTTTTAACATTCTCTAAGTAAAAAACCTAGGTTCTAGATGCAACTGCTGAATTGTTCATCACTGCTCTAGACCATGTTCTTGCTATTTAGAGAGAACTGCTGTCCCAGACAATAGGGAGCACAAGATGGGAGCAGACAAAACAGGAACTGAGCAAGTAAAAGTGAACTCAAGAGACTTCCACCACTGTCTGAAAAGTGGTCAGAAAGAATTGACCTGAGGCTGTGTGCTTGGATAGTGTATGGAGTAAAAAGCCTCAAATGGATGGAGCAGGGTAGATTTGCATTAGGTTCTTGTCTAGGTCAAGCAGGACCAGATACTGGGTGCAGAGAACATGGGGCCCAGATTGAGGGCAAAGGTTAAAGTTCAAGACTGGTTTTGGCATTAGGGGTGAAGAGGAAACAAAGGGAAATTGTTGGGGAGGAGGGAGAGACTGAGAGAGAAAAAGAGACAGACACAGAAAGAGAGAAGGGGAGGAGAGAAAGGAGAGGGAGGAGGGAGAGAAAGGAAGAAGAGAGGGAGAGAAAGAGAGAGAAAGAGAGAGAGAGAGAGAGAGAGAGAGAGAGAGAGAGAGAGAGAGAGTATGCTTAGACTACTAAGCCAAGAGAGGTTCAATGGTTTGTTTGCCCAGGGTTACCCAGGCAGTACTTGTCAAAGGTGGGAATCAAATCCTGCCTCCAAAGGCTAGCCCTCTATACACCATAGACAATATTTATACATTGTTACAACAAATCATTCCTAAAGCCTAAGCAATAGAAGGTTTGATACTGTGAAACTGGCTACGTTGCCTGTTCCTCCTAATTCTGGGACTCGGGACTAGTATCATGGGCCAACTCCCCAGGATTAGATCCAGGTGCATTTCTATCCCCAAAGCCCGTCCGAGAGACTGGAGGATCAAGACTGAGACTGAGGTTGGGCAGGGAAGAGCTCTCTGGACCATGGAGCACATGATGGCTCTTGGCTTTGAACAGCATGTACAGGGGTGGGCAGACAAGGGTGGGCAGTGGAGTGGAGAAAGGGAAACCAAAATAAGGTCCAAGTAACAAACTGGTAGTGAATCGCTCAGGAGCTGATGAGAACCTGTCCTCTCCAGCCCCTACTGACACCTCTGTGCTCTCCCTCCCTTTCACATTTCAGTTCAAGGGTGATTGGACAGTTACAGTATTACTTCAGCAGAGTCAGAGCATGTGCACCACGTGGAGAGATGACCCCCTCTTTTAACTTGGAGGGAGTCAAGGACTTTGACCAAGTTGGAAATGTTGGTGACTGTGACCTTGAGCTGGGGCTTTGGGATGCCAAAGGCTGGGAGAGAGATTGAGACAGACAGACAGACAGACAGACAGACAGACACACACACACACACACACACACACACACACACACACACAAAGAGACAGACTAAGAGAGACAGAGATAGAAAGGCAGACAGACACAGAGAGACAGATCCTGGAGAAGAAATGGGCAGAGGTGAACATGTTAGGCAGACACAATATCAGATGTGCGGGTCACTTCACTGGCAGACTAGAAGGGAACTAGAAGGGATGTCGTTGAAGGGAAGGGTGAGTGTGGAGCCAGAGATAAATGAACTGAAGGGGGTGGAAGCGAATGTGGGGTCAGATGAATATGAGTTATTTGTGGTGAGATGAGGGTGAAGTGAACATAGGAGTGAGGGAGGCAGAGGTTAGTGTGAGGTGAATGGGGAGAGTAGTGAGTGAAATCAATGTAGGGGCAAAGGTGAGTGTGGGGGCAGAAGTGTGAAGTCAGCATGGGAACTAATTGGGAAGAGATGAGCCAGAGGTCTATGGGAAAGGACAGAGGTAAATGTAAGGTAAGCATGGGGGCAGGGTGAGTGGGGGTAGGGATGAACATGGAGACATATAAGTAGGAGGTGAGCATAGGGAAGGAGAAAAGTATGGGGGCAGAGTTATGAGGTGATTATTGTGGGAAGAAGTAAGCAGTGGAGAGAGAGAATAGTACTGGGAAGGCTGACTTCTGGCCTCTTGGCTCCAGTTCCTAGTGAAGGGATTTTTAACCTTTGTGTTTTGGACCCTTTTAGAAATCTGATGAAACCTATGGACCCCTTCTTAGAATAATCTTTTTAAATATATAAAATAAAATACATAGAATTACAAAGGAAATCAAAGATTAGTAAAAGTAAAGATAACATTTTTTTCCCATTCAAGTTGTATGTAAGGAGGATTTTGTTATCCTTTTAGTTCAGTTTCTCAGGATCCATGGCCATGGCAATGTCTACTTTCCAGGTTTTAGATAATAACTCCCAGAATAGCTCCAAGGATTCTAAATAGTAATTCCCAAAATCATAGTGACACAGTCCTACTGAGACTGTGCAGTGAGATAGAGGCTGACATAACATAATATTTACTATGTTTGCACAGAATGACAACACTGCTAAAGTTAACCTGTGAACTTAATGTTGGCAAGATGCCTTCTTTGTCTGTTGCCCTATAAAGTAAGTGGGCACTGGTCAGTGAGTGGGGAAAAACCACAGAGAACCCATAGGTGAACCTTGTGTGTCTTAACCAGCCCCCATTGAGGCTTGAGGGGGTTTTAAGGGAGTGCACAAACTGTGCCTGTCTCAATTGATCACATCGAGACATAGGGATAATTGCTCCCCCTTCTGTCCAGCCCATGTGAGAAGGCTGTAGGAGCTGGTTCTCCCATTATCTGCAACCTTTCTGAGAAGACTAGATTAGAATAAAGCTGATTATTAACTCTTCCAAAGGTGTCTGCCTGTCTGACCAGATCAGGAATGAACCTATTAGAGGCTGGAGTCCAAAAACCCCAGTGCCTCCTGTGTTATCTGTGAAACACAAATTCACAGGCCCTCTTGAAATATGTCTACAGACCTAGTTAAAGGTAAAAGTACAGGTCAAGCATAGCCACGGGCTATAGGAACTGTATGGATACTGGCATTAGAATGGCAGCTCTGGATCTTTCAGACCTGGATCATCCCATTAAATGTTTTTTTTTTTTTTTTAAGCAATTGGGGTTAAGTAACTTGCTCAAGGTTACACGGCTAGTCATTATTTATGCGTGGGTGCTCATTTTCTGAGGCCGGATCTGATCTCGGGTCATCCCAACTCCGAGGCCGGTGCTCTTACTCACTGCGCCACCTAGCCACCCCTTTAGGGCAATTGGGGTTAAGTAACTTGCCCAAGGTCACACGGCTAGATTTTTGTTTGTGTGGGTTAAGTGTCTGAGGCCAGATCTGAACTCAGGTCCTTCTGACTCCAGGCCGGCGCTCTACTCACTGCGCCACCTAGCCGCCCCTCATCCCATTAAATCTTAAAGGCTTTCTCTGCCATAAACTTCAATGTGGCATGAGATGAGGATAGGTTGGAACCAGGGGTCCCCACCATAGAAAAGAGTTTAGGGACTTTTGGAGCCACAGGAATGAATACACATAAGAAAGGACCCAAAGAGACAGAATGTCCTGGTTCCTCAGATCTGCCTGTACAGATCCTCTAGGGATGATCAGTCCTAGAGAGGAGGAAAGAATGGGAAATACCAAGGCCAAGATGGGGCTGTGGGAATGAAATAAAAGAAGGGAAGAGAACTGAGAGACCAGGAAGAAGGTAGCAACATTTAGGGACAGATACTTCTTAGGAAGACATTTGAGAAAGGAGAATTCTGGTCTCATCTTCTCAGAAGGCATTCTGAATGAGCATCTCAGAGTAGAAGACCTGAGTTCTTCCAGCCCAGAGTGAGACATATGGACAAGAAAGGGGTCTGTCCAGTCTCAGCTCACATTTTCATCTTCTCTCTGCCTCTGCTCTCTCTTCCCAGTACAGTTGTTTTTTAAATACAAAAAAAAAAAAAAAAAAGACCCAGCCCCAGGAGCACTGAAATCTACTTATCCCCTCATTTTTAAAATCTTAAAACTGGACTAAGATGCTTGGGACACCCTATGTAGTTAAGGGATTATTTGTTCTTTGAATGTTGAATAGAATTCCCTGGCAACTCCACCTGAAAAACTGCCCTTTTAGGTGACAGCTCATTAATCCTTCTGTTGAAGTATGGTGATTAGAATGAGATAGTGAATGGTTAATCAGAGTTGAAAAGGATTTGTTGATCATAATTATCCTAATAGTACAATCCTGACTTTGTGCTTTTCCCCCTGTGTGTCAAAAAGGTGTTTTATTGATGAAGACTTGGAGTTTGTCCTGATGTGTTGATTGTGGCATTTTTCTTTGAGGGTATCCAGTAAACTATAATTTCCCCATTGACTTCTTTCTTTTAAATGATGACTTTTGTTATATCACATTAATTTTGCAATATATTCCTCCTACCTGGCCTACCCAAAAAATTATATCTTGATATAAAGATTTTAAAAGAGAAAAAAAACAGTTCAGCAAGATCAACCATCAACTCTGTCTGAGAGTGTATGTACTGTTCCACACCCATAGCCTCTCACTTCTACAAAAGGAGAAAAGTACAGTTTCTCAACTCTTTTCCAGGAGCAAACTTGGCTGCCATAATTTTATCAAATCCATTTACCTGCTTACTCTTAGAAAAATGTTCTCAAATATTTTCCTGATAATGCTGGTGCAGAAGAAGGGATTGTAGGTACAAACCTGCCAGAATTTTTTAAATTTCATTTTTTAACATTCATTTAAAAATTTTGAGTTCCAAGTTCTCTCCCTCCCTCCAATCCCTCCCCCACTCATTTAGAAGAGAAGCAGCATGATACCCATCATACATCTGAAATCCTGCAAAAACATGTCCATGTTACAGCCAGAAATTTTTAAAAATTAATTTATTGGGGGCAGAGTAGAAACAGCACTTCCGTGGAGCCCCAGCCCACACCACTTCAAAATTACGTAAAGGGGGGACTCTGAATGACCTCTGGAGCTCCAGAACCCACAGAATGGCACAGAGAAGCTAACCTCCCACTGAGGACAGCCTGGCAGCCCGGCAGGGAGCAGCCAGCAGAGTGCTCTGGGAGCCGAGCCCAGGCCAGTGTGAGTCTTGGTTTTAGCCCGAGAGTGGCCAGACCAGCAGCCAGCTGGAAGGACCCCAGAACACCAGCAGCTGTGGGGTTTCCAGAATTATCAACACATAGATGCCTAGGACAAAGTGAGAGGTCAGTGCCCTATGGACTTTGGGACTGGTTGGGAGACTGTGTCAGCTTCTTCCCCTGGGGGCAAGAAGCAGCTGAGGAGCTTACGCAGCTTGCACCATGTTGCCACCTTGCAGCTTTAGCTCTTGGCCTTCGAACTGTAGGAGGATCCAGTGATCAGTCTGGGGGGTAATTGCTCTTGCTTTACCCTTCTTGGATCTGGATTGTGGTCTGGGGTGGAGGTCTTGGGGTGTGTGACCAGCTTGCCAGAGTGTGTGGAGGCTTCACAGAGGCCACCCAACTAATACCTCCGGAAGCTGAGAAAACCCCAATGTTTGGGACGGAAGTTCCTCTGGCTGGTGGCAAAGTCCTACTGTGGCAACAAGCCCTAAAGTCATGTAATTGAGTGGCAACATGCCTAGGCAAAGAAAACAAAATAAACATAAAAATGCAACATTAGACTCCTATTTTGGGGGCAAAGAGGATCAAAGCATGGAACAGGAGGAGGACTGTGAGGTCAGAACTCCTGCACCAAAAGCCCCAAATGAAAATACAAGCTGGCTACAGGCCATAGAGGACCTTAAGAAGCAGATAAGAGAAGTGGGGGGAAAATTGAGAAGAGAAATGAGAAAGATGCAAGAAAAGTATGAAATGAGAGTCAATAGCCTGACTGAAGAAAATAACACCTTAAAAAATAGACTAACTCAAATGGCAAAAGAGGCTCAGAAAGGCAATGAGGAGAAGAATGCCTTAAAAAGCCAAATTTGCCAGATGGAAAAAGAATCTCAAAAGCTCACTGAGGAGATTCATTCCTTCAGAATTAGACTGGAGCAAATGGAAGCTAGTGACTTTATGAGAAACCAAGATGCTATTAAGCAGATCCAAACAAACGAAAGAATAGAAGGCAATGTGAAATATCTCATGGGAAAAACCACTGACCTGGAAAATAGATCCAGGAGAGACAATCTAAAAATTATTGGACTACCTGAAAACCATGATCAAAGAAAGAACCTAGAAATCATCCTTCAAGAAATTCTCAAGGAAAATTGCCCTGATGTTTTAGACCCAGAGGGCAAAATAGAGGTTGAAAGAATCCACTGATTACCTCCTGAAAAAGATCCCAAAAAGAAAACTCCTAGAAATATTGTATCCAGGTTCCAGAATTCCCAGATCAAGGAGAGAATATTACAAGCAGCCAGGAAGAAACAATTTCAATATTGTGGAAACACAATCAGGATAACACAGGATCTGGCAGCTTCTATACTGAGGGCTGGAAGGGCATGGAATATGATATTCCAGAGAGCAAAGGAGCTGGGATTAAAACCAAGAATCACCTACCCAGCAAAACTGAGTACCATGTTTCAGGGGAAAATTTGGTCATTCAGTGGAATAGAGAACTTTCAAGCATTGTTGAGGAAAAAACCAGAGTTGAATAGAAAATTTAACATTCAGACACAAAAAGCAAGAGATGCTTGAGAAGGTAAACAGGGAAACGAAATCACTATGAACTTATCAAAGTTGAACTATTTACATTCCTACAGGGAAAAACAATAACTCTAACTGATTAAACTTTTCTCAGTATGAAAATAGTTGAAGAAGGGTATATGGGCATATGAATATATATGTGAATGTGTGTATATATGTTTTCAGGTATACATAGATAGAGGGCACAGGTCGAATTTAATAGGAAGGGATGATACTTAAAAGGTGAGGTTAAGAGGTGAGAGAGTTAACGTGGTGAGGGGAAATGGGGAGAGACAATGGGGTGAACTGTCTCATGTAGAGGAGGCAGGAGAAGGTGGTTTGCAGGGGAGGGGAGGAACAGGAAGGCAAAAAGGCAAAACTTTATTCTCATTGATTTGGACCAGGGAGAGAATGACATGCATACTAAATAGGGCGTCCCACCCTTCAGGAGCATGGGGCGGGGGGTGGGGGGAGAGGGGAGAATGGGGGAAAGTGGTGGAGGGGAGGGCAGATTGGCGGGGGGAGGGAAGTTGGAACCACCCACTTTTGAAAAGGGACTGGATCAAGGTGGGGATTGGACCAGGTAGAAGGTAAGATGGGAGGGAGGGAAACATATCAGTCTTTTATAATATATCTACTATGGTAATGTTTGGCATAGCTACACATGTACAGCATATGCTGAGTTGCTTATCTTCCTTTTAAAATCAAATTTTTAAAAAAATATATAAATACTATGATTAATACTATTTTGCATATAATTGGGAGATAAGATGTGCAGGCAATGGGGCGAAGGGATTCACCTCTCCCTACTGGAAAAGTCGAAGGGGGTATGGGAGAAGAGATGGCAGAGAGCAGATTAGTTGAGGGGATATCCTGTATGACTGTTATTCTGGGGTGGTGGGAAGGGAAAAAATTGTAACTCAAAACTTGATGGAAATGAATGATGTAATCCAGGAGTTAATAAGGCATTTGGAAAAAAATTAATTTATTATTGATCTAATTCAAATATTTTTCTGCTTTGAGAGAGAAATGTCTACACTTACATTCTCATCATGCTCTCTGGCATCTCTCTACATAAGTCACTTTATTGTTTTGCTTATTTTTATTTTTAGAGAGATTTTATTCATTGAAATACCTTCACAGAGGACATTCAAATACTGCCTTAATCCATAGGAATATTTGTTCTTTAGAGTGAAACATCTCCCCCCTTCAAGAAATTTTCCCCTTTTTTTACCCCCTGTTTTCATTCTTCATTTTGCCATCTTACCCATTCTTCCATAGTCCCTCCCCTTTTCTTCCTAAGAGACTACAGAAGTTATTTTCCCTTCATTATTTACCATAGACGTGATTAAAGTACATCACACATCTATCTTCTTCCTACTCTTCTGTGAATTCTTCCATAAGGCAGTTTTGTTGTTATTGTTAGTTGTTCAGTCAAGTCCAAGTCTTTGTGATCCCATTTGGAGTTTTCTTGGCAGTTATACTGCAGTGGTTTGCCATTTCCTTCTCCAGTTCATTTTACAGGTGAGGAAACTGAGGCAAACAGGGATGAGTGACTTGCCCAGGGTCAGACAGCTATTAAGTATCTGAGTTCAAATTTGAACTCAGATCCTCCTTACTCCAGGCCTAGCACTTTAATCACTGTGGCACCTCGCTGTCCCCATTCTGGTGTTTAGATTCATAGAAAACATTGATTCATTGTAGACAGAGTGTGGTGAGATGCTTTTTCCTCCAGTGTTACTTCTTCTGTTTAAATTCTGCTTTCATTTTTCACCATATCTTCTTGAGCACTTTTACAAAGAACTCTCTTAGTGGTCCCTCTGTTATTTTATTGTTGCTCTTATTGTTTTTAACACCATAAATAATATCCTTGAATAATTTATTTCATTATTTGTGCATTTTTGATAGCTGTATTTATTTACCTTCTTGTGTTTCTGGAGTATGTATAAAGCAGAAAATCTGCTAACATATTTTGGGGGCAGGAATGATTTAAATGCTGGTAATGTGTGTGGATTTATTTGATATCCTAAAAGATTGCTGAAGACATTTCAATTAATTTTTAATTGACCTTAGGGTTCTTTAAGTATACTATATTATCATGTACAAAAAGTGATCATGGGGCGGCTAGGTGGTGCAGTGAGTAGAGTGTCGGCCCTGGAATCAGAAGGACCTGAGTTCGGATCAGGCCTCAGACACAATGCACACAAACAAAAATCTAGCCCTGTGGCCTTGGGCAAGTTACTTAACCCCAATTGCCCTCCAAAAAAAAAAAAGTGATCATTTGATTTCTTCTTAACCTATGGTGATTCTCTCAATTTCTTTTTCTAGTCTTAGTGGATTTATATCAGGAAAGCAGTATTTGTTTAATATGAGAAAAACTATAAAACATATATGATTACATAGATTGGTGTAGAAAAAAACCTTTGACAAAATGCATTTCTGTTAAAAACTCAACAAAGTATAGGAATAAATAAATGGACTTCTCCTTAAAATAATAAATATTATTAATCAAAGAGCTATCATTATTTGTAACAGAGATAAATCTTTTCCAAAAAATTCAGAAGTGAAACAAGGATGTCCATCATAACCACTTCTATTTGGCATAGCACTAGGAAGAAACCAAGAAAAATAAATTGAGGGATTAACCATAGATAAAGAAGAAACAAAATCATCACTTTTTGGAAATAATATGATGGTGTATATGAAGAACTCTAAAGAATCAACTTTAAAATGACCTGAAACAATGAATAATTTCAGTAAATTTTCAGGATACAAAATAAATCTACATAATCATTAGCATTTCTATATAATGCTAGTAAAACAGGAATAGAAAGCAGGAATAGAAAGAAATTCCATTTAAAATTACTTCAGAAGGGGGCAGCTAGGTGGCACAGTGAATGGAGCATCAGCCCAGGAGTCAGGAAGACCTGAGTTCAAATATGGCCTCACACGCTTGATACACTTACTAGCTGTGTGACCTTAGACAAGTCACTTAACCCCAATTGCCTTGTCTTCCCCCCTACAAAAAATTAAATAAAATAAAATTACTACAGAAGATTCTAAAATATTTGGGAGTATATATTCCAAGACATATAGGAACTATATAAATCCAACTATAAATAGAAATAAGAACAGTCCTAAATAATTTTGAAAAATATTACTAGCTCATGAGTAGGACAAGTCAGTATAATAAAAATGGCAATACTACCTAGGTTAGTTTATTCTATGTCATACCAATCACACTACCAGAGTGTTACTTTTATAGAAGTAGAAAAAATAATAACAAAATTCATATGGAGGCAAAAAAAGGTCAAACATCTCTAGAGGAATAATAAAAGAAATGGGAACAAAGGGGCCTAGCAGTGCCAGACCTTAAACCCTATATTTTTTTTGGAGGGGGGGAAGGCAAGGCAATTGGGGTTAAGTGACTTGCCCAAGGTCAAGTGTCTGAGGCCACATTTGAATTCAGGTCCTCCTGACACTGGGCTGGTGCTCTATTCACTGTGCCACCTAGCTGCCACTCAAACCATATTTCAAAGCAGTAGTTATTGTTTTTTTAAAGTTGATTCCAGATAAAATAGGCCAATCTGTGAAATAGATTAGGTACACAACAGAATTAAAACAGTCACCAGTCAACAAGCATTTAATAAGTGCTTATTGTCCCTCTGACACTGTGCTAAGCACAGGGAATACAAGCACAAGCAAAAGAAAGACATTCTGATGGGGAAGTTAACAAACAAAAGGAAGCTGAAAATAGAAAGGCAGAGAGGAATGAAGGTGTCCAGTGGGGGTGTTGTTGTTGTTTTTTTGTCAGTCTTGACAAACTGTGACTTCATTTGGGTTTTCTTGGCAGAGTGGGTTGCCATTTCCTTCTCCAGCTCATTTTACAGATGAGGAAACTGAGGCAAATAGGGTTAAGTGACTTGCCCAGGGTTACACAGCTAGAAAATGACTGAGTATAAGATTTGGACTCAGGAAGATGAGTCTTCCTAACTCCAGGTCCAGTGCTCTCTCCCTGTTGGAGTGAGGTAGGGAATGATAGAAACTCAGGACAAGAGCATATAGTGACAGTAGGAGCCTCGTTCCTATGCTCCTACCGTGGTGCTTCCTTTCCTGGAGCTTAATAAGCTCCTTTTCTTCTATTCCAGCCCTCCCCTGGATTTGGACCTGGTAATTTCCGCCTCTTCTCTGCCCCTCCCTCAAACTCCCCCTCACATTCCTCAGCCTCTCAGTAATAAGTAGCAGTTCTTGGTCCCTGGGGAAAGGAGAGAGGAAAGGAAGCCTGAAGGATAGAGGGGCTGGCTGGAGGGTGGGGCTGAAGAGAACAAGGGGTCTCTTGTTATATGGAGAGTGTGGTTGGAGGCGTAGGGAGATTAAGGGAAGAAACTTGGAGCCCTGTGCAAAGACTGGTGTTTTGGAGGCATTTGGGATTCAGGAATAGGACTTAAGGATTGGGCCCAAATACCGCCTGGAGGCCTAAGTGGAAAATGGGGAGACAAGAGAGCTCTGACACTTGGGGTGGGTTTAGCTGAGCTGTGGGGTTTGGCTGTGGGCTGGGCTGGGACAGGGACCATCTGGGGAATGACGGGGAAACCCGGGAGCCCAGAAATGGTGAAGTCTATATAATAAGCCTGAGCAGCTTCTTTGCCAGGATGGAGCCAGCAAGTTTCTGGAGAAAGTGGAGCCCAGAATGGGCTGGGGGGGAGGGGATCTAAAATGTCCTCTTACAAAGGGGGATAGGTTTGAATCAGAGGGCCATTGATAATAAAGGGGAAATGAGTGCTGAGGATAGGGGAAAGAAAAGAATCTCCCTGCCCTGTCCACCTTCCACCAGTCAGGGCATAGCTACTATTGGGGGCTTAGCTGGATTACTGCGATATACATAGATAGGTGGGTAGACGTATAACTAGCTAGCTAATTAACTAGATAGACACATTAAGTTCCAGGGACTGTGCTAAATGCTAGATTTATAGATACAAGCAAGACATTCTCTACCCTCTAGGAACTTATGTTCTAATGGGAGAAGTCAACACATAGAACGGTGCTGGAAAAGGGGGAGGGGAGGAAGGGTGAACATGAGGGGCCATGTTGCAGCAATTGAGAAGGAGTGGAGTCTGGAGAGAGTCAGAGAGGGTAAGGTGAAGTGTAACTGAGGTCCTCACCAAAATGAAGGTCACAGGGCACATCCAGTGAGGAGATGAGGGCTTCAGGGCAGAGGTTTCCAGGGTAGCAATGTGTTGGAAGGAGGTAGAGTCTGGAAAGAGTCCATGAAAGAGTGGAATAAAATCCAGGGGAAGCCAGAATGAAGTGAGACAGTATAAAACTCTAACTCCAGACACTTTGACAAAACTGTACCCTGAGGGGACCCCAGAAACACATGTGATACCTCTTCAGAAAGTGTGTCTGCCTTCCACACAGATGTTCTGTCTGATCATGGGGGCAAATCAGCATGTGCTTCTAGCCACAGTAACCTGGCTTCAGTGTTTGCAGCAGAATCACCAAATGTTCAAACTGAGTGGGACTTCTGGACCCCGCAAGTCCATCTAGCCCCTTCATATAAGGGGTAAGGAAACGAGGCTCAGAAAGGGGACTCTGGAAAAACTACAGGAAAAACATTGGTCAATATTGTTAGTTGCTATTGTTCAATTATTTTTCAGTTGTGCCTGACTTGTCATAACCCCATTTGGGGTTTTCTTGGCAAAGACATTGGAGTGAGTTGCCATTTCCTTCTCTAGATCATTTAACAGATGAGGAAACTGAGTGAAGTGACTTGCCTAGGGTCACACAGCTAGCAAGAGGCCAAATTTGAACTCAGGAAGATGAGTCTTCCTGGCTCCAAATCTAGTGTTCAATCCACTGTATTACCTGCCCCAAACACTGTCAGAACTTGTTCAAATTTATTTCACTTTTACAGGAGGAGGTGGCTCAGTGGTTAGAATGTCAGGTAGTCTCAACTTCTAACCTCAGATACTTAATAGCTGTGTGACCCTGGGCAAGTCATTTAAACCTGTTTGCCTCAGTTTTCTCATCTGTAAAATGAGCTGGAGAAGGAAATGGAAAACCACTCTAGTACTTTTGCCAACACAAACCCCAAGGTGGTCACAAAATCAGACACAACTGAAAAGGAACAATAACAACAAAATTGGAGGCTTTCTCTACAAAACTCTCTCACTTTCAGTATTTAAAAAAAAACAAAACTACACTACCTTTTTTTGCCTGAAAAGTGAGGAAATGTCACATTATAAAACAAAATACTTTCATGGGGTAACACCTCTATCTGCTGGTTATTTTGTGTACTGCATGACTGGTTTTATAGGAGACTACCCTGAAGGTTTACAGATATCATGGAAAGAAATCCTAAAACCAGAAAGGACTTCTCTGATCAGGTTGATCCCTGTATCTTAAGATAAGGCACTCCAGACAAAGGAGTTCTTTATCTTGGGCTTTGCAGCCTCTTCCTCAAATTAGCAAACAGATCTAGAATGTAGTAACATCATTTAGCATGGGAACCTGATCCATTTAAGTCCCTTTAAAGAGTTGGATAGAGAGTGACCCAGGGAAAGTATAATTGCCAATTTATAATGGACAGTTGTTAATTAGTGATTATTCATTGTCTATAACTAATTGTAATTAATAAATCAGTTCTGGCTGCACAGGTAGAACCCTTCTTTGAACCTGCTTTTTCTCATTGGGTCTTGCTTCTCAGCCTTCATGATCTAGGGTAGTTAGGTGGTACAGAGGATAGAGTGCAGGGCCTGAAATCAGGCAGACTCCTCTTCCTGAGTTCAAACCTGTGTGACCCTGGGCAAGTCACTTAACCCTGTTGGTCTCAGTTTCCTTCTCTGTAAAATGAGCTGGAGAAGGAAATAGCAAACCACTTCACTGTCTTTGCCAAGAAAACCTAAATGGGGCAAAGAAGAGCAGGACAGAACTGAATAACAACATTCAAAATCCAGACTCTTCTCATGGATTAACCCATGGTACAATTCAACTAGACTTAAGAAAAAAAAAAAGCATGTGCAATAGTGTGGGGTTCAGTCTCCACAATGGAAACTTACTTCCAGGCTCCATCTACATATTCTCTTTGGGGATCCCCCTCTCCAGGAAGTGCCTTACTTCCTCTCAGATCCAGTCATGTGAACAACTCATTTCGATTTCATTTCAGAAGGAAAGAAAGGCAATTTATATGAGATCAAGCAAACACAGATATAAGCAGCAGACATTCCTAATACTTGTGGCTGAAACAAGATGCTTCATCTCCTCCCAGCTCCCTCCTCAGTCCCAGTCTTAGAAGGGAGAAGAGTAGGCTCCTGTCCACATTCAATATGGCTTCCAGTCTTGACACCCATGGATGAGTCCTCATCTCTGCTAGCACTGGACTGGGGCCCCCCAGGTGGTGCCCAAAGGTCCCTTCTTATTCCTCAGCTCATTGATGCTATGTTGACTGCAAACCTAAACCATGAAATGCCAAGATTCAGAAAATCCTTTCAGATTCACAAGATAATAGCCTTGAGGGGGAGAGGGCTTCAAGGCTCTTATGATGTAGTCTCTCATTAGATGCTGTGAGTAATGTTGCTGCTGTTGTTCAATCGTTTTAGTCATGTGACCCCTCTTTGTGACTCACTTTTTGTCACCCTGTGGGAGAGCCAACGTGGATTTACCTCAGTGCCCTTGAGAGGTCCCTGGACCTGTGATGGCACTGCCTCCGGGCTTAGGCGATGATGGCAAGGCCTCTTGCCCCCATTAACTCTCTAGGCACTTGAGGGACTGCTAGGCCCCCAGCTGACCCCGCCTTGTTCTAAGGAGCAACGCACATCCGGGTCCACAAGGAATATCCTTGCTCCTGGTAGAAATCTCGAGATAAGAGTCCCAGGGTTAAGGTGTGCTTGACCTTAAAAGGCAAAAGGTGTTGTAATTGGCCAAGAGCCAAAATGGAAAGTGCTTGCGTAGGATAGGCTATATATGTAGAAGAGCAGGAAATAAAGTTGGAGTTGCCCCCTGAGTTGCTGTGTAAGTGTGCTTTGTTCTGCTCGGCGCTCCCCACCACACCGGAAGGCCCCGAGAAAGGATCCGACGACATTACCCCTTTTGGGGTTTTCTTTGGAGTGGTTTGCCATATCTTCCAGCTCATTTTACAGATGAGGAAACTGAGGTAAACAGGGTTAAGTGACTTTTGCCCAGGATCATAATTAATAGGTGTCTGAGGAGAGATCTGAACTCAGGAAGATGAGTCTTCTTAATTCTAAGCCCAGTGCTCTATCCGTAGAACCACCTAGCTGGCCCATTGGCAGCAAAGAAGTCACTAAAGAAGTAAAGACAGGTTGCTGCAAATATTTCAAGTCTTTCAAATTTTTACTTATTTATTTATTTTTCTTACACTTTAAGTTCTGAACTGTCTTCCTCTCTCCCTCCATCCCTCCCCACCTGCACTAGAGAAAGCTGCCATTTGACACAGATTTATGAATACATGTAAAACCAAACTATGTGAGGGTGGCTAGGTGGTGCAGTGAATAGAGCACCAGCCCTGGAGTCAGGAGGACCTGAGTTCAAATCCAGCCTCAGGCACTTAACCCAAAAACTAGCAGTGTGACCTTGGACAAGTCACTTAACCCCAGTTGCCCTGCCTTCCCCCCCCCCCCCCCCGCCAAAAAAGCAAAAAAACAAAATAAAACAAAACAATGTTTATATCTTTATCTCAGATGTTTTTGAAGATGTCCCCAGTTTTGGCTATGTAGTCAATTGAAAAAAGGCTCCTTCCAACTACCACTACCAGTTATAGGATGTCTATACATACTTCTCAGTTTCTTCGGGATCCTTCCCTTCATCATGACCTTCATAGAAGTAGGCTTCCTAGCTTCCCCATGTGGAGAAGTTATATCAGCCCAGCAAGCTAATGGGGGTGTGAGAATGCACTGGCCTCTGATTACACATACACTGTTAGTCCCATTTGGTGTGTTAATGTTTGCTATATCCCTTTTTTTCCTTTTTTTAATTCTTTGATGGTTTGCTGAGCAGGGTAGGGAAGTGTAATATATTCAGAAATGAAAGTAATGTAAAAATATTTAAAAATGTAAACAGAAATAAGTATAATCTAGGCAAACTATTACCAAAGAGGAGGGTTGATTTAAGGGGTAGTTTAAGGTATTTAAACCTAAGTACTGTCAAAAAATTTTACCTGTTATCTCAGTGGGTAAAGTTAAATTTTGGCCCCTAGGCAAAATTTCAGAAAGGGCTCCCTTTGTTAGTTGCAAAATGAAGAGGTGTCTAGTTCCCTTGGCCATTCTCTCCCTCTTTCTTCTCCTTTGTTTTCCTTGTTCATTCTTCTTCTTTTCCCTTCTCTCTCTCCTGCATTTCAGGAATTCTTCCAAAGGCCTACTTTCTTTCACTCATTTTATGTCACCTTCCCCAAACAACCAAGCTATGTGAATAAAATACATATGCCTAGTCC
Organism: Gymnobelideus leadbeateri; assembly: GCA_011680675.1. NCBI lineage: Eukaryota > Metazoa > Chordata > Mammalia > Diprotodontia > Petauridae > Gymnobelideus > Gymnobelideus leadbeateri. The sequence goes on along the minus strand of WOXC01005969.1, from coordinate 271,370 downwards.
AGACCTCATGGAGATCTTGAACATGTAAATGGATTATAGAATGAAAAGGGGTGAGAAACATTGCTTTGGAAGAAATGAATAAATCAGTAAAACATATAACACCAGAAAAGGTATAAGCAGAAACTATAAATAGCTTACAAATGGGTTTATAACATGTTTATAGGCCCATATAAGGCAGTAAGATGGCATAGTGGATACTACCAGGCCTGGAATCAGGAAGGCCTGAGTTCAAATCTGACCTCAGACACTAACTGTATGACCCTGAACAAGTCACTTACTTCTGTTTTCCTCAGTTTCCTCATCTGTATAATAAGCGGGAGAAGGAAATAGCAAACCCCTTCAGTTTCTTTGCCAAGAAAACCCCAAATGGGGTTCTGAAAAGTCGGACATAACTGAGCAGCAGCATAGGTCCATGATGGATAATTAAGCAAAGTTTAGGATATCTGGGGCAAGGTCCTAATTTGTTAAAGTTGACTTCACAGTGAACAACTGTGGAAATTATGGGAATTGAGTGAACCACACTGATTCCAAATTGTGACACAATTTTGGATCTAGTTCAGTTCCCTTGCTATTCAGTTATGGGTCTAGTTCAATTTCTGTCTTGTGAGAAAACTTTGCTCAATTGTAGGAATTGGGAGAAAACCCTATTCTATTGTTTGAACCTCGCCCTGTGTGGCTGGGAAACTGGACCACTTCTATCTGTTGCTTAGAGACTCTTAACTAAGGACCTAGGTTATGCTGACCTAGGTCAGATCTGAAGACTGATGCAAGGAGTTTTCTCACAATTATACAACTCAAGCAGCCTATATGTCTTATTGGAAACTAGGCCCGTACTAGTCAATCAGTTACTATTTCCTTGTTCCTTTCATTGAATACAGACACTTAGTGGGGAGGGAGACTCCTCTTTCTCATTTCAGGAAATTACAGCTATTTGCTCTCCTTGGCCCAATTTGGAAATGCCCCAATCTTTCCTCCAATTAGAAATCAAATTACCTAACTTTGTATCCTGGTTTATATCTTTTTCACTGTTTTCATTTCATGTTAAAATCTATCTCCCCCTGTATTTGGAGTCCAGTGCCAAACTGAGGAGGCCTGGCCCTAATTTGTTATGCAATTGGCATACATAGCTTAAGAAATCAATGTTCTCAGAAATTTGAACCATTGATTTCCTCAGTTATTTCAGATTTTACCCATCATGCAATCATGTTATTTCACTAATTAGTTCTCGGTGCCACTATCAAGAAGAGTATTGGTCTAGAGTTGGCATGTAGATATGACCAGTACTTAATCTTAGAGTCTAAAGCTGTGGTCTCCAAGGTGTACACTAGGGTTTCCTGAAGGGCCGTGCAATGATTTCAAGAAATGTGTGACCAACCACTTGGCCAAGTAGGCAGATGGCTCCCGTCCTTCCTTCTCCCCTCCCCCCACCAAACTAATCAAAATTATCTCCTGCACATTCATACAAACCCTTCCAATTCCTACCTGCTCCTACCCTTCCCATGTAGTTGCCTCTGACATGGACCCCTCAAGGGAAAATTCCTACCCATAACCCCCAGCATCCCTTCCTCCTATCACCCCACCCCCCAATCCCCTACCCAACATCTCATGGCTGCCACAGGTGCTCCTTAGCATGAGGGCACTGTTTTCTAGGACAGTAAATAAGGTCCCCTGACATACATATGCACAAAAACACACATTTTCATTTTTTACTGGAAAACAGTATAGGAAAAGCAGGCATGTGACTACATTATCTTTTCTCCAAAGACCCACCACTCTCTCTGACTCCCCTACTTCTTTCAAGGGCACCACCATCCTTCCAGCCTCCCAGGTTTTCAACCTCCTCATTAACCTTGACACCTCACTCAACTTCCCAATGAACTCTTCACTGCCAACTTGTTTGGCCTTCACTCAGTCTGCATCCTTCTTAAACTTGGCATATCTCTAACACTGCTGATCTCCCTCAGTCTCCTTTGCTGAATTATCATCCATATGCCACCCTCTAGCTTTGTACTTCCCAAGGTTCTATCTTGGGCATTCTTGTCTTCTCTCTGTGCATTCTAACTTGGTGGCTTCATCAGGTACCAAAGGGTTTCATTATCATCTCTGAAGATGGACTTCAAGTTATATCCCTTTCTTGAACCACAGTTCTGTATGTTTAATAGACATCTCAAACTGGGTAGTCCATAGACCTATACCCCTAAGTCCACCTCTCTCCATTCACACAGCCACAACCGTGTGGCTCCTCATATCTGAACTATTGTCATAGCTTCCTGGTTGGTCTCTTGACCTTAATTCCTTTTCTCAAGATAAATCATCCTTCTATCAACTACCAAAGTGATGGGAACTAGGACTGTAGGCATTCACACCTTAATGGGCAGGACTTCTGTCTTCAGGCCAATAGCTTAAATCCAGTGCCCCAGTGACAGGGAATTCCCATTCTAAAAGGACGCAGGTCTGAGGATGCCTTTGCCCCAGGGAAGGGAATTCCTCCCCTATTGTGATCAAACTGAGACTATAAACTACATAAATACCTAAAAGAAGTGAAGCAAGAATTTTAAAATGAAATAAAAGATCTGAAGGAAAGGATTTAAAGGAGAATGAGTAGCTTTGAAGAAAAACTGGTAAATGTTACTCAGAAATTGAAATCTCTGAAAACTAGAACTGAGCAAATAGAAATCAATGACTATGAGATAGCAAGAAATATTAGAATGAAATCAAAAGATTGGAAAATAGAAGACAATATGATACCTTATATAAAATACAACTGACTTGGAAAACAGTACAATGAGAAATAATTTAAAAATCTAAATTTTTTCCCCTGTGAAATAGAGACAAGGTTCTCATCTAAGAGGTGGGAATGGTAGAAGAGAGAGTGATAAAAGGTTTGGGAAGGGAAGAAAAAGTTTGGAAAAGCTGCTGTGATGAGTAGATTAGAGTTAATTGTTGTTGTTCAGTCACTTTTCAGTCACATACAACTCAAGACCCCATTTGGGGTTTTCTTGGCAAAGTTATTGGAGTGGTTTGCCATTTCCTTCTCCAACTCATTGTACAGATGAGGAAACTGAGGCAAACAAGGTGAAGTGACTTATCTAGGATCATACAGCTAGTAAGTGTCTGAGGTTGAATTTGAACTCAGGAAGATGAATCTTTCTGGCTCCTCTCCTGACACTCTACCTACTGTGCCACTTAGCTATGCCTTAGAGTCAGGGAAGTATAAAAGGATTTCAAGGGCTTAGTTGAGATTATGTAACATAAATTTGTAGTGGGTCTAGTCAACAGAGTTTTGTGATTTTTCTGGTACATAGTAGGTGCTTAATACATGTCTATTGATTGATAGCGTGTGAGTAGGAAAGAAAACAGTGCATAGTGGGAGTAAACCAGGGCTGAGACTAGGTAGGTCATGATCCATGATGGGATAAGAGAGAAAAGAAATCAAAAAAGATGGCAGTAGGAATTGAGCTGGCTCACGAATGGATCGAGATGGGGAAAGGAGAGCGTGACCAGTAAGAGAGCGCCAGGGCAAACTGAAGGAGTGGAGGGACTGAAGGTCATGATGAGAACAAAGAGCAGAACTTGGCGGTGCAAAGCTGAGAAAGACGGGAGCAACAGCAGACTGTGATTAGATGGTGGAATTTCAGACTTCATAAAAATATAAGTGGAGTATCTTAGGGTAATGGCAAGATCAGAGGTATGATCAACTCTGAGGTGGGGTGAATAAATAGGTCATAGGAAATGAGTAAGCTGAGGAACTGAGCTGGGTGAGGCTGCTTGAGAGAGCATCAATAGGGATGCAGAAGTCCCCTGATGTGAGGCAGGAGTTGAGGACAAGAGATAGACTGTGATCCAGTCACTCATCAAGGAAAAATGAGGAGTATCCTGGAGGTTGGTAGACAAGAGCTACCAGAATTTTGATTGGGTGGTTGATATGGATTGAGTGAATCTTAAAGGAGAGAGACTACCAGTAATTGAGGTAGAGGGAAAATCTGGAAATGGCATTGGGAAGTAAAGAGTATTCCAACTCTCCCACCTCAACCAGGGAATTGAGGGAATGATTGAAAGTGCAGCTAGTACTGGAAAGGGTTGTCAGGGAGACTGTCATCAAGAGATATCCAAATTTCATGACCTAGACATTAAAGGTCACACCAAAAACAAGTTAGAGAAACAAGGAAAAAAACTACTTTAAAAAAAAACTACTATGGAAAAGGGAAGATTTCATGATGAAACAAAAGATAGAGGAAAAAAACCCTAGAAATATGATAGACAATTTTTATTACATAAAATTAAAAATTTTGCACAAACAAAACCAAAGCAACAAAGATTGGAAGGGTTACAATTAATTGAGGGGAAAAAATCTTTGAAGCAATTTTTCCTAATAAAAGTCTAATTTCCAAGGTTTTTAAGGAACTAATTCAAAACTATAAGAATAAAGACAATTACTTAACTGATAAATAGTTCAAGAATATAAACAGGGGGACAGGTAGGTGGTGCAGTGAATAGAGCACCGGCCCTGAAGTCAGGAGGACCTGACTTCAAATCTGACCTCAAACACTTACTACTGCCTAGCTGTGTGACCTTGGGCAAGTCACTTAATCCCAATTGCCCTGCCCTCCCCCCTTCAAAAAGCAAAATATTTATATAAACAGGCAGTTTTCAAGGGAAGAAATACATTATATCAACAGCAGTGGTTTGTTGGGCTTTTTTTTTTTTTTTGCTTTTTGGAGGGCAATTGGGGTTAAGTAACTTGCCTAAGGTCACACAGCTAGGTTTTTGTTTGTGTGTGCGTTAAGTGTCTTCGGCGGGATCCGAACCCAGGTCCTTCTGACTCCAGGGCCGACGCTCTACTCACTGTTCCACCTAGCTGCCCTGTTGGGCTTTTTTAATGCACCAAATCACTGATTAAAGAAATTAAGATTAAAGCAACTTTGAGGTCCCACTTCACAACCAAAGTTGATCCTCCTCCCTCACCAAGAGCATTTATATAACATTTTAAGGTTTGCAAAACCCTTTGCAAATATTATCTCAGTTTTATCCTCACACCAACCCTGGAAGGTAAATGCTTTTATTATCCCCATTTTATAGAAGAGGAAACAGAGGACGGGAGAATTTAAATGACTTGCCTAGGATCCCATAGCTAGTAAGGATCTGAGGCAAGATTTGAACTCAGGTCTATCCTAACTCCAGGATTCTAACCACGGTAGCACCTCACTGCTGTTAAAAGAGGTGGTGGAGGAGGGGAGGACAAATGGAGGTGATGCAGGAAAATTGGCATGTTAATGAATTGCTGGTAAAACTGTGAATTGGTCTAGTCATTCTGGAAGAAAATTTGGGACTAAAAAGTTACTGAACCTTTTGAGCCACTGATGACACTAACAGGGCCACGATGAAATGAGATCAAAGAAAGCAGAAAAGTAGTCCTAATTATTTGTTTTGTTGTTCAGAGGTCTCTCAGTTGTGTCCAGTTATTTGTGATCCCGTTCAAGGTCTTCTTGGCCATTTCCTTCTCTAGCTCATTTTTCAAATGAAGAAACTGAGGCAAGCAGGATTAAGTGACTTGCCCAGGGTCACACAGCTACTATGTCTGAGGTCAGATTTGACTGACTTCAGGCCTAGCACTCTCTCTACAATGCCACTCAGCAGCTTGAAATACTTATAGCAGCTTCTTTTGTGGTAGCAAATAACTGGAAATCAGGAGTCGGGGAGCTCCCCACCAGCTGGGGAGGGCTAAACAAATTATGATATGTGAATATAATCGGATAATGTGCTATAAGAAATGGTGAAAGAGACAGTTTCAGAGAAACTAACAGACCTGTATGAACTGATGCAGAGTGAAGTGAGCAGAAGCAAGGGGACAGTTTATACTGTAACAGAACTGTATAAACAGCTTTGAAAGATCTAAGAGCTCTGTTCGATGCAATGACCAACCAACCATGATTCCAGAGGACTGATGCTGTAGCAAGATACCCATCTCCTGACAGAGAGGTGGTAGGTTGAAGAGGCAGAATGGGACACGTATTTCTGGACACAGTCTGTTTTGCTTGGCTATGCACATTTGTTACAAGAATTTTGTTTTTCTTCCCACCCACCCGTCCCCAGGGGAGGAATGGGAGTGAGGAGATGGAAGGGAGAGAAAAATAAATAATTGTGAAAACAAAATAAAACAAAACATTTTAATTAAAAAACAAAAACTGAACCTTCCAGCACTATGAGGCTGGCAGCCTCTGCTTACAACAGAGCACAGCTCTCGGGGGACAAGAGTTTTAAGCTCAAACTTCAGTTTGAGTTGTGTCCAATTGTGTGACAGACCTCGGGGGAGTAAAGAAGATGCAGGAGCTAGCATTTTTTCACTCCTGGCTGGCTCCTGTGAACCTCTGAAGGTTCACAGGAAACTGAGGGAATACTTGGAGTGGCTATTAACACAAACCAGCCCTTCAAAGGAATGACGGGAAGAAAAAGCTACACAAGCCAAAGACAGAGGCTGCTGAACACAAGCTCAGCATACTACATAGGGCTCTGTTTTCCTAAAGAGCCGATGCTGGGGAAAGTGAATGACCAACAAATAATAGCTGATCACAGATACATGGAAAATACACTGTAAACCAATGAATGAAAAGCATTTATGTAGCACTTTAAGGTTTACACATGTTGCTGTATTTGTTCCTCACAACAAGCCAGTGAGATAGGTGCTATGATTGTCCCCATTTAACAGATGAGGAACTTGCTAAAGGTCAGGTAGGAGATTTCTGAAGCAGATCTTCCTGATTCCAAGTCCGCTGCACTATCCACTGAACCACTTCAACTGAGATAATTTGTGAAAAGCACTTAGTATGTTACCTGGCAGCACATAGTAGGTGCTACATACCTGTTTAGCAGCCTCTATTGCCAGTGTGAGCTACTTCCTTCTAGATACACATATGGAGTTTGGATCACATGGGGATAGGATGGGAAGAAGATAGAAAGTAACTAGAACAGGGCAACCAGGCCTTTACACCAGACACTAACATTCAGAGGGGGCACATTTTCCCCTTGGCTGAAAGGGTGGGGGAAACCCTCCTTCCCCCTACAGTTTATAGTCCTCAACTGACCCATAGACCATGAAGGTTAGGGAAGAAAGCAACACCAGTGAAGAATAGGGGAGAGTAAATGTAAGCCAGCAGAGGTCAAGGAAATAGTGTAGGGGAACACTGTCCCTATACAACTATACCCATGATCAGATTTTCCCAAAGTCATCCTGAACCACCATTCCCCACTCATATATCACCCCACCCCTAATACACACTAAATTTAATAAGTTATTTGTAAAGTTTTGCATCTATCTGCTGGCAGTCTTTCTGAGATTTTGTCCATAAAGTTCAGGGAAGGTGTGGATGTCACAAACTCAGGGAAAGTGACATCATTAACACTTTCCGAGTCTTTCCCTAGACTCTCAGGCATGCCTATGTTAGATATCATAGATCCCTGACAATCAGCGGTTGTAGGCCCTTCACAGACAAAACATCAACACCAAAGGCATTGATGTCAGAGAAACAGGGCACAACAAAACCTAAGGTTCCATCTGGGAGTCCTAAGCCAGCCAGAAGCTTTTCCAAAGGCTAATATAGTTGTGCCCATGGTAGAATGGTCATTAAGGCACTAGCTAATAGGACTAAAGGCTTAGAAGTGCTTAGAAAAAGTGAATATTATTACTTAGATCCAGGATGTCTTAACACCAGGATCAGCATGAGGGACCCTGAAGTGTTTATATAAACGGTAGTTAGGGAATTTTCTTTTTTTATAATGAATTTCTTAGACTTTTTTTTGTTTGCTTGCTTTTGTTTTTTTTATTATGTTATTTTTCAGAATTTATTTATTTTTAGTTTTCAACATTCATTTCCACAAGATTTTTTGTTCCAAATTTTCTCTCCATCTCTCTGCTCCCCCTACCCCAAGATGATGTGTATTCTGATTATCCCTTTCCCCAGTCTGCCCTCCCTTCTATCACCCTCCCTCTCTTATCCACTTCCCCCTTACTTTACTGTAGGACAAGGTAGACTTCTATACCCCATTCCCTGTATATCTTATTACCCAGTTGCATGCAAAAACAATTTTTTGACATTTGTTTTTAAAAACTTTGAGTTTTAGATTCTCTCCCTTCATCCCTCCCCACTTAACCCCATTGAGAAGACAAGCAATTCAATATAGGTTATACACATGTAGTAATGCAAAACATTTCCACAATAGTCACTTGTGAAAGACTAACTATATTTCCCCTCCATCCTATGTTAGGGAATTTTCTATACCCAATCAATGTCTCCCTAGGCTTAGGAGGAGTAGTCACGAGTCCCATTGTGAAGAACAACCTAAGAGAAGGATATTTGATGCTGATTTAATAGGAGGAAAAAGGTATTAGAGATGCCACAGACTAAGAAAAAGCTCAGAAACTATGGACTGTTAAAAAAAATTTAATGATATCTTTTGTTTTTAAATCGCTTTGTATATATCCTTCCTCTTCCCTCTCTCACCCACAGAGCCATCCCTTAAAACAAAAGATTTTTTTTTTGAAAGGGAAAAAACAGTTCAACAAAACTAACTCACAAATTATCCAAGTCTAACAATATGTACAGTGTTCCACACCCATAATCCTCAACATTTGCAAAGAAAGGAAGGTAATATTTTCTCACATCTCCCTTTGGTGCAAAATTTCATCATTAAAATTTTTGTTGTTCAATCCTATCTGGCTTGAGATCCTATTTGGAGCTTTCATGGAAAAGGTACAAGAGTGGTTTGTCATTTCCTTCTCCAGCTCATTTTACAGACAAAGAAACTGAGGCAAATAAGGTTAAGTGACTTGCCCAGGGTTACACAGCTAGTAAATGTCTGAGACCAGATTTGAACTCAGGAAGATGAGTCTTCCTGGCTCAAGATGGAGTACTCTATCCATTGTGCCACTTATATAGTATTTAATACCAGTTTGGTCATGGAGGTAATAGTAATAATAGTACTACTTAGTAGTATGAGTAATAGTAATAATGATGATGACAGCTAATGTTTATATATATTATTTATATAGCACTTATTACTGTGCTATATAAGTACTTTATCATCATTTTCTCATTTTATCCTCACAACAGTCTTGGTAGGGAGGTGCCATTATTATCCCCATTTTACAGTTAAAGAAACTGAGGCAAACAGAAGTTAAGTGACTTGCCCAAGGACACACAGCTGGTAAGTGCCTGAGACTTGATTTGAACTCAGGTCTTCCTAACTCCAAGCTCAGTACTCCCACTTTCCATCTTCATAATTGTGTTAATTTCACGTATATTTCCCCCCTAGTTCTACTTTACATCAGTTCTCTCTACTTTATATTTATCACTTCTGTAACACAATTTGTTTAGACATTCTTCTTTCAAGGGACATCTATCCCCTTCGTTTCTAGCTCTTTGCCACTACAAAAGGGCTGCTATGAATATTTTGGTGCAGATGAAGGGGTTTTTTCCCTATTTTTTATTTCTTTGGGGCCATGTGTCTAGCAATGGGATCTCTGGGTCAGAGAGTATGAAGATTTTAGTCGTAATTCTCAAATGCTTTTTGGGTGGATTGTTTTGAAAGTCGCAGACTGCAAGCGTTTCCCCCCACTCACCTTGGGACCCATGGAGGAAGGCTTGATCCTTGATAAAGCCGATGCTTTTGTCTTGTTACTGTGATGCAAATCCCACATCTCCTATCTACCTGGGAACTGGAGGCCGGTCCAAAGCCACTGTGGCAGGAAGAGAGGAGCACAGGACTGTATTGAAAGGAGTATACAAGGTCCTCTATGTACCTGTGAATGGGGATTTTATGGGAAAGGTTGTAACCAAGACTGCTGGCCTGACCTTTGATTACGAATATGCAGAGGGAGGTGACTGCCTGCTTTAAGCTTCTTTGGAAAGGGATCCTATTTTTTTCCTAGGAGATGTTAGTAGTCTGGAGACCTAATCCTTAAATTGACAAGTGGGGAAAAAAGAGTACACTCTGCGTGAAAACTCAGCCTTAAAGACGGTGGGGAGAATTAAAATAGGGAGGAATTAACCTTGTCTTTTGGTATGGGGAGAAATATTCCTTCCAATTGGGGGTAGAAATTGTCTTTTTAAAAGTATGGAATATTGTTTAAAGGAGAGAGCTCTGAATGTATTTATTGTATTTCCTTACATCTGCTCCTTTGCTACTTCCACCTACCCTTTGCTGTGAATTCTGGCCTTAAAAACCCCATCTCCCTTCTCTTCTTCAGGACAAACAACTATAGTTCCTTTAACAATTCCTCATTTGGAACAGTTTCCTAGATGTGCTCTACAGTTATCCCTTCCACACTGTGGGGATAGGGTTGTGGCACCCCTGCAATCTGGAAAATCTATGTAAAGTTTCTTTGGCCCTCCCTTAATACCGGAGAAGATGTTTGAATTATTATGGTATTAAAAGATGAAATATATTGATATTACACAAAACTATACACATATTTTATGCATTTCTGAGTTTCTAATCTTTTCTGAGTTGTCTGTTGTCTGTGTGGTCTACAGCTTCCAGAAAACTCCCCCCAAATTCCCAATTTAATTTCTTATGTTGACCCATGATATATTGAAACCATGATGGGGAAAGTCACAATGTGGAAGGGATAACATAAAATGTAGTGTCCAGAACTAAATGTAATTGCTCAGTGATGAGCGGGCCAGAGAAGAATAGGGCAAAACTATAGGCCTTCTCATGCTAGATTCTGTTTCTGTCAATAAAACCTAACTTTTTTGACTGTCACATATACTGTTGCCATATGTTGAACTTGTAGCCCGGTAAAACCTGCCCTGCTTATTTGCACATGAACCACTGTCTTGTCCTGCCTCCCCCAATTGGGACCTAAGTGGCTGATTTTCTGAACCCACACATACACTATCACCATTAAATTTCATCCTGATAAATTCCAACCCTGATTTTGATCTGCAAAGCACATTTGAGATCTGAGTACTGTCATCCAATGTATTAGCTATCTTTTCCAGCTTAATTTCTTTTGCGAATTTGATGAGTTCATCAACTAGGCCTTCATCCAAGTCATTAATAAAAAGTATGATGAGAACAGGACCAAGTACAGATCTCCAATACAAGTCATTTGGCATTAATTCACATTGCTTCTGGTCATTCAGTTAGCTACTAATTCATTTAACTATGTTATGATGGAGCCTATGTCTTTCCATATGGTTTGAAAGAATAGGATAAGAGATTTTACCTCTCAATTTGTTGAAATCCAGGGTTATATTATGTTTAAGTTATTCCTGATTCCAGGGCCAGTGCTATATCTACTGTACCACCTACCCCTGCCCTTTTATTTTTTGGTAAGGTAATTGGGGTTAAGAGACTTGCTGAGGGTCACACATCTAGTCAGTGTCAAGTGTCTGAGGTTGGATTTGAACTCAGGTCCTTGTTTACATTATTCCACTGACCTATAGCAACCTTGTCAAAAATAAAAAGAGGAAATGGGGTTAATTTGATATAACTTGTTCTTGGTGAATCCATGACTGTTCAAAGAGGTCACTTTATGGATCGCAATCCATGGTAATATGATTCTGTAATAATCTTCCCTTTCCAAGTGCTACAAAGCACCCACTGAATAACACATCTTCCATTTTTGCCAGGGGTCAACATCAAGCTCTCCAGCCTATAGTTTGAAGAATTCACCTTCTCCCTTTTGAAACAGTGCTAGAGCTTCCCTCCCATCATCCTCCATGATAGCTCAGAGGAGACTGATAGGAAATCTTTAGTCATATCCAGAAGTTTTTTCAGAATTATAAGAAGGAAACCCCTCCCTACGACCAAATAAACAACCAACCCAAGAACAAAGGGCAGTGTCTAGATATGACTGATGAAATATGTCCATCACCCTAACTCTGCTTAGGAGTATACTCTCAGGCTGGAAGCAGGAACTAAGTGGAAGATATAAGAGGAATGGGCTTTGAAACTAGAAAAGTTTGTCTAGTCTCCGGATTTTATATTCGGAGGCTGGCCTACTCCAACACCCTCTTTTATAAATTGAACAACCTGAGGCCAAAAGTGATTAGGTGATTCACTCAAGGTATTACATAGGTACACAGCCAGGATCTGAACTTCTGTATTTTGACTCTAAATACTGCATTCTTTCCATTGCACCACACTGTTGTTCTGGGTAGTGGGAGAAAGATCTATGAACCCAGGCTATCCATGAACATTAGAAGGAAGAGTCATTAAGGGACAGACAGACTAGGTCCCAAGATACTAGTTTGAAAGTGATGTGAAAAGAAATGAACTTTCACTACAGGCAGAACTAATCTTAACTCTGATTGAGTCATATGGTTAAATTACTAAGGTATATTGGAAGACTGTTGAACTTGGAGTCAGGGTGACTTGAGTTCAAGTCCAACCTATGATACTTACTATGTGACTGTAGAAAGTCATTTAATTTTCTCTAAGCCTAAATTTCCTCATTTATAAAGTAAAGATAATAACAAGTACCTCACAGGGATGTTGTGAGGATCAAGTGAAGTAATAAATATGAATCATTTTACTTTTAAACTTTAAAAGTGCTACGGAAATGTCCATTGTTATTACTATTATTCTATACTGTAAATTAAAGGTAGTATTGCTTAGTGGATAGTGAGTCAGTCCTCTAAACAGGGAAGTCTGGGTTAAAGTCCTGCTTTAACACATACTATCACCCTGAATAAGTCACTTAACTTCTCATTGCCTCCAGCCAAGAGACCTTAAATTATAGAACAGTTGTCAAGATACATTGGTAGTAAGTAAATAAATGATAGACCAATGAAACTGCAGATCTAGAGAAAAAAATGTACTGAATAAAGAAACAAGCAATAGGAATAGTCCAGGTAGAGAACAAGGCTATGAACTGGTTCAATCATTTTGGAAAACAATTTGGAATTGTGCAAATAAAGTCAAAGATTTCCCTGTTGGGCTTATAACCCAAGGAAGTCAAAGATAGAAGGAAATGTCCCAAGTATGTCAAAATATTAATAGTAGCACTTTTCATAGTAGCAAAGAATTGGAAATAAAGGAGATGCTTATCTGTTAGGGAATGGCTATGCAAATTTGACACATGAATGGAATGGGATATCACTGCTGTATGAAATAATGAGGAATTCAGAGAATCATAGGAATATTATATAAACTAATACTGAGTGATATAAGAACCAGGGGGACAATATATAAAATTATTATGTAAATGGAAAAACTGAACACAATATAATTATAACTAAGCTCATTTCTGAAGAAAAGATTGAAAGGAATTGAAATCCCTTCTTTTCTGAGGCTGGGACATTGCCTATCTTGCAGGCATGGTTGATGTCTTGGTTAATTTTTCTGAAATATTTTTCTTTCTTATCTTTCTTTAAATTTGTTTTTGTTGTTACAAGGTGTGGTTCACTAGGTAGAGGAGGCAAGAAGGATATGTTCAGAAATGACAGTTACATAAATAAAAATTATATTACAACTGGTGAGGGGGGGGAACCTAACTTCTCAGACAGGTTTAGATGGAATGATAATGAAAATTTCTCTACCTTTGGAGACTTGGCAGTGCTATGACTTTGGACTTTGTTTTGTTTTGTTTTATTTTATTTTTCTCCTTGATTTCCTACTATGGTTTCTCCACCCCAACCACATCTCAATTGCATTAAAGTAAGGAGGGGCACCTAGGTGGCCCAGTGAATAGAGCACCTGCCCTGGAGTCAGGAGGACCTAAGTTTAAATCTGGCCTCAGACTCTTAACACTTACTAGCCGCATGACCTTGGGCAAGTCACTTAACCCCAATTGCCCTGCCTTCCCCCCTCAAAAAAAAAAGCATTAAAGTAATGAAATCTGAATAACACCTGGCCAGAGGAGTCAAGGGGGCATTCCCTTCAAAGTACAGGTGAAGAATGATGGTAGAAGAGACAGAAACATGACAAGAAAGAAGAATAAGGAGTAACTTTGTGAAAGAACCTTTGTGATTCAACATTAGAAGTTACTACTGCCCTCCCAAGGGCCTTTTCTCCCCAGAATCTACCATGGATCCTATCCATGGACCCATTTACTAGTCATTGGCAGACTTGAGTTTGGAAACTATTGATGATTTTTCAAAGCTCATATCTAATGCCTCAAGGAACATTGGAAAGTAGGGTATACTAATGACAGAGATTTATGATAACCTGCTCTAAACTTCTTCCTCAAGCACTTTAAAGCAGCGAGGTGGTATAATGGATAGGATGCTGGACTTGGAGTCAGCAAGACCTGAGTTCAAATGCAGCCTCAGCTTCTAGGTATGTGATCCTGGCTAAGGAAAATAACCTCTATCGGCCTCAATTTCCTCAACTATAAAATGGGGACAATAACATCTACCTCCCAGAGCTGTTTGTAAGGATCAAATGAGACCATATTTGTAAAGTTCTTAGCATGGTGCCTGGAACATAGTAGGTATGAAATAACTGATGTTCCCTTACCCACCTCGAGCTCTCTAACTCCCACCTAGATACATTAGCCCCACACAGCATTAATAGAAACTGAGAAGTATAAAGATTACTATCTCTCAGGCACTCCTTACCTCTAGTTTCACCTCTCCATATTATCAGTGAACCTTTTATATTAAGTCACATATCCACTTGGAATGTATCTTGGTATATGGTATAAGGTATTGGTCTAAACCTAATTTCTTCCAGAGATCATGATTGCTAGTCCTCCTTTTTTTGTTAGCTAAAGCAAAATAAATATTGACATGTTCAGATGAAAATGAAGTTCAAGTGATACCTGCTCCTTCTTTCTGCCTTCCTATTTGTTTATATAACTTTCTATTTGTGAGCCCAGATAATGTAAAATAGTAGTATATATTGTGTATTACTTTAGTAATAATGTATAATTTAGTATATTACTTTTTCTCTCCCTCTACTTTCTTTTAAAAAATATAAATAAAACATAATAAAATCTCTCCCAATCTCTGTCTTATTTAATTCCCTCTGTGATCCCTAATGACATTTATTTCTTCTCTCCCAGTTAGAACATAAAGACTTCATTATTATATAGATCATTCCAATTACTCAAATGTATGTACCATTTTTAATGGTTTTTCTTAATTCCTGTGTTTGTATTTCAAAATTTCTACTCAGCTCTGGTCTTTTCATCAAGAAAATTTGGAAGTCCTTAGTTTTTCTGGATAAGTTGTTCTTCTTGGTTGTTAGATCACATATAGATACAGATATAGATATATAGATGCATACATACATGAGAGAGAGAGAGAGAGAGAGAGAGAGAGAGAGAGAGAGAGAGAGAGAGAGAAAGAGAGAGAGAGAGAGAGAGATTTGGAATATCATATTCCATTTTAATGAGAGAGCCATTAACTTGTGTATGCTACATTAAAATTTTTAGGAAATCTATTACTCTGATAAAGCTTTGATTCTCCATCTAAGTTTTTCCTCTAGTATATCATTTCTTTTGCAACCCTTTACTTAATGCATTTTGTTTTGTTTATAATTTGATTTTTTAACTCTTGTTTATTTCTTCCAGGAATTCCAGTTGACCTTATGGCCAAGTTGTGTCTTTCTTTGTGACTTTGCTTGTAGATGTTCTGGGGTTGTTCTTTTTTTCTGAGTTTGTGTGAGGGGTGTTACTAGCTCCCATAACAGCTCTTTATTGGATTTGTCTTTTTTTATTTATTCATTCTTCCAGCATTATCTCCCAAATTGAGACTTTGTTAAGGTCAGACTCTATACACTTTTGGAAGGAATATTGGAGCTTCATTTGGTTCTAATTTTTATTGTCTACAATCCCGTTGTTGCTTTCTCCAGGTACTGGGTGCTGTGTTCTTTAAGGATCTCAGGGGTGATGCAGGCTGGGGACCTAAAGACTTTTAGCAGTAGTCTGATCTAGAGCAAAGTTTGCTTTAGATCACTGCTCTTCTCATCTGAGCTTTGCACACTCCTGACCCCAGTTTGGATCTGGGTAATACAATTGCAGATTTGCCCCTGATTGGTGCTCCAGTAGACCTCTGCTGCTCCTAAACCCTGTCAGTTCTTCAGAGCTACAAAATCACAGGTTCTCCCTTGGTCTGAGCTTCTCGCTCTGGTTATTCAGCTTCAGACCCCAGCCTAGGTTTGCAGGCTGAATCCATAACCCCAAGGAGGCAGAGGCACATAGGTACCAATGGCTTCTGTTCCTCATCTTTGCCTAGTACATAATAGCCTCAGTGTGGTTGGTTGACGGCAGCCAGAGAATCTTGGTGAACACTTTGTGTGTCCTTGTACAGATATAGATATACAGAGATATAGATATGTAGATAGATATAAAGATATATGTATGCATATAGATGGATATAGATATATAAATGTTTGTGTTTATTGCTTTGTCAAATCCCAAATTAAAAAAATGAAAACAAGAAAGATTATTTGTAACCTTGGAGGAAGTATTTTCAGTGGAGTTTTGGGTACAGAAACTAGATTGCCAAGGTTGGGAAGTGGTAGGAGTTGAGAGGGTGGTGTGGAGACTTAAGTTCAAATCCAGCTTCAGACAATTACAAGCTGTATGACTCTGGGCAAGTCACTTATCCCTGTTTGCCTTAGTTTCCTCCAGTATTCTTGCCAAGAAAACCCCAAATGGGGTCAAAAAGTGTTGGACACAACTGAACAACAACAGAGCTGGAAATCTCTATTTTGGTTAATTACTCTCTATGCACATATATTATGCAGTGGGTGTTGAACTGAACTCTTTGCCTTGAAGGCTGGCATGAAGTCTGGTCTCTTGCTAAACGGACACTTGTGATGCAGCAACTTTTGATTGGTCCCATGTGACTGAGGTTGCATCAGAGACTACAAGCAGTTGAACTATAAGCATCACACTCAGTAGGCTCTGAAAGTAATGACAGAAAGGCTCTGCATCTCTCTTTGAAACTCTTCCAGCACTTCCTTTTCCTTGGATTTCCTGCCAGCAAGGAGGGAGGGATTTTACTTCCTTTCAGTGACCCCCTTTGCTGTGGTGATGGTGGCCCACAGCTTCCACATGAAAAATGGAGACCAGTCTGTTTGCCTAGGTGAGCCTGGGTTCAAGCCCTTTCTTCTGCTTTTGTATTTCTTCCCATAGATCCAGAGTCAATATTTCCAGACTTGATGATCACCTCATGAGTTGGAGGCTCTTGAGGTGCCAGCTGCAGAGTAGGAGGTGGTTCCTAACAAGAATCAACAGGAGGAGGGGAAGCATCTGCCAGGAAAATGTTGTAAGTGAAAGGGCTAAAAAGCCCAAATTATGCCGTGATTGACCAGGATATCTGGACGTTGTCAGTTGCCAAATAGTGCAGAACTACGATGAAAGTGAAATATCTATATAGGAGCCCCACAAAGTGCCTTACCTTTCAGGAGAGTAGAATACTGAGTCACAGGTCATACTTATCTTCCCAACCAAATGTTGAGTGCCCAGGACCACATCTTAAAAAAATTTTAATTCCCCACAGAACTGGGCACATAGTAGACACTTTATGAATATGTATTTAATTGAAATGGGCATGACTTGTGCTAGGAATGAAAACCATTTTCTCTATTGGAGGTTCTGACCCACAAGACAAAACTAAGCCAAGGACCAGTCACAAGTTTAAACAACCTAATTATTTTTAAAGAGGGAACCGAAAGAGTCTATTTACCCACTTTAAAAGTTAAAAAAAACATTGAACATAACTATTCCCCCCAAATGACAATCATTTGAATTCTATACTGTGGTCTGTTTGGGAAGCAGAAATGAAGGGAAATAGGACAGGAGAGAAAAGGAAAGAAAATGAAGAGGGAGACAAGGAGACATTGTGTTGTGAATATGTTGCTGACTAGGACTGCTGGCACCAGATTGAGGGATCATTGCTCTTTGAAATTCTGATTAGTTTTCAGTTCTTCAGTCTTTTTTTTCTACACTGGGGAGAAAGCTTTTCTTCTTTTATTTTCAAACTTCAAAGTTTACTCTTGAAATAAGTCTTTTTGCCCTCGGGACTCTGTACATGACGCAGGTTCTCAAAGATTGTGTGGGGGAGGGGAGGCCGAGGTCTCATTGTTAAATTAATATATAACCATACTTCTATCCCAATAGCCACTACCTTTCCAACCCGTACTGTTCCTTTTCTGTAGTCTGTGCCTTTCCATAGCCATATCCCAGTCACGGCTCTCTTCTCACCAAGTCTCAGTGATTCCTATGAGGTCAAATTTGCTTTATTGCTGCTGAAGCTCACACAGTGGCCCAGGGGCTAGAGCACTAGTCAGGAAGGCCTGAATTCAAACACAACTCTAAGGTCTTTGCCCCCTGGGTATGTCACTTCTTTCTGCTTCTGGTTCTTCCACTGCAAAATGCAGATGGTAATTATAGCATCTATTCCCCACAGTTGTTGGGGTCAAATAAGGTAATTTTTATAAAGTGCTTAGCACAGTGCCTGGCATGCAGTAGGCACTTAATAAATGTTTGTTTCCTTCCTTATTGAGTCTCTGTTTGGTCTTTCTTGTTATCTACAGTCTGCATTTGTATATGGACACATGAGGCCATGGGTTTTATTGTTGGCTCTACTCACTGATTTCAGTCTCAATGAATTTCTGGATGTCTCTACGGCTTTTTTTCTTCCTATTCTGTCTGTGGTATCCAGCTTGGCAGATATACATAGACATACAGTTTTATCCCTCTTCTATCCCTTTCCCTTTGAATTTAGAGCCTTTTTATTTATAAGACATTATAAACCCATCCCTTGGCAGGAGTCATTCCTATTATAGATTTCAGGAAAGCAGATTTCAAAGGGTCTAGAGGACAGACAGGTAATATCTAATGGGCTAAATTGCTTCAGGAAATCAGTCCAGGAGGGATGGAAATACTCAGAAATGAAATTCTGAAGACACAAAGGGAAACAGCTTCAGTGAGGAGGGAAAATGGGATTTGACTGAAAAGACTGATGTGGATGCACAGAGAACTCACTTAAATTTTAAAAAGAAATTTATAAAGGATAGAATCAATGTTACTGATTAAATACTATATAAGAGGGAAGCATGACTCCAAAAGTAGTGTCAGGAATACTAAAGTTCAGAAAGAGCCGAGCTTGGTAAAGGGACCTAAGGCCAATAAAATGATTGTTTCTTTATTAGAAAATTATATTAGGAGAAAAAAGAGCATAGATGTTTGATTTAGAGGAGATGGAATAACTGACAACAGAAAGAAGGCAGAAGAGCTCAAACTTTATTTTGTTTGTTGACCTTTACAGTGGAAAAAAAAAACCAGAACAGAAATACTAAGATGGTATAGATATCCAAGATAAGTTGGTTGGTTGGTTGTTGTCCTTCCTTCTTGGAGAGGATCAAAAATGACATCACTATGCTGAAGTCAAGTTTCAATGTGTCCCACTGTGACTGATAAGAGCAATAGGAGCTTGGAATCCAAGATAAGTAAAGGGATATTAAAAGGGTACCTAGCTGCCATTGATGAATCCAAGTCCAAAGGAAGCGACCACATTCTTGGATCCTGAAAGAAGTGGCAGATGTGATTACTGAGCCATAGCATTTGAAAGCTACAGAAACCTGAAGTGCTACATGACTGGAAAAAGGTAAATATTGCCCACATTTTCAAAAAGGGGAAGAAAGCAGAGCCTGAAAACTATGGTGCAGTGAATTTGACTTCTAAGGAAAATTATTGAATGTATCAATAAAGAGATAGTTGGCAAATGACCATTAAGGAAAGCAGTGATTATAAAGAGCCTGCCTGCCTTCATCAAGCACAGACTAACATAATTTCGTAGTGGATAAAGGGAATGCTGTGGATAATTTACCTAGATTTTAGCAAAGTTTTTATTAAAGTGGCACATATTATTCTTGTGGAGAAGATGGAAAGATAAGGTTTAATTATAATAGAATCAGAATGATTCAGGACTGGTTGGACAGCCAGACTTAAAGAGTAGTTAGTGATTTGATGTTAAGATGGCAGAGAGTCTATAATAGAAGATTTCAAGGATATGTTTGTCCTTGTGTGGTTTAACATTGCTAACAATAACTAGAATGGGATTTGATGGGATGCTTATAAAATCTGCAGATGACATAAAGCTAAGAGTTAGAGCTAACAGTGGATTAGAGTCAGGATCCAAAAGGATCTTGACAGGCTAGAACACCGGGCTAAATATAATAAGAGAGCATATGGATTCAAGACACAGATTGAGACATACATTTTTGTACATGGCAATATGGGAATTTGCTTTGCTTGACTATGCATAATTGTTATAAGGATTTTTTTCCTTTTTTCTTTTAAATTCAGGGTGGAAGGGAAGGAAAATATTTATTAATTAAAGAAATAAAATAAGGCAAATTCAATAAGGATAAATGTAAAGTCTTCCACTTGGGTACAAAAAATCTATTTCATAAGTGTAAGATGGAGGAAGCATAGGTAATGAGGTACTAGTACTTAAGGCATCTGAAGTTCTGCTTCCTCACGACCCACACTAGGGCTTAGTGAGTCTACTTCCAGGCTTAATTCTACCTTCCTCTGAAGATGATGCACTGACATTCAATGACTGTTTCCTCCTCTTGGCTTGGTTCATACCTCTAATATCCAACTTGATCTCTCTCTGTCTCTCTCCCGCCTATCTCTCCTGTTCCTGTCAGTTCCCCCCACTTTCTCCACCCCTCTCTCTTTCCTTCTCTCCCTCCCTTTCTTTCCCCTCTTCCCTAGGTGGGGGTTGGGGCAGGGAGGTGACTAAAGCAAGAGCTACTATAAACCTCAGTTGAGGAGAATGGTGTCAGGGCTGCATTCCCTTCTCAGATCTGCCTTTCTCTGT
Source organism: Gymnobelideus leadbeateri (assembly GCA_011680675.1). Taxonomy (NCBI): domain Eukaryota; kingdom Metazoa; phylum Chordata; class Mammalia; order Diprotodontia; family Petauridae; genus Gymnobelideus; species Gymnobelideus leadbeateri. The sequence continues at coordinate 250,584 of WOXC01005969.1, read as the reverse complement.
AAAAGCCCTTGCTTTTGAATTGGATACAACAATGAAAATAACGCCTGTGTCCCAAAGTACTTCAGTTCCTCACCCAAAATTTCATAATCCTTAGAAATGATTTCTAGATTCCTCTGGCAATATCATCGTGTCCATGTGAATAACCCAGAGGCGGATAGTAGTCATCCAACTGGACAAGGTTGAGGTCTACTATTATATCCTGGTGGAATTTTATGCAATCACACATATCCCAAAACACTAGGCTACCAAATTCCTTTTTTTTTTTTACTTTTTGGAGGGGGGAAGGTAGGGAAATTGGGGTTAAGTGACTTGCCCAAGGTTACATGGCCAGTTTTGTGTTAAGTGTCTGAGGCCAGATTTGAACTCAGGTCCTCCTGACTCCAGAGGAAATTCCATCTTTAAATGTAGGGTTACTTTGCCTCTGCTAGCCCATTATTCTTCAAGTTCTGTTAACTGAGAATACGACACCAAACTCCCTCCTATCATACTGGTTCCTGGTTACATTGTCTCCCCACCCAGGCCACTATATGGCCACAAACCCTTAGCCACCTCTGTTTCTTCTTCTGTTCATTCTTTCTTCATGTTAAATGGATGAGTATCAGAACAGAACAGACCCTATCACAATTCTGTGAACTCCAGTAGGTCAGAAAAGCCACTAAAAGTCTCACAATCAGAGTCCATAGAACGCCTCCACAGCCACATAAGCCCAAGCAGTTGGGGAGCTAGGTCTAAGGATCTCCCTACTTGACCCAGCCCAGAAAGTAATCAACCCAGTATCCCAAACACCAGTCCTGCAAGTGAGAGAGCAACTCATCCATCATATATGTCACACCTCAAGGGAATTTGGTGGGGAGGAAGGTTGGTAGTTAGCCCTTTAAATCTGAGTCCATTCTCCTCTGGGACAGAGATAAAACACTGGATTCCCAGTTTGGGAGATTTTTTAATATTTTAAGTCTTGATATATTTTTCAGTAAACATCCCTCTGTAAAAGCTAATTTGGTTCATTGATATTGAGAAAAGATCAACTGATGAAAATTGTATTGGGGCAGAAGCACTGGCTAGAGGATACTGGGGAAATATTAACTGGTGATAATATTTGAAGGAATACAGTGGATGGGGGCTCGTGAGCAATGGTATTGGAGAAAGATAGTCTAAATTCCTCAGGGTCACCCCCCAGAATCCTGAAGTGCTGAGGGTCAGGAATCGAAGACAGGAGACTGAAAGCTTTCCCTTCCCAAATCTGCTTTTGTCTTTGAAAGTCCTGGCTCTCAAATTGGATACAATGGTGAAAATAACACCTATGTCCCAAAATACTTTGGTTTCTCACCAGGTTTCTCTCCTTCTACCCCTCTTTAGCAGTGGTTTCTAGATTCCTCAGGCAGTAAGTACTATTTGTGCCCATGTGAATAAACAGAGGGAGATAGTAGTCATTCAATTTGACAAGGTTTAGAAGATTCACTGTCATACCCTGAAAAGATTTTGTACAGTCACACATATTCCAAAACATTAGACATTCAAATTCCATCTTAAATGTAGAGTTATATTAATTCTGCTAGCTTATTATTCTTTAATTTCTGCTAACTGAGAATACTATATCAATCTCTCTCCTATCACACTGGTTCCTCAAATCCTCACCATCTTAGACGTGAATTTCATACCCATTCTATCTCTTCCCAAGCCCTTATCACCCGTCTAATCAGCTCACCTCCTTTCAGTTGGATTATCTACTAGCCCATTCTATCATATGCTTCAGAACCATTTTATTCATTCTAAGTAAATTTTCATAAACTTGTCGACTAACATTTTATTTCTTCAACCTCCTTACTTTACCAGAAACCTGACTTCCATGCGATAACACTGCATTCATTATAACCTTTTCAACTGGTGCTAATCTCCCACCCTTCCCAAGTCATATATGGAGGAGGTTGATGTACAACACCTTCCTCCCTACTCCCACCTTCTGACCATTTCTCTATCACCGTCCTTCAATGATCTTTTGAAATCTATGCCTTCAAGTCTACCTTTTCCCTCTTCTTGTTATCATACTTTTCCAACTCTAGGTCATTCTTCCAACTTTCTCAATGGTCCCTAATCTTTATTATCATCTCATATCCTGCCATCATTCTCAGAGACTTTAATGCTCATATCGATAACTCCTCCGGTAATCTCACCATCTATTCCTCAAATGCTTTAATTCCAATAAGCTCCTTCTACCCCTCTCTTAAGCAGCTCATCAGAATGGTCATACCTTAGACTTCACTATCTCTCAGTTATACCACCTTGAGGATCTTGAAAATTGAAATCCTACTTTCTAACCTCCTGTTCTTACTCTTTTTTCATTTTCTCACTCACATTAAATATGATGTGGGGGTGATATCTATGAGTCTACAATGAGCAAGAGCAAGGACCCTCTCCAGCTGGAACAGGGTATAGATGGGAAATGTAATTGATGAGATTACTTCATCATGGATCCAGTTTGTTCTGGCTGACTTTAGGAATGGACGTGACTGGATACAGCAGGTGATGTGCAAACCTCACCATCAATACCCCTTCCCCTGAAAGAAGACTGATAATTGATGTAGTTGCTGAATATGGGAAGGAATTGTTTGTGCCCATGTCTGGGAAAAAAACTTGATAAGAATGTCACTTTTAATCTCTGGGGAATGATGCTTATCTGTAGCCATAACAGCTGATTTCTGATCTTCCCAACATACAGAAAGGTATGAGCTATAACCATGGTTCTTAAAGGTTCTCTCAGCTATTGCCAAAGCAAAAAATACCAACAACCCAACGTTAAGATGAATTTCCCACAACTAGTGACTGTGGCAAGTCTAAATTCCTAAAAGTCCTGTATTCACAGTATTGTTTACTAAAATAGCTATGGAAAGCCTTAAGAAACTCCACTGGTATTTCAATGGGGGGAAATGGTTCTTATTAGGAGACTGAAGTTTGTGATTAATGTGAACTGATGGTTATGGAGCTTATGTAAACTCCAGTTGGTGGGTTTTTTTTACATTTCTATGCATTTTCTGTAATTTAATTAAGTTGTTTTCCTATGATGTTAAGGTTTAAGTGATTGAAACAGTTAGATTGAAAAAGGGGCCTTTCCAATGGGATGGGATGGAACCAATGATTTGACAAGCAAGCCTACACAGAGTCAAAGAGTAATCAGAAAAAAGAAATGTTCAAGGTCACTGACAGTTCACCTTAGGACACACCCCTTTCACATATCCTGTTACATAAAGGATAGCTATCGTATGTGGGAACATCCTATTACATACTAAATAATAATTTCTAATCCTTTTTTATCGTTCTTTTCCTAATCTGTTTCCTTCCCCCTTCATATCTGGACTTTACATCATTATTGGCTACTGTAATGTCCCACTACCTACTACACTACACAGAAAAGGCTTGCCTCCATGAACTTTTTCTATTCCCAAATTGCTCATCCTCAACCCTGAATTTTCTGTTGATGCTCTAGAATTGTGGGGTCTTGCTAGAGTCACAAAATTGAGTTGATTTCACCTGCAGTAACTTATAGTGAAGAGGTAGGCAGTGTGGCATAATAGTCAGAAAGTCATTCTTTGAGTCAGGAAAATTTGGATTCAGGTTCTGCTTCTGACACTGCAACCAAGGACTAGTCACTTAAACCTCTCAGAGCCCCAGCAAATCTCGAAGGCTATGAAATACAGACAAGTTATCAGCATGCATTGGTGGAGAGAGTTTCCATCCCCACAGTCCCTCTCTCCACCAGGATGAAATAGCTCTACTCAAAAAATGAAAACCTCAGCCAGGACCTTCCTGCTGCTTGAAAATCCTTTCATTCTATTCTCATCAGTTCTGTTCTCTATCCCATTCCTCACAACTGTTCAATCCTTTTTCTCTTTCCTCAAATTCCAAGATCCACTGCCACCATCACAATTCCAACAGATGCCATAACTCCCTACCTCCTTAACACAGTTGAGGCCATCTGACATCAGCTGCCTCAGCTCCCTTCTTTCATTACTCAAAATGCCATCCTTTACTTTTTCTATCTAATCACTTTTTTAAAAAGGTATCCTTACTTGCTCTAAGCCCTTTACCTGTTCTCCAGATCTATTCTCTCATGTTTCTCCAGGACCTTGTTCCAATAGTCATTCAATGTACATCTTACCTGCACTTTCCAATGAATCTCCTATGTTCTCTCCACTGTTCCCTTCTCACTCCCACCACTCCACTAAAAAATCACTAATGACCTTTCACTAATATATAAGTCCAAAGGTCTTTCTAAGTGTTCTTCCTCCATCTCTTGACAATCCTTAGTAGTCCCTTCTACTAGATAATCATTATTCCCTGGACTTTAGAGACATTCCTGTTTCTCCACTGGCTAAATCATTTCTCTAGTTACTCATCCTCTTCCTCATTCCTTAAAGTAAATAGGTAAGTGTTCCCTCAAGGTTCTGGTCTTGGCCCTCTTCTCTCTCTCTCTCTTTCTCTCTCTCTCTCTTTCTCTCTCTCTCTCTCTCTCTCTCTCTCTCTCTCTCTCTCTCTCTCTGTCTCTCTCTCTATCTCTGCCTCTCTGTCTCTGTCATTGTCTCCCTCTCTCCCCTTCTCTCTCTCCATCTCTCTTTTTGTCTCTCTCTCCCCCCTTTGTCTCTGTTTTCTCTGTCTCCTCTTCTCTTTCTCCTCTCTCTATCTCTTTCTCTCTCTGTCTCTGTCTCTCTCCATCTGTCTCTGTCTCTCTGATTATCTCACAAGACTTCAACTACCACCATTATTCAAGCAATTCACAAAACTGTATCTCCAGCCATGACCTCTTTTCTTTATACCAGTTCCATATCCCCAACAACCTACAAGCAGCTTCACACGGACATACCATAAACACCTCAAATTTAAGCTGTTTCTCCTTGATAGAAAGAATATCAGCTCCTTGAGGGGACACTGTTTTTGCCTTTGTATCATCAGAGCTTGACACAATAGTTGATACATAGTAGTAACTTAATAAATGCTTGTGAATGAACAAATGAATATTCAAGATTTTTAAGGCCTCCTTGAACCTGCCCCTTTACTTTCCTGGCAATAACCATCCAGCCTATCTTCATCTGCTGGCACCCTAGTCCAGACCCTTTTTGCTACCTGCCTCACTGTTCAGTTGTGTCTGGCTCTTTGTGAAACCTTTCTGGGGTTTTCTTGGCAAAGATACTAGAGTGGTTTTCCATTTCTTTCTCCAGCTTATTTTCACAAATAAGGAAACTGAGACAACCAGGGTTAATTAAGTGACTTGCCCAGGGTCATACAGTTAGTAAGCGTCTGAGGCCAGATTTGAACTCAGAAAGATGAATCTTCCTGACTCCAAGTCTGGGGCTCTACCCACTGCACCAACTAACTGCTCCTGCTACCTCCCTAGTCCATTGCAAATAGCCTCCTGATAGGTATCCGTCTCCATTCCACCCTTTCAGTCTGCTGCTAAATTAATCTTCCTTATTTATTGATTTGATCACGTCTGATGAAAATTTCAAGTGACTCCCTGTTGTCTATCTTTTCTTGCCCTTCTCAGCCTGGTATCATAGCTACAGCACCCATTCTTTACCTGTCTGCTATCTGAAACTGCTGTTCCCGCCATTGAGTGAACATTGAGAGAGCCTGAAGGCTCTCTCCCTTCCCCTCCCTCCTCTAGCTTCAGGGATTTTCTTTTGCCCAGCTCTCTTCGCTTCCTTTTTTTTTCCAGTTTGAAGGAGGTTCCCTATTCCACATTTTTCTTCTGTTTCCTATTATTTTTTAGGTTTCTTTGGAAACTCCCTCAAGTTCTCTATTGGCCTGATTTTTCTCTTTCTGGTTTGAAGGCTCTCTTCTTCATTTCTCCACACTGAAACGTTTTCTTTCTCTACCAAGACATATAAAAAACTGCTTTCCAGATCACCAAATCCCCTTTACTAGCCCCAGGCTCTCAGTGGACTTTCTTGGAAACTAATTTCTCCTCAGCCAACCCACCTCCGCCCTCTCCCCAGAGGCTGTGCATTGGCTAGAAATAGAACAGCTAAAAAGCAAGGACGTGTTCCACTCACAAACTTGCCCCTCTCACTTCCTGCAGCTGGGACGCTATTAATATCCTGAGCCAGTGGGGAGAAAAAGAGGAGAGGGGGAGGAGAAGGGGTTAGGGAAAAGGGAGGAGGGAGAGGAGGGATCAAAGGAGGAAGAAGAGGAGGAGGAGGAGGAAGAAAAACATCTATCTGATTGGTTAGCACCAGCTTGAAGTCATGCTATGATTGGCTGCTTGCTTCTAAGGCAAAAATCCCAGTTTGTCCTATACTGAATGCCAATAGAATTTAGAGTATCCTGTCCAGCTCTTGATTATATACTGTTTCTCACTGTTCCTCTGTTTACAGCTGGTATCTGCTGCCCTGAAAGCTCCTAGAAAGCCGAGACTATCTGATTCTTCTTTCATATTCCCTCCCAGTGCCCAGTACCGTTCCAGATTCATAGAGAGTCTTTGAAAAATACTCCTGCCTTGAAGGGCTAAGATTCCCTATGGCTGAGAGACTGGGTTTCCTGGTTCTGCCCCTCCTGCCCACCCCCTTAGGGCCCCAGCCTCTTTAGTGTGCTGTATTTCAGAAAGCAGGGCCAGGGTTTCTTTCCTCATTTCCCTTTTTGATTCTAGGGGAGAACTGAAAGTTAAGGTGAAGAGGATGACAGAAGGACCAGAGGAAGGGGAGAAGAGACTGGTGGGAGTTAGATGTCTTGGAGGTGGTGAGGGTGGGACCTTCTAGAGACAACAGGGCTACTGTTTTCTCCAACCACCAGCCCGGGCTACCCATAGCAATAGTAGCTCACATATCTATGATGCTTTCAGGCTTACTAAGCACTTTCTCCAACAATGTGAAGGGGGTAGAAAAAGTGTTACTGTCTCCATTTTGTCAATAAGGAAACTGAGAAGTAAAGAGTTAGACACCATGACTTTCCTAGGGTCAGAATTTGGTCTCGGGACTCCTTTTTTTAGGCAATTGGGGTCAAGTGATTTGCCCAGGGTCACACAGTAAGTGTCTGAGGCTGAATTTGAATTCAGGTCCTCTTGACTCCAGGGCCAGAGCTCCATCCACTGTTCCACCTAGATGCCCTCACCTGACTTTTAAGTCCAGCATTCTTTCCACTATGCTAAGATGTTTCCCTAGGAATTCTCTCCTTTCAATATACTGCTAATACTGGTGAAAGGAGAGCAAACATGAGGGTGCCCCAGAGGTGCCACTAGGAGAGAAGCTGGGACTGGTACCGAAAAAGACAATGCTTTCCATTTAACAGAAGTAACTAGATCCTAGGATTTTGAGTTGGGTGGGACCTCGGGGTTGTCTATTTCGGTTTCCTCTTTCCACAGAGGAAGAAACTGAAGCCCAGAGAGGGGGAGTGACTTAGCAATGGTAACACAGCATACAAATGAACCAAGAGCCAGCAAGTTTATCCTCCTCTTGAGGCAAACACAGGAACTTGTGACATGGAGTGGTGGAGATTGTCTCTACTTTGATATAAATACAACTTGGACTGAAATTCTGCCCCTGACACTGCCTGTGCAGCCTTGAGCAAATAAAAACTTCCCTGGGCTCCAATTCTAAATGAAGGGGTTAGACTAAATAGCTTGAGAGGACCTTTTGTGTTCAAGGCCTTTAAGTCTGTGATCTTAACTTAAAAGCAGTGAGAACAGAGTTGTCGATATGTGAGGGAAGACCCTTCATGATGGAAAGAGAACTGGACTTTGAGCCAGAAGATTCCAGTTCAAAGTTAACTCTGCCACTTAACGTCTTTGTAGCCTTCAACAAGTTCCTTTAAATGTCTCTGAACAGGAGTTCCTTCAGCTAAGACCTGAGGTCATAATGTGGGTACTACCTGACTCTGTGTGTATGTGGGGGAAGGGGGTGTGGGTGTGGGTGTGGGTATGAGCGCTTTCTGACAGTAAAACCCTAGAGAAATGGAAGCTTGGCTGAGCCAAGAGGAATCCTGGGATGTTTGAGGTTGAGGTCAGGAAGGGCCGCACCTTCCCACAAACCATCTGCCCACACAGAAAGACAAAGACCACTAGACCCGACAGACTATTGGGCACACCCAGAATGTCACTGTGTATGATATAATTTTCCATTTGTCAACTTTTGCAATAGTCCTTCAGGTTCACTTGTGTGTCCCATCATGTCTTGATTTAGACTGTAAGCTCCCAGAAGGCAGGATCTGTCTTCCATTTCTTCTCTAACCCAGGCTGTTTGAACAAGGACCTCTATCCAGAAGCCCCCAAAGTAAGACTGCCTTCACTGCTTTCTTTTGGGATGCTAATAATATTCTGAACCAGTGAAGAAGAGGAAGAGGCGGAGGAGAGAGCCACACTTGATTGGCTAGCACCAGTCTGAGGCCATGCTGTGATTGGCTGCTTGCTCTTGAGGTAGGAATCATAATTCTCTGGTTTTAAAACTCCAATAAAACTTACAGTATCCAGTCCAGCATTGGATTCATAACAAATAATGCACTCTTCCCCACATTTGGGGGTAGGGGGAGGGAGAAGGGAACATTCGGTGTCGTGTGGCCCTAAAAGCCCAGGACTAGTACTGTGTCCTACAAATACTAAGCTCTCACCAAAAGTTTGTTGAATGAAATAAGAATTTGGAGGGGAGAAGAAAAGAAACTGGCCTTGACTGTGGGAGTGTGATTGAGAGCAGGAGGGACACAAGGAGACAATATATTCCAACATCCACCTTGGTGCTACGGATGGGGTGGGGGAGGGAGAAGTATCACCCTATAGGAGAGGTCTCTCTCCCCTCCCCCTACAGTCACTGAGGAGAGTGCTGAAGAACTGGGGAAGGGGAGGGGGTGGGGCACTTAGCCCCATCTCCTGTGTCAGGTTTCTCTGTCGGAGTTTCTTTTTTCTTTTTAGCTTTCACTTGTTAAATAATTAATATAATTAATTTAAAATATAAAATACACAGTGTTCTTTCTCTTCTCCTCTTCTGTTTGCTTGGGTGTGATTTTAAATATAGGTCTCATCTCCAATGGGCAAAGGGGCTTCATGGAGGGGCATAGAGGCCCCCCCAAGCCCCCAACTTCCCCCCTCCATGGGACCCCCATGGATAGAGGACACTTTCTGCCTTGCCCTGAGGCCCCTGGGGTGGTGAAGGGGGTCCCTTTTAGGCAATGGCTCTGAGCTGGCCATAATGGGTCCTGGCTTTTTGAAGGGTTGGGAGGGTTAAGCAGGCAGGGGTCCTAGCCCTGGAAACAGACAGGCCCCAGCATGACTCCACTCCGCCTAGGCGGGGCTCCCAAGTCCGAGAAGGAGGCGTCCAACACAGGAAGCTGCTCCAGTAGAGGCGTTCGAACTTCAAGCACTGTTCGGCCCTGATGTGTCTTAGGAAAGATAAAAGAGGATAGGAGGTGAAAATAAAGATGGGGTCCTCATTTCACAGCTGCCCCCCCCCAAACTGTAGGACTAGGCTCCTTCCTCCTTGGGCTACCCTAAGAGGATTGCTCCTCCCTACTCCCCTTGGCCTCCATCACCAAGGGCTCTTCTGGTTTCCATATTTGGAAGCCAAAAATTCTTCCACTGTCCCCAGCAGACCCCTGGTCTCCTCTCCCCATACCTGGCAGCCATCTCTGAATTCCTTGACATAGGGACTAGTCTCTGGGCTCAGTTCATCCTCATTGGCTCCCCGGAGCCGGAGGGGCCCCTCCCGAGCCCCTCCTGTACATGGGTAGGAGACGTCTTGGTGAGCTGATACGCTGAGCAGACGCAAGAATGTGAGCTGGACCACCCCCACTGGGGATCCCCCAGAGTCCACATAAGAGAACTGGAAAGAAAGATAGGAATGGGCCCCATCAGAATGGGGACTGGGGATTTGTCCAGGAAGATAAACAAAAGGTTGGGGGGAAGAGAGATAGAGGTAGCAGTGAACTGAGCAGACTCGAGGCAATGGAATGAGGAAGGGAGGATCCGAAGAAAGAAAGAGATGGGGACCAGAGAAGAGAAAGAAGTGAGAGTCAGGAGAAGAGCTAAAGGGAGTTATGGGGCCTCACCTGTGTGACATCATCCCTAGGTGACACGCAGGTTTCTCCTCCAGCCGTGAAGTTACAGAAAACTCGGAAAGCGTCCCTGGCACAGCCTTGGTTAGGGTCAACCCAGTATTCCCCTAGTAGGGGGAGGAAGGGAGGAGAAGACAGAAGTGTCAGAATCATCTTCTACCACTTCCCCACCATCTGTCCCATCACCCATTTCCTTTTCCTTTCCTGTTGCACATTCCCAGCCCCCCACTCCTATCTACCTTTAAATTATTCACACACACACACACACACACACACACACACACACACACACACACACACACACACACACACATACCTATGCTCACACATTATTCTATCTACTTGAGGCTTGCAGCTGAAACCTCCAATATGTGTTGTCTCTGCCCCTCCCCACCCCAGTTAGAATGGGATTAGGACCTCTGTTCCCCTAGAGCTTAGCACAATGTTTTGTACATAATAAGTTCTTAACCAATGCTTTTTCCCTCATTCATGCAATCATTCATTCAACATCCAGATTTCTCCATCACCTAGGCCTCTGTTTCCCCATATTGTCCTGTCCTGCATATCAACCCCCTCTTCTCTGATATCCCCTCTGCCTTGTCTCCTCATGTTCCCCTCTGACCATCAGGAAGCTCAGGGTGACATAGTCTCAAGTCCTGACAGGTTCGGGCTGGGCTATCCTGGGTTCCTGCAGGGCGCCTCATTTGTTCAATCTCATCTCGGAGGGAATCTAGGGAGCCAAATATCTCTTCAAGGCCTCCAGGGGCCCCAGGGGCTCCCCCAGCCTCTGTAGCCTCATCCTCCTGCATCAGCTGACTCGCATCTACTGAACGCCGAGACTTCTTGGGCATCTGGATGGGCAGTGGCTGGATCACCTCCCCAGGAGGACCCTGAAGGACAAAAAATTTAATGAGGAAGCAGGAAGATAGGAACCAAAACTTTGGAAGAAAAAAATGGTGAGACAGACTGACAGAGAAAGCATCAGAGGCAGAGAGAAAAAAATGAAATAGATAGAGAGAACACTCCTCCCCCTCCCCCACTCACCGGGTGTCCGGGTGGACCTTGGACTCCTTTTTCTCCCTTGGGTCCAGCTTGACCCTGATGTGGGGAGACACAAAGGGATCAGAGAGTCAGAGGATTCAAAAAGTCACTCAAAGGATCATAGAGGTATATGGAGTCTAGGGTTAAAGAATGGTTGGCAGTGAGGGTAAGAGATTATAGCTTCTCAGATTGTTAGAGGCTTCAAGGAATTGGTGTCCTACCAAAGCCTGAAGTATCAAGTATCAAGATTCATCTCTAAGAGCTGCTGTTTATACCAAGGTAGGGAATAATGTCTAGTCTGATCTGGGGGTGGGGGGAGATGGAAAATGGGCCAGAGGATAGAGTTGGCTGGGAAGTAGAAAGGGGAGGAAGGCAAAAGGCTTACTCACCGTCGCTCCTTTAGCACCTTTGGGGCCAGCAGGTCCCTAGAGAAAGAAGACAAGGGAAATAGTTACCATGGAGAAATGAAAGGACAGTGAGGGAATGGATAAGCCAAGGAATGATCCTGGGGTCACACAGACTATGTATAAATAGGGTCCCTTCTGGGTGGTTGTGGGGGAGAATAATGTGGGTTGTACTAGAGTATTTAGGAAGATATTGGGAATACTGGAAAAGGATACTGGGAACAATAAGAAGTTGAATATCACTAGGCTAAGGGAGACTTGTGAAAGTTATTGAGGTTTATGAGTGGGAAGAAGCAGGGAGGAAGGGTTACTCACAGGAAGTCCAGGAGGTCCTCCAGGGCCAATCGGGCCAGATGCCCCAGGTATACCCTAGAAGGAGGAAAAGTCTAGTTAACCCCTTTTTGTCTACCCCCTTCCCACAATACTAAGCCTCCTCCAAATTTGTTCACCCCACAATAGAGACATCCCACTAATAACAAAGTGTTTAATAACAATAATTTAATATTAATCTCCCCCTCCCCTTCAAGTTCTCCCAGCCCTCAAGCACATTGAAGGTTGGTGCCCAAAAAGTGATTAGGAAAAGGTGATCCTGGGCCCCTCCCTCGTACTCACTGTCTCTCCCTTCTGTCCATGTGCACCTTGGGGACCAGGAAGTCCTCGATCACCCTTTTCCCCTTGTTCTCCAGGAGGGCCAATGAGGCCAATGAGACCAGGGTGCCCCTAGGGAAGGGAATAACATAAGACAAGAGGAACAAAAACAGAGCAGGGATGTGAGGTGAGGGGATGTGAGAGGGGACCAGAGGACAGGAAGGGAACCATTAACCATGGCAGTTAGACGACTTCCCCTTCCCTTGGTGGAAAAGGAGTTCTGTTTGGAGGACAGGGTCAGTGACCTTTACACAAAAGAGGTGTTGAAGGAGCACAGGGGAGGGCAAGGAACCCAAAACGTTGAGGTGAGGGGTCATTTTTCATCTTGTTGAAGGATGTGGCATTACATGCCCAGAATCAGAAAAGAGGGTAAGAAGACCATCCAAAATTGATTTGCCTGTGTGTCTGTCTCTTACCTTTTCTCCTTTGGCTCCAGGGTCACCCCTGAGACCAGGGAGGCCAGGAGGTCCCTGTATGGAGACAGATGAGCATTCATCATTTGGTAATAACCAGCAGGCAGGCTCTACCCCTATATTCTATTTCCCTTTCTCCAGATCTGTAGCTGCTAATGTCCTCCACCCACAGGATCACCCATCCCCAAGTCCTGCTTTCCCCCCACATACACCCTTCTCTCAGGGTCACTCACCACAGGACCTGGAGGCCCAGCTGGTCCAGTGACTCCAGGTCGTCCCTGTTGTCCCTATAGAGGTGAGGAGTAAACAGGGGTCAGAGAAGGGTGCCTTGCCCATGAGTCTTCTTTTCCTTCCCATCAAATAACTGGTAACTGAACTCCCAGGTCCTTGATTCCCATCTCCCATCTCCAGAGACACTATTTATTGCCTCTTCAATCCACTGTGACTCACCACTGATCCTGGGATTCCCCTCAGACCATCAGGACCTGGTTTTCCTGCTGCTCCAGCTGGACCCACTGGTCCTGTCTTTCCAGGAGCCCCAACAGCACCCTGCTCTCCCTGAAATACATAGAAGAAAATCAGAGAAGTCCGGGGGAGTATAAGTACAAAAGATAGTCAAAGGGTAGGAACAGGCAAGGTCAGAGGACAAGAAGAAGTTAATGCTTCCATGGGAAGATCTTGGGGCAGAAAGGGGGTTAGCCCTCTGAGCCAAGGCACTTGAAGATGTAAGAGTGGAGCGAAAACAGGGGGTTTTCTAGGGGTAGTGGACAGGATTTAGTAGCAAGAAAGTCCCCATGATGAGGTGAAAGTGAAGATGAGAATCTTCCAAGATTTACTTTCTTTTACCTTGGCTCCCTTCTCTCCTTGTCGGCCCTCAGGGCCAGCTGTACCTGCAGGACCCTACAGGGATGGGGTAAGAAAGAGGAAAAGGGGTTGGACAAACAGATAAACATAACTATCTTCCCCCTACTTTACACATAGAGCTTCCACCAGCACCACAAAGAAAGAACCAGGGATAGGAACACCATGGCCAGCCCTATCTCAAACTCCACCCCACTAGGGCCGCAGTCATCCTTATAATGGTCCAGATCCCTTCCCTCATTTTTAGCTAGGATTTACATAATTATTTTAAGGTTTGCGTAGTGCTTTCAATACATTATCTAATTTGATCTTCAGAACTTCTCTGGGAGGTAAGTGCTACTATCATTCTCCATTTCACAGATGAGGAAGCTGAGACCAAGAGAGGTCAAATGACTTTCCCAGGATTGTGTGGCTCGTAAGTGTTTGGGACAGGACTTGCTGACTCCAAGTCTAGCACTCTAGCCACCACGACACTTACCCTCTTGCCAGGAGGCCCAGGGGGACCGTTCTCTCCAGTGGGACCTGGGGATCCCTGAGAAAAGGAGAAGGAGATGGAGGTATCATTGGTGAAGAGATCATGGAAGATGGGAACTGAGGGTGATGAAAATGGAGAGATCAGGGAAAGGCTATGCCAGAGGCCAGAGGCTGAGGGCAGTGAAAAATCTGGAGGGTTGAAGGCTGGGATGGTCAAGAATCAAAGGTGAGAGGAACGCCGTCACTTACAGGTTGTCCAGCTTCTCCATCCTCTCCTCGGTCACCTTTAGCACCATCCTGCCCCTGCAGAGATGGAAGGGTGGGCTAAGAGGGAGGCCTCAACCCTTACTAGAATTGTACCCCATGCTTTTCTGTCTTTCTGATTCTATTGCTTCCTCAATTAACAATCGAGTGCTTAGTAAGTATATCTTATATGCTGGGGATGCACATTTAAAAATGAAATAATTTCTAATCATTATGACTATGAAAGCCTAAGAAATAAGTCCTGTTCCTCAAATAATCTATCAAAACCCCTCCCCCCCCACCCTTTCCTAAGGGTGAGACTTACTCGGGGACCCACTTCTCCAGGAGGGCCAGGGTCACCAGGAAAACCAACAGGGCCCTGAGGGGAAAGGAGAAGAAAGGAGCTCAGTCACAAGGCCTTGAACAGGCTCGTAACCCACTCCAGAACAGTCACAGTCCACACATCGCATACCCCACCCCCCACTGGTTTCTGACACACCTACTCCAGTCCTGTAGAATGTTCAGATCCCCACCCCACCAAGAGATAGAACTGCCTCCCAGAATCCTTACCCTATCCCACACCTTGGGGTTTGTGGGAATTGAAACACATCCTTCCATCCTCAATCCCTCCCTTACTCCATACTTACAGGGTTTCCTTTTGGACCATCATCACCTGTGGGGCCCTTAGGTCCAGGTGGTCCAGCTTCCCCTGGTTGTCCTGACTCTCCTTTCTCTCCCCGTTCCCCTCTAGGGCCCTGGAGAGGGACAAAGGTGATGAAGAAACACAAATGGAGGACAGGACAGAATAATTGGGATTAATGGAAAGGTCATAAGGAGGTTAAGAGAATAACAGACATGAACCATGCCCTCAAGTGCCCTTGCCCATTCCCTCCACCCCGCCTAGAAGGAATGGGAGTGGAGAAGAGTTCAGGACATAGAAGATTGATCCAGATAAAGGATATGTGCCTGTGGGGCGGCTAGGTGGCGCAGTGAGTAGAGCATCAGCCCTGGAGTCAGAAGGACCTGAGTTCAGATCTGGACTCAGACATTTAATGCACACACAAACAAAAACCTAGCCATGTGACCTTGGGCAAGTTACTTAACCCCAATTGACCTCCAAAAAAAAAAAAAAGGACATGTGCCTTCGTGCCTGATCCTCTTAATAGTCAGTGAGGAAAGAAGGAAATGGGGAGCTGGGGGCATCACACAGATTCAGAAACCTTAGGTCCCCTGGCAAGAACTAATAATACAAAAGAAAAAATCGCTGATGTGAGGAAGGAAAGGGAAGCTAGTGGGCTTTCAATGCCTCAGGGAGGTCAAGGTTTAGGGAACATGGATATCAGCTGGGATTAGAGATGCCACTCACCTTGACTCCAGGTTCCCCAGGGACTCCTGGAGAGCCCGACTCTCCAGGTTCCCCCTATAATGAGATCAGGGTCAAATATAGGCCCTCCCATCCCACCTCCCCATATAGACCCATTCCTTCTCTGCCAGCCTCCCTCCTCCCCTTCCTCGCACTATTCCCTGCCCAACTTTGCCCAACAACCAGAAACATTCCCCTCCTCTTTTCCTCCCTCTGCTTTTCCCTGCCCACCCCACCAAACCCATTTCCCCAATAGTTACCTTTTCTCCAAGAGGACCCTGGTTTCCAACACCTCCTGGGGGGCCTTGTGGACCCTAAAAGAGGAACACAGTGATAAAGAGTCACCACCCAGAGAAGGAATAGTTCAAAGAGATGGAAGAGGGAAAATGGACCCTAAAGACACGGCAGAAAATTAGGAGAGGGGAATTGGAGGGACTCCTTGATGGTCAGGATAAAGGGGCTGAAGGAGTATAATTCTTCTTCCAAGGAGATTTCTCATCCTGAAGAGAAACTGAAGGATGAGCCAAATGGCCTGGGGGGGACATCAAGGTGGGAGATGGGAGACACTTACATCTGCTCCATTAGGTCCAGCAGGGCCTCGGGGTCCTGGAGGGCCAGGTGGGCCCTGGGGAGAAACAGAAACACATAAACAGAGGGTGAAAGAGAATAAATGGGGAACAGATACAAGGAGACAAAGAACAACAGGATGAGGTCAAAATGGAGAGAGTCAGACCTTTAAGTAAAAAGGTAAGGGACCCAAAGTGGAAGTGCCCAGGGATCAATAAAAGGTGTCTTTGGGAGGTAGGAAAGGGGTCATGGATGGGTCAGAGCAGGGGGTATTGAAGAACAGAGGAGGGGGATAGTAAGTCAGTGTTAGAGTTGGGGGTCAATAGAGAGGTCACACTCACCATGGGTCCCACATCTCCTGTCTCTCCTTTCTCTCCTGAAGGGCCTGGTAAACCCTTCAGGTAGAAAAACACAAAGAGACTGACATGAGGGAAAAGACCAGGAGCTTTCCTTAAAGAAATATCAAGGTGCCAATACTTCTGGTGGCATCCCTACCTCCTTAAAAAACTATCTCTTCACCTCAAAATTTTTCACCTTCTGCTAATTCTGTGTTGCCTCTTACTTCTCTCTGAAGTCCCTACTCCCCCATATCATCCCTACCTTCAGTTTTGGAGTTGGAGTTGGGAAGGAAGGCAAGCCCATCTTCTCCTTATCCCTTACCCACCATATCACTAACCCTGACCTTCAACACAAATACACACACACAGCTCACCTGCAAGCCAATGGGTCCAGGAGGGCCATTAAATCCCCTTGTTCCCTCATCCCCTTTTGCTCCAAAATGTCCCTGGGGTCCCCGAGCACCAGGTTCTCCATCTACTCCCTATGCACAAAGAAGGGATTTGAAGGTTGCATATACACATACAAAGAACCATAGTAGGGGAAAGAAGAGAGATCTCAGAAACTTAAGGGGGTCCCCCAAATAAAGTAGGAAGGCACTTTCATTGAAGAATAAGTAAATGACAGGGATTGAGAAAGTTCATGTCAATAATAACTATGACAGCTCAGAAACAGAGGAAATTTTTAGGGAAAGGATTGGGGCAGAATCAGAGAAGTCAGAGGTATCTGCTCACTCACCGCTGCTCCAGGCTGACCCAGGGGACCCAGTGGTCCAGGAGGTCCAGGAGGGCCCTAGCAAGGGAAAGAGAAGGTTAATTAGAGATACCAGAAGGTACAGAGAGAAAACGAGAAAGAGGCAGAGTAGAAATGTGGCCAGGAAAGATCAAAAGATGGGAATAGTTGATGTTGGGGGGCTAGAAAGACAGGGACACTAAGGCGCTGTTGGTGGAGCTATAAATTGATCCAACCATTCTGGAAAGCAATTTGGAATCGTGCAAGGAAAGTGACTGAAGGGTCCCTTCCCTTTGACCCAGAGATTCTACAATTAGGTATATACAAAGGTTGTCAGTGACTAAAAGATAGGTCCTATAAAACCAATATATTTGTAGCAACACTTTTTTGTGGTAGCAAAGAACTAGAAACAAAACGATTTAGAGGATGGCTAAAAAAGATTGTGGTGCATGAATGTAATGAAATATGCTATAAGAAATGATGAATAAAAAAATCATAGGAAGAATTATGTGAACTGATGTAAAGTAAAGTAAGCAGAATTAGGAAAATACTGGATATGATGACAAGAATGTAAATGAAAAAGAACAGAACAACTGAAATTGGATGCTGTGAAATTACAATGACCAAACTTGTCCCTTCATACAAGAATGAGGTAAAGACACCTCCTTCCTTCTTCTTGTGCTGGGGTGTGGGGAACCATGGGTACAGAATCCTGCAAATAACACCAGACTTTTTGATGTGTTGGTTAGAATTGTGGGATTTTTTTCTTCCTCTTTTAAAAAATTCTTTATTATAAAAGATGGAAGAGAAGAACAGTGGGAAATATAGGGAATGTAAAACAAAAAGATATGGATAAAAATGTAGACTTTTAAAAGAGATGAGGTGGATAATGCTGAGGTCGTGGTACTCACGTGTTCGCCTTTGTTCCCTTTGCTGCCCTTCTGTCCAGCATCGCCAACCTCACCCTGGAAGGGAGAGATATGTCAGATATAGGGATGGGAAACAGAACGATGAATGGCAATGAGAGGTGTCTAACACATCAGGATCAGAGGGCCACACATGAGTTATCTTGAACCTATCCTCTTCAGGAAGAGCCCGGGAATGATAATGGGGCATGGAGGAAGGAGGTTTAGGGTGAATTACCTTATCTCCATCTTCTCCAGCCACACCTGGGGGGCCAGCAGGACCAGGGAGCCCCACAGGCCCTTGGACACCATCTCGGCCAGTTGGGCCAATGGGACCTTTCTCACCCTGTGAGAAGAAGAAGAAATTAAGAGTAAATTTGGACACCAGGGGGACACATTGACCTTTCTCCCAGAAAACCTCCTCACCATTCACAAACATAATTCCCTTCATATTCCCCCTATCTTATCCAACAGCATCTTCATCATTCCTCAACTCACAGACCACTCTTCAATACAGAGACCTCATAAACATCCCTGTCTCATCTCCTTACACACACTCACCGGAACACCTTTCTCTCCAGCAGCACCTGGGGGACCCTGAGGCCCAGGTCTTCCTGGGGGACCAATGGGTCCTCCTGTACCTGCCACACCCCGCTCTCCAGGAGAGCCCTAGAGGAAGAGACAGGGGGAAATATTGGTTAGCAAGAGGAACTGCTGACCTAGGAGTTCCCTAAAGAAAATTATTCTATATTGATTCTCCCTAAAAAACAGGGAAGATCCACATGACTCCCCCATATCCAACAATCCTCTGCTCCTTAACTCTGAAAAGTCTAAGAGGAGTAATTTCCTCTCCAACTTCTGATCTTTCTCCACATGGAATGGGAGGAATGACCTATTCAGGGTCTCCCACTTCAAGTTCCCTCTCCCTCAAAGACCCCTGACTCACCGCAGGGCCTGGGGGGCCAGGTGGACCTTCATTTCCCTTCAGGCCACTACCTCCCTATAAAAGGAAGAAATATGAATGAAGAAAACAAAGAATCAGAGAAAAGGGAAATAGCAGGTCAGAGAAACTGAGAGGGGTATCAGAGAATCAGACAGCAGACTAGAGAGGGCCAGCAATCGTGAAGGTGGGAGCAAAAAAAAAATCAGAAATCTGGCTGGGGAGTAAGGAAGGTGTGAGGATGTTGGAGACATCTGTGTTTGTGTATGATAATTCCTGGGTTATACTCACTCCAGTGCCTGGGAGGCCCCTTTCACCAGGGAAGCCCCTCAAACCAGCTGGTCCATCCTTCCCAGGAGCTCCAGGGGGGCCTGGGTCTCCCTAAATGTGGGGCATAATGATGGAGACAATAAGAAATAGGTACAGTCTCTTCCTTAAACCTGGGTAGAGGATACCCAAGGCACTCTCACACCTTTATATTTCCTCAGCCTGCCTTCCCCTGGATCCTTCATGTTCCTTCCCATCCTTACCTTGGTTCCCTCTTTGCCAGATGGCCCAGTCAGGCCCTGCTCTCCTGGGGGGCCAGGGGGGCCTGGGTGGCCTCGTTCCCCCATAGGTCCTGACTCTCCTGCAGCTCCCTATGGGATGGGAAAAGCAATCTCATACCATGGACCCTCCTATAAACCCCTATATTGGCCATCCAACAACACCCTCACTTTCTGATTCCCACAATCTTTTGAGGGACAGCAGAGGTTCTGAGAAACTCCCCACTCTTGAAGTTATCTTTGGGGGTGAGGGAGGATGATTATGTGTACAAATAAATGTGCCATCTTGTGGCTATATCTAGAAATTGCATCTTCTCCAAGAGCCCCAGGGGCATGGCATAAAGTCAGTCAGGATGACGGAAGGTTCCACATCCCTCTGTCCCCAAAGTCTTCAGAAAAAGAAACAACTGAAGGTTGGACTAGACTGCCCAAGGTCTCCCACCGTCTTGCCTGCATCACTGTCTCATCCAGTAATTACAGAGGGAATTATTTCATCCCTTTCCCAGCAAGGAAACAGGAAGAAAAATATGGAGTGGGTGGGGTGGGGTGGGGGAGAGGTGAGAGGGCACAGACCCCTAGGTTTGAGGCCTCTCATCCCCCAGGGTAAGACATACCTGAGGTCCCACCACCCCTGGAGGTCCAGGGGGGCCTGTCTTTCCTTGGAAACCCTGGAGAGAGAGAGAGAGAGACAGACAGACAGACAGACAGAGAAATTAGAGATGTGCAGTTGTCAAATTATCATTGGTGTCCAGCAGGGAAAGGGGTCACCACTGGGGCTATATTTAAATAGTTCCATATGAGTTTTGCTCGTTCATTCAAAAATGCCTAAAATTGGGGCTGTGTGGGCCAGTAGTCATAGGGGGGATTCAAGAAGGGACAGTCACTCACCACTTCTCCTCGTTGGCCAGGGTGTCCTGGAAGCCCATCCTTACCAGGGGGTCCCTAGAACAAAAGATCAAAGATATGAAGACGAGAGAGGGTAGAGAGAGGGGGAAAGAAAGGGAGTGCCCATAGACAGGTAAAGGAAGAAGACTGGAGGACACATGATACAGTCCTTTGAGGGAGACTTGTGGGGAGGGAGGTGGCTACAGAATAGAAGGATAAAGGGGTTGGAACTCAGAGATCAAGGTTATACTCACTGGGGGCCCTTTAGGACCAGGGAAGCCATTGGGACCCTGAGGTCCAGGAAGACCCTAGAAACAAGAGATGGGAATAGGATGGCAAATCAGTGCGATAAGGGAGGAAAGGTGTAATTGGGGAGAACAGACTGCCCTCCCCATAGCAGAAGACTGGCTCCCCCAAGCCCTAGCTCTGTGCACTACTCAGACACATTAGCTGCTGAGAACTAACTAACTCAGACACATTAGTTACTGGGTCAGACTTACCCTCTCCCCAGGGGGACCGTGGGGACCATCACCGCCTGATGTTCCCTGTGGGAGAGAAACAGAGTGAGGATGTCAGAGGCACCAACAAGCCTTCGCTATGCAGAGGAAAAGGCAGTCAAGTCGAGGGAGACAGGGGAAAAGCTGAAGAGTGAACAAGTAACAAAAGGTAACAAAAGTAGAAGATTATGGAGGATATTTTGTCCAAGCAAGTGTCACTGACCTTGGCTCCTGATTTTCCTGTGGCTCCTCGAGGTCCTCGTTGGCCTCGTGGACCCTAGCAAGATATTGGAGGAAGAGGGTAAGAGACACAGACACAAGAATGGACTCTCCCATGTTCCACACAACTTTCCCTCTCACTTACCGTGGGGCCACGTTCCCCTCGAGGCCCTGATTTCCCAGACAGACCCTGTGAAGAAAGGGGGAGGGGGGGATGAATACCTCACCAGCTACTCACACTACCCAAACCAGGGATTCTTAACTTGGGGTCTATGGGGTCCACAGATAGATTCCAGGGGGCCCACGAACTTAGATGGGGGAAAATTATATCTTTATTTCACTATTGTAATCCTATCTATTTTATGCATGTAAAAGTATTCCTCTGAGAAGGGATCCATAGGTTTCATCAGACTGCCAAAGGGGTCTATGACGTGAAAACCTTAGGACTCTGGATCTACAGAGATCCCCCCTCCAAGAAAGGCTCCACTTAATCCCACCTTCTCTACCCCCAGAATCCTGCTTCCCAGAACCTTTTGAATTCTCCTTTTTAACTCTTCCCACAACCCACAACCAAAGCCCACCTTATCTCAGCCCCCAATCACACACTCTGCCCTCCAGCTTTTCTCCTCCACAGCCTCCACTCCCTTCTTACCCGGGCTCCCTTCTCTCCATTGGCACCAGGAAATCCAGGGAATCCAAGTGACCCCTGGCAGGGAAAGAGAGAGGAAGACATGGGGGAGTCATGGGAGGCAGAGGAGATTATAAGAAAGGCCTTAGGGAGTCTCTCACAAGTACAAGTATAACAAAGTGACAAGAACTCTGGGACAAATCAGGAGACCTGGGATTTGCCCCAGCTCTGCTTATGCCTAGGGAGCCATCTGCAGTCCTCTTGATCTATGTCTGGACCCAGATGGCTCCAGAGGAGAAAGTGAGGCTGATGACCTTGAATAGCCCTTCTTCACATAAATCCAATTTGTTTGCAAATCATGATATCATCCTCCTGATGTCATGACCCAATTTGAGAACAAAGGACAAACAAGTTTCTGACTAGCTGTGCAATCTTGGAAGACTCACTTCCCCTTTCTGGGCCTGTTTCCTCCTCTGTAAACTGAATAGGCTGAACTATATTCTACTGGTATTCTATAGTCTTTATTGGTCTGAAATAGGAGCTCAGTAAAGGGGAGAGAAACATGGGATGTGGGAGAAGGGAACTGAATCAAAATGGGTTTTCATAGCCTAAGCCTTACCTTAGGTCCCTGACGTCCTGGGTATCCAGGTAGACCAGGAACACCCAGCTTGCCCTGTGGGAGAAGACAGAAAGAGCAATGGGGATGGGAGGAAGAGAAAGGGCAAGCCTTCACAGAGAGAGATGGACTTTTGGTATTAGTGCCCCAGGCCCTTAGCCCCTTGCCTCCTCCAAAGGGCCCAGGTCTCCCAAACCCACTCTTCCTACACCAGACCTACCTGCTTGATGACTCAATTTCTCTATTTCTGTGAATGGATTTAAAAAGAGGCCTTGTTTCCTTCCCTGTCCTTGCACTCCAACCAGTCACTGAGCCCTGTTGGTCCTTTGTAACATGCCTTAGATCCTTGCCCTTTTCTCTCGGGCCCCAGTTCAGGTGCTTCCATCATCTTTCTATTTCATTCTTATAGCACCCTAACGTCTCCCAGCCTCCAGACTCTCCCTTTTCCTACCCAACCTGAATGTACTACTAGACTGAACTACCTAAAACAACTCTCTCACCAAATCATGCAAAGCCCTCCCTGACTCATTTATATAAGCCCTCCATTCAAGTAAGGCCAGTGTCCCACCAATACCCCATGCTTCATTCCCACCTCTGGCCCTTTACTTATGCTGATCCGCTTCCCTGGCCACCCCAATGCACTGACTTCTCCTTCTCTAAATACTTTGGGATGTAGAGTCCCACAATCCCACTCAGTAACATAGCACCTTGCATATTTCTTGAGTTAACTCATCTGCATCAATCCAGTCTTACAAAACCATGAGGTCTTCTACTACTCTGCTGTACTCCTGACAGCATCCAGTGTGGAGCTGCACATGTGGTTGTGCTTAGTAACTACCCAGTGACTTCATTTACTGAGATAACAGGTTGTTTTGTTTTGCTTTTTGGGGGGGGGGGGGGAAGGCTGGGTAATTGGGGTTAAGTGACTTGCCCAAAGTCACACGACTAGTAAGTGTGTCAAATGTCTGAGGCCAGATTTGAACTCAGGTCCTCTTGACTCCAGGGCCACCTCTCTACTCACTGTCACCTAGCCATCCCTTGTTTTGTTTTGTTTTGCTTAATAGGTTGTTTCTGTAGTAAGCCAAAGCTGACCAGTCCCCCCATAATTGCCTGTTTCTCCTAGAAACCCAAGCCTCTGGGTCATAGGTTCAAGTATCAGTTTTATGCAGATGTATATATCCCGTCCTAGTGTCTCTCCTGAGCTCCAGGCCCATATCACCAACTGCCATTGGAAGTGCCTGCCAAAGGCGTGTCAAACTCAGCATGTCCAAAATAGAACTGATCTTTCTCCCCAAACACACCCCTCTCCCAAATTTCCCTATTTCAGTCAAGGACACCATATCCTTCCAAGCTCAAAAGTTCAGACATCTCCACTCCTCACTCTTGCTCACTCCTCACATTCCACCAGTTGCCAAATCTTGTCAATTCTGCCTCCACAACATCTTTCCCATCTTCTTCTATTCACAAGGCCACCATCCTAATTTATGTCCTTAGTTCTCCCTGGGACTAGGACAGTAGCCTCCTAACTGGTCTCCCTGCCTCTGGCCTCTCCCCTCTCCAATTCATCCTCCACACAGCTGTCAAAGTGAAGTTCCCAAAGCACAAGGCTGAGCATGTTATTTCCCTGCTCAAAAAGTTCCAATGACTCCCTATTGTCTCTGGGATAAATTATAATGTCCACTTTGACATTTAAAGGCTCTCACAGTTTGGTTTCAGCCTACCTTTTCAGATTGATTACACATCGTTCCCCCTGACACACTCTATATTCCAGTCAAACTGGCCTTCTTGCTGTTCCTTGAACACAAGAATTCCTTTCCCTTCTCCATGCCTTTGCCCAGGCTGTTTTCTATGCCTAGAATGCCCTGCCTTCTTAGAATCATTAGATTGTTTCAAAGATGAGCTCAAGAGCTACCTCCTACATGGGGCCTTTCCTGAAACAAACCTTCCTAGCTACTAGTTCCCCTGAAAAAAATGAGTATTTTGTATTTACTTACATGTGTGTCTATGTATCCATGTATCTATGTATCTATGTATGTATGTATGTATGTATGTATGTATGTATGTATGTATCTATCTATCTATCTATCTATCTATCTATCTAGTTTTCCCCAACAGAATGTAAGTTCCTTGAGAGCAATAACTATTTGATTTTTGCCTTTGTATCCAAAGCACATGGTGCCATGCCTGGCACCATAAGAGGTACTTAATGTATGCCTGCTGATTCACTGATAGTTTGGTTTGTCCCCCTCGTTCCCCATTACCTTTTCCCCCACAAGCCCTATAGGACCTGGGTCTCCATTAGGTCCAGTTCTTCCCTTCGGCCCTTCAGGACCATCCTCTCCTCTTGAACCAGGGACTCCAACCTCACCCTGAGGGGAGTAGGGAGAATGTGCAGATCAGGAGGCCAGAGTTCAGAGGAGGGGGTTAAGAGCTAGGGTAAGCATGTGGGTCATTCGGTGTCAGAAGGATTACTTGAGGTGGGGAAACACCTGTGAGAGAGTCATGGGAGGGCAAGGGTATGTCTTGGGAGATAGAGGATACAGGGAGTTCCATGGTGCTGCCTCTGGAGGGAGTCGGGATCATATTAGGGTGATCGGGTAATATGAACAGCAGTGTAACATTGGGATCATTGCAATATTGGGGTATGAAGGTGGGCCAGGGGGTTTGGAATTGGAGACTCAGAAGCTACCTGGGGATTGAGAGATTCACTGAAGGCCCAAGTAGATGTGAGGACGGCACTGGGAGCTAAGGGAGGAGTTCTCATACTTACCCGGTCACCTTTCACACCCATGTCACCTTTGAAACCAGGAAAACCATCTTCTCCCTGAGAAGATGCAGAAGCAAAGAAATAGTTAGAAAGGGTATAGGAAGACCCCAGAGAGGCATAAGCAGTATTGTTTAGAGGTCAGGAATTAGGAGCTTGGAGGGTCATGGTGGTGATTCTGGATAAAGACTGGGAAGACTGTATAAGGAAGGATTGGAGGGTGAGAGGTAAGAAATAGAGGTTCAGTTGATGGGACATGTCAGGATAAAGCTGCTTGGAGAGGGTAGTGGGGGAAGCTGTAGGAGTTAACTAGGGATCCTCTCACCTTCTCTCCTTTATGACCTTTCAAGCCTCGAATTCCATCCACACCCTGGGAAGAGAGGTAGAGTGATCAAGAGACAAAGTCAGGTTTGGAGAATACAGGAATCCTTCCCCTGGCTACTCTCACCCCTGGCCACATGTTACCTTAACACCTCGAGGTCCAGGGTATCCTAGGGGACCCTGTGGACCAGATGGACCCTGCATGGAGAGGGAAAAAGAGAAGTCACAGGAGGGTTTGAGGAATGCAGTCACCAGGAGGTCAGGGGAACAGGAGTGGACTGACAGGTCAGGCTGGACAGAGACAGCAGCAAGCACTTCTGGGATATCACAGTGACTTTGGAATCACAGGATACTCAAAAGAGGAAGCAAGGCCTCTTACCTGGTTCCCTTTGGTTCCTGGTGGACCCTCCTTTCCCGGATGGCCCTGGAGGGGGCAGGAGGAAAGAGAATGAGACCTCAAACCATGACTTCTCTTACCTCCCCATTGCCACAACCCCAACTCTGACCTAGCAACCATCAAATCTTCATGAATAGCTAAGAAACCTTTCGAGCCAAAGAAGATGGGAGGGAGAAATCTAGGGAGGAGAGAGGAGGCAAGATGGTATTGGAAGATCTTTGGGGTCAGAAATAATAAATTTACTAGCCGTGTGACCTTGGGCAAGTCACTTAACCCCAAATTGCCCTACCTTCCCCCCTCCAAAAAGCAAAAATAATAATAATAATAATAATAAGAAATTTACTCTTTGAGAATGGGGAAAGTCAAGAGACAGGTTCCAGCACAACCAGGAATAAACTGGTTATGAGCTCATCCCAGGTTGGGACTCAGAAATTATGAGGGGTTAGGGGGAAGCACTCACCGGGGGTCCATCAGAGCCAGGCATCCCTGGAAGACCTGGTTTCCCTTGAGGACCCTACAAAAGGCAATGAGGGGATCATAGCCACAGGTAGCAAAGTATGGATAGATGGGCAGAGTCCTACATAGTTGTATAGTCCCTTCTCCCCCCGGCATACCTCAAGTCCCCATTCTTCCCATACTACTCCACTGTCCTAACCTCTATATATCCTCTTTCCCTCTCTTTCCCATGACCCTCCTCTTCCTAACTATCATTTGTTTGCCCTACCACCCCCCCATCACTCACCTTCTCTCCATGGGGGCCAATGGCACCTTGAGGCCCAGGAAGACCCTGACAGATACAAGATGAGGGGTGTCACAGGAGGATCATAGGGCCTATTCCTCTCCACACAACCCTGGCCATACCCCTCCTCCTCCTCCACCACTGCATAACACGAGCTACAAGAGCCAAAACTCCCTAACTCCATTGCCCCAGTCTTAGCACTGACCCAATTGCAATGACCAGGGACATTATAAGCTCTCACTCTGTCCTAACTAACACCAAAGGTCTGGGTATTGGCTTAGGAGGGAGAAAGGGACAATGTGTAAAGGCAAAGGGAATGAGGTAGATCATAGAGTTTAGGAGATGAAGCAATGGGCTCACTCACCTGGGTTCCTGGTGTACCCTGTTGTCCAGGAGGGCCAGGCTCTCCCTGGGGACCCTAGAGACAAAGAACAAGAATAGGGCTCAGCTGGGAAGGTAAGATGAGGACTAATCCCCAGGTCACTAGAACAGAGAGAAATGAATCCAGGAGACCTGAGTTCCAATCTCAGGTCTACCACAGATGTACTATGTGACTTCTCTAAGCCTCAGTTACCCTTTCTGTAAAAAGAAGCTGTCTTTCTGCTTGAGGTCAGGTCTCCACCAGCTTTGACATACTATGGTTCTAAGACCCATGACCATAACTGAGGACCAAGGGGCTTCTGGGAAAGGCCCATGGAAGATCAGGGTTAAGAGAATTTTGGGGGGTGAGAATAGCAATCAGGGGAGCCTTCCCAAGTATATAAGTCAATTAGCTTTCAATCATCAAGTATTTATATACTTAAATATGTTATGTCTATATATGTATAATAAGCACATATGTATAGAACATGCAATTCCATGATATTTCTATATTACACCTATTACTACGCCAGGCTTACCAAGTTCCCTTTGGGGCCATGGGGTCCATCGATGCCTCTGACTCCCTAAAAATAAAAAGAGATTGAGAGAAGGAAGAAAAGGGGGCAAAGAGATGTGGACTCGGGAATGGTCTGTGGGTTTCTGGATGGGGAGCCCCACCCCAGGGTGTAGGTGTGTCCCCTCTATTTCTAGGTGCCCCATTCACCCAAAACCCAAGTAAACAAACCCATGTACCTGGCTCCCTGCCAGATGTGGGTTTGTGGATTTGTGGGCCTGTTTTGTTTTTCTTGAAGGTTTTTTTTTGGTAACACATAAAGCAGACAGTGAACTATACAATATGGTCATTTGAGACCTGGGCATAAAACTGAGGAGAGAACAGTGAGCTCATTTAGGAGCCAGGGGAGAGAGGGGAGAAGAGGTCAGGAGGTTAAGATTTCAGAGGGCCAGGGGTTTAAAAGTTCAAGAGGTGGGTTAAGGTGTGAAGAAGGGTTACTCACTGGGGGTCCAGGGATTCCAGGAGGACCTTTGGGTCCCAAGAGACCTCGGGGACCCTAGGTTAGGGGTAGAACAGAAGAAGACATTTGTATCAAAGAGAACAGCCCAGGACTATGACTTTTCATCTCTTGGTCTCCCTAGATCCACAGACCCACCACAACCACTGCTAATCTACCCTGCCCCCTTCCTTCTCCCTCCTCCAAAAGCCTCCCTTACTCACCGACTCCCCAGGCAGGCCTCGTGGTCCAATTTCTCCATCATCTCCCTAGTGGGAAGAGAGGAACATGGAAGGAGTGAGGAGACTCTCCCAAAGCCCACGTACCTTCAACTTCCTCATCCAAACACCACATTATATCCCCCCCTTACTTTCAGTCCTCTCCTTTCCTGCCTATCCAGCAGCTCCCATTGCCACTCACCCTTTCTCCATCCTCCCCTGGAGGACCAGGAAGACCTTGGGATCCGCTCTCACCCTGGAGTAAGGAAGAAAGGTGTCATTGGGACCTCAGAGGCAACCTATTCCATCCAACACACATCCCATAGAGAAACACCAATTCCTTCTACCCCAACCAAGTTCCCAAAACCAAAGTTTCTCAACCTGGGACCTGCAAACTTGATTTTTAAAACATTTTGATGACTGTATTTCAATATGATTAGTTCCCTTTGCAATTCCATGAATTTTATGGGTTTAAAAACATTGTTCTGAGGAGGAGTCTATAGATTTTACCAGACTGCCAAAGGGGTCTGTGGCCCAAAAAAGATTAGGAGCCCCTTTAGTGAGTACCTCAGTATCATCAACAAGTACCACCCCAACCCCATTTTTTCCTTTGAGAATTCACACTTTGCCCACATCCCCCTCATATCTGACCTCCAACCTTAAGTGGTCCAGATGGTTCTCTAGGTTCATTTGGACTCATTCTTGGGTGCAGGAGAACATTGAAATTCTTCTCCTTTCCCACACACATAGTCTATCCCACACACAACTGTCCCTCTCTTTCCCTCCCTCTTCTCTTTAGTAATCAGCCCCTCAGACCCTTTCCCCAATACAGGCCATACTTACTCTGTGGCCTTTCTCTCCTGGAAGCCCTGGCAGCCCATCAAATCCTCGATCACCCTGAGGGAATAAGTGTGAGAGCCCAACTCACTCCCACCCCAAAAAGAAATCCTCAAGGGGGAGTGAGGTCAGGTCTGCACCAGCTTTGACATACTATGGTTCTAGGACCCATGACCATAACAAGGGACCAAGGGGCTTCTGGGAAAGGCCCATGGAAGACCAGGTTACACAATAACAAGCAGAAAATGAGAGGAAGCACCCAGGAAGGAGAACTACAGGCACGAGGGAGTCACAGAGGCCTTTCTTGTGCTGTTACCTTCACCCCGGGCTCCCCCGGCATCCCTCGGGCTCCATCAGCTCCAGCACGACCCTGAAGGGGTATGAGGAAATGACAGGGTTGGGTTCAAGTGAGAGGGACAGCCCAGCACAGACTCCTGGCTCTTCACCCCACCACTGCATCACTCCCCTCACCAGTCCACCTCTCCACACCCTCCGCCAGCAAAGCCAGGTTCTTTCCACAGCACATCCCTCCCCACCACCTGGCACCCTGTCCCTGGGTCACTCCCCACCTTAATCCCTCTGCTTACCCTGCGTCCAGCTTTGCCTGGGGGGCCTGACAGACCCTGGGGACCCCGTGGGCCCTGGCACAGGAGAGAGACAGAATAGAAGAGGTCAGCGGAAAAGGAAGATAGAGGGGTTGAGGGTTAGAGAGTCAAGGTGAGTCAAGTATGAGAAATAAGGGGTCAGGACTAGTACTGTTACCTGAGGGCCTAAGTCTCCAGATTCTCCCTTTAGACCAGGACTCCCAGGGTGACCCTGAGATAAGAGATAAAAGGACATCATGAGATAACAGGGGATAAAAGGAGGGCATTTGGGCAATAGCCCCCCCCCAGGCCTCCCCCCAGAAGAAAACTAATCCCTACCCCAGATCCCCCCAGGAACACTATATCCTAAGACTTTCCATATTCTTTTTTTGTTTTCGACAAAAAAAAATTCTCCGCCTTCCATCCCCCACCCCCCCACACACACCCCTCCCCATCACTCACCAGGGGTCCAGGGCGGCCTGTATATCCCATGGGGCCAGGAGGACCCCGAAGCGCCAACTAGGGAGTAGAGAGATATTAGAAACTAAGAAGAGGAAGCAGAAGAAGAAACCCCCTCCATTCTCCCAATACCCATCCTCCCACTTCATCCCCCAAGTCTTAAAACCCCTGCCCTACATTCACCTCTGCCTTCCCACCTCTCCTCCAATACCAGCCAGCCCTGAAACTGCTACCAAAGCTCCCTTCTTGGCCGTCCTCATCCCCAGTCCCAACAGGTTAAATGTCCCCAGAGCCTCCTGACCTAACAAGAGGAGCGGACCTGGACACAGCTGAGCCCCTCACCCTAAGGACACCCCTGCTCACCCGAGCCTGCTGCAGGATTGCCTGGGCCTGAGCCTCCTGAGCTGCCACCACAGGACCTTTGTCCCCACCACCACTGCCAAACCGGAACTAGGCAGTGTGAGAAGTGGTGGAACCAAGGATGAAATGGGAGAGAAAATAACAGGTGACTCAGTACTGTGAAACCTCCCCCCGTCCAAGGGTGCCCAAGTGGCCATCCCTCCGCCAGCTCCAGGATTATGCACCACCGAAATACCTAAGCCCTGCCCCTCCAAGCAGCCCTTTGAGTTCTAGGCAACAGCCCTCGGGTCCTTGGACCCAACTTAACATCCATTCCACGCATATTCATCTTTCTTCTCCATATGCTCTTCTTTGATTTTCTCTGGCATAAATGATGCCATTCCTGCTTCTAGATCACAGCCATGCTGTCCCCCCATCCCACCTTACCCTAAAGAACTCTCTTTCAGCTTAGACTCCTCCCCCTTCTCACCCCTTTAGTACTCCTTGATTTCAGGCTCCCCAGCATGCTGGTCCTGATATCTTGGGCTCTAGCTAGCCCACCACCAGTGACACCAACTTCTGAGGCCCAAAATAGAACTCACAGGAAGCATAAGCGATGTTCCAGGAGGTCCAGGGGTCCCATCTGAGCCAGGAAGTCCTGCACGTCCTGGAGGGCCCTGTTGAGGGCAGGGGGAGGAAATAGGGAATAAGGATAGAATTCAAGTGGGAGAAAGGAGAATAGACAGTGGGGAAAACTAATGTCTCCCCCAAGAGTCCTGCCATGGAACATCAGGGCCAGAAGACTCCTCTAAGTGTCCTCCAACCCCTCCCCAGCTCTCACAAAGAGAAATGGAATGGGGTAGCAGATACCAAGCACCTCCTCCTTATACATGAATTTCACCTTCCCTTCCAGGTGACAAGCATCACATTTCCCTTATCAAGTAGAAAACAACAGCAAGGGTACCCCAGGATCTCCCCAACCCTTCCACTCAGGACAGCACCATCTTACCCTTTCTCCAGGATCACCAACAGGACCAGGATTCCCCTGAATTCCAGGGGGGCCAATCAATCCCTATGAGGACAGAAGGAAGGAATTCAGATGTAGGAGGCAGGGAGGGAGAATTCAAGAAGAGGGGAAGGGAGTAGATATGGGCCAGAAAAGGTGAGTCTGGAGTAGAAAGGAGTCTCAGCAAACATTCTCAAGGGAGCTCAGGATTAATTCAAAGGGGATATGATTAGGTGACATGTGTACAAACAGTGCAGCTTCCAAAGCATTTTATTGATTACCTAGTTGGAGCCTTCTACCCACCCTGTGAGGGAGACACTCAAGCTATTATCCCCATTTTACAGATAAGGGAGCTGAGGCTCAGAGATTCAATAATCTGCCCATGGTCACTCAGTCAATAGTGTAAGAAGCAGGATTCAAACTCTCTAAGAACACTACGGGACCTGTGTAAATAAGTGAGGGCTGTGGGGGTGAGTCATATAAGGAAGATACCAAGCTATAGGGAGAAATGAACAAGTGGCTATTGTAGGGAGATTATCAGGAAGATGGAGAGGGGGAGGCTGTGAAGAGTTTACTGAGAATTTGAAGAGGAAAGGTGAAGGCTAGACTCACAGCAGGTCCTTCAGGGCCTGGTGGCCCCTCCACTAACATTCCCTGTAAAGACAGAGGTCTGAGGTCAAGATCATTATCATCCTAACACTATCCCCTGCCCTCAGGACCCCCAAGCACCTGTCACCCCAGTAATTCTTGCTGAGCCAGCAATTGCCGTGACTTACAGGTTCCAGGACAGCAGGTTCCCCCTTCTCTCCCTTCAGCCCCCGGACTCCATTGGCAGCCTGAGGGAGACACACATGTAACCCCCAGTGGGGTCTGTGAGCAGCAGATACCCATCCAACAACCCCCCACAACCCTATCCCAAAGATACTTTAGACCCCATTTCCCTTCTACCCCACTAATATCATCTGCACCCAAACAACTCTAATGCATGGATCCCTTTTGGCTTAACTAGCCTCCTCTTACAAATCCCTGACCCCAAATATCTCCATCAGAAACATTTCAAAGCTAACTCAGAGCCTACTAGCTTCCATTCACTCCTGCCTAGGAAAGATATCTGCACAGGTCCCACTCTAACTTCTGTAGGGGTCTCTCATATGAAAACCCCAATCTTTCCCCAAACCCAATTCTCCTGAATTTTCTATCTAAGGATTCTCCCCAAGTCACTTCCTCTCATCCTTCAGGAATATATAAAAGTCACATGTTATCTATGACATCAGTCTCTTTTCTTATCCTAACCCAACCCTATGAGACCACCAGACCTAGATTCATCTGAGATTTTGGGAAACAATCCCTTAAACTTAGGCCTCACATCCTGCTTTTCCCAGGTTCCCCGACCCAAGCTCTCCACCTCAAAGCAGACCACCTCACAACCCACTTAGCTCATCCTCCCCCAGAACCCTGTAACTGCCCCAACTCTGAAACCAGAACCCCACCCTATTCTAAGCCCTCCCATTCCCACAGTCATTGTTTTTAATACCTTCTTCCCTTTTGCCCCCATTATCATGGTAGGACAGGCTGGATGCAGCCTTCAAGGTCTTCAGAATTCCCGGGAATATCCTCCCCCACAAATAGCAAGGGTCAATTGGCCAAACTCTCCCAGTCCCTTGGATGCCCCGAAATTACTACACAACAGCAGAGGAAGCAAGGGGTAGTAGAGGGCTTGGGTGGGAATATTAGAGAATAATCATGATGGCAAAACAGCAGGGCAGAGGAGGCAGCCATGACAACAGGGAAGGAGCAAGAGACACACAGGAAGTAGTCCCAAAGAAACACCAATAACACAAAATAGGGTACCCTGGGACACACATGACCAAAACAGACAGAAAACAGCTGAAGACAACAAGAAAGACAGACAGGAAATGGTGCTGGTAGACCAGAAAGAGCCACTGAGGTAGAATCTTTGGAATGTTCTTCAGATAGAAGAATATGGCTTCCATAGCCAAGAGAACAAGGAAATTGTGATGAGATAGATAAGAAATGGCTCCTTTCAAGAGGGCATTAAAGAAAAATACAGGAAGTAGCCTAAAGAGCACGGCTCATGCCAGGGGCATTAGGACTAGCACTGCCTGGCATGCACCAGAAGGGGCTTATTCATGGGAAATGGGAAGAGACAACACAGTTACTGCAGCCAGGACACACAGGCCAACACCAACATGAAGATGGCTGCCATGACCAAGACAAACAGGAAGTGACTTGCAGGGCAGGAAGTGGGCCTCATTTTGGAAAAGCAACATGACACTGAAAGTGAAATCTTTAGTTAGTTAAAGTTAAACCAATGCAGACAGGAAGAAAGAATGAGACTGTGATGTGAAAACAGTCAGGGACTGGTCACAAAGTAGAGGCTTGTTGCCCCACAACAACAGGAATGCATCAGCCTAAACATACAGAAAGTGTCCAAAGCAAACAGGAAATGGTCCCAGGAGGAAAAAAAAATGACCCAGCCAAGAAGAAAATGCATAATTGTACCAGGTGAGACAGATAGAGACTGGTAAACAGGAAATCATCTTCTGAAGCAACATAGACCCTCCCTCTCCCCCTAAAGGAATAGGAGCGGCTAACCACTAAAAGGAAGTAGTTCACAACCAACAGGAAGGGATACATTAACAATAAGTGATGCATTAACAATAGAAAGTGATGTAGTAACAATAGGAAGTGGTGCATTAACAATAGGAAGTGATGTAGTAACAATAGGAAGTGATGCATTAACAATAGAAAGTGATGCAATAGCAACAGGCAGTGATGCAATAACACCTGGAAGTGATGTGTTAACAATAGGAAATGATATGTTAACAATAGGAAGTGATGCAATAACAACTGGAAGTGATGTGATAACAACAGGAAGTGATACAACAACTGGAAGTGATGTGTTAACAACAGGAAGTGATACAACAACTGGAAGTGATGTGATAACAACAGGAAGTGATACAACAACTGGAAGCGATGCAATAACAACAAGAAGTGATACAATAACAACTGTCTATGATGAATAACAACTGGAAGTGATGCATTAACAACAAGGACATGGCGTATTAACAATAGGAAGTGATATGTTAATAGCAGGAAGCGGTGTTCACAACTCTGGCCAGGAGACCCACATCACTTACGGCTCCTGAATGGCTGGTCTCAGCAGACAGGGCTGGCCCAAGCTCTGTCTCCTCTCGATAATCATCCCCATAGCCATAGGTGTAATCGTAGGGACCTGGAGGGGGATCTGTGGTCCCCTCCCCATATTCCTCAGCTCGAAATCTGCCAGCAGTGGGGGGACCCTCAGGGTCTGTCTGCTCCTTCCCAGGGTGGGAAGAGGAGGTAGAGGGGAGACAGTGAGGAGGTAGCCAAGAATATTGTGCCCAGAATCCCTCTTGAGTCTGACCAAGGGGCTGGGCCCCCATAAGTGGAGACTTTCACTCAGTGAGACCTAGGGCCACTTGAGGGAGGAGTGGCCCCTCTGAAGGATAGAGGGCACTAACTGACACTACCAGAGGCTCAAAGGGGTCTCTGATGCCAAAAAGTTTACAAGTGAGGGTGGATGGAGGGGCAGGGTGGCCAGAGGGCTAAAGAGCAAGAGAGCTCGATTAGATGGACACAGCATCCAGCAAAGGAGACTAGGAAGTGGTCAGAAGACTGAAGGGGGACGGTGGACAAAGGCAGATGCAGCTTCAGGAGCCGCTAGGAAGATGGAGCTAAAGCAGTCAGAAGAATTGGACATACACTGGACGCCTGATAGCCCTCTGGCCAGGAGAGAAGAAAGTGATTCATCAAGATGGAGTGGGGAGGTGTCAGAGCTGTCTGGATGGTGCACTAGGGTGGGAGGGGACATAGTTACCTCCTCGGGGAGTAGCGGGGGGTTGGACTCCTGGGTCCCATCTTCTTCACCTAAGGGAGGGTCCTGACCTCAAGAAAGGGGTGGGAGGAGGGGAAGGGATCGAAGAGCACAGCCAGAAGCGGAGGGGAAAGAGGATTAATGTAGAAGGGTGCAAAGCAGCAGATATCCCCCCACCTGTAGAAGCCTGTCCACCCTGGGGGATGGGGGTAAATCTCAGATCTTGCAACCCCTCTGGGAGAGAGTTTTGAAGGGATAAATTTAGGAGACTGGAGAGAGCAGAGATCTGGATCCCCCTGTTCTACCTGCCGGTAACCGCTGCCTCTAGTCCGAGGGGGACCCCGGGCTTGTGGGGTAACTGCCCGCCGAGCAGGGCGTCGGGATAGGGGAACCCGGTCCCTGGCTGACCCTGCACCCCTACCACGGGGAGGCTGCCGGGCAGCAGAGGTGGAGGCCCTCTGGGCCGCTGACCTCTTGGCAGGTAGGGAAAGCCGGGAAAGCCGGCGAGGGGGTGCCCTGCGTCCCAGGGAGGCAGGGGGAGCCCGCTGAGAGGGGCTCAGAGGCCTCTGTGGCAGGAAAGAGACATGGGAAGGGGAGTGAGTGAGTGAGCTTCCCCACCACCCAGTAAAAAGTGTCTCCCACATTTGTGAGGTCAGGAGGGATGTCCTAAAGTTGATAGTGTGAGAAAGAGGGATCTCTGAGGGGGTTACCTGGTAATCAGGGGTAGTCCCTGTGGTCATCACATCATAATAAGGGGGCTCGTAGTCATAGTAGAAAGAATCAGGGGACTGGGAATAGGGCAAGAGGGAATAGGAAACCAGATGGTGGAGGGATAGGGATAAGGAGGTCATGGGGGAAAATAAGAAAAGAAAGGAAGAGTATAAGGAAGTAGTTAGCAAATGAAGAGGCATTAGGCATAAGGGAGATGAAGGGGAGAGAAGCAGAGAGGCGTGGGTGAAGATGGGGGGTAGGGAAAGTAGAGAAGCAGGTTGAGGATGAGTCCCACATGTGGACAGAAGCAAATATAATTAAGAGATTGATCCAACCCTTGAACCCCCTACCCCTTATCAGAACCCTCACCCCAATTTCCTGCTACAGTTCCCCTTCCCTCTTAGGCTTACCTATCCATACCTTTCCAGCACTCATAGACTAGACCCCTTCATACACATCTCCCTAGACCCTTACCACTATTACTATCTCTACATGTGTGTTTTCCCCATCTTTGTTTCTTTCCAACTATTTCTCCATCTCTTATCTCCCCATATCTCCATTTTCTCTCAACTTCTTCCTTCCCCCAATCTCTTAATTTAGGGGTGAGGATACAGTAAAGGGACAAGGGCACATTTTAAACTAGAAGGAGATACGGGGTGGAGGGATGAGCAGTCCCCATCCTCCAATTCCTCCAGATTCTTTCATCACAAAAGCTGTTTTTAAATGAAAATAAAAATAGTTTTGTGAATGAGCATTGTAGATAAAGGAAGAGAAGATGGCAGCATGAATTGGGGGATGAGTAGGGCTGGGTCAGGGTGGGTCAGGGCCAACAGGGATGAAAACCTGTCCAGGAGGGTGGCCTGACAGTTTTGAGGGAAGCTTCATGGAGACGGCAGTGGAGTTGTCCGTGCCAGGGTCTGCTGTAAGTTGAGGATTCCCGTGGTTCTTGCTCACCTGTCTCTGGGGTTCCTGGTTTTGGGGCCTATGGAGCCTGTGTACTTCCCGGGTCTGGGATCTGCGGGCTCTGTGGGGCTCTTGACTCTGGGGTCTCTCCACACGGCTCCCTTCACACTGAAGCTTTCGTCGCTCACAGGATTCATAGGCGGCCTGTGCCCCAGGGACTATGACCAGTTGCTGGATGTCACCCTGGGGAGTGGGGAGGAGAAGCATGACATCCCTCCTCTCTATCATAGAAGGGTAGCAATAGTGAGGGACAGGAAACAGGCACTAAGAGAGGAAGAAAGGGCTGCAAAGAACAGAAGCTAGGAGGGGAAAGCCCTGGAACAAGAAGGAAGACAGATGGGGCTAGCTAAGTATGGAAAACTGTGAAATAAAAACTTGCTTTCACTGTAACCACCATCCTTGGAGGTCACCACACCCTAGCTTTCCATTCCCCTCATCACTGCCCTCCCCTACATTTGGGCCATGTCTCTGTTCTGTTCCTCCTAATGAAAACTTCCACCTCTTGCCTCTCAGTTTCTTAGGGCCCAGGTCAGTGAGGGCTGATGTGCTCATGGAAGTAGTCCAAAGGGCTCACTCAATGATAGATCTCCACAAACAAGCTCTCTGCCTCCAACCCCCTCCTTCCCATCCCCCATTCCTCTCTTCTTCCCTTTCTACCTCTTTCTAGATCACATTCAGCCCTCTCCTCACCACTGCAGCCCTCCTTGGTTTCAAGTTCCCTAATTGGCAATCCTGTGGTTCCTGACATCTCCATCTCTAGCTGGCTTAGCCACCACCACTAACACTACTTCCCACAATTTCACAGAAGCCTTCTCAAAATAATGCCCTGGCCTTTGCTATCTCACCAAAGGGTCAGTGATATGATAAGACTCTCAGACTCTGTAGGATGGGAGGGCATCCTCCCTGCTCTGAACAGACAGCAGGGCACAGTTCAGGGGGCACAGGAATTGTCAGGGAACCTATGTTCAAATCCTCTTTCTATGCCTAAGTTTCAACCCCTGTAAACTGAGGAAACTGGACATTTCTAAACCCCTTTTATAGCTGATGTTTCTGGGATTCTAGATTTCTGGTAGCTATCTGTTCCTCTTCCTTCTCTAACTCCAAATCTTCTTCATCTCTTGCCTGAATAATAACAGTTGCCTAGCTGATCTCCCTGCTTTCTCCAGTTTTTCTCTTTCCTGTGCAATACTGCCCAAATAAATTCCTAATGCATTGTTCTAATCACATCATTTGCCTCCTCAAGAGCCTTTCCTTTAGTTTACAGGTCCTGAGCCAATAGCAGATCCAGCCTACAGTTTCCCAGGGTAAGAGAGCCTGTTGTTCAGAGGAGCTTTAACTTTAAGTCTCAAGGCCAAAAGCCCCTTTTCACTACTTTTTAACCAGCCTTGATCCCTGAACTCCAACTCCAGATACTGGACCTCAAGTACCCTCCTTTCCTCTGAAGCAATTTGACTCCTTGGGTTCAGAGACCTTCCATGCTTGATCTACCTTCTGCCACAGCAGCCATATCTATAGCTCAGAACCCATTTCCAATACCCACTTCCACATTCTCTCTCCACACCAAAGCCCTAATACTGTTTTCTCAAATTCCTTTTCCCCAAAAAAAGGAACACAAAATCTGAATATAGTAGGGTAAGGTGATTAGATGTCTAAATTTTTTTTAAGTCCTAGAAAACAACTAAACTAGGTTTGATTTTAAAAGTCCCAGCTAAGTGATAGCTGATGTCTATAATGAAACATCCCTAGCTTAGCTTAGCTGTGACTTCCTCTTTGGCAGGCCCCTATTAGAAAGCCAAACAGGCTTAGGGGCTAGGAATGCCTAAAGGGCCCATTATCTTCACTGGGGATTCAGGGATCAGGTATTCTTTCTGAAAGTTAGGAAATGAAATAAACTTTGGTGCCAAATGCAAAATTTCCCTGAACCACTTGCTAAACATAAGAGCCAGTTCCTTCAGGCAAGTGATAAGCTGGATCTTTCACAGGCTGCCCCCTACTTATCCAACTCGTCTTACACCATGGTATTCAAAGCTTTGCAATATTTGGAGCCAATCTACTTTTTCATCTCCCACTACTCCTTTCCATATATTGCTGGTGCCCCCTGAGCAAATCCTAGACTTCCCTGCCTGGGTTGTGTTTTGCTCATGCCTTTTCCTCTCTTAGAAAGTCTTCCCTTAATCCCTAACTGTTGAAAACCTGTTCCTCCTTCAGGGCCCAGCTCAAATGGAACTTCTTCCAGGAAGTCTCCTCTGATACCCATAGCCAGAAGAGATTCAAGGCTCACAGGGCATTTATCATATATGGCCTTTTGTGATAGTTACATCATAGGGACCTCAGAGGCTATTAAGTCTGACCTCATTTTACAGATAAGTAAACTGAGGTTAAATGAATCCCTCAGGATCACACAGTCAGTAAACGTCTGAGCAGTTTTTGAACCTAGTTCTTCCTGGATCCAAGTCCACTACACCATTATTTATCTCACCCTCCTATTCATCTTTGTCCCACCAACCCACCCCCCCCCCATCCTCACCCCGGTGGTATATTTCACACAGTAGATGACAGTAAATCTTTTTGAATGACTATTTGGGCAGAAAAGGCCAAATGACAAACCCCAAGTTATACCTTATAGGCAGCTACCAAGTCTGCCTGGGGACTAGGGCAGACCTGAGAGACAAGAACCAAAGGGAGATATACCAAAAGTGAGTATGAAGTGGGAGAGGACAACAGGACTTGGGAGCAGGAAATGCCTATAAGGACCCTGTTACCTCAAAGACCTCATCATCCAGGATTCGGGCACCAAAGATGAGGACTCCACGGGTGTCCAGAACAGGGCGGGCACTCCGAGGGAGGGGCCGCATGACCCGCTTCTTACAGTCAACAATTAGGGTGACAGAGTGACCCTTAACAGCCACAGCTATACGGTGCCACCTGTGGAAGGGAAGCAAGAAAAAGAAGAATGACCAAGGAGGATGGTAATGTCTGAGAGTGACCAAGCTGGCAAGTCAATGAGGAGTTGGAGGGTCAGGGGAGAGGTCAGTGGCCAGTGAAGTTAGGGAATAGCTGGTAGAGAATCAGCGCAGGGGAAAGGGTAGGTAGAGTTTACTCACTTGCCATCAGCCAAGTTAATGCCTCGGAAAGCAGGCAAAGCAGGGGGTCTAGGCCGCCCTGTTTGATCTTCATACAGGAATCGGGGGGGCCGGCCAAGTTCTAGCCCCAATTGCCGAACACCTTGGGCACTGTACAGAGTCAACAGAGGGGCCTGGAGGCCAGGATTTGGCCGGAGCACAGACAGCAATGAGAAGTCAGCAGGGAATCCACCTAGAGTGGGGCAATGAGAAAGAGATGGGAAGAGACAGCATCACAGAGGACTGAGAGAAATAGAGATAAGAGGAAGGGACACATATCCTTA
This sequence comes from Gymnobelideus leadbeateri, assembly GCA_011680675.1. Lineage (NCBI taxonomy): Eukaryota > Metazoa > Chordata > Mammalia > Diprotodontia > Petauridae > Gymnobelideus > Gymnobelideus leadbeateri. Next base: position 210,250 of record WOXC01005969.1, on the reverse strand, counting down.
TCAGATATAGTCTGACCTTTCCTCCATTATGACATTTGGTCCCAGGTTCTCCTGTAACCTTCAGTAGCCTCTAATTCCCCATCATCCCCATACCTGGAAATAACTGCCTGGTAGGAGCACTGAGTTGTGCAGGCCGAGTCACTCGATAGGCCACATCAGCTGGACAGACACCAACAACCCTCCGGACACCATCAGGGAGTGAGGGGAACTGAAGAGCACGGAGCACATCCACAGGGGGACCCCCTGAAAGTAAAAGAAGATCAGGAATCGAGGACTATACCATGAAGAGAGTAATCTGGTTTTTGAGTCACAGGCCACAGTAGAGGTACATGGTGGTTGGGGTAGTGGGGAGGAATAACTTGGATCAGGGCAGACCTCTCCTTAGCATTTTTCACAGGTCTCTGAAACTCCCACCCTTTTCCTTTTTCTCAATTTTCTTTTGTCTCCATTTATGTGACCTGCTTCTATCTGGTTTTTATCTCTCTGTTTCTCACTATTCCCTATCTCTGTTTCTATCATTCTCTATCTGTCTCATAGTGTCTCTGTTTCCATCTCTGACTATCTGCCTTTCTGTCTCTTTCTCTGTCTCTGTGTCTTTCTGTGTCTTTCTCTCCCTTTCTCTCTCCTTCTCCCTCTCCATATCTTTCTCTCTGTGCCTCTGGCCTTTATCCCAGCTTTGACACAAACAACATCTGGGGAATCGATCAGTCTGGGCACAGGGAGGTGTGCATGTGTGAGAGGGGAGGGGGCATTGGAAATTGGGACACAGAGCTGCATAGAAAGAAGGGTCTTGGGAATTTATTTGGACTCTGCAGTTTGATGTGGGAGTGGGCACTTCTAAGCAATGCTTGGGATGTTAGAGGGAAGAAGGATCCAAGACCCCATGCCTCAAGTCCATGCCTCCTAGCACGAAGGAGAAAGGGAGTACATCAGGGGAGTAGAGGAATGGGGGGCGATGGAACTGCCACATGAAGTCTGAGTTGATCCAGGGCCCTGAGCCACACACATCTGGGGAACCCATCAGAAATGGTCAGAGAGTTCTTGCCCAGGAACCAGTTGGCCCATTGCTTCCCCTCCCTTATACCTGCCACCACCAGGAGCCAGCTAACTACCCCCTTCTGTTCTTAGACTCAGGCTTCTGCTGTCAGAATTCTCCTGGAAGACAAAAGCTACCTCTCCCTGTTTTCTCTCTATTTCACTCCAGTCCCAAGTCTGAAGAAAGTCCTATATTAGATCCAACAAAACTGGCAGAACTACAGAGATAGGGAGAGGGAGGGAGGGAGGGAGGGAGAGAGAGAGAGAGAGAGAGAGAGAGAGAGAGAGAGAGAGAGAGAGTCTCTAAACATAGAGAGGTGCCCAGGAGATCAGGAGAGCTGGACTGGGCGGGGTGGGGCAGAGAAAAGGCCCTTTGAGTTCTGGAGCTGGGGAAACCACGGACTGCCCACCCCTCCCCGGCCCCCACGTGTGGCGGCTCCGAAAACACCAGCTCACAAGGACGGCTTTCAGACACAGAGAAAGAGGGAGACAGAGAGACAGAGACACATACAGAGACCCCAAGCCCAAGAGACCTTAGACTCTAGCCCATCTCAACACACACACACACACACACACACACACACACACACACACACACAGATACCTCACCCAGAATGCTGTTCAGCTCTATAAGCTCCCTACATCGAGGCAGGTTCCTCAAGTCTATAAGCATGGAATCCTTGTATTTGGCCCTATAAGGCTCCTCACGTTTGTCCCACAAACTTTTCACCTTTGTATTATGTACTCCCCACTTATGATTCTACAAACATCCCTTCTCCTTTTCCCTTCCCCCACTGATTCCCCCTTGCCTGTTCCACAGGGTCCTCATAGTCTACAAGTGGTAGTAAGAAATGTATCTTCCCCTCTAACCTATGGACCCTGCCTTTGGATCCATTACTAGAGTAAGTTATATAGTTTCTTGTTCTCTACCTCAAATAGAGGGCACCTCAAAAATATATATATCTATGTAGTCAACGTGTTGTGGTTTCCCCTTGCCTCCATGACAGTTGGGCCCTCCCCAAGTTCAAACAGATGTTAGATGATTTTTCTCCTGCCATAAGTTATCCCCAAAAATAAACAGGCTTTTTTTTTAACTCCTTAAATTATAAGGATACGAATTCCTTAAATTTCCTATCTCTGAGAGTACCAGCTCTGGAATCAGAAGACCTGTGTTCAAATCCTAGTCTGATGATTACTGTCTGTTACCTTGGGAAAAAACCCTTAATCTCCCTGGGCCTCAATTATTTAATCTGTGAAAGGAAGGGATTGGACTAGATGACCTGGGAGTTTATTTCTAGATTTTTGATTCTATGTACTTCACACTTCATAGTGTTTAGGGGTTCTTCCTGCTGTACTCTAACTGAAATCCTTTATGCTGCAATTTCTGATGTTTTCCTTTAAAAAAAAAAGTGGTGGAAAGAGAAATAAATTAATATGCATACTGAATGCAAACTGTACCTAATTTCTTCAAAGGGGGTCCCAGCCCTCATTCTACCACCTGGGACCCAGGAGTCCTATGCCTCAGGCGCCTCTTCTGTGAAATCATACCTCCCTTCACAGTGGTCCCTTGAGGGTAGAACATTCACGTCTCAGGAAAGCTGGGGGAAAGCCTGAGGTCTTGGACACTGGGGTCCTGGGGGAACAAACCTGGCCTCAAGGGGGGGGGGGAGGGAGGGTAGGAATGCAGAGAGTTGGCTCCAATCTCAGACACCTGATCCCAGCCCTGTCCGGCCCGGCCCGTTGGCAGCGGCCCCAGCGCTCTCCAGAGCCAGCCGCGTGGCAGCAGCGAGGGCACAGGGGGAAGGGGGAGGGGGCACCGGTGGGGGAAGAGAACAGGGACAGAGAGAACTGTCTAAGGAGCATGGGAGTATCACAGAAGCTCCCCTGAACCTTTGACTCATTCCCTAATTTCTCCCACCCTCATTCCACAGTCCCAGCAGGGAGAAAAATAGAACACATTGAGACAGGTTTAGGCTCCCCTACTGGTGTCCGTGGGCTCCCAAGTACCAGATCTGCCCACTCAGCAGGATAAATCGGTTCAACTAGTTGCCCCCCCCGCAAAATGTATAGTCTCCAATTTAGGTCTCTGAATGGCGACTCTGACATCTCTTCCCCAGCTCCCTTTCAAAGAATACAGGTGTTCCTAGGCTCTTAGACCAGTATTTCCATTTACCTTACCCCATGCATCTTTTCCAACACCCGCTATTTGGAAATTGAGATTTAAGATGAGAGGTGTTCCTGCCCACTCTACCTTCAACCCTGAAATCGAGACCCCCAGAATCGATCTCCTTGCCTCATCTCCCGGGATGGGATATCCAATCTCCAATCTCCAGGGTTACTGACACAGGGTTCCAGGTGTCTCCTCACACCCCATTATATCCTGCCCAAAATCTAGGTACCAAAATTTTAGGAGATCCTCCATCCTTACCAGATTCTAACACTACTAATCTCGTTTCATCCAGGGACTCATTAATTCCCCTATACTTCCAGATTCCCTCAAAACCAAGGCTCCTCCCATCCTCCCAACTCTGGTATCTGATAACCTGGCCTCACTTACCTGCTCCGGTTGGGGGAGGCGCGCTCAGCCCCAGCACTAAAGGGACCAGCAGAAGGAGACGTCTGCAGCGGCTGCACCGCTCCATGGCTGGGCGGCCGGGACGCCCAGGTCCCGAGGAGCCAGGGAGCGGAGATGGAGGAAGGGAGAAAGGAACAGCTGGAGGCACTAGAACACCTGACTCAGGGAGAAGAGCAGTGCGCTCTTGGTGGTCGAACTCCTGGGTCCCCTAGAGGAGGTTGGCTAGGACCGCTCAATTCTCGGTCCTAAGATTCCATGCACGCAGAGGAGATGTCAGGGCTCCGACGCACCTGCTCTCTCCTCTGCCGCAGCCACTTTTGTGTCCCAGGCCACCCTACCAGTCAAAGCCCCCGACCCCGCCCCCGGCCCAGCCCCCCCACGCCCCTCCCGCAACCAGAGAGGGAAAATCCCACCCCCCTTCTTACACCTTCCCTGGGGAAATCCCTGCTCCGCCCAGGGGGACCAGCGCCTTCCGGGGACCCAGGTATTTTATCCCTTTTGCCTTCCCAAGGACCTAGGCATCCTGTCCTCTTACCCCCATCTTTCTAAGGCCCCAGGTGCCCTGCTTTCCCTTATCCCTCCCTTCCAAGAACCCAAGCATTCTATTCCCAATCCTGTTTGGGGGGCGGGGTCAGGGGGGGGTCTCCCCTATAATCAGTTCTCCATAATTACACACACCCCCGCTCCTCCCCGCAGAGGTAATTACAGAGTCCAGGTATTTATAGAAGAGGCTAAAGATAGGATGGGCGGGACACTGGGGGGACAGAGGCCCGAAGTAATCAAGGATACTAGAGGATGGAAAGTATGGAGTACTACAGCACGTGAAGTCCAAGGCACACAGCCGCAACACCTTGAGAGTGGTAAAGAGATAGGGAGGGAGCGCACAAGGGGACAAAGACTCGATTTGGGGAAATGAAGTTGGGATTGTGGCCAGGTGCCCGTGTTCTTGTATCTTCCGCACCGGCGGGACGCGCGCAGCCCCGTGGTCTGTCCGGAGCCCTCTGTACGACGGGTGGAAAACAGACTGCCCACTCCCCGCCGCCTCCGCCTCCGCCTAGGAGTGGGGCGGAGGTGGCAGGGAAACAAGGAGCCTTTGAAAGTCGGCTCTCCACTCTTCACACCCTCCACTCCACCGACCCCTGCCCCGCCCCTAGGCTGGCACACCCCCCCCCCGGACAAAGCGCTCCTTGTCCCCCCACTCCCACCTCTTCAAACCCCAGGGAAATGCCACAGCGTTAGGGGAGTCTGAGCGGTGTTTCTCTCCCATCCTTGAAGTCACCATATATGAACAACAGCACCCCTTTTCCACAGTCCCTGCTCCCCCACTCCGCCCTCCTCCTCCCCACAGAGACCCCTACATCCAGAAAAGCAGCGGCTTTAATTTGAAAGCATTTTTTGGGGGGGGGAAAGTCCTGTGGGAGAGCTGGAACCTATAGAATCATGCAGGTCCCAGAAGACGCCCCCTCCCCTTTCCCTGGGATTGACCCTTTCCTCCAATCCCTGCAGCAACCCTGCCTCCTCAAACCAGGAGCTTTCCCAATCAGGGAGGGCAGGGCAAAAGGTCTGTGTGAGTACTGGGAAGACATGATTATGGAAGGTGGTGTAGTAATCAGGTATTGGGGGGAAGGGGGTGTCAATGATAACCGTATCATCTCAGAAGCATTTCTCTTGAACAGCTCCCTACTCAAATCACCCCTCTCCTTGGCTTGGCTACCCAAGTAGACTGGGCAGATACAAAGGATGAAGTTTTGGGAGGACAAATTACTCATGCTTGGAGATTCCCGGGGATGGATACAATCTATACCCTTCCCCTAACACATTTCTTTTTCACCAGTGGGAAGATCTTTGAGACTAACCCCTGGTTCTCCCAGTAAAACCTCAGCAAACCAAGGAGGAGAAAAAGTCAGTCTATCCTCTTCCCCCGTCCTACTCCCCTTCAGTCTAACTGGAAAGGGAGATGGCCATAAAAAGAATGATGTAAGAACCAGGCTATGAAGATTTCAGAGTGATTCCTCTCCCAGTCACTATTACCGTCTCCCACAATCTTTCCATGTCTTCATAAGGGAGGGAGGCGTGATCCCCATGGCCAATGTCCATCATCGTGTGGAGGGGTCCTGCCCCCCAATGTCCAATTCTCTGGGTGAAGAACAGAGCTCCCATTTCAATTGTCTTATTCAAAAAATGGGGAGGAAGGAGAACGAGCTCAAAAGGTCCCCAGACAGAGGAACAAGGTCCTGGGAGAGAAGCACAGCAGATCCCCAGTGCTGTATTGAGGGAAATAAATGGAGGAGTGAGGGGAATCTTTTACCAGTATGAGAACTCAGCTCAAAACTTGGGCATCCCCTATAAGTTAGAGGACCAAGCCAGCTGAGGACAGGGACTACCCCATCCCTCTCAGAGCTCTGGGGTCTCCTTGGATGGTAGCATCACATGAACTGGTATGAACCCTTGAGGGTTTCAGTTTAGTTCTGTTCTCTATCCAAGGTCCTGAAGCTTTCTTCCCTACCCTCACCTCCCACAGTTTGGGGCCCATCTTGCATTCCAGCCTCCCTCTAGGCCTCCATCCAGGTATGAGGGTCACCTCCCCCCTTCTATTTTTCAGTGTTAGGCAAGCTGGTGTGGTGCCTCTAGCATTTCCATGAGGAAGGTGTCGATGGGTGTGTCCCCGATGAGCTTGAAGAAAAACAGATGCTCCAAGCACTTGAGGCCAATAGATCGGAGGGCAGGGAGACGAAGGAGCAGCTTTGCAAACCTGCAGTGACAGAGAGAAAGAGTGGAGGAGGAGGAGATGGAGGTCAGGGGAGATAAGGGGAGAACAAGATGGAGGTCAGGGGAGATAAGGGGAGAACAATAGAAACTCCTCCATAAAAATGTGTGTGTGTGTGTGTGTGTGTGTGTGTGTGTGTGTGTAGAAAGAGAGAGAAAAGGAGAGAGAATTTAGAGAAAGGAACAAATTAGATACATTACACACATACCCATTACTGGCCTCACCCCTCCCTCCCATCTCCCCCTCCCCCCTCTTTAGTTCCACAAACAAATACTTTCCAAGGCTCTTCCCTGCCCTGTCCCCCTCCCATCTCACCGTCCCTGCTGCTCAGGGTATTTCTGTTTACAGTATGACTCCAAAGATGCGTAGACTTTCTCCCTCAGAATCTCTACCTCCCCAGGATTGGAGAGGCCCTTGGCATCTGCAGGAAAGGAGGAGGAATTGGAATGGGAGAGGATTAGGTGAAGAAAACAACCGGATGAAAGAGAAAGAGTAATAACAAAGTCAAGGGACCTCTCCCCCACTCTCACTCCCATGGAGCCCTCTACCTCCACATTTAGCATTGTTTTAAAAGTGTTGGCTGTATTTTGTCTTTCCAGGACACTAGAGGAAAAAAAATGTCTCTGGGTTATGAAATAGGTTATCTATCCCCAATTTTGAAATTTAGAAGCTATTAGAAGGAATTTTGGAGATCACCTAGTATAACCCTATCATTTTATACATAAAACTAAAGTCCAGAGAAAAGTGATTTGTCCAAGGTCACACAACTAATAATAAAGCCAGGACTTTAACCCAGATCTTCAAATGCCAAAGCCCAAAGTTCTTTCCACTACTGCAAAATGCCTTCCATAACAGAAAGGTTATATTTAGGGAGAGGTCACTTGGTTACTTGGGAGATCTCTGGGTTATCGGGGTGGGTAGGAGTATCCCATATAGAAATATGTCTCCCTACCTGGGTTGAATAAGATAATTGCTCTCAGACAGCCAAGTTCTGTCTTATCCATTCGCATATCACGCATCTTAGACACCAGTTCAGTCAGCACCCTAAGTAAAGGCATGGGAATCACACTTCTATCTAGCTCAGGAAACCAACCAGCAAAAGATCACCCCCACATTCTCCTCTGCACCAGCCAACTACCTAGTCTATGAGTGCCCCAGGGAACACTGACCGGTCAAAAATGGCTCCAACACCAGCTGAATGAGCAGAGTTTCGATGGACATGGAGCCCTGTGGCAAGGAGGATGCCATCCCTGACGGAGATGGAACGATGGGAGAAGGAGGCGATGAGGAGCTCATTCCAGCCTAAGAGGCAGAGGCCATTGGGTCAGGTCCCAGACACCAGGCTGGGGAGTTTGGGGAGTTGAAGAAGGGAGGGGGCAGTGAGTTTCCCTATTCCGGACAGTCTGTCCACCTAGAGGTAATAGTCCCAGGAAGCCGGGAGGTCATGTCGGGTCAGGGTCAAAAGGTCACCTGGACCAGAGGATAGAAATCACTGACCTGCTCGAAGCAGGATGACCTGGTCATCCAGAGGCAGAGAGGAGAAGTGCGGGATCCTCTTTGCCCATTCAACCAGTGTAAACAGCTGTTTGTCTGCTGCCTGACAGATGTTGGTCACAGGGTCATTTGGCTAAAGGAGAATGAGGATACACAGGGTTGGGGAAAATATCAGGGCCCATCCTCAACCCCATGCCCCACAGGTTCTGCCCCCCTCTCCACAGCCAGGGCTAGTCTTCCCATCATTTAAATTTCTGTTCTATCCCTTATTTCTGGGGGAGGGACGGTTGGGAAGGGAAAGATGACAATTTGGAGATACGGGAAGGGAGGGAAGCCTGTTTATGTATCTTAAGCATTCCTGCCCTGGAAATCATTCCTATTTCAATTATTACTATTAGGATTATTGGGAACCCGAGGGACCTCAGACATATATTCAAGAACTCTCTCCCCCCACTGTCATTTGAGAGGATGGATCTCTCCCTGGTCACTCACGCTACTGCCGCCGCCCCCGGCCCCGCCGGGCCCTTCTACACCCTGGTCACTCTTCTGCTCCACAGCCAGTTCAGCCTCCAGGATCCTGTCCACAGGCATCTCCTCTGGGGCCCCCCCGGCCCCCTCCCCTTCCCCGTCCTTCTCCTTGCCCCTTTGACGCTCCTCCTGTACCGCTGGGGAAGTGGGAGGGGGGAGAAGAAAAATGGGTGGGAAGTCAGAAGTGGGTCATGGGAGAAACAGCATAAGAGTCAGTTGTTGTTGGGGGTTACAGGGGACTAAGGGGCCAATCAGAGGGTGTAGATAAATTAGAAGTGGGTGACCTGGTGAAGGAGAAGCAGGGGATCATCTACAGCTTCAGATATCAGAACATTCTCTTATTTAGATAGATAGGTTTTCAAAAAGAACTTTTACATTAATTATCTTACTTGTTCCTCACAACAATTCTATGATTCTATCTATAGATAAGGGCAAGTACTATTATCCCAATTTTATAGGTGAGGAAACTAAGTCTCAGAGAGGTTAAGTGTCAAGGGCCACACACCTGGGAAGTAGGAGAGCCAGGACCAGAACCCAGGTTATATGATTCCTGGTAGAGTTTAGGAAAATGGAACTGCTTGACCATTACATGTGGGAAAAAAAAAGTCAGGACTTGCAGTTTTCAAGAGACCTAGGTTCTTGTTCTGGTTCTGCAACTTACTGGCTGTGTGACCTTGGGCAATTCACTTCCCCCTTGGTGAGTTTGTTTCCCAATCTGTAAAAATGAAGGGGATGGACCAGATGATCTCTAAGGCTCCTTCCAGCTCTGACATATTTGGATTCTTATACAGACTTTCAGGTAATAAAGGAAAAAAGAAGCAAGACTGCCTCAAGCCTCCCCAAAACTTTATGCCACAATGGGGACAGAGGTTGTAGAGAAGAAAGGCTTGAGGGAGTTCCTCCTTGAACCACATAGACAAATGGTCAGGAACTAGAGGCCAGAGAAGAAACAACAAGATTATAGAGTGGAGGAGAAAGTCAGAGGCCATGACCATAAGTTATAGACAGTAATGGTTGATAGAGTGGAAGAGGCCAGAAACACAGAGAGGGTCAAAGAGCTAGATGGGTTCCAGGAGGTTGCTAGGTCTGGATAGACACACCACTGCAGAACCACTGGAAGAGGAGGCAGAAAAACCAGATCAGGATCTTTGGGGGAGACCAGCTGGAAGGGGAAACGAGGAAAGAAGATACATGACAAAGAAGGAAGAAAGGGCAGATGGGAGGGTTTCCTTACTCTGGTTCTCTTTCTGGATTGACTCTAAGGTTGTAAGATGGGGGATAGTGGGCATTTCAATCCACTTCCCCCACATAACCTCAATAAAGGAGAAGTTGGAAAGAAGACCCACAGATGGGGTGGGGCTGTATTAGCGGTACAAAGCTGACTTCTTACCCTCCCTCTTCATGCCGGTGGCAAGGCATTTCTGGTAGCGGCAGTACTGACAGCGGTTCCGTTGCCTCTTGTCCACAGTACAGTCCTTGTTGTCCCGACATGAGTAAGTTAAGTCCTTTCGGATGGTTCGCTTGAAGAAACCTTTACAACCTTCACAGCTGTAGACCCCATAGTGTTTGCCTAGAATGGCAGGTAATGAGGGGCAGGGGGGACATAAAGGGCTAGAGAAAGACACTCCCCACCCCGTGACCCCAGGGTGGGGAGACTAATCACCTTTCCCTATGAACCCTTGCAAACATGCACCCTGTTGTGTTGCCTAAAACAAGAATGGGGACTAGGACCCAGAGACATTGACATTTTGCTTACAATTAAGTACAAGTTCAGCTATGCCCATTTTATATACGGACTTTACATACAGGCCAAGTGATGTGCCCCAGCTCATAAAACTAGTAAGTGAAGGAACCACGTTTCAAATTCAAGTCATCTAATTCTAAAACCATTACTCCATACACATCATGCTGCCTCTTCTTTACCCTCTTTAACCTTGACAGGTAACCTGTGGAACAAATCCTCAGATTCACCCACCCAGGTCCTAAAGCTCTCACCATGCCCCTTCTCTGCCTCTTAGATGACCTAAGTTCTAACTTTGACAAGTGGGATATGGCCTGGCCCCTCTCCTCACTGAGCTTTGAGTGACCCCATGACACCATACCTGAACTCCTGTCCCCACAGATTGCACAAAGACGTTTGCCAGCCCCTGGACCTGCTGGGGGAGGTGGACAGTGCAGGCCTCGAACACCCAACAGTGGTGGCTTCACATCTTCTGGGGGGCCGGACCCTCCCCCAGGGAGTGACACTGTGGAGTTAATCTGAGGGGATATTACAGGGATGCCTGTTGGGAGGGCTGGTTGTGATAGTCACAAGGACCTAAATCTACTCTCCACCTCTTCTATTATCTATCTATCAATCTATCTACCTCTATAGGTGGAAAAGAGGGCAGAGGAGACTGAATACAGGTCCAAGGATGATGGGAAGGGAAGGTCAATGGAATAAAGTTAAAATGGCATCTTTAAGAGTGATTGAAAGGTTATTCATCATTGTAAAAAAAAATGGCCAAGGACATCATGGATCAAAATGTCAGAGGTCACAAGAAACAGATTCATACCAGGGCCTGATGTGATGAAAGATCACCAGGCTATATGGAAATTCAAAGCAGGGTCAAGGGCCATATATAGTTCAAGAGCATCATGGGATCACAACAGCTCACCTGGGGACTGCTGACAGGGCCATAGGGTCCAGGAGGGGCTGGGGGAGGCAGCCCAGGCGAACCCATGGAGGAGCTGATGACAGGGAAGGGGGAGCCAAGTGGGAGTTGGGGTGGGCCCCCTGTTCCTAGGAGGGATGAAGCTGCAGAGGGTAGGGGAGCCAGGGGGGGCCCAGGAGGAGATGGGGGAGGGCCCCCCCGGGGAGGGGGTTGTGGGGATGAGCTCAGGGAGGAGCTGTCTGGGCTTCTACAATCTGGGATAGGAAGAGAGGAGAGACAGAAACAGAGACAAAGATGTAGAGAGACAAAAAACAAAAGAGAGAGAGAGAGATAATCAGTCTTCAGTTGGCCAACTACTCCAATTCAAATTCAACAAACATTTATTAAATAGCCTACTATGAGCACGTCCCTGCTGTAGCCACTGGGGAGACAAAGATCAAAGGAGACTTTAAACTTTCTCCAACCCAAACGAAGACACTTTATTTGCCTTTAATCGTGTTTTGGTTTGTCCAAACCATCCCAGGGCCAGGGAGAAGACACTCCTTTGGGTTAGGAGGTTGCAGAGTGCTTTGGATTTTGAGGGTAAAATGACAAATTCTTATTCTGTTCTTGAACTGGGAGAAGACTTGGGACCCAACTTAAAGGGACGCTAGAGATCCTCCCATTTTACATGAGGAAACGGAGGCCCAGAAAGAAGTGACTTGGTCAGGGTCCCACAGCTAGCCTCGAACTCAGATCTCTTTGCACTACACTTTCCCCAGAAGTGAGCTGGAGGCACGAGACGGCAGCAGGACCCTCTAGGAGTGACAGGACGTTTAGATCGGAACTTAGCTGGGGTGGCTCGGAGCCGGTCTGGTCTCAGTGAGGGTGGGAGGGTGGGATCACAAGCGCGGTTCAAGAACCACTCCCTGTCTACACTAGAGGTCAGGGTCGCCCAGAGGGGGAGATTGGAAGATGCTGACCCCTCCCTGACACGTGCTCCGCCCCCCAGCACTCCTTCTCTCCAGTCCCTCCCGAGTCCAGCAGAGTTCCAAGTGCTGTCCATGTTCCTTCGTCCCACTCCAGACTCTAGATTTAACGGGGAATGAGACCCTCCCAGCGTTTGGATTACCCATAAACTGGGCGTTCGGCAGGGAAGGGGGAGGGGAGACGGTAAGCAAAGACACCCGTGGGTGTATGTAGAAGGGGAAGAAGACATGCAGATAACACCGTTGCTCGCCCGCCCGCCCTGGCCCTACCCTGCCGACCACTCACCCCGCCCGCTGTCGCCCATCCCGTCCCGTCCCGCTCCCCCCGGCTCCGGCTCCGGGGCTTGTTGTTCTCCAGCCGCCACCTCCACCCGCCGCCGCCACCACCGGGTCCCGGCCCCACAATGCTTCGCGCCACGCTCCCCCACAGGCCCACACTGCCCCGCGGCATGGGGGCTAGAGAAGGATCCGTGGGGGAGGGAAAAGCTACCAACGGTATGGACCCCAGAAGGAGGTGTAGAAGGACTTGGGAGAGGATACCTACAGAACTCTGGGGTCGGGGAAGAAGGGCAGGATACTGCCAGGGTCTTGGAATGGGGCGCCAGATCTGGCGAAACAGGGTACTTCACTTTGCCCTATACCAAGATGGCAGCACCGTGGTGGCAGCCATCTAGGTAAGGACAGGAAGCCTCTGAGTTAGCTTCCGCCCTTCACCAAGATGGAAGAGGTCGTTCCGTTTTTTCCGGCTGGCCCACTTCCCCCATAGACGCATGCGTATCAAGGGACAAGCTTCCCTGTAGCTGCAGTTGAGAGAGCCGCTGTCCGGGTAAAGGAAAGGGGCGGAGAAAGGGCGGAACCTCCTCTTCTCGCGGGAGCGGGGAACGCGGGAGTGCCACGTCCGTCCGTGTGAAGCAGGGAGCGAGAAGACCCCGGAGCCGGTGAGACCCCAGCCTCTGTTTGCCTGGACAGTCTCCTTACCCTCTCCGGGTACCATAGAGACGGTGGCCCAGAGGGAACACTAAACCGGAATTCCGAAGACTAGGGAGACCTCCCCCGGGGCCCAGAGAGCCTGGGGAGAGGGCGAGGGGGGGAGGGGGAAAGAGTGAAAGATTACAGATCATGGTTTGGAAGAATAGGAAAGCAACCATACTGGGGAATAGACCCCCTGGACGAACCCAGAAGGGTCACTACCTCTCTTCTTTCTAGATAATCACAATGGCCCACGGAGCCCCTGGGGCCAGATGCTGGGCAGCTGTGGGGTTGGTGACTTGGGTTGCCTTAGAGCTGCTGGTGTCTGGACTTGGGGGCCATGCAGACCTGCATGAAGATATGCATGAAGATTTCCACCATCATGGCCATGGTCACTCCCATGAGGATTTCCAGCATCATGGCCATGGACACTCCCATGAAGATTTCCACCATCATGGCCATGGGCACTCACACAAGGATTTCCAGCATCCTGGCCATGGACACTCCCATGAAGATTTCCAGCATCATGGCCATGGACATTTGCATGATGATTTCCATCATGGTCACAGCCATGCACCAGGACACCATGGCCATACACATGAGAGCTTTTATTATGAGTCTGACCCCTTGCACAATAGACATTCACATGAAGGAAATGGACACAGAGGCCACACTCATGACCATGGACACAGCCATGCTCATGAATATGGACAAAGCCCTAAAGGCATTGGGGATTCTGAAATTCTAGGCAGTGGACAAGACTTGGACACTGTCAGTCTTTGGGCATATGTGAGTTCCCAGAGAATAATGGGGATAGTGGAAGGGGTTGTGGGGTGTGGGATCCCACCCTTGTATAGTAATTAACTCACACCCATAACTTATTTCCTTAATCCCAAATTTAGGCTATGGGGGCAACAGTGCTGATCTCAGCAGCTCCATTTTTCATCCTGTTCCTTGTGCCTGTGGAATCCAATTCCCCTCAGCACCGCTCACTCCTGCAAATCTTGCTCAGCTTTGCCTCAGGGGGACTTCTGGGAGATGCCTTCCTGCATCTGATACCTCATGCCCTGGGTGAGTAATCTCTGACCTCTAACCTTCATTTCCCCTCAATCTTACTCTGCCTCATACTTTGAGTCTCCCTATTAGCTGTGATGTTTATATCATATGCTTGATATTTCTGACCTTCTTTCCTCAGAACCTCATTCTCATCATGGGGATGTGGAACTTCAGCTTGAAGAAAGGTCTGGAGGACATGGCCACTCCCATAGCCGTAAGGAGGGAATGGGGGGAGGAATGGGGCAAAGTCTAGGTCTGAGGTAGGGGGGAGGGTATTTGACCATCTCCCCCACTTCCCCCAACTTTATGCCAGAAGATATGAGGGAATCAGGGGACTGTTTTTCTATCTTAGTATCCTTCTGTCTCCCTGCCCCCAGACCAGGGCCCTATTCTCTCTGTTGGGCTCTGGGTTCTCGGTGGAATTGTTGCCTTTCTCGTGGTGGAGAAATTTGTGACACATGTGAAGGGTGGACACGGGCATGGACACGGACATGGACATGGACATGATCATGGCCAGCATGGTAAGATTTAGAAATACCTCCTTCCCTATAATTCATTTTTCTGCCTTGGGATTTCAGGGGGGTGGTAGATATCTAAGAATCTTCCTGGCTTAGGGTTGTCTGTCTCTGAATGAAATGGGGAGATCTCTTCATTCTGATCACTCTTTTCTTTCCTCAGAATCCTCCAAGGAAAAACAGAGCTCAGATGAGGAAGAGAAAGAGAAAGAGATTGGAGGAGCAAGGAGGAGAAGAAGAGCAGGCAGAGAAACCAGTGATGGTTCAGTGAAACAGCTTAAATCTGAGGAGGAAAAAGGGGGCTCAGGTGAGGGACCAGGGATGGTGCCTGAAAGTTTGGAAACTGCTTGGGAGAGGGGGTGGTATTTTCATGAGCCACTGTTTATTGTTTGGTCCCTGTGCTTAGATATTATTTATCTGAAGGTCATTTCAGAGTGAACATGGGAGCTATAGAAGTGGCGTATCTTACTCAGTTCACCTTCCCTGCTTCTCCTGTCCAGACTTGCGTGTGTCTGGATACTTGAACCTCGCTGCTGACCTGGCACACAACTTCACAGACGGTCTAGCAATTGGGGCTTCTTTCCGAGGGGGCCGTGGACTAGGGATTTTGACCACACTAACTGTCCTTCTACATGAGGTACCCCACGAAGTTGGGGATTTTGCCATCCTTGTCCAGTCTGGCTGCAGCAAGAGGCAGGTCAGTAAATTGGGGGACTCAGGAACATTCCACAGACATTCCTCCAAGGTTCCCCTGGATCCCCTTAGCTCTTTACTCCTTGCCACTGTCGCTGACCCCATCCCCCACATCACCTCCCTAAAATCCTGAGAAATTAGTTTCCCTGCATTCTATGTTTTTCTCTGTTGTTTCAAGCAGGAGTCTGTATTTTCTCTTTCTTTGGTATACAGATTATTTCTACCTTTTGCCCTCTTTAGACTTTGAAAAAAACAACAAAAATATTCCAGGTTCTTCTTTTTGCCTTCATACTACAAGCCTTTGCACAAGCCCCAGGACATTAACTTGCATTTTATCTCTCACCAGGGATGATTTTGAAGGGTTTTCTCTTTTTCTTTTCCTTCTTCAAACCCCCCTACCCCTTCTTCAGGCGATGCGTCTTCAACTGCTGACAGCACTGGGGGCCCTGGCAGGCACAACCTGTGCACTCTTGGCTGAAGGAGGGTCCCGGGGAAACAGTGCTGCTGGTGGTAGTGGACCAGGTTGGGTCCTCCCATTTACTGCTGGTGGCTTCATCTATGTGGCAACTGTGTCTGTATTGCCTGAGCTACTTAGGGAAGCTTCACCCCTGCAGTCCTTGCTGGAGGTTCTAGGGCTGTTGGGTGGAGTTGCTATGATGGTGCTGATTGCCTACCTCGAATGAGAGGTGGGAGACCCTTCCCCCAAAACCCTGGAAGGTAGGGTGACTTAGATGGGGGCACTAGGCCAAAGGGAGGAGGAACCAACTAACAGAGAGGTCAGTGTCTAGATGGGCAGTGAACTTGGGTTGGCCCCATAGACCTGAAGGTCTCAGGGAGCAGTAGACTTGAGAATGAGATGCTAGAATGGCCGAAGCATTGAGAATCGACTGACAGTGGAATTGGGTTTTAGATGGCATGGCTAAATGTGGCCATGGTAGAAGGGCCGGCCCCAAGAAGAAAGGAAGAGAGCCACAGAATAGGGACTCTTGTCACCTGTGCCCCCCATACCTGTTCTCAAGGAACCGAGCTGCCCCCAGCTGCTCCTCCCATCTCTCTTCTTGAAGAGGGTGTGCCTTTTCTCAAAGGCCAGAGCCCTGGACCTAAGGGGTGGAGGGGAGGGGTCAGGATTTTGGTCAATCGTGTGTAGTGATTGGGGGGGGGCGGGGGTGATATTGATCTTATACGCGTTTAGTTTTTGCTTTTTTTATATCGATGAGGGGACGGGTTGGGGTAGGGTGGTGGCCAGAAATAAAGGCACCGGCTCTTTCACCACCTCTGGTCTCTTGTCTTAAGTTCGGGGAAGGGGCGCGTATATTCCCCAGGATCTCGCCTGGGAGATTTTTGTCACTTCTTCCCCGAGCCCAGTACTCAGAAGAGCTGATCCGCATCCATTCACTTCTGATTGGCTCCAAGTTCTTAGCCCCGCCCTTTCTCTTCCCATTGGTTTGGGGCCGAAGTCCTCTTTACCATGGCTGCCCAGCTTCGGCTTCGTTCAGCGCTCGCACTGGTCACAGGTTAGGGAGCCCCACCACGCTGTGTACCGCCTGTCTCACCCACTAGGAAGGAGGCGCTTATTCGGCCAGGGTGACGTCACGTGAGGGTCGCCGGAAACTGGGCTTCCCAGGGAGGTGTTCGGGGTGTCCCTCTTCCCCTGCTTTGCTCTGGCTCCAAGGGTGAAGGGCCCAGTATTGGATCCTGGAGCGTTCCCCGAGCTGCCCCCTCTGGGTCCACCTGCTTTGGCCCTCATCCCAGGACCGGCGTTTGCACTCTTTCCTCTCCCCTCCCCCTCATTCCTAGGGGCAGGCAGTGGCATTGGCCGGGCCGTCAGCCAGCGCCTGGCTAGGGAAGGGGCCCTCGTAGCTGCAAGTGACCGCGATGGGGCAGCCGCTGAGGCGACTATACAGCTTCTTGAGGGGACGGGGACTGAAGCTGGCGCTGGCCCCCGGTGTCACGCTGCTTTCCAGGTTGATGTGGCCGAGTCAGGGGCGGTGCAGGGGCTGATAGAGCAAATCCAGGTGAGAATAAGTCTTCACAGTCCATGAGTGGGAAAGGGAGAAGCAATTGCTCTTGGGTGTCTATTTCTCGAAGTCTCTTTTTGTGCTTATCGGCCAGTAGCCTCATGCCCTTTCTGCCTCCCCCAGGCCTGCTTCTCCCGACCACCTTCAGTGGTGGTCTCTTGTGCGGGGATCACCCGGGATGAGTTTTTGCTTCGAATGCCTGAGGATTACTGGGATGAAGTCATTGCCGTCAACCTCAAGGTCTTGACCGCTGAACCTTTCATGTCCTTGTCATCCCGATTCTGACCCGATTTACCTGCCTAGGAGGGAATGGGAGAGGGTGCCTAAAGTAGGGGAATTGCTGAGTGCTGTGACTGCCCACCACCTTTGCCATCTTTTCCCTTCATTTTCAGGGCGCTTTTTTGGTCACTCAGGCTGCAGCTAGAGCCCTGGTATCCAGTGGCTGTGGTGGATCCATCATCAACATCAGTAGCATTGTAGGAAAGGTCAGCCTGGGAAAAGGCAAATGGGAGGAAAGGGAAGCTTCCCTTGTGATGTCTAACCATGACTCATCTACAGGTGGGGAACCTGGGGCAGGCAAACTATGCAGCATCCAAAGCTGGAGTGGAAGGAATGACCCGAAGTGTGGCCCGAGAACTTGGACGGTTAGCCTGGGAGATGAGAGGGATCATTAAGCTGATAACTTTTAACAGTAGTAAAGTAACCACTCCTCTGGATATGCTTGATCCCAGATCAGCTAATAGTAGGTTGATAATACAGCCTAGTAGTCACTAGGGTTAGAATGGGGAATTGGCAATTATCAGGGGTTAGTAATAATTCTCCCTCCTCACAGATATGGAATCCGCTGTAATTCCATCCTTCCAGGGTTCATCATAACACCCATGACAAAGAAAGTACCACAGAAAGTATTGGACCAGGTAGGGGTCACCTAAACCCTCCGTCAATACCCATCAAACCCTATCATAGAGAAAATTCTGGACAGGAAGCCAAGGCCAAAGAAACCACTTCTCTATAAAAATCTTCCCTTTCCCATTGTGTGTCTACTTTCAGATAACTCCACGAATTCCAATGGGCCATCTGGGGGTTCCTGAGGGTGAGAAATAAGGGTAAAGAAAAGGGAGAAAACATGAAAGGGGAAACACTGAGTAGAAGGGGGAAATAGAAATTGGGGTTTAGGTAAGTGGAGATTGAAAGATGCCCTTGGGCACAAGGCTTAGGGTGTTTGTGAGGTGATATCCTTAGCATTGGGAGTTATATGTTCCTTGCCTTTATTATTTTGGGGGGGAGGGGAGAAATCATTCCTAGGAACCAATAGGCAGCAGTGGTGAGATTTCTGAACCCTTTCCCCAGATGTGGCAGATGTGGTGGCATTCCTGGCATCAGATGACAGTGGATACATCACAGGGACCACTGTGGAGGTCACTGGTATGATTGGAAACAGGACCTAATAAAGGGGGGAGTTAATGGAAACCTCTGAAACAATTCTTGAGGGACTGGGGAAGTCTTGAAGAACTGGGAATAATGTGGGAGGTTAGAGAAATCCCTATTTCAAACTCTTCTCTTTTTCTCTCTCCCTCTGTTTCTCTGTGTTTCTGACCCTCCCAGGAGGTCTCTTCATGTAATTCCCACAGTGTACCAAGACACTGAACTCATCTCTTCCCCCAAGCAGCACCATGGCCAGGCAAAGGAAGATTCAGATAGCGAGCAGGTGGGGGATCAGCAACTGTATATTGGGAAGACAAGTTATATGAAAAGGGTGTTTGTGACCCTAATAAATTCCAAATCTTCCTACCACCTCTGGTTCCTTCTTGTGTCCAAGCCTTCAGACTCCTCCCCATTTCCTCCTCCCCTTCTTCCCCTGGTGGGATTGTTCCCATTCACTGGCTCGTTTCCCAGGGCAACCCCCGCCGCCGGGTGTGAGTAGGAGAGTGTGGGATACAGTGCCGGCAGAAGGAGGGGGTCTTAGCCCCACCCCTGTAGACAGTGCCCCACATCCCCGAAATTCCCCCTAACTTCTCCTGTCCCCTTGTCCTGAAAGGGGGAGGGGGAGAGGGAATCCACGCAGCCATACTCCTGACTCTGGCCTTGGTAAGGGGGGGACTACGT
Source organism: Gymnobelideus leadbeateri (assembly GCA_011680675.1). Lineage (NCBI taxonomy): Eukaryota > Metazoa > Chordata > Mammalia > Diprotodontia > Petauridae > Gymnobelideus > Gymnobelideus leadbeateri. The sequence goes on along the minus strand of WOXC01005969.1, from coordinate 190,872 downwards.
GGAACAGGTGCCTCGACCTTCATCCTTTTTCTCTCAGTCCCCCTTCTATTCCCCCCCCTCTTTCTTGATGCTTCACAATAGTGCAGCCGGCCCGGGGTGGGGGGTGGGGGGATTAGGGGAGGTGGCCAGGATTAGGGGAGGGGGCTAGCCACTGAAAGGGGCCGGAGGGGATGAAAGAAGGGCAGGGGGAGAAAAGAAAGGAGGGGTAATGGGGAGGGGAGAGAAGGGGACGGGGGCGAATCGCCTCTGGATCCCACTTAAGGACTGACCACGGACGGAAGGAGAGGACAGGGAAGTGGGGGGCTCGGAGGGGAGGGAGGACCGGGAGGGAAAAAGGGTGGTCCACGGGGGCAGGGTGGGGGAAGAAGAAGAAACAACTCCCCAGCCATCTTCCCTCCTCGGCCCCAGCTTGGTCCATGTGTACCTGCTCGGGCGAGGATCCAGGCTCCTCTCCATCTCTTGTGTAGTTCCCGCTCCCACTCCTTCCGAAAGCTGGGATCCCTTCCCTGCCCTTACCTCTCCATCATCTCCCTTCCTCTCCCATCCTGATAGGTCCAGGTCTCTGTCCGCTCCCCTCTTTATCCCCCAGTCATTCCATTCCCCGCGGGGCGGTCCCCTTACCCCAACCCCACCTCTCTCCGGCCCTCCACAGGTGGGGCTCTCTATCCCCTGGGTAACCCTCCTCCTCCTCCTCGGGCACCGGCCCGGGCCGCGGCTCTTGATTGTCCAAACGCAATTCTCGTGGCTCCGGCCCTCGAGAGTTGAGTCTGGACATCCCGAGCCGCGGGCCCCCACGCCTCGCAGAGGAGGGCGGACGCCTGACGCAGAAGAGAGGAGTCTTTGAGGCGGAGCGGGGGGGGGAACGACTCCGCCAAGTGCCTTTGGGACGGGGGTGCAGGCACTAGAACTGATGGGAATAAGGATGGGGGGTGGGATGCTGGGAGCCACGGGAGGGCTGGAGCTCGGACTGGGCAGCCCCTGTGTAAGGCAGCTCTAAGGCCACTCCGCTTTCTTCCCACGGAAGGCAAGTGCGGTCCAACCTCCAGCCCACTCCGAGGGGCAGAGGCCTCACTGGAAGGAGTGTGCCCCTCCTCCCGATGCATTTAAGTGTAGGAGGAGGGTGGTTCCCTCCAGTCCTGTCACCATCCCGCGTGGAGCTGTGGGAAGGAGCCCCACGTGGAGCAAGAGAGCACCACGATAGCCCGTCCCCTCACGTGGAGAGGGTGTGTCACGTGAGCAAAAGGGGGGCACCCCCCCCTTCGTTCCACGTTCCACCCGCGTTCCGAGCAGTTCGGTGACGTAACCATCGTTCTGAGTCAGACAGGGGAGGGAATGGGGAGGCGGAAGTGACGCAAGGGCCCGAGCGCCCCAGCCATGGCGGCGGCGGGAGCGGCGGCGGTGGCGGCGGGACCAGGGTCCTGAGTGGGAGGGACCGAGGACTGAGTGAGCTTGGCCTGGGAGGTACACGGCACTGGGGCACAGGGATGGGGTGGGACGCTGGCAGCGGGGCGAGCCCGAGAAGAGAGCCTGGGACTGGGGGGGGGGGGGGGCGGGGTGAGGAAGGAGGGGAGGGGGAGGGGAAGAAAACGTAAGGGGGCGGGGCCTTGGGAACGGGGGCGCGTGCAGAAGGGGCGGGGCGAGGCGGGGCGGACTCTCATTCCCCCCCCCCCACTCCCATCCCCACCCCCAGGATTTCTTTGGCTGCTCCTTAGTGGCCTTGCCTGCCCCCAGATCTCCGGGGTGGTGGTCGACTCCTTGTTACCATGGCTACCCCAGCGAATGCACAGAGCGCCAGCAAAACGTGGGAACTGAGCCTCTATGAGCTGCATCGGACCCCACAGGTGAGGGGGGGGGCTCCACCCACGGAGAGCTCTCCCACGCACCCCCCATCTCTGAAGTGCATAGTCTCCTGTGACTCTCCCCCTCTTGCTTGTACCCGGATTCCTACCTTCCTAGGAGAACCAAAGATTGCATCTTTCCTATGCTTCTCCCCATTCTCCTCTGATCTCCCCATCCTCCTCACCCCTCCCGGCATTGAATCTCTTTCTCCCCTCTTGCAGGAGGCCATCATGGATGGCACAGAGATTGCTGTTTCCCCGCGATCCCTACATTCAGAGCTCATGTGCCCAATCTGTCTGGACATGCTGAAGAATACCATGACCACAAAGGAGTGTCTTCATCGATTCTGTTCTGACTGCATTGTCACTGCTCTGCGTAGCGGGTATCAGGAGCCCCATATGCTAGGATGGGGGGTGTCTGAGGAGGAGAGGTGTCCTGCCTTTGCCGTTTGGGGACATCTATCTCCACGAATGCTTTTCCAGATCTTAGATGATCTGTTTTCAGTGTGTAAAACTAAGACACCCAGTTATCAGTTAATATCTTAAGTGGCTTCTTTTCTCCAACTCAGGAACAAAGAGTGCCCCACTTGTAGGAAGAAGCTGGTATCAAAGCGGTCCCTTCGGCCTGATCCAAACTTTGATGCACTGATCTCCAAAATTTACCCAAGTAGAGAAGAGTATGAGGCACATCAGGATCGTGTCCTCATCCGGCTTAGCCGCCTGCACAACCAGCAAGCACTAAGCTCCAGCATTGAGGAGGGGCTCCGAATGCAGGCAATGCACAGGTATGAATGTGGTCATACGGAATTCTATGCTAGGCATGGGATTCTGGAAGGCTTCTGGACATGTAATAGGCAAAAAATTCATGATTCTCACTTTCTGATTCTTTGACCTCCTAATATCTGATCTCTGACTCTATAACATTCCTACATACTGATTTCCTAACTGGTGTTCTTTGCCTCTACAGGGCCCAACGTGTAAGGAGGCCAATGCCAGAGTCAGACCAGACAACAACAATGAGTGGTGGGGAGGGAGAGCCTGGTGAGGGAGAGGGAGATGGGGATGGGGAAGATGTTAGTTCAGATTCTGCCCCAGACTCCACTCCTGGACCTGCCCCCAAGCGACATCGGACAGGAGTTGTGGGAAGTAGCAGTGGAGGGACGGGGGCAGGGGCTGCTGGAGGTATAGGTGGGGGAGCAGGCTCTGAGGATTCTGGGGACCGGGGTGCCCCCCTGGGTGGGGGGACCCTGGGGCCCCCAAGCCCACCTGGGGCCCCCAGTCCTCCTGAGCCAGGAGGAGAGATCGAGCTTGTGTTCCGGCCCCATCCTCTGCTGGTCGAAAAAGGAGAATACAGTCAGACTAGGTGAGGAGATTCCCCTCCTGAACTCTAAAACCTGGGGAATTAGGGGCCAAATGGGGTGCCTCCAAGCCACAGAGCTAATTTCCCATAACTGAGACAGTCCAGCTGTTTGATCTCCCCAAACTCAGAAACATGTCTAATGCAGAATCGTGGTCACTTCCAAACCCTGAACAGGAAAGACACTCCTTGAAGATCCCATGGGTGGGGTTCACCATATCATATTTCCTCTTCACCAGACCTTTACTTTTTTCACTGATCATTTGCCTCAATTCCTCAGATATGTGAAGACAACGGGGAATGCCACAGTTGACCACCTCTCCAAGTACTTGGCTCTAAGGATTGCACTTGAGAGGAGGCAACAGCAAGAGGCTGGGGAGCCTGGGGCACCAGGTGGAGGAGTCCCAGAAGCTGGAGGACCTGAGGGAGGTGGGGGGGAGGCACCAGGCACTGGAGGAACTGATGGGCCAGAGGAGCCAGCCTTGCCCAGCCTCGAGGGTGTCAGTGAGAAGCAGTATACCATCTACATCGCACCTGGGGGAGGAGCTTTCACGGTGAGAGAATGGCAGGGAATGATTGTGGGGGAGGTATTGGGGATAAGAGAAAAGTTTAAGATAAAACATGCTCCATTCACCCTGTCACTAACCAGCTTTTCTATATATCGTTCTCTCCCATTTTTCTCCTTGTCCTTCCATTTATCTCCCATTACCTTCCTCTTCTATTCTTATTTTCCTCCTACTTTCCCCCTTTTCATACTTGGATATTTTTCTTCATATTTCTCTTCTGTTCACTTTTTTTTCTTCCCTTCCTACTGATACCAATCTTTTCTCTCCTTCCCTCCACTTTTTTTCCTGGTTTATTCCATACACCCAGACCCTGAATGGCTCACTGACCCTGGAGTTGGTGAATGAGAAGTTCTGGAAGGTGTCCAGACCCCTGGAGCTGTGCTATGCCCCCACTAAGGACCCCAAGTGACCCAAGGGGATGGGGGTCTTAGGGCTTCTGTGTGTATGTGCAAGCTCAGCCTCCAGGTCTGTGTTCCCCCCATCCCCCACCCCCTTACCCTGCCCGGCCGGCCGGCGAGAGGACACCGATGAGGACAAGTGGCTTTTATACAAAGTGTCTATATCAGATTCTTCTATATTGTACAGAGTGGGGTGTGCGCCCCCAACTCCTTCCTTTTCTACTCACCAGTCACCTCCCTTCTGTAATGGGGATATTGTGGAGGGAGGAAAGCCTTCCTTTCCCCCAACAACAACGCATTTGCTTTTTTTTCTTTCAAATCTGTGTCTGTCTGTGTGTTAGGGGACGGGGAACGGGGCAAAAAAGGAAGGGGAAATAGCTGCCATGAAAAATTTGCTGCTTCCGTGGAAAAAAAATCATTCTTTTGGGAGAGGGGGTTGGGAGAGGCCACTAATACAATTTGAAAGCTGGAGGAAGCAAAGTGGAAGAGATACAAATAAACTAGAGCGGGAAAGCAGAGGCCGCGCCTGGGCCGCTATTTCAGGTCTCTTGTCCTTGGTCGTAGCTCCAGATCCATGGCGCTCCGCCTCCCATGCCACCTAAGAGGGGCAGTAGTTAGGACTACGGTTCCCATGAGGCCTCGGAGTAAGGGATCGCTGGTCCTAGAAAGCTGCTGTCCCGACGGCCTGTGGGAGTTGTAGTTTTTGCTTCCGCAGACAGTTGGGAGGGGGGCGTGGAAATCATCCGTTCCCCTTTTCTCCCACCAGGTGTGTAGAATGTGGGATCCGGAGCCGGGACTGGGCTGCAGGGGCTGGGAAGAAGTGTCAGGGTTCGATCCCCATCTTCGGGAAGTTCAGTGGGAGGGGAAGGGGGACGGCTCCGGGAGGGATTGAGGGCCCCCCCCTTCTTTGGGCACTCTGCCCCTCACTTCCTGTTTCCGCTGCTCCTCTCATCCCCCCCTCCCCAAATTCCTGTGGCTGAGCTCAGTCCGCTGTCTTGCTGGCAGACGAGTCGGTGGTGCAGGTAATTGGCTCACCCGGCCCCCTCCCCAATACGCCGACCCCAGCCATCAGTCCTCCCCAGCCCCTGGACCCTCTCGCCTCACCAGGATCCTCAGTATCAGGGACCTTCCCACACCCTCTAGACCTTCTATGCCGTGGACCCTCCCACCCCCTTGGGATCCTCAATACCAGGGACCCTCCCACATCCCCGGGATCCTCTATACTGAGGGACCCTCCTTCGGTCCCTGAACCATCAATAGTAGGAATCCTTCCCGAGACCCAGGATCCTCGATTCCATGAACCCCAATACCAGAGACGCTCCCACAGCCCCCAGCCCTCAATACTAGAAACTTACCCCCTCCGGCCCTCAAAACCTTCAGTACCCCTGCCCTTCCTCCTCATCCCCAGCGCTCAATACCCAGGACGCTCCCACTCCCAGACCCTTGTGATCCTCAATACCAAGGACCCTCTCACAGCCTCCGACTCTCAATATCAGACATCTTCTTATAGCTCGAGGACACTCCCACAGCCCTTGGGGATCTTCAGTATTAGGGACCCTTCTATTCCCGGTTCCTCAGCACAGAGGACTCACAGCTTCTGACAGTCTCTAGAGCCCCTTAATGCCAAAACCCTCTTAAGACCCCTGGGACCCTCGATACTATAGATCTTCCTCTCAATTCCTGTGCCTTCCCACAGCCTTTGGGATTCATCAATATCGAGACCATGCTACAACTCCCTACCCCGATATCCAATACCAGGGAGCCTCCCCAGAAGCAAAACCTCTTCCTATAGCCTCTGGAAATGCTCAGTACCATAAACTCTCCCAGTTTTTCCCCAATAGCACCAATTGCCATAGTTCCAGGAACCCTGCAATACCAGGGACGCTCGTACATGTGTCTTCTCTAGCTTTGAAGGTCCTCTAATGGCCACATATACTCCTCCAGTCCCCCCAAATCAAACCTAGGCAGCACCTCCCCAGTCCCGTACAAGTTCCTGTCCTCTAACCCTGTAACCCACCTCTAACTATCTCTTCAAGCATCCTGTTCCTGACTCCCCCAGCTTGCCTCCTTTTCCTCTGTCCCTGATCTGGGAGGTGTGGTGTTTCTGCATGCTAGAAAAAGGGGAGATGAGACCCATCTGAGAACAGAGGTGTTGTTTGCTTATCCTGAGCCTGGTGCCCCAGAGTCTAAACAGTCTAAAGCAGTCTAAACTTGCTAACTTCATAGTGCCTGGAAGAAACCTCAAGAGGTGGGTGTGGGGGGAGGGGCAAGATGATGTGGAAAAAAGAGGGGAGAAAGGACTAGAAATGCATGAGAAGAGAAGTAGTGGAATTTATCTCTTTTCTGTTTTGGTTCCAGAGACATTGTCCCCCGCCCTCCTCCTCATCAAACCTTACTTCCCAGTGGCCCTTCTCGTTGGGCTCCCCCTCTTACTCCACCCTGGCACAGTCCACAATTCCCCTCTCCCCCTGCCCTTCCCCTTCCTCCCCATGTCCCTGTCCCTCTCCTTCTCCTCCAGTTCCTATGTCACCTACATCCTCTCACCCTCCTCTCCTCTCTACTTCTCACTTTTCTCCCCCTCCCCCCTCATTTTCTTCCACTCTTCACCTTGATCCCCCACCCCCTATGCCAGTGACTTTCACAGACATGGCTGTGTATTTTGGAGATGTCATGTGGGAGAGCTACCGGAACCTCATCTCCTTGGGTGAGTAACTCGCCCCCCCCCCAAAAAAATACCACCCTGATTCTGACATTCACTCTATCGGGGTATTGAATAAAATTGAAATGTTAAATTGACAGATGATGCCTCTGAATTTCCTGCATAGAATGCTAGCATTCTGCACCCTTCCTAGAGGTCCATAGCTCTCTCTCTTCTCTATTCGCCCTCAGACAAACTGCTTCCCCATCCCCTGAGTCTTCCTGAACCCAGCAATCAGATATTTATCAAGCACTTTTAATTTACAAGTATCTGTGGTAGATGTAGAGGATAGAAAAACACACCAAAAACGTGTCTTATTGTCTGTTTGGGAAGATGAGACATACAGAAGCTGACAGTACAGTGTGCTAAATACCATTTGATAGGCAGGAAGTGCAAGATTCCTGAGGGAAAAAATCACAGTGATCTAGAGTGGTAAAGAAAGTCCTCATGGAGAAAGCAACTTGAGCCGGGACTTGAAGAATGGTTAAGATTCAGCTACAGGAAGGGCTAAGAGAGGCAAGTATTTTAGACAGAATAATGAATCTTGTTCTTTCTTGCCCCAGGATTTCCAATCCCAAAACCAGAATTGATCACTCACCTGGAGCAAGGGGCAGAGCCATGGGGTCCGGGGTCTCAGGAGTCTGAAGAAAGGGGAGTCCCAAAAGATCCCTATCCAGGCGAGTAACCAGCATGGAAAAGATCTTTTTGCCTTCACTCTTCACGTGGTCTTCATACCCCAGAGAGGGAATCATCAGGTCTAGGATTTAGAGCTTGAAAGGGCTTTGGAAATCACATAGTAGAGCTTCGTTTTACAGGGGAGGAAACTGAGGTCTAGAGAGGAGGATCTACATGCCCAAAGCCAAAATGCTGGAAAGTGATAGGAGCAGGAGCTCGTCCTACTGTATCACACTGCCCCAAGGATGGAGCTCCACCTCACACCTCCTTACTACCCTACACCATACTTTTGCTTCCAAGTAATTGTTGGGAATCACCAAAGTCCCTGCCCTTGCTGTCAGTAGAGGGCTAGCCTCTGCCTCCTATCCCTTCCTCCTTCTGCCTCCAAGGATACAAACTGCTCTATGAGATGTCCTGGTCCACTCTAAATCCCTTCAGGAATACTATCAGGAAGGGAAGGAGAGCAGCTTCCATAGGGATTGAACCCACGGCTTTCTCCACAAGATCCTCTTTTTCCTCTGTATTTCCTTCTTCGTTTCCTTTATTTCATCACTGTCTCTTTCACAGGCATGGGGACCAAGGAAGAAGAGGAGACAGAATCAGTCCCTAATCCTCCCCCTGCCTTGGAGGGTTCCCCACCACCAGCTACATCCTGTGGCCCAGCCCTGCCCCCACCCCCAGCATCCCCACCCCCACCCCCAAAGCCCTTTTCCTGCCCTGAATGTGGTTCCTGCTTCTCACGACGCTCCCACCTCTCACGCCATAGGCTGATCCACTCTGGTGAGCGGCCTTTCCCTTGCCCTGAATGTGGCAAGTGCTTTGCTCAGGGTGCTCACTTGGCCTTGCATCTGCGTTCCCACACAGGCGACCGACCCTATTCTTGTGGTCAGTGTGGCCGAAGCTTTCGCCATGGCTCCCACTTGGCTCGGCACCGACGTACACATCTACCTGAGCCCCCCTACCGATGTGGCCAGTGTGGCAAGGGCTTCTCCCAGAGTTCTGGGCTCCTGCAGCATGCCACTGTCCACACAGGCGAGCGTCCCTATATCTGTGCTGTTTGTGGCAGAGGCTTTGGCCGCCACCCCAGCCTCATTCGACACCAGAAGTCCCATTCAGGTGAACGTCCCTTCCCCTGCCCTGAATGTGGCAAGCGCTTCACTCAGAGCGCCAATCTTGCCCGCCACCTTCGGACGCACACTGGAGAGACACCATACCTGTGTGGGGAGTGTGGACGTGGCTTTAGTCAGCACCCTCGCCTCGTGGCACACCGAAAAGCCCATCACACGGGACCCCCACCCCCACCTCCTCCTGTCCACTCCTGCGCTGACTGTGATCTACTGTTCCCTCAGGCTCTGGCACTGGCCCGTCACCGGGCAGCCCAGCATGGTGGTGAGAAGCCATTCCGCTGCACCCAGTGTGGGGAGGGTTTTGGCCACCGCTCCAATCTGCGACGCCACCAGCGTGGTCATGGTGGAGAGCGACCATACCGCTGCAGTCAGTGTGGCAAAGGTTTTGGTCAAAGCTCAGGGCTGGTCCAGCACCAGCGTGTTCACACTGGTGAGAAGCCCTTTCGCTGCCCAGACTGTGGGCGTGGATTCCGCTATAGTTCCAATCTGGCACAACATTATCGTGGCCACACTGGGGACCGGCCCTTCCGCTGTGAGCACTGTGGTCGTGGCTTTACCCGTAGTTCTCACCTGCTACGGCACCGTGCTACACATGGTGGGGAGGATGGAGATGAGGACTGTGGGCCTGGAGGCGTCCCTGTGCTGACAATTAAGGCAACTTCTATAAGCCAGGAATCCCCCAAGGAATCTAGAGAGACTGCCCAAGTGATTGAACCCCTATCTCAGCCAGAGTGATCTATTTATTCCCTGTGGTTGGAGCAACTGAGTCTGACTCCAGCCTTATCTTTGGCCAGAGTGACTCCCAAAGCAACCACTTCCTTGTGGTCCAAATGATTACTCTCCCCTTGTCTTTCCTCAGAGAGGAAGTGACCAGCTCACCCTGCCCATGCCAGGAGTGAGAGCCTTTAAGTACCCTCCTTGTGTCTCTGGCCTAGAGGGGGTGAGGTTCCCTGTGCCTAAGGAAGAATGTTCCCCAAAGGAGAGTAAGTCCCATGTTCATTTTGGGTAGAGAAAAGTACTCCTTTGTCTTCATCTTTCTCTGTCTAAGGGGCTTGATGAGTCTGTCTCAGGGATAGCTGGGAATCACTGGTCTCTGCAGGAGACCTCAAGGGAGATAAACTTAATTCCTGCCTGGGATACAGAGAAACCACATACAGAAGTGTTAGTATGCCTCTAGAAGTTGCACTTGGTCCTTAACCACCATCCCTTTAATTCTCTGTCTGACCTCATGATGCTGGAAGCTACCTGGGATCCTCTCTTCTCTGGGTACCAAAGAGCTATACCCAACTTCCTCTGACAATGTGATCTCCCTTCTCCCTAGGGGTCACTAAACACTCACCACAGGACTCCCTAAGGGTCCCATATCTCCCTAAAACTCCTCGTCACATTTGAAGCCAAGAATACAGGCAAGCCAGGCTGTTCCCTCCTAGTCACATTCCCTTACATTACTAACATTCTATAGAAAATCTGTGATTTCTGTGCTGTAGGTGCTCTCTGTGGTGACATAGCTCAGAAATTGCCCACACCTCTGGCGATTCTTGTTCCTGAGGCCAAAAAAAAAAAAAAGGCATAGCATAGTGGCCAACCTTTAGGGGATGAACCCCCCCAAACTCAGGTTGCTTCTAATGCAACAGATCCAGTGGGTTGTCAGACTGTGTTTTTGGAAGCCTTTTCAATTTGGTAAAACCTGTCCAGGTTTAAGTGGATTGCTCTTGTAGCAAAACCTTCAAGAACCCCCCCTCACCTCCACCCCAAAATAAGGCATCAGAATAAGACTATAGTAGAGTCCCATTGAATTGAAGCCTAAGAATTCGGGGAGACATAACTAGGGAAATCAGGAGCATGATAGGAGTACAGTAGTTGGGTCAAGTTGGAAGAAACTAAAAGAAGTTTGAAGGGGAGCAAGGGAATTTAGAGAGAGATTAGGAGACAGAAATAAGGGGATGAGGTGGGAGGAAGGAGTGTCACTTGTTACAAAGTAATAATGTCACCACACACATATTGTGTTTTATAGTCGAAGAAATAAATGGTCACATCCTTTTATTTTTATCCCCACAACCCTGTGAGGTAGGTAGGATAGATAGTCTCATTCTCATTTTTAGAGATGGGGGAAACTAAGGGCCTGAGATGAAGGGGCATACCCAGGGACCTCTGATGGATGTCCCACTGTCATTCCACCACTAAGGCACTAGTTGGCCTGACTCCTGCCATCAGAGAGCTCATAGTCTATTTGAAGAAACAGGACACATCTAGAAAAAGGTATAAGGCAATATATCTATGAAGATGAAACAGTATGTAGTGAGGCCCCTTATTTACATTCATGGGATATATATATATTTCCTCACAACCTACACTTTTCCCCCCTAGGATGCTAAGGTGCTAAATTCCTACCATAAGCACTATATTTCCTACCTTTTGCAAGTAAGAGACTCTGTATGAAAAGCAGCCCATGGTTCCCATAAAAGTTTCCAGTGAAGGATATGCAGCTCTCACACAGACAGGTCAAAGTTGAGAAAACTTGATCTAGTGCCAAAGCTGACACCAAAGGAGGGAACTGTTATTCCCATCTTTCTTTGAGAAGATACTATGGGTTGACTAGGATGAGAAGGTCCATACTTGCAATATCCTTTATTCTTATTGTTAATATTAAAGCATAAATGGTTATTTTAGTTAATTTATTAACTTTTCTCAATGTAACTTTTGAGTTGTTACAGCAAACAATAAATGTTTGAATTGAAATCTCTACTAGAATGTGTCAAAGGGATTTACCTTTCTTTGTATCCCCAATATTATGGTAGGGTCTTGGAACATGGGCAGCACTTAGTAAATGCTTGTTGATTGATTATTTTGACAAGGGCAAGAAAGAACCATGGGGGTGGGGGGACAGCTAGTTGGCATAGTGAATAGAACACAAGCCCTGGAGTCAAGAGGACCTGAGTTCAAATCCAGCCTCAGACACTTAACTAGCCTTGTGACCTTGGGCAAGTCACTTAACCCCAATTGCCCTGACTTCCCAATGGGATGGTTAATATTCAACTTTATAGGGCATTGCATCCAAACTTCTTGCTTTGCAAATGAGGAAACAGAGGCCCTGAGAGGAAAAATAGGTTATATTACAAAACGGTGGCATGCTATAATATGAACTATATAAAAATGCTGAAGAGACATAGTAATAGAGGGATCTGAATCAAGGAAACACTTCCCAAAGGTAAGATTAGAGAGAGTGAAGGGCATAGGTCTGTAGAAAGGAGAGAGAGAATCATATGTTAATGAACTGATTGGATGGCTATAGCAAATAGTAAAGAATATGTGGGGGGATGGAAAGGACTGATTTGACCACCAGTGAGAATGAATGGTAGAGAAGTGTAGAAAATACAAGTGGCTAGTTGGTGGAGGACTTTGAGTGCTAGACTAAGAATTGTGGATTGGTTTTGTTAGGTGATAAAAAGTCACTGTAGATCCTTGAGTTGAGGGCTGGCAGGGCTTCTATTTCCTCATTTGCAAAGCAAGAAGTTAGGATACAATGATCTATAATGGTTCAGAAATGGTTTATTCAGCAAATAGTTTTATCAGTAGCTAGGAATGACCTAGAGCAGAGAGAAAAAGGTCATGAAAAGTAGTTTAAAGGTTTGGTGCCAAACTCTGCTTCAGATTGCTGAAGGGAAAATAAGACTCTGGGAAGCAGCCAGCATGAGAGGAACTGACAGCCTCCATCATGTCCCTACCCCCAGCTTACTATACTAGAGATTTTGAGGAACTTCACCTTGCATGAGATCTAGGACTCTTGGTTGAGCTGTACACTTTCTCTGATGTGTTTTGCTATTGACTTGGATTTCTTTGCCATCTACAAAAAGACAAACAAAAAGGCTTTATGGATAATTGAGTTGTTAGATGGCTATGACAAGTACATGTATTAAGTGTTTATTATGTGCCAGACATTGTGCTAGGTGCTGGTAAGTGTCTGAGACTAGATTTGAATTCAAGTCTTCTTTGAATTCAGTTCCATTCACTGTGCCACTGAGATGCCTCCAAATGTAATGAACAAATTCATCTTTGAAACAGTTTGGGTTATGCCCCCCCAGAAATTTCTTGGCTCTTTTAGGCACTAGACAAGGTTAGGAAACGTAAGGACCTGTGGAGTGTATCACCTGATACTTTGAACTTAAAGGGGAATGCTGAAAGTAAAAAGATAGATTTGAGGTCTAAAAGAAGATAAGGATATGGCAACAAGAAATGTGCTCTCGAGTAAGGAATGGAAGGAAATGGACCCAGGGCTGCTGTTAGGTTAGAACAACTGAAAACCTGGGTGACACACTATTGGATCTGGATGCACAGACACCAAATGTAGAGGGCAGGCATGTCCCTGAACACAGCTGTAGTCTTATGCCCTCATTCTTCAGAATAAGAAGCCTTTCCTTCCCATATTAACATTACTAGCATTTTCTCTCATGGATAGGGTCTGTCCTTGGCTGGGAGCTGGGGCAGAGAGAAAAGTAGAATAGAAATTCAAGAATTGGATGGTGTGAACGTTGGTTCCCTTCAGTTCCTGTTTCCCAGGGTCAGTTTCCTTTCCTAGACTACCCTGAATATGTATCAGATGGGAAAAGAGAGGGAGCAAGGGCAGCATCAAAGAAGCAGAATAACTCCAAGGAGGGTCAGTTCTTGGAACTGAAGGACAAAGGCAGAAGCTTTTGCTGGGGCTCCTGGAACTCAGTCTCCATTTCACCAGGCTTTAGATGTGGAGATGCTAACTTAGACAGTCCAGATCCAGTATTGGGGAATTCTACCTTGATGGAAACTGAGTCAATTTTTTCTGCATCAGTTTCTAGAATATCTGTACATGTCCTCTCTCTGTAAGGATCCAGGGAAGGGGTCGATAAGGTATGAAAGAAAGGAAAGATGAGTAGGCATGATTCTTGAAGCCACAGTGGAAAGACCACTGGATTTGAAGCCAGAGGACCTGGACTCTGGAGGAGAGAGGGAGACTGATGACTTTTCAAAGCTCTGCCTTGCTTAAATCCAATTTACTTGCAAGTCAAGACATCACCCTTGTGATGTCATTGATCCTCTTTGAGCATGAAGGATGGACAACAACAATCTAGGCTCAAATTCTGCCTCTTCTCCCTTCTAACTCTAGGGTCTTAGATAAGTGTAATGTTAAGGGAATTTGAAGATCTTCCCTGCCCATTAATAAACACATAGAACCCTAGCCCAGAGCTAATCAAGCTCTGGGTTATGAGGAGTTGCCAATTAAGTGCTGGGGCACAAGGATTTTCAAGCTCCTTGGCACTCAGCCAATCAGGGACCGAGTTTTTCTTATATTTTTTGGGAGGCTGGCATTTTGCTTTGAGGGTTTTCACTCATGAGAAAGATCTTTTGATTCCCTGGTTGAGGCCCCCGACTATTTAGATGTCTGTGCTCCCTCAATCCAGTGATATATGTAAAGCAATATTGCTATCTTCAGACACCTGGAGCCCTGTCTGTTGGTCTTTGTGCTAATTTCTCTGCTTGTATTTTCTATACTCCTTTCTCTGCAATTAAAGGAGGACTGTTAATCCCTTTAAAGCTTTCCTTTATAAAGCAGTACAAAAGAACCTGTGTGCTAGCAGGACATCCTGGGTGTGCTTGATAATACAAGTTGCTTTCTTTCTCCAGACCTCAGTTTCCTCATCTGTAAAGGGAGAAATTTGAATTAAATAAGTTATAAGTCCCTTCGAACTACAAATACCATGAAAATACATCTCAGAGATGAGAAATTTACCCAGCCCTTCCCCATCCTGAGACATGGATACTCCTAGCACTTCTGGTCTCTGGTTTTTTTAGTCTCAATGTCACTCAGGGAAACCAGTTAATGAGCAAGTGGGGAACTTCAAGGGTTCTATCTTCAAAGGAAATATTATCACTTTGGATAGGACTGAAAGCAGAGCAAGAGAATGAGTCCAGACAGGACAAGGAAAATGACTTGCCTCTGGTCACACCCAGAAGTGTGCTAGAGTCAGGTCATAGGGAGAACCAAATGTTAAATTTTCAGGGTGAATATTTATGCCTCAGAAGTTAGCACATATTGTAGGTCAGGGTTTGACTTACTATTTTGTGTGAGGTCTAGACTTAAGAAAATGATGAAGAAAATGTTAATAATGCATATTGAACTTAAAAGTGTCACAGGTATATTTTTTTAATAGCCAGTTGTTTAGCATTTATAGCACACCCCTGCCTTACACCCCAAGGCACTAACTATAGTATGAAGCATCAGATATTAGCCACCTCTCTCCTTCCAGCTTCTGCCTGGAATGTGTCTGCTTCTAGAGCAACTTCTAGTTTCACCTTGATTCTGGGCATAGATGTGTTCATTGCTGTAGTAGAAAAAGAACTTTATTTTGGAAACCTGAGTTTGAATCTTGGCTCTGACACTAGCTATGTCATTTAACCTCTACCAAGAACCAAGAAGTATGCTTTACCATCAGCCCTCTGAAGGCAGAACTGAATAGCACATTGATTAAAGTTCTAAAGTCTTTATAGGTTTTTTCTTTACACTACTGTGGTAATCATGTAAATTGTTCTCCTAGTTTTTCTCACCTCTTTCTGCATCAGTCCATGCAAGTCTCCATAAATTTCTTTGAATTCTTCATATTTGCCATTTCCTATTGTTAATAATATTACATTGCATTCATATATAGTTTGTTCAGCTCAGTCAGTGAGCACCCACTTTCTTTCCATTTTTTTTGTTACTATGGAAAAGGGGGGTTGCTATAACTATTGCTATGCCTACAAGGAGTACTCTTGAAATGTTAAGAGATGTCACCCCAATATATTAGATTTTTACCCTGCGGAAGACTATGAAGAGACATTGACAAGAATTGGTTACACAATGCCCCAAGCAAGGTGTGTACTACGAACCAGGGAAAGACAACCTTAGTTTACCAATCATTTAATAAATGTCTGCTATATGCAAGGCAATAAGCTAGGTGTTGGGAATAAAAAGACAAAAAAAAAGAGGAACAAGGAACTACGTTTTTGGGGTTTTTCATCATTCAACAAGTAGCATTTATTAAACACCTACTGTGTGCTGAACACTTTGCTTTGTGTTCAAGACAACATCACAATAGTCCTTGCCCTTGGTGAGCTAAAGAGGAGCTGTACCAATGGATCCTCATCCTGCAGCCACCTGTGTGTGTAGTGGATGGAACACTGGACCTGTAAGTTCAGTTCAGCCTCAAAGTCAAATCTAGCCCTAAATTCTTACTAGCTAAGTTACCTTGGACAAGTCACTCAACCCCCAAGTACTTCAGTTTTCTCAACTGTAAAATGGGGACAATAATAGCATCTACCTTCCATGGCTGTGAAGCTCAAATGAGATATCTGTAAAGAGCTTTGCAAAACTCAAAGTGCTATGTAAATGCCAGCTATTGTCATTAACAACTACCACTTCATCCTCTAGTTTGTCTACTCCTGTAGCATTCCTTCAGCTCCTGAGGCTCCCTGCTTTGTCACAGAACCCTTATTTCCATTTCCAGGGCTAAAACTCCCACTACTTCACTCTTGCTCTCTTCAGTAAGTAACACTGTCTTTAGCAAATCATTCTCCCACATACCTTTCCTCTATGGTGCTTCCATATACTACCCTGTGTTCTCTACTGACTCACTACTGATAAAAATACAGCAGGTCATTTTACTATTAGAATATTCAGCAGTCAACCCTCTGGCTCCCCAAAAGCTTCACACAGAAATGCCAAGTCCTCTTGGAATTATACACAAAGGATCAAAGAATTCCGAGTTGGAAGGGATGAGGAAATTTTAGCCTACAAAGATGAAATTATTTGGGTAGGGTCACACCGAGAGTAAGCAGCAGAGCTGAGATTTAAATTAATGTCTTCAAACTCCAATCCCACCAGGTCTTTTCTGCTGGTAAAATAAAAAAAATAACTTAATTAGTACACAAAATCCTCCCAAGGAAAAGATCCTGAAAGAATCGCAGTGCCTGACATTTCCTGAGCCCCGGAGAAGAGTGAATATTTGGCCACCCATTCAAAACAGAGGCAGGGCCACAAGGACCCCAGTCACTAGGGTGGTTGATTCTCTGGGAAAGGACACTGAAACAACTGTCACCTCCCAATATTCCCACACACCCTTTTCCCCAACTATAAACCCATATTGTACATTGAGTGCTTGTGTGTGTTTTGTGAGCCCTGACACCTACTTTGGGGAAAGTATAAATGATATCCTTATCTAAGCTTAGTCAGAATGATCCCTTTGGGGTAACATCCACCCAAGATTGAACCTGGTCCATATAAGCCCAGAGTTCTACAAGAGAGGTGGGGAGGGAAGAAAGGTGAGACAAATAGAATAAGTCATATCTATCTGCCTATCGCTTTACCCATATATACAAGAAGCAATTACCCTTTGTGAACTGGATTGCTACAAGTAGATTGTATGAAACTTGGGATACATTTTTCCATAGAAACTATGTTATATAGGGAGATTAGTATCACAGGCCAATTCAGAAACCCCTCTTAACCCACAATGCAACAGTGAGGTATGAATAGTACTATAGATTCTAGCCAGCATGGTTAATGATGTTTCTTTTTTCTCCGTACAGTGCAGATACTGCGCCAGTGCAATATTTAGAGCGTCCGCGATCAGGCTAAAGACCATGACTGTAAGTATCACATGATTTTTCAATCACAAAATATGTTGAACTCTCTAGATAGAGAATAGCATTGAAGGATTTACTTAGACACCAGAAAACCCAATCCCAAAACCAGTAAGCCGATTCCATCATAGTACCAAAGATATTCAGAAGCCGTAATAATGCTGACAGCCATGCCATCCTTCAGCCTTCCCACAAACCAAACTAGATTAATATTTACTCACAAAACTCTCTATCTCCTTGCCTAAGCTCCTCTGTCCCCAACTGTCTCCAACTGTCCCCATCTGTCTGGCTAGCTCTCTACCAGCTTCCTGTGGGCTCTGCTTCTCCTCAATAAACTCCTCCCACCACAGGCTCCATGTGACTACATTCAGCCTATCAGGGGGCAGAGTTTATCTTCACAGCAGGGAAGGTCTTCAAACTCCCCCATAGGTCTACTAAGGGGCAGGAAAGATCTTCAAATTCCCATTCCCATTACATTCAGCCCCAAGATTTTTCGTGTCCCTTACATAGGAAAAATACCTTAATAAATGAGGGTTTGGGGATAACTGGTGGAAAAACTGGTGTCAACAGAACTTTGCAACAATATAACAGGGATAATAGAAAAGCTTTGCACATTAAAAAATAGCTTAGGGTCAGGGCTTGGGCACAAGCACCCCATCATTCCCCCCTTGAATGAATAGGGCTCAAAATCTTGGGGCAAGGGGTGAAGATCTCTTCTCCAAAGCTACTTCAAGCTAAAATTGGACATAGAGCTGTCTCTGTCCCAAGAGATCCCATTCAAGAGTTCATTTCTTTAGCTGTCATCCAGAGCTTGGTCAACACCAGGCCTAGGAGGTACCATGCAAAAGGTCAGTTCTTTAGCTGTCATCTGAAATTTGGTTGATGCCAGGTACAGAAGTGGCACATCACAGTCATGGATAGGGGATGACATCAGCTTAAGCAATCAGGCATCTGCATGTAGAGGGCACCAAACCTACAGAAAACAAATCTCACAAACAAGTTTAAGTCAAAAAGTAAAAAAGAAACAAATACAGGGTCAGCCATGCCTCTGGAATCCATGGACTCACTATCATAACCTCATTCACAGGAGAATATATGACACTGTTCTCCTTGCTCAATTCCAATGACTTGATACACCGACACAAGTTCAGCACATTGACCACTTCCACCTAGCCTAGCACTTTCTTTAGTCTGAGTACCCTTAAAGGTGTGACAAACTTGGATACAATGGTTCAGGAGCATCTGTAGGGACAGCCCTTACTTCTCTATTCTGTCTGACATTAAGCTCCTTATCACTGTACATTTTTTTAACTCATTAATTGGAATACCATCAATTTTTCTAAAATCACCCCCTGCTCTCAATAGAGAAGTAAACAGTTCTTGGCAATCTATTCTGAATTTTAATCCTCTGGATATTTACTTTTCTCTCATGAGGAAATTTATCTTTTCCCCATTCTCCTAAGTCACTTAGCTGTGAAATCTTATCTAGTACCTCTGAAAGAGGGGGGCCCTATTTCATGAATTAATAGAGTCAGAAGTGGGTACTTATAAGCAGGAGGAGCTGTCTTCATCACGATATTTTTATGAGAAACTGCTAAGGGGATTTTATGATATGTATCAGCATCTCCAATCATGATAGTAGTTTTCATTACTTCTTTCTTCTTTCAACTTACTCATACAGTCTCTAAGTGAGTACCAGGGTCTGTCTCCACTAGGCCGAAAAGAATCAGCAGGATACATTCTATTGCATCCATCAGCAGCTAAAGCTAACAGATTGGTCTTATCATTACCTCCTGCCAAATGAAAATCTCTAAAAGCTTGACAAAGCTGGACAAAAGGATTCTGGCAAAAACTTATAAATTTCAAGCCATCCACTTTATCTAGCACTATTCCACCAGCTCCTTCCTCTGTGATTCTTATCATCTAAGGCACTAAGCATTCTCCCATTCTTTGGGTGTATCTGCAAAATATCAGTAATCTCCTGTTGAGTGAAATCCTCAAGTATCTCCTTAAACACTGCTTGCCCTCCCTGACTCTCCTGTATTATTCTCAGTATGGGGTGAGCTTCTGCCCCTGTAAAAGCTTCACCATGAAACAATGTAACCTTCAATAACATTGTATCACTATTCTGTACAACACATGAACTTTCTAGGGAGTCGTTGTCATAGCAACTAGGTTCAGCCTACCAAAGTTGTATGCATTTTCCTCCTGTTATTTTTTTGCTTCTTTTTCTGAGCCAAATTTACAACTGTCTTCTTCCAACTGAGACTCAGCTTGCTGTTCTAAAGGAGGTCTTGAATTCTGGCACTTAGCCAACTCTTGTAACAGCTTGTCTCTGCTTTTACACACAATATGGTAGTCTATTAGCAAAACCCAGCCTCTTCTAGTCACTGCCTCCAGCTTTCTCCCAGGTTTTATTGGTATTCTTTGTGAACATGTTTCTAAATCTCTGGGTTCCCCTTGCTGTTGTCTCTGTTCCCAGTTTTCACAGGGCCCTGTAAAACCTGTAAACCTACCTTATGCCTCCCTAGCAAGACCACTCTCTTGCTAGGGAGACATAAGGTAAAGCCTCCCATCCTAGGATAGTCATTTCTTCCAAATCCCTTCTGCCTCCATCTAGAGGTCTGATATTATGCAATCCCATCCTTGCTGCCAAAGGTAGTGCCAGTGCAATATTTGCAACACCCATGATCATGATAAAGACCATGACTATAAGTATCACATGAGATTCGATCACAAAATGTGCCAACCTCTCCAGATAGAGGATAGTACTGAAGGATTTATTTAGACACCAGAAAACCGAATCCCAAAACCAGTAAGCCGATTCCATCATAGTGCCAAAGATATTCAGAAGCCATAATAATGCTGACAGCCATGCCATCCTTTGGCCTTCCCACAAACCAAACTAGATTAATATTAACTCACAAAACTCTCTATCTCCTTGCCTAAGCTCCTCTGTCCTCAACTGTCTCCAACTGTCTGGCTAGCTCTCTACCAGCTTCCTGTGGGCTCTCCTTCTCCTCAGCAAACTCCCACCACAGGCTCCATGTGACCACATTCAGCCTATCAGGGGGTAGAGATTATCTTCATAGCAGGGAAGCTTCCTGTGGGCTCTAGGGGGTAGAGTTTATCTTCACAGCAGGGTAGGTCTTCAAATTCCCCACTAGGTCTATTAAGAGGCAAGGAAGATCTTCAAATTTCCATTCCCATTACACACATACCCACACCCTCACACACACATTCTTCCTTAATTTTTAATTAATTTTTTTAAACATTCATTTAAAAATAAATGTTCCAAATTCCCTCCCTCTCCTGCCCCTTCAGAAAGACAAGTGATATGATTCCAATTATACATGTGAAGTCATATAAAACATATTTCCATATTTGCTATGTTGCAAAAGAAAACAGACAAAAATAAAACAAGAAAAATAAAGAAAAGTTGTTTTTTTAAGTATGCTTCAATCTGCACTGAGAATTCATCAGTTTTCTCTCTGGAGGTAGATAAGATTTTTCATCATGGGTCCTTTGAAATTGCCTTGGATCATTGCCTTGATCAGAGTATTTTACAGATTACAATATTGCTGAGTAACAATGTTGGGATGAGGGAAAAGGGTTGATGAGGTTTTGGGCTAGAGGCATAAGGAGCTGTAAAGAATCAGGCGGTCTTGGTGTTTAAAATTCTGGGGATCCCTCCTAGGTTTTAGGCTGGCTCCCAGACTACTCATCCATCTATAGAAAACCTGTAGAAGAAACAGGACAATCTATCCTGTTTGTTTCCTTTTTTTGATAGTAACTACCACGTGTTGCTTCTGACCTGGGTTTCCGCCTCTAAATCACCAAAGAGAGCAGAGCAGCATGGTACAGTAGTTAAAGACCTGGCTGTGTAGTGGGAGGATATGAGTCCCAAAGCTAAGTTCTGATGCTTTTCACCTGTGTGACGTTGGACAAGGCTTTTAAGCTACTGGACCTCAGTTTTCTCCTCTCTCAAATGGTGAACTAAATGTCCTGAGGTCCCTGCCAGCTTTAGAGCCAAAACAGTCTCACAGTTTCTACTTGTCCCTTAAGCAAAGACAGATTCCTTTGACAGGATCCTGAAGATTTTTGAAAACAAAAAAGAGGGGGTCAGGACTGGGGGCATAGGGGAAGAAATATTTCTTTATTTCTCTTCCACACTCTGTGTGTGTGTGTGTGTGTGTGTGTGTGTGTGTGTGTGTGCGCGCGCGCGCGAGCATGTTGCATGTCTGTCTCTTTCTCTCTCTGTCTCTCCCAGATAAGGAAAGAAAGAAGCTATATTTGTTCATGATGAGGTTGGAAATAAACAAAGGACTCAGTAAGATTTATGTTTATTTCAAAAGCATGCCCATACTCATTGAGGCCTGATCTTGGCCTTTAGGGTATTTCTGGAAGCTGGAGTGGGGACTGGGTCTTTAGTATAGCATGAGGAGATGAGACAGGGGTTATTCACCCTGCAAGCAATGGGGAGGGGGGGGGTTGAGTGGAGAGGACAATAATAAATCACATTTCCATAGTATTTTAGGTTTTACTTCATGTTTATTTCACAGCAACCCTGTGAGGTTAGAAATAATAGCTATTGCCATCCCTTTTGTACAGATAAGGTTACACAGGTCCTGAGAAATTAAGTGATTTGTCCATGGTCATGTAACTAAGTCATTATTAAAGCCAGGATTGGAATCCAGTCCCTCAGATTCCAACTCCAATGTCTTTCCCACTCTTCTCCCTTCCCCTTCATCTTCCTTGCCATTGTTGTAATTGTCTAAGTCAGGTGAGAAGACAAGCAGCAGGCTTAGCAAAAGCAAGGGAGATGAGGAAGGAAATCTTAACTGGTAGCAGCAAGGAAAGAATTCAGAGTGAGTTCCTGTGGCCATGGGGCCACATTCTCAAACAGCTGCTGGTATGTGAGGAATGTGAATAAATTGGGCATCTACAAGTTGGGGACTGCCTGCGCTGCCATGTCAAGGCTTAGCTCCCCTACCATATAAGTCAATTTCCCTTGTATGCCTCTTTGTAGCCCCCAGAATACTCAAAGCAATACTTAGCATGGAGGAGAGGCATAATAAATCTGTAATTAACAACCCTACCAATGGTCAGAAACTGAAGTAGGAGAAATTTAAACATGGGGAAAAACATCCCCATAAATAGGGGTGCAAGATAGGAAGGAAATAAGCATTTATTAAGCACCAAGCACTTTACAAAGAAGATCCTCACAACAACACTGGAAAGTAGGTGCTACTATTATCATCCCCATTTTACTGATGAGAAAACTGAGGTAAGCAAGGTTAAGTGACTTGCCCAGGGTCACACAGCTAGTAAGTGTCTGAGGTGGGATTTGAACTTAGGTCTTCCTGATTTTAGGCCCAGCTCTCTATCCACTGAGTCACCTAGCTAGCACAGACTGGAACAAGACTTAGTTAGCTAGATATTTTGGAAAGAATAGTGGCTTTGGAGTCAGACAACCTGGGTTTAAATACTAGCTCTGTTAGTAACTACTGGTATAACTTCAGGCAAGTCACTTGATTTCTCTGGGTTCTCAGTTTTCTCATCTGCAGACTGAGGGTTTTGGACACAGTCATCTCTAAACTCTGGCACTCTAAACCTGGAGTTTTTACAGCACAGTAATATTCCATTACACTCATATGCCACAATTTGTTTAGTCATTCCCCAATCAATGAGCAGCTGCTTTGTTTTCTGATTCTTTACTATCCCAAAAAAAGTGCTGCTATAAATATTTTGGTTAGGTTTTACTAGGAAAAGAAAACTAATCAGCATAGAAATTCAATTGTGTATAATCAGTCACCAGAAAAATACTTTTCTCCAGATTCCTTCTTTAGGATTACTGAAGAAACAAAGAATAATACCTTAAGGAAAGGCATTATGGTAGGGGAGACAGAGGACTTGTCATGGAATTCTGATACATGCTGGCTAGGTGACCAAGAGCAAGTTATTTAACCTCTCACAGCCCCAGACAAAAATACAGGGGTTCCCAACCCAAAATATTTGATAGATAACTATATTATCCAATTTAAATTAATCTTGATTTTTAATTCTCATATGCACATTCATGGTAAACTTTAATATGTATTTCCAGTGCCCTGGAGTCTGGAAAACCTAAGTTTAAATCCAACTTCAGACACTTATTGGCTGTCTGATTCTGAGCACATCACCTAACTTTTGTCTGCCTCAGTTTCCTCAAATGTAAAAAGGTATAATAATAGAGCTTGACTCTGTTAAGGATCAAATGAGACAATATTCACAAAGAGCTTAATACAGTGTCTGCCACATAGTATGTGTTGAATAAATGCTTCTTCCTTCCTTCCTTTCCCATTGAATAGGGGGTATAGGAAAGTTTCCTGAAAGATAAGGGAAATATTTTGATGAAGAAGGTTCTATGTATCATCTTTCTATTTCTTAGCCAGTACTAGATAGTTTTTCAAGCAAATGAATATAGGGTTAAAGTTTGGGGAATAAGAATTCATTATTTGGTTTTAAAAAATTGTTGGGAAAAATGGAAAATAATCTGGCAGAAATTGGGCATTATATTACCAATGTTATAACCACTGTGGATGCTATGAATGTGTAGGCATGTTTCCATATTTGAATTGCAAGATATAGCAGACTCTTCTTTGAAGACAAAACCAAGATATTTATTCATATACCAGAAAGCCAAATCCACCATGGTAATAAAGAAGTTGGTACGCATTACCAATGCAGGAAGCACCATCATCCCCAAGTCTTCCTTCTATCAGCCCTCCCCACAAACAAACTCTCTTAGGCAAAATGCCCCTTTCTCACCTGCTAGCTGCTCTGCTTCTCTCTGCCTCATCTCTCTCTCTCTCTCTCTCTCTCTCTCTCTCTCTCTCTCTTTCTCTCTCAACTTCACCTCACTTCTCCCACTTCCTGCTCCACCCCTTTGACAAGCTCCTCACACCACAGGCTTCCATGTAACTCAGACTCAAAGCAGATCATATATGCCTATTAATGGGCAAGAAAGATCTTCCCATTCCATTAACAATAAATTAACAATACAGGTAAAGAACAATATTTTATACCACTTACCAAGATAAGGTCAAAATTATTACATGACCTAAATATAAAGAGAGCTATTACAAGAAAAATTTGAAGGACAGGAAACATATTACCCAGTAGAGTTATGGAAATGTGAACAATTTATGAGGAAATCCATATTCTGAAACTATGAATTATCTATAGTTGTAGACCCGCATTTGTAAAGGGGGTATGCCAGGGAGTTTCCTACATGAAAGGAAATCATATCTGGACAAATACACCCATCCTAAGCCATTAGCTTTGATAATAGGGCAAGAAATCCCAGAAAGCAGGGCCCTGGAGGCCAATTCTTAAGTCAGAGGAACAGGGGCACAATCCAAAGAAGAAGCTAGTAAGACCCTCTGGGATACTAATCCTTGATGTCCCACTGTTTAGCAACCTATCTAGAATAAATTACTTCATTTGTTATATCCTTGACTCCTTCCCCTCCTCTCAGGTCCTTACATTTCAGTGTCAGAAATATCTTGACTTCTGATTCTCTGAAATGGGAGGAGGTCCCATTTGGGATGGATAAAGCATCTGGAATGCCTTTCCCCTCATTCTAAGGTTTTCTCCTCATTTTCAGGAAGTAGGGATATTCAAGGGGTCCCTGCATGCCTGCCCTCCCAATGCTATGCTATTCTCTTGTTCTCCAGGGCTAACTAACACGGCAAACATTCATTAACTTCCTATTGGGTGCACTGAAAGGACTCTGAGGACACAAAAATGAAAAGTGAAACAGTCATCTTAAAGACTGGTCTTCAACTGCAGAGATAGAAATGGGCACTGGACCTGTGATGTCGCTGGTACAGCAAATACAAGGTAGGGAAGTAATAAAGGCAAAGGGAAAGTCCACACAAAGGACACAGGAAAATCTGAAGGGGGAGAGACAGCTGGGGACAATAGCAGGGTGGGGAGATTTCACGTGGAAGTAGCATCTGAGTTAAGCCTTAGGAGATAGGATTCTATAAGTTTGAGAGCAGGAGGGAATGCTTAGGAGATAGGATTCTGAAAGTTTGAGAGCAGGAGGGAATGCATTCTAGGATTGAGGACAGGCCTACAGGAATACAGAGCTGAGACAGTGTGTCAGCACTGAGAAACTGCTGTTCCATTTGGTTGGGGTATAGAATGAATTAAGGGCAGTTATCTGAGATAAGGCCAGAAAGAGAGATGGGGAACATATTATAGCAGGCCTTCAAAGCCAAGAAAAGAAGGTTGTATTTTGTCCTAGAAATAGAGTCTCTTATTCTTTTAAAAAAATTCTTTGTTATAAGGGATAGCTCTCTGGGAAGGGACAAGAGAAGGTTACGGGGAAATCTGGGCAACATATAAACAGATCTCAATAAAACTCTGTGGTGTATGAAGTTGTTTTTTAAAGAAGCAATGATAAGGAGCTGGAAATGTTTGAGCAGGAGGGTGAGGCGATACTTTGGAAGCTCTGTGAGAGATCAATGGAAGAGGGGAGAGGTTGGAGGCAGGGAGATCAATGTAAAGAGTTAATGCCCTAGTACAAGTAAGAGGCAATAAGAGAGAAAGAAGCATGTGTGAGGGACAGTGTGGAAGTATTTGGCAATGGATTTTATGCAGAGAATGAGAAAAGGAGAATAGTTAAAGATGAACTGAAATTACAGCCTGAATAAATGAGATTATGATGATGCCAGAGAAATGGAGAAATTGGCAGGAGGGTCAGTTTTAAGAGAAAAGTTTAGTTTGGAACATGTTCTGTATGAGGCAACAGTGGGACATTCAGGGAAGATTTTTAACTGAATTTGCAGTTGTGAAATTTGGGGGAAACATTAGGGTTGAATATGTAGATTTGAGAATCATTCATATAGATGATGACTCACCAAGGGGAGGATATAGGGCAACCAAGGTAGATAATGCAGGGGGAGAGGATACATAGAAAGAAGAGATGGTCCAGGCAAAGCCTTGAGACACCCTCACTTAGGGGGTAGGAAGAAGACAATGAACCAATGAAGAAGCCTGAGGAGCAAGCAGACAGCTAGGAAGGGAACCAAGGAAGAGATCAGTGTCATGGAAGTTGAAGAAAGGAAGAATAATAGAGGTGATAACAGCCATAGGATTTAGCTGTTAAGGGATCAGTAGTCAAACAAGGAATAGAACTAGTCCTAAAAGACAAAATAAATGTACATGATAAATGCATAACAGATGCTTATTTATTGACACAAGTTCAATCAAAACAAAAATGCTGATATTCAAGATGCTGTGACTGTTTTAAAGGTGGTCTCATCTCCCCTTTTATCCTAAAGGAGAAGGAAGAGCTTAGGAGCAAGTGAGCTAAGGGGAGGATTTCAGGAGCTCCAGCTGTGACACTTGGGAGAAAAGACTCACACATAATGAAACAGAGCTTTTTCTCCCAAGGAGCAGCCAGGTGGCATAATGGAAAGAGCAGCAGGCCTGGAGTCAAGAAGACCTGGGTTCAAATATGGCCTCAGACACTTACTATGATCAAGTTGATTAATCCTGTAAAATTAATTAATCTGTAAAATGAACTGGAGGAGGAAATGGCAAAACACTCTAGTGTCTCTGCCAAGAAAACCCCAACTGGGGTCATGAAGAGTAAGACATGACTGAAAAAATTATGGAACAATGAAACAGAGAAAGAAGCAGTTATGGTGGTGTATATGGAGGCAGATAAAGTGTTAGAAGACTGGAAAGGTAGGAAAGGGCCATGTTATGAAGACCTTTAAACAGAGAACTTTTCATGCTCATTTCAGCAGTAAATATACTAAAATTGGAAAGATACAGAGAAGATGAGCATGGATAATGCAAGGATAATACGCAAATTTGTGAAACAGAGAACTTTTCTATTTGACCCTGCAGAAAACAGAGAGCCAATAGAGTTCACTTAGCAGGAAAGTGACATGCCATGCTCAGACCTACAATTTTGAAAAATCATCTTGGCAGCTGAATGGAGAATAAAACTGAGTGGGGACAGCCTTAAAGCAGGGAGACCAGCTAGTGTGTGCAAGATGTAATAAGGGCCTTGACTAGGATTGTGGCTGTATGTGTGGAGAGAAGAGTACTTATAGGAGAGATACTGTGAAGGTAAAAAGGACAAGATTTGGGTTTGTTGAGGGAGTGGGAGTTAGCAGTTAAGGATGATGCCAAAGTATATATTATTAATTCCTTTTCCTTTATCCTTTTAATTATCTAATTCTTCCCTTCTTTCTTCCTTTCTTTTCTCCCCTTTCATTTAAGTCATTAAATTAAATTTAAGTAGTTAAAAACCTTCCTCATTTCTGCCCCTTCGATTTCTTTTGTTTGTTAGGGTTCTTCCTCTCATTTTTAACACCTTTTTATAATATATATATATATATATATATATATATATGCTTTATTTTCTTTATCAGTTCTCTTCCTGTTCTGTCTATTCTAAATGTTTGATTTTTGATTCATGTCTATTTATTAATTCTTTTGTCAATCTGTGTTCTTCATGGACTTGAAGACTGGGTGCCTGGGTGAATAGAGGAAATGGTTATATCCTTAAAACGAATTGGGAAGTTTGAAAGGGGGGCGGAGTTTAGGGGTAAGATATTGAGTTCAGTTTGGGACATGTTGAGTTGAGTCCTAGGAGGGCCATGGAGATGTCTAAGAGAGAGTTGAAGATGTATTTCTATGGTGAAAGAGAGAAGCTAGGGATGGACAAAGAGATCTAATTCCAAGGAAAACATGCTCCTCTTAACATTAGCAATTAAGGAATTGTGTTTATCTATAATAAGAGGCAGAGTAAAATAGTACTTTGAGAGTTAGCCTCAAAGCCTGGAACATGTGAGTTTAGAGTCTCACCCTTGGCATATAAATCTTTGTAACAAATATGCATAATCAATCAAGCAAATTCTTCCATAGACCACATCTGAAAATATGTATTATTCTGCATCTCGTGCCTATCAGCTCTGTCAAGTAGTTAATATACTTCATCATTAGTCCCCTGGAATCATGTTTGGTCATTACACTAATTATAATTCTTAAGTATTGTAAAGTTGTTCATCTTTATAATATTGTTGTTATTGTATAAATGTTCTCCTGATTCTACCTACTTCATTCTGCATCAGTTCATACAAGTCTTCCCAGGTTTACCTGAAAGGTACTTTCTTCCTTGTTCCTCTAAATTGTTTATTATATATTTATGGCTAAGTCATGTATCCATTTGGAGCTCCTGCTTTTTTGGATTTACCTAATATATAGTAAATTTTACTGAAGTCTCATTTTTATTCTACATATACCTTTGTTTTGTTTAATCCATTCACATTTAAAGTTATGAGAGTTAGATGTGTATTTCCTCCATTTGGTTCTCTCGTATTACTCCCGCCCCCCATGCAGCATCCCTTCCCCTACAAATGCAGTGTTTGTTGTGCATAAGTTTTTATGTAAGTTAACATTAGACTGTAACTAGAAAATCCTATATACAGTAGCTGATTTTCAATTGGTTAGGATATTTTGTACCAAGAAACTTAATCAAAATTGCAAATGCATTTATGTGGTATCTTTGATCTTTCCATAAGTCTTTCCATAAACATTGTGCATCTGGCAAGAAATTATGTAATTTACTATACTTGTTTATTAAATAAATTAAATAATAAAAAATATAATATAACTGCAAGTTATTCAGAAGCACTGATAAACAAGAACTATATTTTGACATAGCAATAGCCATTTTGATGGGGAAGAAAATCTTAATAACTGCACCATTACTAGTGTAAGATATTCATTCTTAAATTTTTTGCAATTTTTTACACCTGTTGTAAAAAGTGACATAATTTATATTATTTTATCAGAAACAAGCTCCTTAGTATTACATACTAGTATTCCTTTACATTCGTTTACCATAATTTGTTTAACCATTCCCCAATTAAGGGCATTCCCTTAGGTTCCAGTTTGTTACTACTGCAAAAAAGAACTGGTATAAATGTTTTTGTACATGTAGATCCTTTTCCTCTTTCTTGGATCTCTTTAGGGTAGTGACCCCTTGGGTCAAAGGGTATACATAGTTTAGTGACTTTTAGAGCATGATTTTAGATTGCTTTCCAGAAAGGCTGGACCAATTCGCCAATGTTGTTCTCCCAATAGTTCGCTAATGTACCTCTTTTTCTGCAACCCTACAATACTTGTATTTTCTCATTTCTGTCATCTTTGCTAATCTGATGGGTGTGAAGTAGAGCCTCAGAGTTATTTTAATTTACATTTTGCTAATTTATAGTGATTTAGAGCATTTTTCATATAATTGTTTTTAACTTGATTTTCTTCCTTTGAAAACTGCTTATTCTTATTCTTTGAGTATTTATTTATTGGCGAATGGCTCTTAGTCTTATAAATACAAATCAATTCCTTATATTTTTATCAGACTTTTATCACAGAAATTTGCTGCAAAGGTCTTTTCCCCAAACTTAAAAGAGGAAGAGAAACAAAAAAAGTCCTAATTCAGAAAAAGAAAAAAAGAAAGAAAGAAAAGTCAGCACCAGAGACAAAATGGAGGAAGTATAAACCCAGCTGTCATAACTTTAAATATGAATGGTGTAGATAATCTAATAAAATAAGATAGTAGTAGATTGGATAAGAAAATAAATCACCACAATCTGTTGCTTACAAGAAACACTTCTAAAAAACAAAGTATTTACCTATTTTTCTTCTAATTTAACTATATTGGTTTTGTTAGTACAGAATCTTTTTTAGTTTTATGTAACCAAAATTGTCCATTTTATCTTCTGTAATCCTTTGTACCTTTTTTTGGTCATGAACTTTTCCCCTATTCATAGGTTTGAAAGGTACTTTCTTCTTTATTTTGCTAAATTGTTTATTATCTATTTTATGGCTAAGTCATGTATCCTGCTTTTTTGGATTTAACTAAAGTATAGTAAATTTTATTGAAGTCTCCTTTTTATTCTACATATACTTTTGTTTTTTAGTTGTGTTTCTTATAAGAAACAGATTATGGGGGATTGTTTTCTTATCCAATCTGCTACTGTCCTTTATTATATTGTTTAACATTTAAAGTTATAAGAGCTAGATTTGTACTTCCTCCATTTGGTTTTCAAGTACTGCTTTTTTTCCCCTTATAAAATCTGAATTATAACTTTTTGTTCCTCTTCATCTTTGTTTGGTTTTTTTTTTTAAGACCCTGCTTTATCCTTATAATTATTTTTGGCTTATTCTACTTGAAGAAAACCCTATTTCCTCATGTTCTATTACCCCCTCTCAAACTCACCTCGCTTTAAATTGCCCTCCCACTTGCCAACTCTTTCCCAAGTTTTGGAGTTTTGCTTAACTTATTAATTCCTTTTTCTTTTTTTTCCTTTTATTTAGTTATCTAATTCTTCCCCCTTTCCTCCTTTTTTCTCGTTCTCATTTAAGTGGTTAATTTAAAATCTCCCTCCTTTCTGTCCTTTCAATTTCTTTTGTTAATAAAAAAAGCCTTAATAGGCTTTTAAAATTTTCTTTTTCACTATCTTCTTCTAGAACAGATTTTTTTTTACTTTGTTCTTATAGTTAATTCTCTTTTTGTGCATTTGAAACTTTCATTCTTTGATTCATACTTATTCATCTTTTGAGTAAACTTATTTTTTCTTCATTATGTGTTCCTCGTGGAATAAAAATTTCTAAAGAGCCAAGATGAATGATCTCTTGTAAACAATTTCTTTGTTATTGCTTTGTAAATCTTGCCCTCTTCTCCCCCTCCTTTTTTGCTGTTGTCTTACCCTTAGGACTATTGATTCCTGCAGGAGGTATAAGGATAGAAGCATTGCCCCCAATACAAATATCCCTGTATCCCAGATTGTGCAGTCTAATTCTACCTCCTGCTCTTCCCAGGATCATTTTCTTTTCAATTCGCCATGCAATCTCCTCTGAGTCTGGGGGGGTCAGTGGTTCCAAGTTACTGATCTCCCTTTTTTTGAGACTGGAGGTTTGTTCCTGAAAGATACTCTGTTAGAGGAAGCAATGTCCCTTAGCACCAAGTCCCTTTATATTTTACTCATTTTAAGTCCCTGCATATTTTATTCATTATAAGGTCCCCGGCTCCTCTTACAGAACATTTTTCTACCTACCTGGAAGTGTTCGTCAGTATGACTCTATCCCACCATTGCATCAAAATCTTCACCTCTCTTTCCTCCATCTTTCAATCCCTACCTTTGCCAATTCACCCATTCTCCTAAAGACTTTCTCCTTGCTGAGACTATAGGAGTTATTTTCCCTTCATTGTTTACCATTGACTTGATTAGATGTCATGCAAATTTAGGGCAGAGTTTGAGTAAATGACATTATGATCGGTTAGAGTGGTGAATTAATACTCCCAACCAAGAGCAGCATAGGAAGACACAGACAGATGAAGTCAGGGACAGAATCACAATCCTTTGCTCCCGCTATCCCTGGGGCAACATGCTAGGTGGTGGTCTGGTGGAGCAGTCAGATGTGGTCTCCTGTGGAAGGTTTAGAAGTGCTGGTGGCTCCTTCAGAGAAAGAATCGATAGAGTCTGAATGCAGATCAAAGCATACTGTTTTTCACTTTCAGTATTTTTTTCATGAATTTTTCCCCCTTTGGGTCTGTGTCTTGTTTAACAACATGACTAACATGGTAATATATTTTACATGATTGAACACGTATAACCTATATGAAATTGCTCGGGGAGGAGGGAGGTGAAGGAGGGAGATAGAAAATTTGGAACTTAAATTTTTTTGAAAATGAATGTTAAAAATTGTCTTGACACGTAATTGGGGAAAATAAAACATTACATAAAAAAAGAATGGCAGGAAGCTGAGATTTACATAGGGTTTTGAAACAAAGGGCATGCTGTTACATCACCAGTGGGACAATGCGGTCAGGGAGCATTGTCTAGTAATAAAAAGGAGGTTTATAAGAATTAGCCAAAGAAGGCCAGCTTGGGATGAGGAAAGTGGAATTTTAACTACATTTTAGCAGCCAGATTGCTGGAGAGTTTCAGCAGCCAGTTCTAAGCAGAAGTGTACGCATTTCAAATCTTAAATGCACAGATTATGTAACAGTATGACAGTCCTATAAATATGAAACTATAGATTCCCCATCTATTCCAGAGGCTACCACACAAATTCTCTTCCATCCTTTTACTTGCCCTGTTCTCTTTCATGCCCCCTCCCATTCTCTAGTTCAGTTTCACAAAACCCACTGACTCACCTGTAAGGGGTTATTGTGGGTT
Organism: Gymnobelideus leadbeateri; assembly: GCA_011680675.1. NCBI lineage: Eukaryota > Metazoa > Chordata > Mammalia > Diprotodontia > Petauridae > Gymnobelideus > Gymnobelideus leadbeateri. Next base: position 158,313 of record WOXC01005969.1, on the reverse strand, counting down.
TAGTCCACGGTGTTTTAGGCTTCTTTTACTTCTTTTACAATCATATCCCCTATTTCTTTACATCTCATATTCAACTTTATTCCCTTGTGCATTTTTAGAAAGAAAATTTTTATTGCTCTCTTTGGGGTTATTTTGTTTATTTTTCACTCCCTGCCATGGATGTCTTTCTTTTGCTAGTCTCTAGAGATGGGGTAACTTAGTGTTTTCCTTGGTAATTATATTTATTGACCTTTCCTGTGGCCTCAAGGCCAGATGTGGTCTTCTAGGTCCTCAAGGTGGCCCTTTGACTGAATTCAACCTTCACAGAGCAAATCCCCTTAATAAAAGGATTTGTTCTATAAAACTTGGATTCAGTCAAAAGGCAGCACCCAAGGACCTAGAAGGCCACATGTTATCTCGAGACTGCAGGCTTCCCACCCCTGCTATTTCATTTTTTTCTCTATATTTATCCAACAATCCTTTGGTATTTTAATTGCTGTAGCATTGAATAAATAAATAAATAAATAAATAAATTTCAATTGCCATTTTTATTATATTGGCCTGACCTAGCAATGAGTAATTAATATTTCTCCATTTATTTTCCTCCGTTCTTGTTTCTTTAAAGAGTGTTTTATAGTTGTGTTTGTGTAGTTCCTGTGTGTGTGTGTGTGTGTTAGTAGAGAGACTCCCAAATATATTATGCATTCTGTAGTGATTTTGAATAGAATTTCTCCATTCTGTTATTTTTTTGTTAATATACAGAAATGCTGATGATTGATTTGGATTTATTTTCTATTTGGCAATCTTGCTCAAGTTTTTATTTTGACCAATGGATTTCTGGGTGAATAGTCTGGATTCTCTAGCAAGAACATCTTAACAGCGGCAAAAAAGAATAGTTCCATTTCCTCTTTGCCTATATTCCCTCAGGTTCTTTTTCTTTTCTTTTCTTTTCTTTTTTGTACTTTAGCTAGCTAGCATTTCTAGCACTCTGTTTAATAATAATGGTGATAATGGATACCCTTGCTTTACTTTTTAGTAGAAAATCCTCTAGCCTTTCTCCTTTATGTGCAATATTGGCTCTACTTACCATATTAAGGAAAAGTTCGTTTGTTTCTCTCCTTTGTAGTGTGTTTTTAAAAATAAAAGTGGGTGTTGGATTTTGTCAAAATCTTTTGCAGCATCTAGAAATATAATTATGTAGGTTTTATTATTTATGCTATGAATATGGTCTCTTATGTTTATAGTTTTCCTTTTATTGAATCAATCCTGCAGGAAATGTTTTAATAATAACTAAAAATAATAACTTTTTGTTTTGTCCTCTTTGCTAATATTTTATTTACTATTTTCCCTGGTATATTTGCAAGGATTCTTTCAGTATACTTATGTTTCTTTGTTTGTTTCATTTGAAATGTTTTTGAGTCAGCCTAAACCTCCCTGCACTAGTATTGTGGATACCCATTAAAGAAAAACAATTTTTTCCCTCAACATTTGTGCTATAATATGTTAGCAAGCTCTATTAGTCAAACTGATTTAAGGAACCAATGAATAACTATTAAGTAAGTATGAAAGTATTTGGGCATGTTGTGAATAAATACATAAGTGGAGTTTAGTGAGAAAGGTAGGAAAGGAAGAAAAGGGAGTGGGAGAGGAAGGAGAGAAGGAAAGATAGAACAGACAGAGAGAAGGAGAAAAAGAGGAAGAGGAGACAAAAAAACAGAGACAGAGAGAAGGCAGCCATAGCACCAATGTGAAGTAATGGATAGAGAACTAACCTTGGAACTAAGAGGACCTGAGTTCAGGTCAAGACACATACAGGCTATGACCCTCAGCAAGTCACTTTAATATTTTTTTGGAGGGGGGAAGGCAAGGCAATTGGGGTTAAGTGACTTGACCAAGGTCACTCAGCTAGTAAGTGTCAAATGTCTGAAGCCGGATTTGAACTCAGGTCCTCCTGACTCCAGGTCTGGCGCTCTATAAGTCATTTTAATTCTTAATGCTCTATGATCTAGGCAACTCTAAAGCTATAATTCACAGAAAAAAAGAGCTGGCTTATATTAGTAGGAGGAATTCCCTAAAACAATGAGGTCACAGGTAAATATGTATACATGTTTATATATTTGCTATTTGTACACATATATACATAGATGTCCATATGTGTGTACATGCATAGATAAGGATATATATGAACATATTTGTGTATATATATTGTGCATATATAGCTTTGAAATGACATGATTGAACTCCTATTTTACATTCCTTTTGTGCTAAAGTGAAGAGTCATCAATGGCTACTGGGATATTGGAGAAATGGTGTTTACTAGAAGGTCAGATTCTCATCAAGGATTATTGATCGGCAGGCAGGTTGCCCACAGATTATGATGAGAAGATACTGAAAAGATATTTTGCCATGCTGCAGACTATTTGGGAGTGATATAAAGTACTGGGCAAAACACAGAAAAGTAATCAGGTGCTACTATTGTACTGTGTTATCTGCCTGACTCTCAAAGGCTTTCATTCTTAGAAGCCAAAAGAGAAAACTATTAAAGGGAAATTAGTAACATCCCTTCCCTTCTTGCCATCTATTGACCAGGAATTGATGAATGAGTTTAAAACTCTGTCATCAGGATAGATGGAGGAGAACATAGGTGTCCTATGGAGGAGAGAGTCACTCTTCCCAGAAATCAGGGACTCAGTGATACCATCCTTCTTTGAGGACAGTGAGCTGGCACTACAGACTGCTCTAGACTGTTCTAGGCTGAGCAGTAGGGCAAGGCGTTCTCTAGTCAAATAAGGATATTTCACAGTGACTGGCTAAAGAGGAAGTCTTTGCTGGCCACCTAGAACATGTCACAGTCATGCCTGGGGACCAGTGCAGAGTAACATAATCATTAGAACACTCAGGGGAGCTTGCTTTTGACATTATTTAGATACTGAAAACAAAACACCTTGAGGACACAGGGCTTAAATGTTTGTGGTGTTGACTACTCAATGTGTTAGTGCCAGGGGCATCAAAGATCCCTATATGAAATTCCTATCTCCCAACAGGATGAAGAGGAATCCACCAACTTTGTTTCAATATTGGATAAACTGATGCTGAAAGACAAAATCAGGGCTGTAGTAACTGCTATGGAGTGTATAGATGACAGTAAACTGACTTAAGTGTGCAGAGATATTGTATACAATTATCAGAGACTCTGGAGCTGGAAGAGCTCTCAGAGATCATTCGGTTCAATGCTCTCATTTTACAAATAAGGAAACAAAGACCAAGAAAAATTAAGGAACATTTTCAAGAGCCCAGATGTTAACATTTGGTATGTGAGCCATGGTCCTCTGACTCCTAATCTAGCACAAACTGTGACAGGACTAGGATTCAGACTCTAGTTCTGTGCCATCATGTTCAGCCCTCCAAGTCCAGAGCGCTTTCCACCACACTGCCCAGCTTTCCTTAGTGGGTCTGTGACTTGGGCAGTGGGAAGAACACCTACTCTTCTACTGACTCAGAACATCCAGCCAATCCTGGAGGTAGAGAAAAAGGGTATGGCCAGAAAGCAACAACAAAAAGACAGCAATAGAAGTCTCCAGGTGATCCCCTTAAGTGAGGACCAAAGCAGAGCCTTCCCTTGCTCCTGGAAGCCCAAGCCACCTGTTTGTTGGACCAACGCACAGTCATTCCTTCCAGAGGTCATCTACCCTCCCAGAGGCCCACAGACAGGGCACAGTCAAAGGGATTTTGCTGGGGTTTTTTCTTCAGTTGTGAACTAGAAAGGCATATATATGAAAGGAATATGGATACTAGTGCATATGTACCCTCCCCACCCCATTTCCATCTTCCCTTTATATTTTGTCTTCGCTCTGTTAAAATGTAAGCTGCTCAATGACAAGGACTTTCTTGCTTGCTTATATATGTATCTCCAGCACAGTACCTGGCATATATAAGTGTTTAATAAATGCTGTATTATGAATGTATGTCTGTATGTGTCTATCTATCTACCTAGTCATCCATCCATATATCTATCTGAAGGAAGAATTTGTCAGAAGCTAATTTCAATTGCTCAAAACAGCTGATATATTTGCTTAAAGCAGAGATAGGGTAAGATAGAGGGGTTACTTCTGGTCTCACATAATTTTACCATTGTCATACTAACCTTTCCTCAAGTATCCTTATGGAATTTTATCTGTTTCACAACCTCTCTGAAGATCCCAGAGGCTAGAGATTGACTCACAGAAAGGGAACAAATTCTGAGAGCTTGTCTGAACCCTTTTGAGACAACTAGCTGCACAACAGGATAACAAGGACCCTGTTTGTATTTAGGACATCTTCTTAGTCTCATTCAGACCTGCAGGGCTTCAAGAGACAAGAGTCATGGAGCTGGAGCACATGATGTGAGCGAGGAACCTTAAACAGTAGGATTGGGGATACTAGAGTAACTAGGACTTGCCCTGGGAAGATCATTTCTACCCAGAATCTTCAAGTACTAGGACCACTTAAAGAATCTCATTCACTATCTCACTGGAGAGTCCTTCCTACCCATTTCATTGTTCCTAAGAGAAAAAGAGCAAGGCCAGCCTTCTCTCCCATTTATTTAAGCACTCCATAAGTGCTTTTCTGAGAACACTTTCCTTCCATGAAACTGTGAAGAGGAGAGACAGTTAGCAATGACTGTCTGTTACCTCGTAGATGAAGGAAGGACTCCCCATATTTTCCTCTTTATTTTAGTCCAGGTGAAATAAAGTTGCAGGGATCACATACTGAATGATTAAATCGTCTGTTAACAAGGAAAAATATAGATAGGATCCACAGTATCAAGAGGCTTGGAGAAGATCCAAAATATAATTATATTGCGTATTTAATATTTTATCATTTTTCATCCCCTAGACGAACTCAGGAGAAGGGGAAACTGGCAAAGGCACCATGTTGAGGAAGGGAAAGCCTTCAGGATTCTTCAGATTGAGATTGGCTGCGGCTTTGAGCGCCTTCAAGTGGCCAGCACGACCTTGCAGCATGTTTAAAAAAAAAGGGAGGGCTACCCCTCCTTCCCCATGCTCGCTCCCCTTCACACTCCTCGCTCTCTGCCCCTCCCCCTCCATAGTCTTCGGAGAAGGTATAGCTATGGCAGAGCGTCACCTTGTGACTAACTCAGACATTGCACTTTAATTTAAACGGGTCTCTTTGCCTAGGTGACAGCCTGCGCTACTCCCTTACACCTCACTACTGAGGATTGAAGAGTCAGTGTTTCTTGCTGCTTTAAACAGTGACTCTGCAGTAACTACTGTGTCCCAGAAATTTTTAGGAACAATAAATCCAGAGAAGTTCAGATTTGGAGACTTTCTTAGTGCCTGAGGAATGGTAGAATTATTTGAAAGGAACTCAGCATGAAAGCCAGTGTGTTTTTATTGCATGAGATTATGCGACATGCCCAAGAAGCAGTACTTACAATCCATCTCAGTGACTTTCAGTCTTTTCAGTTACTGTTTAGGAAAACTGCTCTCTTTGGTAGATCTCAGGACCCAATGGAACGAATTGTTAAGTCAATGAAATCTTAGAACCATGCAGTCCACATGCCTCATTCATAGTGGTTGCAAAGAATATTGGAGGGGCGGCTAGGTGGCACAGTGAGTAGAGCATCGGCCCTGGAGTCAGAAGCACCTGAGTTCGGATCTGGCCTCAAAAAAAAAAAAAAAGAGTTTTGGAGAGAATAGGATGTATGTGGACTATTAGACTTTGAATAAGAGAACTAAGGTGGATCAGTAACCCATGACATAAAGTTCATGTTGCCCTGGAAAGTCAGTCAGTCAATGAATATTTATTATTACTCCCACGCTAAGCACTGGGGTTATAAAGGCAAAAACATCATTCCTGCCTTTAAAAAGCTCACATTATAATGGGGGAGACAACATGCAAATAATTATCTATATACAAGAAATAGTGTAAATGGAAAGTATTCAGAGGAAAGAGACTAGCAGGGAAGGTGGACTAGGAAGGTGAGATTTGAGTTGAGTCTTGAAGAAAGCCAAGACAGCTAGGAGTTGGAGGTGAGGGGAGAGAGCATTCTAAGCATGGTTGGGAGCTGGTGCAAGAGGGGGTTGGTGTGTCCAAAGGACAATCAAATTGTGGATATCCTTTGATCCAGCAGTTCCATAAAAAAGGGAAAAGGCTCTACATGTACAAAAATATTTACAGCAGCTGTTTTTGTGGTGGCAAAGAATTGGAAATTGAGGGGATATCCATCAATTGGAGAATAGTTAAATGAATTGTGGTATATGAATGTATTGGAATACTAATGTGCTATAAGAAATGATGAACAAGTGAATTTTGGAAAAACCTGGAAAGACTTCTATGTACTGATGTAAAATGAATTAAGCAAAAGTAGGAGAGCATTGTACACAGTAATAGCAACAATGTGCAATGATCAACTATGACTGACTTAACCCTTCTCAGCAATACAGTGATCCAAGGCAAGTCCAAAAGATGAATGACGGAAAATGCTATCCACATGCAGAGAAAGAACTCATGGAATCTGAATGCAGACCAAAGCATACTTTTTTCATCTTCTTTACTTTTTTCATAGGTTTTTTCCTTTTGTTCTGTTTCTTCTTTCACAAAATTACTAATATGGAAATATGTTTTACATGATTATACACATATTACCTATGTCAAATTGCTTACTGTCTTAGGGAGGAGAAGAAGGACACAGGGAGGGAGGAAAAAAATTTGAAACTCAAAATTTTATAAAACCAAATATTAAAAATTGTCTTTACATGTACTTGGAAAAAGTAAAATCTTATTTAAAAGGTTTTTTTTTTAATAATAAAAGAGGATAGAATTGGGAAAGGAAGTATCCTATATCAGGAATAGCAAGTAAACCACTGAATCTGGATTATAGAGTATGTGGCAGTAAATTATAAGTGGACTGGAAAGGTAGGAAGGCCCATGTTGTAAATACCTTTAAATTACTAGAAGATCAAATATTCCTGAAGGAAATAAGGAGCCACTGAAATTTATTGATGTGAATGGTAACACAGTCAGATTATGCTTTAGGAAAACCACTTTGGACTCTGAGTGGAGGATGATTATAAGTCAACAGGCATTTGTTAAACTCCCATTATGTGCCAGGTACTGTTCTAAGTACTGGGGATACCAAGAAAGGCAAAAGACAGACCCTCCCCTTGAGGAACTCACAATCTAAAGGGGGAGACAGGGGCAGCTAGGTGTCGAAGTGAGTAGAGCGCTGGCTCTGGAGTCAGAAGGACCTGAGTTCAGATCCAGCCTCAGACACAACACACACAAACAAACAAAAACCTATCCGTGTGACCTTGGGCAAGTTACTTAACCCCAACTGCCCTCCAAAAAAAAAAAATGAAGAACAAAAAAATAAATAAATAAAGGGGGAGACAACAAGCAAATGATTATGTACAAAAGAAGCTATATACAGGAAAAATAAGAAATAATTACTAGAGGGAAGGCACTAGAATTAAAAGGAATTGGGAAAGGCTTCCTGTAGAAGGTGGTATTTTAGCTGGGACTTAAAGAAAGCTAGGGAAGCCAGGTGGTAGAGATGGGGAGGGAGAGCATTCCAGGCATGGGGAACAGTCAGGGAAAATGTAATATCAGTAATATCATAGCAGCTGTTTGTCAGCTATCAAGGAGGCCTGGGTCACTATATCAAAGAGTATCGGGGGCGGCTAGGTAGCACAGTGAGTAGAGCGCCGGCCCTGGAGTCAGAAGGACCTGAGTTCAGATCCGGCCTCAGACACTTAACCCACACAAACAAAAACCTAGCCATGTGACCTTGGGCAAGTTACTTAACCCCAATTGCCCTAAAAGGGGCGGCTAGGTGGTGCAGTGAGTAAGAGCGTCGGCCTTGGAGTTGGGATGACCCGAGATCAAATCCGGCCTCAGAAAATGAGCACCCACACATAAATAATGACTAGCCGTGTAACCTTGAGCAAGTTACTTAACCCCAATTGCTTAAAAAAAAAGGAGGCAAAAAGGCTAGGTGATATATAAATTCATATTGTTTATTCCCTTAAAGCTACCCAAAGACAGAGAACTTGTATGCACAAGGAACCACAGTGTGAATTCTGACTGACTGATAAAAGAATGACCAGCTTTAAATATGTTTTAGAACAATCCCAACTCAGGGTCTCTGTGTCACTCAAATTTATGATATCCATATATGTTTAACCATATTATGAGAAAGGAATTTTCTTAATTGAATAGATGGTAAATACAATAAAGAAAAAGAGTTGACAAAGTGTCAATTGAAATTGACCCAGTATAATTATTTTTCTTTACCATTAACATGCCATAGCATAGTATATGTCCACAAAATACTAAAAAAAAAGTTCTATTATTCAAAATAGTGTCTGCTTAAGGGTCTAACCCTTAATGGTCATAAACGAGGGAAAATGCTCTTAGTTAGCCCCATCTGGCCTTGTTGACCTAGGAAGAGGTATCCTCTGAGTTTACTCAGAGAACAAAAGGATAACTGTTAGGTTGAGGGGTTTCTTCTGATTGATTAGTTCAGGCTCTGGTCCTTATTGAGGTTCAAATGATATTCAATGATTATCAGTATGCATGGGTTTAAGAAGGTGTAAGAAGACTAGAATGTGGGAGGAGGTTATGAAAGGCTTTGAACAACAGAGGATTACATATTTGATCTAGCCACTGGAGTTTATCGAATGGTGGGAGTGGGGAATGACATGGTCAGATCTGTGCTTTAAGAAAGTCACTTTTGTGATTGAATAGCAGATAGACTGAAATGAAGAGACACTTCTGGCAGGCAGACCAACTAGAAGGTTAACCAATAGTCCAGGTGTGAAGTATGGAGGGCCTACATTAGGGTAGTGGCAATATCAGAGAAGGGGCCATATTGAAGAGAGGATGTAAAGGTCAGATTGACAGACCTCGGCAACAGATTGGTTATGGGGGCAAGGGGTGTGAGAGAGTGAGGAGATGATCGAGTAAGGCAGGAGCCTGTGTGACTGGACAAATTATGGCACCCTTGAGAATAAAATACAAGTGTAGAAGAGAGGTGAGTTTAAGGGGAAAGATAACTAATTCAGTTTTAGATATGTTGAGTTTAAGATGTCTACTGAACATCTAGTTTAAGATGCCTGACAGGCAGTTGGAAATGTGAGAATGGAGGGCAGCAGAGAATTTAGGACAGAATAGGTAGATTTCAATAAATGCATTAATAATTCAATAAATATTCATTAAGTGCCTACTATATGCTAAGTGCTGGTTTATGAATCATCAGCATAGATATAATAATTAAATCCATAGGGACTGATGAGATCACCAAGTGAAATAGCATAGAGGGAGAAGAGATGATAGAGAGCCACTGGAGTTTATTGAAAATAGGAGAAATATAGTCAGACTAGTGCTTTAAGAAAATCACTTTGGCAACTGAATGGAGTGTGGAGAAACTTGAGGCAGGAGACTGTTTAGAAGGTAATTGTAATAGTCCAGGAAAGAGGTGATAAAAATCTGCACTAGGGTGGTAGTTGTTTGAATGGAAGAAAGGCGACGTTTAATTGAAATACTGTGAAGGCAGAAATGACAAGATATGACAATAGATTAGATATGTGAAGTTGAAGATGACACCAAGTTTGCAAACCTTGTGTCTTTTGCCTTTCTTTTTATCTCCAGCATTTAGCACAGAACCTGTCACATAGTAGGCATTTAGTATAGTTTGTATATAGTATATAGTAAATGTTTGTTGATTGACTGACCAGATCATGGAAGAGCATAAGGAATACTAAAAGTATTAGATTAGCTAGAAGCCCTCCGTTTAAAGCTATCATTTGCCAATTGCCAGTTATACAGCATCTCTATCAAGTCAAATAGTATTTCAGCATAGAGTGAGTACTTATCCCCAGAAAAAAAGCTATCATGAGCTGGCCAATTCCAAGGAATTATTAGTAACTAATATTCTAGGATTGATGGCTACTAACCAAAAATTATAAAGAACCATGCCATCATTGTAAAGCCTCCCAATAATCTCACCTATGACTATAAAGAACCAAAACCAGAAGAACTTCTGAATGCAGATCAAAGCATATCATTTTCATTAATTTTATTCTAATGGGTTTTTCCCCAATTTTGATCTGTTTCTTCTTCTACAACTGTTACTAATGTGGAAATATGTTGTACATATCAGCACATGTATAAACTGCCTAACTATATCAAACTGTCTATCATTTTCAGAAGATGGGAAAGGGGTAACAGAGGGAGAGAGAAAAATTTGGAACTCAAAATCTTGTAAAATTAATGCTAAAATTTTTCTTGATATGTAATTGGGGAAAAATAAAACACTATTTTTTAAAAATCAGAAGAATCAAAAGTGAAAATCTGGTCTGATTACTCTTGCTTAAGTTTGGACATAATTGGATCAAGAAATGATTAACTGTCTCACACATTCATCACTGCTGGCTTTTGTAGATACACCTATGGGAATTGACAATGTATGAAGAACTGAATCTCAAGTATGGACAGACAACCCACAGATCTATTCTAACAAGAGCAAATTTGGATGCTATCAGTCAGAGATGGGTAGCAAGAATGGCCAACTATAAATTCAGTCTGCATTACCAGGCAGACCAACATAGAAGCCAGTGCCCTATTCTGTAAGCTCTGAACATTAACAACCTTGTTGATCCACAAGAAAGAAGTAAAAGCAGTGAGTGACATGAACAAAGCTGGGCAAAAAAAAAAAAAAAGAATGACAAGAAAGCACAGCTTAGAGTCTGAGATTTCCTCTGGGAACACCATTTATTGGTGATAGTTAATGCAAATAGCTGCCTCAAACTTATCATCATTGGACAGTTGGTGTTGATTTAAGCTACAAAAGTCTAAAAAAAAAAAAAAAAAGATAAGGGGCGGCTAGGTGGCGCAGTGAGTAGAGTGCTGGCCCTGGAGTCAGAAGGACCTGAGTTCGGATCCGGCCTTACACTTAACACACACAAACAAAAACCTAGTCGTGTGACGGTGGGCAAGTTACTTAACCCCAATAGCTCTCCAAAAAGCAAAAAAAAAAAAAAAGAAAAGATAAAAGTCGACAAGAAGTGATACAATCCACAAGAAAGGGAAGTAGTCCTAGTGGCATGGATACAAATGATGCCCCAAGTGTTAATATTAAGGGTTACTTTCCCAGGACCCCTAAGCAGAGTTTGAGGTTCATTCTGTAACTTGAGATCCTGTAACCTGAGGGTGTCTTAATGCCATTTTCCCCTTATCTTGAAATACATGAAACTTACACCAAAAGAATTGCTTTTGTCCCCCTTATCCTGTGCTCCCTAGCCTGTCATTCCTCTTCATCCTATGTCCATGATAATTTTTCCTTATCTTGCAAGCAATTATTTTCCTCATCTTGTTTGTACTTATCCTGTCCCTAAATCTCCAACCCCCATAAGAAACCTTAAAAATTACATCATCATCCTGGTCTATAGAAGCATAGCTCCCCCAAATATCGGGGTCTCATTTAGCTTTCTTGCTGAGGAGGCCCGTGATGCTCCCGTAGTCTAAAAGAGAAGGTCTAAGTGAATTCTTTCACACCTGAACTTGCTCTCCCAACTCTGACCTTAAAACTAGAAGATCAACTGCAGCTTCTTGGAGAGCATCCTCCAAGGAAGTACTGCCAGAAGCTAGAACTATGCCGTTGTGGTAGGAACAATGACTTAACCCCTTGCTTCTCAGCAAGCCAGGCTAGTTTTTCCTTAAAAGGTTATCTTCAAGACTTGATTGACCCAGAAGAAGAAGGACTCAAGCTATTGACATAAGTTCCTGTTCACCCAAGCACAAATGAACTTTCAGAAACTATACATTCTCTGATGCTCAAAGGCAGGAGAGCTTCATTCAGTGAATTAGTTAAGGGTGTTCTCAATGCATATCCTTGTTGAATATTTTTCTCCTGCTTTGGCTAAGTAAATATCCTTTTGCTAACAGTTGAATGACACATGACTAGATCTCATTTTGTTCCAATGTCAAATAAAAACTACCTAGGGACCAGCTAGAGTCAGATGAAGCCCAGAACATTTATGAAAGACTTGACTGAACCTTCAAAGGTTATAAAAAGGCCTTCCTTCCTGGAGCCTAGAGCCGGCAAGCGCTGAGCCCGGCTCGGCTCCCGCCAGCTTCTTCTCTCAGAACACATCTCCTCCTCCTCCGTCTCCTCCCGTGTCCTTCGTGCCTCCGAGAAGCCGAAGAGAAGCCCGGCCCCGCGTGAAGCAGAGTTGGGAAGTACCCCCGGCGCCGCCGCCTCTTCCTCTTCCTCCTCCTCCTCCTCCTGCGCCTCCGCCGCCGCCATGGTAAACTGAACTTGCCCAAGACCCGACGCATCTACTGCAAGAAGTTCGGCAAGCACGAGCCGCACCAGGTGACGCAGTCCAAGAAGGGTAAGGACTCCCTGTACGCGCAGGACAAGCGGTGCTAGGACGGCTAGCAGAGCGGCTACTGCGGCCAGACCAAGCCCATCTTCCGCAAGAAGGCCAAGACCACGAATCGTGCTGAGGCTCGAGTGCGTGGAGCCCAACCGCAGGTCCAAGAGGATGCTGGCCATCAAGCGCTGCAAGCATTTCGAGCTGGGAGGAGACAAGAAGAGGAAGGGCCAAATGATCCAGTTCTGAGCTGCCTCTGCGTGCCCTCGGCTCCCGGGAGACAAACGATTAAAATGTGAAGTTACGGCAAAAAAAAAAAAAGCCATAGAAAGGCAGGTGGTGCTATTGATTCAGGGCAATGAAAACTCTCCATGATGACTTTGGACATTTGGACAAAAAAACAATAACCCTCTGGAACTAAACAGGTCCTATTGGTCCAAAATATGGCTCAAACAACTTATTTAGAGAACATAAGCCGCAGCCAGACTTTGGAGAGATTTTTTTTTTCTCCAGAAAGGGGTAGAAGGAATAATAATAGTACTCTTTACCTAGTATAGGGGCAAGGTAAGACCCTCTGTGAGGAATAAGATTATACAAACCAAGGCCCCAACTCAATATGACCTTTCTATTACCCTGAATTGTTTGGGAACAGGGATCCTGAAAACTTGAGGGCTGCTCCTCTCCTGGGACCCTAGCCAGGTCCTTGAGAAGAGATATGATAACTGCCCAACTCCTGGAACTATCCACTCCAAGGAAACATTGCTCTTGGGGGGGGGGGGCTTGGAGGGACTGGCCTCCCTCCCCCGCCTCACACAAGATACCTATGCTAGCTAAAAAAAACACCTGGCAGTACGCCTTCTTTGTTCTCAGTACTACCTAAATTGTAAGATTCAGACCCCAAATTGGAATCTCACCCATGGAGAGGATGCTCTGCCTGGAACCCTCCCATGCAGGACCCTGATGGCTGTACATGGGATTCCCCAGCTTGTGTGGTCAGGTGTTGGTGCTTCCCCGAAACAGTGATGCTTGTAAATATGTAAATATATATCCACTATTAATCATAGTTGCTCTTATTCTGCTATCTTTAAGCCTCTTACTCTGTTATCTCCCGTTTCTCACTTGCCTATCTATACATATATTCTGAATAAATATTCTAAAGAAATTGCTTTGGGTCTTTCTTGGAGTGCCAAGCATTCTGTTTATGCGAATTCTGAACCTCCTTAATTGGACACCTAGTTCCCATACACATACCCAACCAGGAACAAGGAACCCCACCCCGACCCCTGTTCCCCCCTCTTCCTCCCAACCAGCCTGGTAGCCAAAGTGTTCTAGGAAAATATATCTCTTAATAACTTACCTCCCAGGATCCATTCTGATCAAGATTAAGACTTGAGAACAGGGGAGAGCTAGCCTTGGCAAGAATCTGGAAGTCAAGAATTTCACTGTGCCTTTCTTAAGAACCATAAGGACCATATTTTCCTTTTGAAGCCTGCTTTGTGGCAGGTGGCAAAATTCATTTAAAGATATTTTAAAATATCTTTAAGTAGGGATTAATACCGTAGGATGAATATTTACAATTTCTTCTTCAGATGTGTGACTCCCAGCCATTCACAACATCTGTGAGACTCAGCTTCCTCATCTTCTTTAATCTCTCTAAATTTAGTTTCAGTATCAGGGCTCCTATTTTTGTTCCTTGACCTCTGGTATTTATTCTTTTCTGTTCTAGGTGAAGAGAGTAGGGTCTCCATTCCCCAATGAGTTCAAAAGGTCTTAAGATGGGGGGCAGCTAGGGGGCGCAGTGAATAGAGCACCGGACCTGGAATCAGGAGGACCTGAGTTCAAATCGGCCGCAGACACTTGACACATTTACTAGCTGTGTGACTTTGGGCAAGTCAATTAACCCTCCAAAAAGCAAAAAAAAAAAGTCTTAAGATTCCTTGGCACTCCAATGTTCCAGGGTCTGGGACTCAAAGCCAGTGCAGCATTGATGTCCCAAGGAGCAAGGAATTGGTTTTGGGACTGAGATGAGGACTCATTCAGAGTCACAAGAACTTGGTGGAACCAATGTTTGTGGGAACTGAGCTAAGTTATGAATTTGTCTCTCCCTAAAGACTAAGATGGTATAAGGAGAGTATGGCCTGAGGTGTTGAGGAAAATGTCTGTATATTTGTTCTTGCTAAAGCTTTGAAATAAGCAGCCCTTTGTTAAAGCTAATCAGTTTAAAGTGGAACGGAATTGTAACTCTAGTAATTGGCTCTTAACAGTGGGGATGGGGAGACTACCACTAGTGATGTCTCAAGTTGATTGCAAGAGAGAAAAAACCTCTAACACCTCAGGGTATCCCTCTGGAACTCCAAGATGTTATTTAGTAGCTCTGATTCTAGGAAAATGAGCTAGAGTATACTTTCTGTTGTTGTTGTTGTTCAGCCTTCATACTCAAAGAGAGCCAATGACATCGTGATGTTGGATTAAAGATACAATGTGTTTGATTTTGGCCGATCCATCCAACATGAGCTCAGAAGGCTCTACCACAGACCAGGTACAAAGAGTCTACATGAACATTTGGGGTGGAGATGTCTCTAGATTTGTGCATCTCATGTTCCCTCTGCATCCTGAGATTCTGCTTTGCTTATGGAGCACAGTGCCTTCTTTGATGTGGGCATCCCATGCTGGGTTGTCCTGTGCCAACCTCTCCTATGTGTCACAAGTGAAACTAAAATTCTTTGGAGAGACCTTAAGAGTGTTCTTGTACCCTCCACATTTTGTACTGCCTCAGGATCAGGTCACTGTCTTCAGAAATTATATACGGGTTATCCTTAAGGAGACTGAGCTTGCTGATTAATGCAGATTGTGAAAAGAAATTATAGAAACTGTGCAACACATCACTGTACAGCATAAAAAGAAAATGGCACTGTGAAATACCTGGCAAGAAAGGAACTGGTGGCTAAAATTATCCATCAAAAACTCAATATAACATGTAAGAAAGTTCTCAAAATATCCCTTAGCATTCAACAAATAAGTTTGGAACTTGAAATTTTAAAAAAAAAAGAATGTTAAAAATTATATTTACATGTGACTGGGGAAAAATAAAATTTTATTAAATTTTTTTATTCATCTTGAATCCAAATACAAAAAGGAAAAAAAGCAAGAAAAAATAGTTCCATGTACACAGCACAACATAAAGAGAGGATTCAATATATAACCATGGATCCCATTCCAGATTGCTGACATTTTTTGTAAAAACTACATACTAAACCCCACACACAGCTTCTCTTTTCTTGTGTTCTCTGCTCTGTGCTTTTTCCTCCCATCCTCCCCACTTCACCCTAGAGAAGGTAGAATTGAACACAAATACACGTACATGCATGCATACATATGTGTGTATATGTATACACGCATACATACGGTCAATCTGAAAGTTTGGTTAAAGGAGGCAAACAGGCTAAGTGATACATAAATTCATATCGTTTTATTCCCTTAAAGCTAGCACACACATGTACATGGAGCCAAAACTTAAATTTTGACTGTCTGATAAGGAAGGAAAAGCCCTAAATATGTTTTAGAACCACCTCAACTCAGGATGTCTATGTCACCAAAATTTGTGATCTCCATTTAGGTTTAACTAAAATAAGAGAAAGGGGTTTTCTTAATTGAATAGGTTGTAAATACAATAAGATAAGAGAGCTGACAAAGTGTTCATTGAAATTACAACCCAGGATATCTGTTTTCTTGACATAACATAGTATATATCCATGAAATATTAAGATAAGGAAAGTCCCATTTGTTGAAGATAATGTCTTGGACAAGGTGCCTTGTCCTTGGTAGTCATTAACAGAAGAATGTTGTGGTCAGCCTTGTAGTGTTGACACAGGAAAGGGCATTTCAAGTTCACTCAGAGAACAAGGCATGTCTGTAATGCCAAAAAGTTGCAAAGCATTATGGTAGATTAAGTTCAGAGTGGGCCACAATGCCTCTCCTGAATTGAGCAATGTCAATTCAAGTTTTAGGTCTTTCTCAGGTGTCGGAGGTTCAAAATTGTATGGGGAAAGGTCTACAATATATACATATATATTATATACATACGATGGGTGTGTGTGTAAACCATATTATACATACTTGTCAATTTATGGATTCTTTCCCTAGAGGTGGATAGCAACTTCCTTCTTAGGTCCTTTATAGTTGTGTTGAGTATTTATGATACTCAAGATGAATTACTCATTCAAAGTTGTTCTTAGGACAAAATTTCTGTTACTATGTATAACATTTACTTGGTATTGCTCATTTCACTTTTAGTTATTTCATGGAAGTCTTTTTATGTTTTTCTAAACTCAACCAGCTCATCATTTTTTTTATAATGCAGTAGTATTCTATCACAATAATATAGCTCACCTTGTTTAGTCATTCCCCAATTGAAGGATGTCTATCATTTTAGCCGATCTGATAGGTATAAGATGATATCTCAAAGTTGCTTTAATTTGCATTTCTCTAATAATTAATGACTTAGAGCATTTTTTTCATAAGACTATACATTGTTTAGATTTCTTCGTTGAAAAATTGCCTGTTGATATCCTTTGATCAATATCAATCAGGGAATAACATTCTTATAAATTAGACAAAATTCTTTATATATTTGAGAAATGAGACCTTTATCTGACAGATTGGCTATAAAGGTTTTTTTCCTAAATTTTCTGCTTTCCTTCTAATCTTGGATACATTGGTTTTATTTGTACAAGCCCTTTTTAATTTAATGTAATTAAAATTACTCATTTTATACCTCACAGTGCTCTCTATCTCTTGTTTATACATAAGTTGTTTCCCTATTAATGATCGGGATATGTTCCATGGTGATATGTTCCATGTTCATCTAATTTTTTTTTTTTTGTGATATCTCCCTTTATATTAAGATCAAGTACCCATTTGAACTTGTCTTGGTAAATTAAGACATTAGTCTATGCCCAATTTCTACCAGACTGCTTTCCAGCTTTTCCAACAATTTTTTACCAAATAGTGAATTCTTACCACCCCCCCAAATTAAATCTTTATATTTGTTGAACACAAAGTTACTATAATAATTTCCTACTGTATACTGTGTGTTGTAGCAGCAAGCACCCCAGCATCCCCAGGGTCACTGCCAACATGGGTTCTTAGATCTTCTTTTCTAAAGGAAAGCAATTCAAAATGGGTTAACAATCTTGCTTTAATCAAACATATCATTTACCTAGTTCAAGGGAAGAAGTCAGCACCCCAAACTTTAGAGTATACAGAGGTTACAAGCAGAAATTACAAGAAGACAGAGAAACAAACAGATCAAGAAGACAGGCCTCCAACTGTCCAACCATTACATCAATACCTAGTCAGTTACCAGAGAGGGAAGCATCAACATCTGGGTTTTCAAAGCCAGGGGGCTCTCAATGGCTGGCCAGAGTCTCGTCTAGTCAAATCACACACTTATCAAAGTGAGCCCCAAAACAATGCCTCACATCAGGAATTATATAGCCTTCTCCTGGCTCAGAGAATGTAACAACCCTTTTGACCCAATGCCCAATCACAAAATATATCCTGAAAAACAAGCCTCCCACCACAGGCTCCAGGTGCACTTAAGGCTACCAAAGGGCCTGGGGCAGGGAAGATATTAAAAATTTACATTCCTATAACATGTGTCTACTCTGTTCCACTGATATACCTTTCTGTTTCATAGCTAGTACCAGATAGCTTTGATGATTACTGCCTTATAATATAGTTTAAGACCTGGTACTGCTAAACCTCCTTCCTTTATATTTTTTATTAGTTTCATTAGTTAGGCAAAATTGTCATTTTTATGTTAATAAATAATAATAAACAACAATAGCCTTTGCCTACCCATGAACAATTAATATTTCTCTAATTATTTAATCTGACTTTGTATAAAGAATGTTTTATAAATATGTTCGTGTAGTTCCTCAATCTGTTTTACCAGGTATACTCTCAGGTACTTTATACTGTCTATGATTATGTCAAATGGGGTATCTCTAACTAGTTTTTGCAGGATTTGATTAGTGATATATAAAAATGCTGATGATTTGTGTGCATGTATTTTATATTCTACTACTTTGCTAAAATTATTTTTTCAACTAGCTTTTTATTTGAATCTTTAGAATTTTAAAAATATTTCATTATATTATCTGCAAAAAGACATAGTTTATTACCTCATTTCCTATTCTTATTCCTTCAATTTCTTTTTTGTTCTCTTATTGCTATTACTAGCATCTCTAAAACAATATGGAATAATATTGGTAACACAGAGTATAGTTTCCCTCTTTGTTTCTTTCAATTATGTCTATTTTAGTTTTAATTTTGTCTGAGATCGTGATTGCTACCCCTAATTTTTTTACCCAGCATAATAAATTCATAATAAATTCTACTCTAGTCCTTTGTTCTAATTCTATGTGTATCTCTCATTTTTAAAATATGCTTCTTCAAATAACATACTTTAGGATTTTGATTTTTAATTCATTCTGCTATCCCCCATTTTTTCCACTATTTATCCTTCTTGCCCTATTTTCCCTATTCCTCCTCAGGAATACTTTTTCTTCTATTGATTGCTTTGCTCTCCTATTCCTTAATCTACCCATCCCTCTAAGAGTCCCTTCCTTATCCCTGTCCCATTGCCATCTTATTTCTTTATAAACTTAGAAGACTTTTATTCCCTCCCAGATCTATTTTCTTTTTAATTAGGTAAAGGGGGCATTCTCTGCCTCATTTCTTATTAAGCCTTAATCACTGAATGAGCATTGCCTCAGTCAAACTGAGACCTGTTAAAGACCTTAGCTTGAAAAGACTAAGGTCCCCCACTGCATCCTGGGCCATCTCCAGTTGTCCTGATATGGCCACAGGACCCAGATGGTTACAGCGGTGTAATGGAAATGCAGATTTAAAGATCTTCCCTGCCCCTAGCTTAAGTGCACCTGGAGCCTGTGGTGGGAGGCTTGTTTTTCAGGAAAGCCCACACCTTGATACTTTGTGATTGGGCAGTGGGTCCAGAAGGTTGTTACATTCTCTGAGCCAGGAGAAGGCTATATAAACTCTGATGAGAGGCTTTGCTTTGGGGCTCACTTTGAGAAGTGTTGTGTGATTTGACCAGATGAGACTCTGGGAAGCCGTTGTTGAGAGCCCCCCGGCTTTGAAAACCCAGATGTTGATGCTTCCCTCTCTGGTAACTGTGATTTGGTATTGATATAATGGTTGGACAGTTTGGAAGCCTGTCTGTTTGATCTGTAAGTTCTGTAACTCTGAAGTTCGGGGTGCTGACCTTTTCCCCCTGAACTAAATGATATATGTTTGTTTGATTAAAGTAAGCTTGTTAACCCATTTTGAGTTGCTTTCCTTTTGAAAAGCAGATCTAAGAACCTATATTGGCAGCTACCCTGGGGATATTGGGGTGCTTGCTGCTACAAGCGGAGAAAGGGAAGCTAATGATTTTGCATAGCCTTTCCTCGCTTAAATCCAATTCACTTGCATGTTATAGCATAACCTCCCTGATATCATGTTCCTATTGAGAATGAAGGACAAACAACAATCTAGTTATGTATGTTATGCCTTCTTTAACCCAGTTCTGATGAGAATGTTCTTGCACTACCAGTCCTCCACCCCTACTTGCTTCCTCTGCACCAGTTCTTCCTTTCATGATTCATTTTATGAGATAATTACTCCTTCTTACCTTTCTCTACCGTTTTATTTTTTTGAATCAACCCATCGTACTCAGCTCAGCCCAAGCCTTTTATTTCAAACCACTCAAGTAATTATGGCAGCCTAGGGGCGGTTAGGTATCGCAGTGAATAGAGCACCAGCCCTAGAGTCAGGAGGACCTGAGTTCAAATCCAGCTTCAGACACTCAACACAAAAACTAGCCATGTGACCTTGGGCAAGTCACTTAACCCCAACTGCCCACCAAAAAGCAAAATAATAATAATAATAATGGCAGCCTTAAGAGTACTGATAACATTTTCACATATAGGAGGTGTCAGTCTTTAAAAAGAGGTCATTCTTAGGGGCGGCTAGATGGCGCAGTGAGTAGAGCGTTGGCCCTGGAGTCAGGAGGACCTGAGTTCGGATCCGGCCTCAGACACTTAATGCACACACAAACAAAAACCTAGCCATGTGACCTTGGGCAAGTTACTTAACCCTAATTGCCCTCCAAAAAAAAAAAGCAAAAAAAAAAAAAGAGGTCATTCTAAGAAAGACAAACAAAAATAGTCTGTATGAGCATGTTTATTTCTCTCAAAGCTAGCAGATCATACGTATAGAGAAATGCATGGGAGTTCACGGAAATGAGTCTGAGGACAGATAGACAAATAGACCTTATATAGATACATCTAGACAGATAGACCTTATATCCTCAGAGCAATTTCCCCTCCCTTCCCAACTCAGGATGCCTGCTTCAACCAAAATTATAGTCTCCATATGTGTTAACCATAATATGAGAAAGGAATGTTCTTTTTTTTTTTTTTTTGGCTTTTTGGAGGGCAATTGGGGTTAAGTAACTTGCCCAAGATCACACGGCTAGGTTTTGCCCTAGAATCAAGACCAAACTAGGGATTCCACTCTCTTGTAAGTGCCCACAGCCAGCAGGGTCCCTGCCCTTCTGTTACCGCACTCACCAGATGTGTGCTTGTTCCTACTCGCCCACAGCTACAGCCCTGACCAAGTACAATTGTCACAGGAAGATCCTCCTGCATCCCAGGACAGCAGGGGTTGAGGGACCCTACTTAGGGGATGTCCCCTACTTAGCTGTCCAATTGTAATGGTAAGGGAATTTGAAGATCTTCTCTGCCCCTTAATGGGTTTCACTTGGAGCCCAACAAGAGAAGCTTACTTAGGGGAGGTCTGTTTTTCAGGAAGGCCCACAACTTTTGTTACTTTGTAATTTGGCATTGGGTCATAAAGGTTGTGATGTCCTCTGACTCTGTAGAAGGGTATATATCTACTCTGAGGTGAGGTTTTGCTTTGGGGCTATAGGAAGAGTTGCATGATTTGGCCAGATGAGACTCTGGGCAGCCATTGATCTCTCCAGTTTTGAAAACCCAGATGTTGGTGCTTCTCTCTTTGATAACTATGTATGTATGTAATGGTCAGACAGCTAGAAGCCCTGTCTGTTGGTCTGTTGAATTGTATTATCTTCTCTGTGTTTTTTGTCTGCTTGTAATGTCTGTTTCTATTTTCTGAAGTTCAGGGTGCTGACTTTTTCCCCTCAACTAAGTGAATGATAAATATATGTTTGATTAAAGTAAGATTGTTAACCCCCTTTGAGTTGCTTTCCTTTAGAAAAGCAGATCAAAGAACCTGTGCTAGCAACCATGCTAGAGTATGCTAGAGTACTTATTATTACACCAACCCAGATACTGTCCATGAGGTGGAAGTTTCTGCTGCCCAGGCTGCCATGACCCCACTGCCCCCAAGACTTGTGTAGCAGCAAGCACCCCAACATCCCCAGAGTAGCTGCCAACACGGGTTCTTAGATCTGCTTTTGTAAAGGAAAGCAACTCAAAATCAGTTAACAAGCTTACTTTAATCAAACAAACACATATTACCTAGTTCAGGGGAAAAATGTCAGCACCCCGAACTTCAGAGTTACAGAACTTACAGATCAAACAGACAGGCTTCCAAACTGTCCAACCATTATATCAATACCAAATCACAGTTACCAGAGAGGGAAGCATCAACATCTGGGTTTTCAAAGCCAGGGGGGCTCTCAACAACGGCTCCCCAGAGTCTTATCTGGTCAAATCACACAACACTTCTCAAAGTGAACCCCAAAGCAAAGCCTCAAATCAGGGATTATATAGTCTTCTCCTGGCTCAGAGAATGTAACCACCCTCTTGACCCACTGCCCAATCACACAGCATCAAGGTGTGGTCATTCCTGAAAACCAAGCCTCCTACCACAGGCTCCATGTGACCACATTCAGCCTATTAGGAGGCAGAATATATTTTCAAATCAAGGAAGGCTCTCAGAGTCACTTAAGTCAATCAAAGTCTCTTAAGCCAATCAAAGGGCCTAGGGGCAGGGAAGATTTTCAAATCTGTATTTCCATTACAGCTTGCTGTCTGTTGATCTAGCAGAGCTTGCACAGAGATGTTTGCATTTCATTTGGGCCAAGCTTCTACTCCTGGAGGTCCAGTCTTTCCTGAAATCTTCTCAAGTTGTCTTAGGAGGACAACTGCTTTACCCCAATTTTTCTTTATTTTTACTGCTCTTCGTTCACTATGAGATAATGTTCTGTCTTGTTTTTTTTTTTTGGGGGGGGGGGTGGGAATTTGGAAAGCCTGGTATTTTCTGACCTATTCTGGCATCTTCCCAAAATCCTCTTGAAAAAATAAAATATTTTTTAAAAATAATTTAATAAAAGAAATTGGAATTGAGGTATCATCACAGATACAACTGTTGCCCACGATTTCTTTAGCAGTTGCCATACCAAATACTTATCATTTATCATGTCCAAACTCCACGGAATGAAAATCTTTTAAAATACAGAGAACTTCAAAGAAGAAATCAAAGTCACATGAGAAGAGGTTGAAGAAGAGTTCTCACTGTCCCATTTGCTACTGGAGTTGTCCCAAAGATGTTTTTGGTGAGTCTACAGAATACGAGTTTACATCTTTATACTTTTATATATACTTTATATATATACTATATATGTATGAATGTATGTGTATATATATATGTAGATAAGTAGATAGATATTTTTATGTACAATTGAAGGAAACCATTATTTTATTTACCTGTGCAATTGTCCATAGAAAATTACATTTTAAAAAAGAATAATAAGGGGCGGCTAGGTGGCGCAGTGAGTAGAGTGTCGGCCCTGGAATCAGAAGGATCTGAGTTCGGATCAGGCCTCAGACACTTAACACACACACAAACAAAAACCTAGCCATGTGACCTTGGGCAAGTCACTTAACCCCAACTGCCCTCCAAAAAGCAAAATAAAATAAAATTATCATGCCCCCTTAAAAAAAAAGAATAACAAGATAGCTCACACCCTATTCCAAGATAAGCTCTAAATAGATATATGAGAGATATAAAAAAAATTCGCATCATAAATGAATTAAGAGGAACAAGGAAGAAATTGTTTTTTAGATTTATGGATAAGGGAAGAGTTCATGACTAAATAAGTGATAGGAGATGATCACAAAAGAAAAAATGAACAACTTTAATTATGTAAAACTGCAAAGGTTTTATCCAAACAAACGTAATATAGTAAAATAGAGAGTAAAAAGGTAACTGGGGAAAATTTTTTTGCAACAAGTTTTCTGATAAAGGTCTCATGTCTAAGATATATAAAGGAAGTAATTAAAATTTATAAGACTAAGAACCATTTCTCAATAGTTAAATGGTCAAAGGATAAACACATACTTACAGACACACACACACATAAATACACACACATATATATGTAGACATACACATAGGCAGTTTTCAAAAGAAGAAATACAAACTACTAATAATGATATGGAAAAATGTTCTAAATAACTAATATAGGGAGGGAAAAGTGTGTGTGTGTGTGTGTGTGTGTGTGTGTGTGTGTGTGTGTGTGTGTTGTCCACATGGAACTGTCTAGAGGTGGCTCTCAGGGAGACATAAACATTACTTATCTTTAGAGTCTCATCCACCCACCCTTTTCCAAAAGAGATTTTGATTCTTTCCTAGTGCAAAGCAGGAGACTGGGGCCAGGGGATGACCACTCTGCTTTCCTCAGAAAGAGGGGGTACCAGGCTAGAACTATATCAATCTATACCCCCCCATCTATTATTAGTCTAGGGGAAAGGATTTTTATGTTCATACTGAGTTCCTGATTATTATCCCTTAATGTTGAAGGCATGCTCCAAGCTATCTCTCCAAGGTTATAGAGTTATTATTCCAAACCAGATTGATAGGTCAGATGCTGCCTCCCTCCTGCCCACCACAATACATTGAACCCCCACCCTTAGTCCTGTAGCTCCAACACTTAGCACAGGACCTCGTATATAGTAAGCACTTAATAAATGCTTTTTTTTCATTAATTTTTTTACCTGGATTACGTGTAATAACAATTACTAACATTTGTGTTGTGCTTTAAGGGTTATAAAGTGCTTTACAAACACCATCTTGTTTGTTATCCCCATTTTACATTGAGGAAACTGAAGCAGATGGAGGTTGACTTGGCCAGCATCATACAACTGGTGTCTGAGGCTGGATTTGAATTCAAGCCTTTCTGACTTCAGGGCTAGCATGCTATCCACTAGGTCACCCAACTGCTCACTATCTATGTGCATGAATGTATGTGTATACGTATATATGTATATACACACACGTAAATATACATATATTTTGAGAGAAATTACTATGTCTCTCTGCAGTGCCAATACAATTTACAAAATTTACAATACACAATCACTATAAATATACCAACCATGACTATAAATATTACCGTATGGTGCTCTATTGCAAAAATATAACAAACTCTCCATTTAGAAGAGAGAAGTAAAACATTTATTCAGATACCAGAAAACCACATCCCAAAACCAGTAAGCCAATTCCATCATAGTAGCAAAGAAGTTAATGAGCCATAATAGCACAGAGAGCCACACCATCCTTTAGTCTTCCCACAAACCAATATAAGATCAATATTTACTCACAAACCTAACTCCTTGCCTGAGCATCCTCTCCCTCCCACTGTCTCTCTGACTCTGATTCCCAGCTTCCGGTTGTCTCTGCTCCTCCCTGCAGTAAACTCCTCCCACCATAGGCTCCATGTGACTACATTCAACCTATTAGGGGGCGGAGTTTACTTTCAAAACAGGAAAGGTTTTCAAATTCCCCTGGGCTTAATAAGGGATTTGGGCAGTTCTCTTGTGGGGATTTACAGATTGGTCTGACTGCCACTCCAGAGCAAGGATGATTAATATCTTGGCAGGGATCCAGCTCCAAATGTAAGTAACCCAAATTGATTAAACTACTACCTGCAATCAGTCTGGAGCTCCTTGATCTCTTCCTTTGGTATAGAACTTGTCCCACTGTTTGGGAGGAAGAGGCAAAATTCCCTAGATGGGGGAATTATGGATCTTACGCTATCTATAAATATTGCTCAAAATATAAAAACTATCACAAACTTTATCCCCTTCTCACATCTGATCACGCAGCTAGGTGGCACAGTGTCTAGACTACTAGACCTGGAATCAAGAAGCTCCAAGTTCAAATCCAGCCTCAGATGGATTTTCTCTCTCTCTGTGGCCCTAGGTCAAGTCACTTGACTTCCAACAATCTCAGTTTCTTTGTTTGTAAAGTGGGGTTAATACTAGCACCTACTTCCCACAATTGTTGTAAGGATCAAAAAATATTTATACAGCCCTTTGCAAATCTTAGAGTTCTATATAAATGCTATTATTATGGTTTTATTATGACATTATTGTTATTTGATAATGATGATGATGCTAAATAACCTAGCTTAGCCTTTATGCTACACATGAAAGCAACTTGTTATGGTCACCTGATTTAATTAATAGAAAAAGGATCCTCCAGCATGTCCTCCAGTTCCCTTCCCACGTCTCCTTGCCCTGTACTCGTAGCTATGAATGTATGTAGGCCCAGATGAAGGGCTTTAGGGGTGTGTGTTGTGAACCATTTTGACACACATCCCCATCACCTAAAACCTGAATTGGCCAATCAAGAGAAAGACATTTTGGCCCACTCTGAGCTTAACCTACTACAGTGCCTTGTATGTTTTGGTATAACAGACATGCTTTGCTTTGTTCTCTGATTGAACCCAAAATGCCCCTTCCTGTGTCAGCAACTACAAAGCCAGATGAAACTGAACAGGAGCATTCTTCTGTTAATGACTGTTCAAGGCAAGATGCTTTGAACCAGACACTATTTTGAATAATGGGACTTCTTCTTATCCTGGTATTTTATGGATACATGTTATGCTATGTTACTATATGTGTGTGTGTGTGTGTACACAGTCATGTTAATGATAAAAGAAACACAGATATCTTAGAGCTATAATTTTAATTGACACCCTGACATTCTCTTATCTTATTGTATTTACAATTTATCCAATTAAGAAATTCCTTTCTCATATTATGGCTAACATATGGAGACTATAATTTTGGCTGACATAGGCATGCTGAGTAAGGGAGGGAAGGAGGGTGAGAGAATTATTCTGAAGATATAAGATCCCCTTGGGCTTATTTTTCATAGAGAACTCCCATGCATATCTATATGCATTTTTCGCCAACTTTGAGAGAAATAAACACACGCATGCAGCCTAATTTTAATTTTGTTTTTTTTCTTAGTACAAACTCAGTAACGGTTGACAGTGCCTAAGTGTGCAATTCTGAATGTGCGTGTCCTGCTGAGCTTCAATCCTGTGTAGTAAATACTTAAAAAACAAATTTTAACATTAACAGAAATAAAAGTGAAAATTATCTGTGAAAAAAAGGGGGCGGTATAGCTAAGGGGTAGAGCAATTGAAGGCAGATCAAGACATCTGCACCTGAGAGAACTGTAGTACGTTGATTAGTCACTAGATGGCGCCGCAGCTACCCATAAGTATCCTACTTCCTGACCCCATTTCACTGCTTTTTGTTCCACCCAATTGGCTAAGCTGTTCCCAGTTTCACTGAAAATCTTTTGGTAGGGCTGGGAATATATACACAATTTCCAAAAATGCAAAATCTCTTCAACTCATTAAATTTCCATGATATGGTTTAAGTTCCTCTCAAACACAACTCTCCAAACTCAATGTAAAATCAAGGTTGTAGGTGTTAATGAATGGAAGACGGGTTTTTAGCCATTTAAAGTTACAATGGGCTGGCCACTATGTTCAAATGCCAAATGTACATTTGCCTAAAGGACTATTTTATGGAGAATTCACACAGGGCAAGCGCTCACATGATGGTCAGAAGAAGCTATACAAGGACACAATCAAGGTCTCTCTTAAGAATTGATTGGGTGACATGGGAGACACTGGCACAGGACTGCCTAGCATGGCACGCCCACTCAGAGAAGGTGCTGTGCTCTGTGAGCAAAGCAGAATTGAGGCAGCTCAAGGAAATGCAGGATGCACAAATTTAGAGAATCCACCCCAAATGTTTACATAAACTATCTGTGCCTAACCCATGGTAGAGCCTTTAAAGCTCATCTTGGTCAGATCAGCAACAGTCGGATGCACTGTAACTTAACTCTAACAGAGTGATATCATTTTAGTCCTCTTCAAGAACCAAGGACAACAACCAACCAACCAATCAAAGTTAAGTGCAGCAATGCCAAAGTGACTTGTGTCCTTCTTAAATTTCTCTCTTCCTAAATTTATCCCAATTTGATGGGAGAAAAATCTCTTCTTGCTTTGGGTTAGCTTCTCCTATCTTGTCCAAATATTTTGGAGATACCCTGTTTTCCAGAGCTAAAGCCTAACAAGTAGGCTGTGCCCTGAGCATGGCATAACAATAATCCTTTGCAAGCAGGATGATAGCACCCTCTGACAAAGTATATTGCCTGGACCAGTACCAGGTGTTCACTGAGGGATTTAGCTCCCCTTATTTCCCAGGGTCATCCATCACATGTTCACAATCTCTGACAGGTACTGCATTCCTGTTCCCATCACAGAACTCTGGTTCTGTGCCCCACCGGAGGGTATAAACCCCAAGACTGTGCCCCACAAGACCCATGGGAACAGTACCTCAAGACTTAAAAATTATTATGTCCACAGTGAATAGAGCACTGGCCCTGGAGTCAGGAGGACCTGAGTTCAAATCCGGCCTCAGACACTTAACACAAAAACTAGTTGTGTGACCTTGGGCAAGTCACTTAACCCCAATTGCCCTCCCCCCCCCCGCCAAAAAAAAAGGCAAAAAAAAATTATTATGTCATGGTTCATCCCAGGATGTATATAAGACCTGCCTTATGTCCAGCATGTTAAGTCCTCTTCTTAGGAGGGGGTGCTCCCATATGCATACAGCATTTTCCTCCCTCTGAAATTAATTAAACTTCAGTTTGTGTCCTGACTTTTCCTGTCTCTAGATTGCTCTGTTTGGCTCCAGTCACCCACAGGCTAGAGGCTGGTTTCAATCCAGTTGACAATCCTATATAGCACACTTATAGTTAATAGTTTATAGTTAATAGCCATGAACTTTACTAGTAATATCAAATAACAGAAAATAAACATAAGTATTAAAATAGCAGGCTGCAATATGGCTGGCAGTCTAGGGATTAGATATATTTTCTCCTCCCTGCCCTCTCTTTCTTCCTACCAGTCTGAGAAAAAATAGTAAGGCAAAACAAAACAAACCCCCCCAAAAGTTGGACAGGAGCTTCCTCAGGTAGCACTCCAGGAAAGCAGGGGCAGGAAATAAAATGAGCTATGGGGCTGGATTTTGCCCTCACCAAATACCACAATTGTTGGTTTCCAGTCAGTTTTTCATTCCTCTGATCTGGTCAGCACTTTGCTTCCACCATTCCCTGATTTTAGTGTTCAAAGGGCCAGGAACATTTGTCCTAAGCTTTCTACAAGGTTAGGCAAGAGAATGATGGGCCTCAGGGCAACCAAATGTGCACTATATCTGACCCTCCACATAGTTTCTCCCTGAAGGAAGTTCTGTTGAGGTCAGATGACCTAGGAACTGGAAGGACCTCAGGTTCTTCTATATACTCAGGCCTGTGGTCCTTAACATCTTGGTGACAGCATCTTTGGGGAGGTGTTACAATAAGATTCTTTTTTTTTTTTGTCTTTTAGTCTTTGTAAAGTGCTTAAATCAGCTCCTATCATAGTAAGTACTTAGTAAATTCTTGTTTCCTTTCTTTTGAAGATCATTTAAGATCCTATGATTGGCCCAAATACTATCTGCCTTGATTTTCCCCCCACCTCCCACCCCTGGTTCCTGGATTTCCTCCTATAGACATATCTTTTTTTTTTTTTAAAGCAATTGGGGTTAAGTAACTTGCTCAAGGTTACACGGCTAGTCATTATTTATGCGTGGGTGCTCATTTTCTGAGGCTGGTTTTGATCCCGAGTCACCCCAACTCCGAGGCCGGCGCTCTTACTCACTGCGCCACCTAGCCGCCCCGACATATCTTCTTAATATTACTATGCTGTTCCACTGTTTATTTTACCTATTCAGTTCCCATAAGTTTGAATTTGCTTCTTTGTATTAGAAATAAATGGTGACACAGTAGATAGAGTGCCAGGATGGAGTTAAGAAGACCTGAGTTCAAATCTAGCCTCAGACACTTACTAGTTAAGTGACCCTGGGTAAGTCACTTAACTTTGTTTTTCTCGGTTTCCTTATCTGTAAAATAAGCTGGAGAAGGAAATGGCAAACCACTCTAGTAAGAAAACCCCAAATGGGTTGGACACAACTAAACAACAAAATTAGGAACTCTGGTTCACCTTGGTTATTACCCATATTTTCTACATCTGTGAAAAGACATTTGAAACTGGATTGTATTGCTGTCCTTTCATTGAACTTTGTCCCCTGTAAATTACTGATCCTTTCTGTTAATACTCTTCCTATGTTGTGGATTATGGTATATCTTGGCAGATATATGTGCGTAGTTCCCTCCTTCCCCTTCCATTTTCAACAAAAACTTCTAGATCAGATTTGGATGCCTCTAAGAAGACAAGTTTTTTAAGAAAATTCATTAAATGAACTCCATCACTGACCAAAAATTCATCATTCCTAAGATAATGTAATGCAAAGAAAATACCTCTAATTTAAAGTAGGAGTGTTCCCCACATGTGGAAAGTGATCTGTGCTGAAATTTTATCTTGCTCTGGTTCCCTTGATTCCCCTCCCACACACATATACACACACTCCTAATCAATATAGTAAGTTATACTTATGGCCAGTATAAAACAATTGCAGGAAATAAAATTGCAAAGGTGAACCTGGAAGTCACATATGAACTGATGGGGTGCTTGGGATATATATATTTGTAATATCAGTCTATGTCTGTAATATCAGTTTGTAACATCAGTTTGTAAATGGAGTGCTTTGGGATCTATGTCTGTAAAATAAATTTGTAAAAGCAGTCTGTAAAATCACACTTCCCCCTCCCCAGTCTCAAAGCATTAACACTGCCCCTTCCCCCTGCCAGCATGCTGCCCAGCAACAATTCATGAACTGTTTATCTCTACTTGGAACAATAACAAGCTACCTATGAATCCTTCACTAAATTATCTATAAACATTTTAGCTTAGGCAAATGTTATCTCCCCTAGTAGAGTGGCCAGCTGCACCATGAATCCTTCAATACCCTATCTATAGGTTAATTCCTTAGCCAATTATACCCATACTGTGTCTCTGTTGGCCTTGGTTCCCCATCATCCATCTTGTCAAACATGACATTGATGGGTGGCAGACTGGGCACTCTTCAGTTGGCCATGACCGCTGGCTGACTTAGTGACATTTCAGGCCTAAAACCAAACCTCCAGGTAGCCCCACCTTGGGCTATTTCCCAGTGAATTATGGGCAATATGCCTAAGCAGTTGATATTAAAAGTGCATTCTTTTAAGCACTGACCACTCCTTAACTCCTCCCTAATCCCACCCTTACTCACCTAGTTAGCATAATTGACACCTGGTTTACTGTCTTGACTCCTTAAAACTATACCTGTGATTTCTGTAAGTTTGCAGGGTTCCATAAGAACCCTTGCCCACTGTGCTGTACTTTTACAATCTCAGCTTCCAAGTTTGCTTGAGCCTGGTGAATTCTTTCCAGACTGAATTGCAGGGTTTCTGGTCACTGATAGTGATCAGGGTCCCTGGTAGAACCTATTACCCTTCCCTTATCATAAACCATCCCAAAGATCAAAGGAGCAAAATTTGTAAGTTGTACCATATATTAACTAAAATTCACATCCTGATAAATATGTGCTAAATCAGGGGGAACCATCTAGGTCAAAATTTCTGGCCTGCCATGTGTAAATTCCAGATGTGATGGAGACCTCCACGGCTCCAAATCAGCAGAACATTAAAAAGATGCTGAGGACTTTGAAGTTTTACAGATAACTTTAAGATGATTTGAATATGTTAATAAACTAACCCCAAAGTGGCACAACTAAAAAAAACCCTATAAAAATGAGACCTCAAATTTCTGCCTCTTAGTACTCATCTATCTCCATCAGGTCCCTGCTGCCCAGAACTCCCAACCTTAATTCATGGTTTCATGAGTGCTATTCTCTGCCTCTCCCACTTCCCATCCTCTTCCCCTAGCTGCCTGCCTCATTTCACCATTCTATTTTCCATCCCTATGCCACCATCTGCCTCTGTACCAATTTTCACTACTTGTCTCTGCCTTTTTGGGCTTTTGGAAACAATACCCTCTGTGTTTAATTAAAATACAATTACGTCCCTGTTTTCCACTGCCCATCATGGTCTTTCCCAGGGAGGACCCAAAGAACTGGGCATGCCTGCCCCATTTCCTAATT
This sequence comes from Gymnobelideus leadbeateri, assembly GCA_011680675.1. NCBI lineage: Eukaryota > Metazoa > Chordata > Mammalia > Diprotodontia > Petauridae > Gymnobelideus > Gymnobelideus leadbeateri. Next base: position 126,518 of record WOXC01005969.1, on the reverse strand, counting down.
TCATAAATGATTAATTCTGAATTGATAGGTATTTTATATATAAAATGTAGCTGCAAGCAATTTAGAAAGAGTTTCTAAATGCAGAAGTAGTTGCCTCCTTATCTTAGCCCATGTTCCTTTCACTTAAGTCTTGGGCAGGCGTTCTTCACCTGGGATCCATGGATCTGTACACACACACACACACACACACACCAACAACAACAACAACAACAACACACACAGTGAGTGATGTAGGGAAATAAGAAAATAAGAGTTTTACCAGGATCATTCTTGGCATCAGAAACAGCTCATTTGGCTTTGCTCTCTATGGCTTCTACATTGCTCAACTACATTATTTTCCCAGGATATCACTCCCAGGTGGGAAGCAGCACCAGAATGGTCAGCACTGTCTGCCTCCTGCCTTGATCTATCTCTCAAACTCTCCTGTTCTGTGCTTGGCTGCTGAGTGCTGAGGTTGTGCAAGGAGCAGACAGGGTTCCCCTCAGTCCTCAATCCCTCCACTCTCAGAGTCCAATCTCCTATAGTCCTTGGATCATAATGCATTGAGGATTTCTAACCTACTAAAATTAGAAGAAAAGTAGGAAACAGCGTTGGGGAGGAGGAATCTTTGCAGCAAATTTCTCCGATAAAGATCTCATTTATAAGATATGTAGAAAAATGAGCCACATTTACAAGAATAAAAGCCATTCTCCAATAGATAAGTGGTCAAAAGATATGAATAGGCAGTTTTCCAAGGAAGAACTCCAAACTATCAATAGCCATATGAAAAAAATGCTCTGAAACATTAATAATTAAAGAAATGCAAATTAAAATAACGGAGGTACTACCTTATACTCATCAGATTGGCTAAAATGATAAATGCTGATTTGGAAATATGCCAAAAGGGCTATAAAACTATACATACCCTTTAACCAAGCAATACACTACTAGGTTTGTACTCCAAAGAGATAAAAAAAGAAAAAGAAAAAGGACCTATCTGTACAAAAATATTTGTAGCAGCTCTTTTAGTAGTGGCAAAGAATTGGAAATTGAGGGGATGTCCATCAATTGGGGAATGGCTGAGCAAATGATTGTATATGATTATGATAGAATACTACTGTGCTATAAGTAATGACAAGCAGGATGACTTTATAAAAACCTGGACTTACATGAACTGATGAAAGTGAAATGAACAGAACCAGGAAACACTGTACACAGTAACAGCAATATTGTACAATAATCAACTATGAATAACAGTTCTCAGCAATACAGTGATCCAAGACACTTCTGAAGGACTTATGATGAAAAATGCTATCCATCTCCAGAAGAGGAAAAAAAAAACTCATGAAGTCTTGAGTATAGATTGAAGTATATTTTTTCTTTATTTTTCTTGGGATTTTTTTTTTCTTTCACAATATGGCTAATAGAATTTTTTTTAAATGACAAATGCTGGAAGGGTTGTGGGAAAACGGGTTCACTAATGCACTGTAGGTGGAACTGTGAACCAGTTCAACCATTCTGGAAAGCAATTTTGAACTATATTTTTTAAAAAACTATTAAACTATTCATACGCTTTGACCCAGTGATGCTGCTACTAGATCTATACCCTAAAAAGATCAAAGAAAGGAAAGGGATTCATATGTATAAAAATATTTATAGCAGTTCTTTTTGTAGTGGTAAAGAAATGAAAACTGAGAGGATGCCCATCAATTAAGGAATGTCTGAACAAGTTGTGGTATAGGAATGTGATGGAATGTAATTGTGTTATAAGAAGTAAAGGGAGATTACTTCCTGATGCAAAGTGAAGTGAGCAGAACCAGGAGAACAGTTTGTATAATAATAGCCATGTTTTAAAGATAATCAACTCTGGAAGATTTAATAACATTGTTTAACACAATGACCGACCACAATTTCAAAGGACTCATACTGAAACATACAAGCTGCCTCCAGTAGAAAACTGATGGAATCAGAGCGCAGATTGAAACATACATTTTTCTCTTTAAAAAAAAAAATAAATTTGCTTGGGACGGCTAGGTGGCGCAGGGAAGAGAGCACTGGCCCTGGAGTCAAGAGGACCTGAGTTCAAATGTGGCCTTAGACATTTAACTTACTTACTAGCCATGTGATTTTGGACAAGTCACTTAACCCAATAGCCCTCCAAAAAGCAAAAAAATAAAACAAAATAAATTTGCTTTCAATTCCACATTTTCTCTCTCCCTCTACCTATTGAAAAGGCAAGAAATATGATGCTGATTATGCATATGAAGTCATATAAAACATATTTCCACATTAGCCATGTTGTTTAAAAAGGGCAAGAAAAAAAAATTGCTTCAATATCTGTACTCAGAGTCCATCAGTTCTTTACCTGGAGGTAGACAGAATTTTTTCATCATGAGTTCTTTGGAGTTATCATGGATCATTGAACTGATCAGAGTTGCTAAGCCTTTCACAGTTGATTATCATTACAATATTGCTATTATGGGTACGTTTATATAAGTGTTCCCAGGTCTTTCTGGAACCACCCCCTTCATCATTTCTTACAATCCAATAGTATTCCATCACAATCACATACCATAACTTGTTCAACCATTGCCCAGTTGAGAGGCGTTCCCTTAGGTTCCAAGTCTTTGCTACCACAAAAAGGACTGCTATAAATATTTTTTTTACAGGTACTCTCTTTTTTTTTATCTACTTGGGGTTCAGATATAATAGCAGTATTTCTGGGTTGAAGAGTATGCACAGTTTTATAGTCCTTTGGGCATAGTTCCAAATTGCCCTTGGGAATGGTTAGATAGTACATTGGTGTCCCTATTTTTCCACATCCCTTCCAGCATTTGTCATTTTCCTTTTCTGTTAATCTGATGGGTGTGAGGTACCTCCTCAGAGTTGTTTTAATTTCTATTTCTTTAGTTAATATCGATTTAGAGTATTTTTCATAAGATTATTGATAGTTTTTTACTTCTGAAAACTACCTGCTCATATCCTTTGACCATTTGCCAACTGGGAAATGCTTCTTATTTTTATAAATTCTGTTTTGTTCCATACACATTTGAGAAATGAGACCTTGTGATATAATTGTTTTCTTTTTTGTTTTTTGGACATGGCTAATGTAATAATTTGGTTTTTATGACTTTACATATTTATAATGGGTTTTGTTTTTCTTACCTTCTCAATGGATAGGCGAGGGGAAGGTAGGAGGGAAAGAATTTGGTACTAAAAATTAAATAAATTGAATTAAAGGGGAAAAATATTTCAATCCTGTCCTACAGGTATCCATTTCAGCTATACTCCAACTCCTTAGATAAAGGGGTGAGTGACAGAAGCAAGGTCTACCTGGGTCCCTGCCGTGTAGGTTAAGCTAGTTTTCCCCCTCAAAGGCAAGAAAAGTGTAATGATTGATTGGTCCAAGGGGTAACACTTAAACATTTGATGCAGTTTCCTGGTCCCCTAAACGCTTGAAAGGGCCAAGTCAGCTCATGAGGAATTGTTGCCCCCAAATTTGCCAGATATCCTGCTGTAAAAATCACTATACTTCTGTTAATCAGATGTGTTTCTGTATAGAAGAAAGGAGTATACTGAATCTACCCAAACCAATGTTATACTTTTGCTGAGTATCCATTCCACAGCATGACTGAATCAATCTCCTTTGGTTAATTGTTAGATGGTCCATGAATACTGGACCATCCTGAGATAGACCTGACCTACAAAAGGGTGGTATGAAAAAAGTTTCTCTCAGCTATTCTTTGTATAAGGATCTCAAGCAAAAATATAAAGTTTTCTAATTAAATCTAATTGTCTACAGTGAGGAAAAAAGACTTTATTTACTATTTATTAATATTGTTTGAATCTAGTTTTACATGCCTAGAAATAGTAGAACCTGAAACCACAGGTGATGCTGATCTCAGGGACCCTTCAGGAAAACCAAAGTGCTTGTTTTGGGTGCACCCAGGTCTTGGGTGTTTTGGCTTTGCCCAAATTTCACTGAATGTTTATACCTTCCTGATGATATCCATCTCAAGCAACTTTTCCTTTTCTGGAAACTGCCCAACTATCTACATACCCAACTACTTGTCCTTATGCCCTTGTTTGTACTCTATATAATATAAACTCAAGAAAGGTCAGCTATGCCTTTTCTGGATGTCTTTCCTCTGCCTAATGGCTTAATAATATTTTTTTTCTAAAACTTTTTCAGTGAGTAGAGCACCAGGGCCTAGAGTCAGGAGGACCTCAGTTCAAATCCGACCTCAGAAACTTGACATACTTACTAGCTGTGTGACTTTGGGCAAGTCACTTAACCCCAACTGGAAGCCTTACCCCTTCCAATAAATAAATAAAACTTTTTTAGGATTTGAGGTCAAAAGTGAGATCCCTGATAGTCAACCAAAAAAACCCCAAAGGTTCCCTGAGACCACAGAAGCTGAGTAAGCCACTGTGATCTCTGGATTGAGCACATGTGGGTCCAATTTATGAGGTATTAATTGATGTGGTGAGAACCTAGTGAGTACCCCTGGGGTTCAGGTTGAGCACAATGAACATCTCTGATTAGGACTGAAGACCACAGGTATCCAGAAAGTTAAAAGGCTATGCATGTTTGCCTCAGCCCAGGGAATGACTCAGCAGGTGTGGTTAAAATTAGCCTGGCTGCCCTGAACTGAAAATAAGTAGTCCCCTCAGTTTGATTACCCAAGGACTCTGGAGGCCACCCTGATATCCTAGTAAATAGGGTGCTATGGTCTAGGACTCAAAAGCAAACGTCAATAGTTAAACCTAGAGACCTCTTGGAAAGAAACCATTTTACCATATATTTGTGTAGTTGATTGACTTTGATGAACCAACTGAACCATTTGTCCAATATTAGTTCTATACTCTTTCACTTAGCATGATCCCAGGTTTGTGAAGGAAAGGGGAATTTGATGGGCAATAAATTGGGGTCTGACTTGTTCTCTTCAGAACTTCAGAAGTTCTCTTGGTCACAAAAGGCTGTGATATTTTTGAAGGGGAACACCAAGTCATCTATAAAGATTGCTATAAATAATTGCAGAAAGGGAGCTTGAAGGATTGGAAAGATTAATGAAGTTTCATTCCTAAAACAGTTCTCCCAGCTATCTGTGATATAATAAACAGAAACTTGCTTCTAGTGATCTTTTGATCAGACTTTCAGTGGGAGATAAGATTTTAGAGGAAAAATATTTCAAGATACTTTTTGCCTCCACAAATCTGGCCAGCTTGAAGATTACATAGATCAAAACAGCTAAAGAAAGGAAATCTTTTTTCCTGATTTGTAGAAATTTTTGGCATTCTAAACTAACTATAGGTGAAATTTGTAACTGAAATGTAATATTGTTATTATAAATTTCTAAATTATAGTTTAAAGAGTTTTATAACTATTGAAATGTCAGTAGATTTTGGGGAAGTTTGCAGCTCCCTTGGATTAAGATTATGTGCAAAACTCATTGTACACACTTCTATTATTCTCTTCCCTCCCCGGAGGGAAGTAAATATATAGTTTTATTAGAAGGTGATTTCGGGGCAGCTAGGTGTCAAAGTGAGTAGAGCATTGGCCCTGGAGTCAGAAGGACCTGAGTTCGGATCTGGCCTCAGACACTTGAAGCACACACAAACAAAAACCTAGCCGTGTGACCTTGGGCAAGTTACATAACCCCAATTGCCCTCCAAAAAGAAAAAAAAAAGGTGATTTCACCAACTAGAGAATAAACCGAGCAATTGATTGGTAAGGTATAAGAAAATTAGTCAAGAAAAGATTCTGTGGAGTGTTAAGACTAGAATATGACTTAGAAATAAAATGAGATGGATTAAGAAAGTATTGAAGATAAAATTAAGTGATGAGTTAAGAGTGTAACAAGAGAAGTGCAGTTTTGAGGTTTGTTTTAATCAAAATCCACTGGCAGGAAAAAATGTAACATAGAAGGTAGAGATTAGAGGAGAATGGGTGGGGGGTTAAAGAAAGGTAGAGGCCCTTTGCCCTGACAGCGTGAATAAAGGATTTGAAAATAAAGGGCTTAGATTTGGAAAGAGGTTTGAGGAAGGTTTTGGTTTTTTTTTAATCTCATTTAGATACGAAGAATACAAATGTTTTGGAGAAATGTTTGTTAGCAATTTTAGATAAACAATAGTTATAATGTTTACCAAATGGAAACTATAAAGTTAATTTGCAACATGGAATGAGAATATGAGTACAGCACGACAAAATTCTGTCCTTGGAGGACCATTAGAAGGGTATGTCCCAATCCTTAGAGCTTTCTGAGCTCCAAAAGAGGGGGTGAGAATATGAGACCACCATCATAAACCTTTGAAATCGAGCTAACTGAATGTAATTGGCTCTGTAATTTGAAGTTGGAAGCTAATAGCCATTGAAAAGATTGAGATTTGGATGGTGCCATTTGTGATTGCAATTTGATTTGGTTGCAGTTTATCCTGAAACTAAATTATGTGGTCCCATGTAAAATGTTCTTTTATTAGGATAATTGTAGTAGATTAGAACTTCAATGCAAAACACATTTGATATTTCTCATGAAGGCAAAATTCTTAGAAACTACATGAATTGAGAAAACCTGAGTTGGAATCCTATCTTAGATACTTACTACCCCGTATTACACTGGGCAAGTCACTTCACATCTTTGCCTCAGTTTCTGAGAAATGGGCATAATAATAGCACCTACTTCCAAGGGTTCTTGTGAGGATCAAATAACATAATTGTAAATCACTTAACACCATTCTTGGCACATAGTAAGGGCTGTATAAATATTAGCTATTATTACTATTAAGTGTAACTGCTTCAATATTATTTTATACTGGTTTTTAAATGTGATTAATATAGAATGTCAAATTGATAGATGGAATAGATGTTCTTCTGTGAAAGAGAATTTTGAAAGTGCATTCAACTGAATTTATGGTATTTAACCGGTAATAAGTTTTGTGTTATTTTAAAAATACATAATATTATTTATGTTATTGTTAAGCTTCTAGTTTTTCTCACATTGTGATTTTCAGGAAATCATTGTATACAACATGCTGTTAATTTGAAAAAATTATTTACAGAGTACAATACAATCATATCATTAAAAATTAATTTTCAACCTGGAGGCTGTTAGATTCTGAATTTAGCTGTTAAAGAATTTGGTCACAACATTTGAATATTGTTAAGTATTTAATTGGGTATATTTTAATTTCAATTGAATAATAATAACTTTGGGGAAATGCACCAAGTGAATATTTGGGGGAAAAGTACCAAAGATCTCATAATTATTCTTATCTGTGATATTTCTTGGGATCTTCTATTTGGGCAGAGTCATAAGATCTTATCAACTTTGTGAAATTACTGACTACGTGTTGCAAGATTTTAAAGTAATGAAGGGATAATAAAGTAATGAAGATGAGACATAGAAGAAGTAAAAAGTCTCAAGTTTATTTTATAAAGAGTAATTTTTATCCGTTTAGCCACTGCTTATGAAAATTATCAAATTGTGAATAGTACGTATTGAAGTTACATCTTTGACCAATTAAGTATCAACAGACCTTGGATTTAAAGACTGTTTTATTTTTGCCTTAGGAATAAATAGGCATATCTGTTAATCTGGAAGCTTACAGTGAGTAGCAAGCATTTCCCAGGGTTTTGAGTGAACTATCATGTGTTATACGTGAAACTCCAAAATGTGATTATTTCTAATTATTAATTTCTGCTCTGGGATATATTTAAACTAGAAAGGATCAATTTAGTATTGTATGTGCTTATTGTTAACTGTTATGGCAACAACATGAGAAAAATAATATTTAGCTATTCCTCAGTTATGATTAACAAAATTTGGTGTTTGAGGTAAAATTTCTTGGGACAACATTTTGATATTATTCTGAGTTTTAATTTCAGGTATGATTCTCTGAATTATCATTGAGCTAATAACCCACCATTCAAGGGAAATGCCATGAGTAACTCTACAGGTGTTCAATTTGAGTTATAGGTAGATATCTGTGCCTGGGAAAGGTGAGGGGACAACCTTTCATTGTTGATGGTAGGATCTTCTTGACTTGGTTGTATTTCCTTTCTGAATAGGAAATTTTCCCACCTGGTTAATTCTGAGCTGGAATATGATACCCTGTGAATAATATGGAACTTTGCTGCATAAAAATAAAGGTTAATTCTGACTTTTACCTGGAATCAAACAGAGCTAAGGGGTGATTTCCCCTGTTATGCTCTGTCAGGTCAGTTTGTGCACTTAAAGGAAAAATATTTTTATTGCAATAACTATAGCCTTCCTTTTTCCTTTTGTAGCAAATTTATATAACCAGGGGAAGTAAACTAAAAGTTTTTTTTTTTTAATGAGATGAATCTTGTTGCAATAATCAAACATCTTTAAGTTACTATAAAGGCATGCAAGTATGAAAGATCTTACTAGTTTTAGTTTCACTCTACTGAATTTGTAGTCAACTTGCTATCCTAAACAACTGGGTAAATGAGTTCTTAGGTTTGCCCTTGTTAATGATTATGCATTTATGTGTAACATCTACACAGTATCACCTCTTATCTAGATGGTGTGGTCATACACTGTAGCAGCAAGCACCCCAATATCCCCAGGGTGGCTGCCAACACATGTTCTCAGATCTGCTTTTCAAAAGGAAAGCAACTCAAAATGGGTTAACAAGCTTACTTTAATCAAACAAACATATATCATTTACCTAGTTCAGGGGAAAGAGGTCAGCACCCTGAACTTCAGAGTATACAAACAGTAGTTTCAAAACAGAGAAACAAACAGATCAAGCAGACAGGCTTCCAAACTGTCCAACCATTATCAATACCAAATCACAGTTACCAGAGAGGGAAGCATCAACATCTGGGTTTTCAAAGCTGGGGGGGCTCTCAACAACGGCTTCCCAGAGTCTCATCTGGTCAAATCACACAACACTTCTCAAAGTGAACCCTAAAGCAAAGCCTCAAATCAGGGATTATATAGTCTTCTCCTGGCTCAGAGAATGTAACCACCCTCTTGACCCACTGCCCAATCACACAGCATCAAGGTGTGGTCATTCCTGAAAACCAAGCCTCCTCCCACAGGTTCCATGTGACCACATTCAACCTATTAGGGGGCAGAGTATACTTTCAAATTAAAGAAGGTTCTCAGAGTCACTTAAGTCAATCAAAGTCTCTTAAGCCAATCAAAGGGCCTAGGGGCAGGGAAGATCTTCAAATCTGCATTTCCATTACATACACACACACATGTACATAGATATGTATACACACATATATATATATCTTTTTATATACATATATCTATATCTATATAATCAAAGTGGGGTTAGGATGTTAAAGTTCTCAAAATTGGATTCAGGGTTTTACGTATAAAATTGGGTTGTTTATTTAATATTTTATTTTTTCTAATTACATAAAAAAAATAATTTTAACATTCTTTTTTTGAGTTCTAAATTCTCTCCTTCCCTTCCTCTTCTCCTCCCTCATTGAGAAGGCAAGCAATTTGATAGAGATTATACATGTTTTCATATTGTGAAAGAAAACACAAAAAAGTCCAAGAAAAATAAAGTGGTTTTTTAAAGTATGTTTCAATCTATATTCAGTTCTATCAGTTTTCCCTCTAAATTTAACCAGTTTTCTATCCTTAAGTTAGATAGTTGTCTGGAACCAAGGATGATGAAAAGCAGTAACAAGGATAAACCTGGTTTAGCCTGCTGTCTTTTTTTGTTAGCTGCCTGAATAGGCCTCAGCACTGTACCAAAAAAGCTACCCCAGCATATGGTAGCTAACAACAGCAGAGAGGATGAATAGATAGTTGAAGCCCAATAGGTAGGTGTAGCACAGTGTGTCACCAAGCTTCCCACATGTTAGACCCATCCCCTTCTTACTCTTCCATCCAGTGTCACTGGCCTCCTTGCTATTTGTCACACAAAACAATTCACCTGGAGATTTCATTGGCCTGGATTGCTCTTCCTTCTTAGCTCAACATTTTGGCTTCCTTCAAGTTCATGCTAAAATGCCGGTTTCTACAGAAAGCCTTTCCTGATGAGAACAACCAGTACCTACCTCACAGGATGGTTGTAAGGGTCAAATAAAATATTTGTAGTGTTTAGCACAGTACCTACCTGGTGCTATATAAATGTTCATTGTCTTCCCTTCCCTTCAACCCTCTTATTTTGCCTTATATTGATTTCCTTCAATTTATCCTATAACATCTTGTTTGTACATAGTTGTTTGCATTTTGTCTCCCCCATTAGACTGTGAGCTCCTTAAAGGCAGGGACTATCTTTTGGCCCTTCTGTAGTGCCAATGCAATATTTACAGTGCCTGTGATCATCATAAAGACCGTAACTATAAGTATCACATGATGTTCGATCACAAAATATACCTGATCTCCAGATAGAGGATAGAACTGAAGGATTTATTTAGACACCAGAAAATCGAATCCCAAAACCAGCAAGCTGATTCCATCATAGTACCAAAGATACTACAAAGCCATAATAATGCTGAGAGCCACAGCATCCTTCAGCCTTCCCACAAACCAATACAAGATCAATGTCTACTCATGAGCCTATCTGATTCCTTGCCTGAGCTCCTCTGTTCCCCCAGTCTGACTAACTCTGAACCAGTTTCGTGTGGGCTCTGCTTCCCTTCAGCAAATTCCCTCCATCACCGGCTCCATGTGATTACATTTAGCCTATTAGGGGGCAGAGTTTACTCTCAAAGCAGGGGAGGTCTTCAAACTTCCCCCTAGGTCTATTAAGGGGCAGGGAAGATCTTCAAATTTCCATTTCCATTACTCCTTCTTTGTATCTCCAGTGCTTAGTTCAGGGCATACAACAGGGGCTTAATAAATATTTAATGACTGCCTGCCTGACATAGAGCAAAGATAAAATGTCCAGAAGAAAGCCAAGCAATGATGATGTTACCAGAGGACACAGGCAACTCTATAGTATGGTAGTGTGAACCATTTTGGGTCTCCCATCACTGAAAAAGACCTAAAACCTGGATGGCCGATCAGGAGAAGGATATTTTATCTTACTCTGAGCTTAACCTACCACTTTGTGTGCACTGCTATAACAGACATGCTTTGCTTGCTTTCTGAGTGAACCCAACATGCTCCTCCCCCTCCCCCGCCCCCGCCCCTGCCCCCCCAGATCAGTAACTAGAAGGCCAGATGAAGCTGACCAGGAGCATTCTTCTGTTTATGACTGCCAAGGACAAGGAGCCTTCAATCAGACACTATCCTGAGTGATGGGACTTTTCTTATGTTATGTTATGTCATGTTAATGATAAAAGAAACATAGACATCCTGGATCTATAATTTCAATTGACACCTTGACATTCTTTTATCTTACTGTTTTTACAATATATATCCCACTAAGAAATTCCTTTCTCAAATAGTGGTTAAACACACCTGGAGACCGTAATATTGGTTGACACAGGCATCCTGAGTTGGGATTGTTCTACATGTATAAAGGGTCCCCTTCAGCTTACCTCTTGAGTTCAGAATTATTTTCTGACTCCATCATACACGATTCTCTGGCTAAGTAAGAATAAAAAAGCATGTTATAACACATGTACAGCCTGATTCTGTTTGTTCCTTGTTCAAATCTTTGGTAAATGACTGACATTTTGACCATGTCATGTGCACGTATTTCCCAGATTGCTCTGGACACATGGGCTCCTAACCATTCACACAGAAAGTTCCCTGGCCTCCTATGTGTTCTCAATGTAGATAACCTGATACACATTTTCCATGTGTTTGCCCTCCCTCACTGGTGTTACTGTAATCCAGGGGAGAGCATGTGTTTTGGTTTCTTCATTTGCCTTACTGTTTAATTAAATGTCGTTTGCTTTAAACTGTATCTTTTGGTTGGCTGGTAAAAGTATAATAATAACGATAATAGTATCTAGCATTTATATAACTACTTTAAGGTTTGGGAGTACTTTAAGCATCTATTGACAACCTGCTGTGTGCCAGGCATTTTACAAACATTTCATCTGTTCCACACAATCCTGGGAGGGGGGCGATATCGCTCCCACTTTTCAGCTGAAGACACTGAGACAGAGTTTGATTTGCTTGCCCAGGGTCACATGGCTAGTGAGTGTCTGAGGCTGCATGTGACCTCGGGTGTTCCGGAGTCCGGCCCAGCATCTCAGGCTCAGGGAGCTCCTGGGCCGCGAGCGTGATTACCCAGAGATCCCGGAACTTGGGGGCGGAAACCCCGTGACTAGTTCCCATGGCCTACAAAAACACTGGTCCGGTGCAAGGCTCTAGGAAGTTCGCAAGCTCTGCCTTCCTTCTTCCCAAAATCCAATGGGTGAGCGAAGCAGATTACGACATAGGAGGGGAAGGAAGAGAAAGAAAGGGAATGAGCACGTGGTGCTGGCCTAAGTAACTGAGGCAAGGAGCGGCTGGAGTTAGGGCGGGAAGCTTCACCACAAGACGTTACCCCGCCTCCCGAAGCTCTCGGCCAATCAGAAGTCCCAAACTTGAGCTTTGCGCCGAGCGCTCCCCACCCTCAGTTACCAGAAGCCCTGATGGGAGGGGCAAGGGAAGAAGGGGCAAGAAAGTCTTCTAAGCCAATCAGAGGGCTGATTCCGGAGTGGAGAAGGTGGGGGGACGAGTGTTTCCTAGGCGATTCAAGAAAGTTGATCCCGCCCCCTTGACCTCTTCCAACCAATCATAGAAGGTGACTTGTCTTCCTTGTCTGTTGGGGTAGCAGTTCCGTTGCCATGGAGATTGCTGAAGCCCGCCTCCGAGCTCCAACTCGCCTTTCTAACCCTCTCAGGTCCTGGTCCACCAGGAATCTGGGACGTCCAGAAATAACCTGGGTCTAGAGGGACCCCTCAGGATGGGGCTGGCCACTGCCTCACAGCAGCAGCCTTGGGCATTTGGGGGTGAACGAGGGCGGGGGAAGGCGGAGGAAATGAGGGAATAGCCCCTCCCCCTGCCCGGGCGGCCGGGAGGATGCCGGGAGGGGGCGCAGCCGCTTGGCTCCGGGGGTGTCCTCGGCAGCCCAAGCAGAGCCAGGCTACGCCCTCCTCTTCCCAAAATCGATTCAAATAATTTGAAAAGTGCAGTCGCTTCCCCTCGAGTCCCGTGCTGGACACTGCAGATGGACGTGCCCAGAGCAGGAGTCTTCGAAGGCACTCAAGTGCATCCAGATTAGACCAAAGGAAGACACTGAGGCGCAGTGATTTGCCCAAGGCTACAGAAGTGCGGGGGCAGCTGACCGCCGTGCTCTGGTCACCAGCGAGCCTTCTGGGCACGCTGCGTCCTCTTCTTGCTGTCCTGTTCTCCAGACTAAGTAGCCCCCGGCTTCTCCATCTAATCCTCATATGGCCTTTCTCTGGACACTCTCCAATTACACATTCTTCTTAAAATAGGGCACCCAGCACTTAGCAAACTCCAGGTGTGGTAAGGCCAGGGCGGAAAACAGTAGGACTTAAGGACCACCTAGCCCTAAGGTCCTCTGACCCCCAGTTCAGAGATGTGGGGAGGAGGCAGAGAAGGGGGGGAGGGAGACAATGGGGTTGGGGATAGAAGTCCCTCAGCGCAAGGCAGAGGTCTATTGGCTTCCGGAGGCAGACCCTGACAAGGGAGTGAGCCCTTGCCACCAAACCCCTGACACGGATGTTCTGCCACCAAAAATGACTCTGGAGAGCTACACCCATCTGTAGCAATTTCTTCGTATCCTCCCTTACAACTCAGAATTCAAGAAATAATGACAGAAATTTTAAAAAACAGGCACCGAGTTTTATTAGCTAGAAGGACAAAACCAAGAATAGTGTCAGTTGGAAGAGCCTCCAGTTAAGGTATGAGAGCCCAAATTACTCTTAATCTGGCAAAGACCCAGGAGATATAACAGGGTTGGAAACAGAGGCATGTGAGGAGTCTGGGGACTGGGGAATCATTAGATGGGCAATTTAATCCCTGAAAAATTGGAGGCATCCTAGGGACAGAAAGGATCCAGGGAGACCTTGGAGAATCCCAAGGATAAACTTATCAGAAGTTGGGCTTGTGCTTCTTAAGCTCAACCATAAGGTGGTGAATGTTGATGAGCTCTGCACGGGCTGGGAGGGCCCGGAGCTGGGGCTGGGATAAAACTCGATGGAAACGATGATAAAGCTGAATCAGCTGGGTCAGTGCTCCCTGGTCAGAGATCATAAAACATTACAAAAGTGATTAGAGGTTGAGGACCACCAAATGATGCTAGTTGGAATCTGAAGGTGGGAAAGAGCAGGATGACAGGACGGGAAGAAAGTGTCACCTGGATGATGCTGGTCCCATTTCGGAAGTTAGTAAAGCTCCTCATGACATCCTGACTTAGTGATTCAACTGAAGATTTCCAGGAGCTGCCAAAGCCACGAATCAGCTGAGTCACTCGGGCTAATATATTAAGGAAACAGGGTTGATACTGTTAGAAGGCCATCTCGTCTCACAGATGAAGTTAGGTCCTCCTGGAGATTTCTAACTTACGGCACCTCCTGCCCTACTCTGTATTCCCTACTTTCCTACATTCATCTAGCTCAGGAATGTCAAACTCAAAACAGAAATGGGAACCACTAAGCATACATAAGGATCCCTGCAGGCTACATAGTGACTCAGAAAACCAATTACATATCTACATCTAAAGTCAAATAGACATTTTAATCTGGTTCAGGCTGCACTCAGAAGTGGTGGGCTGCAGGTTTGACATGTCTAGTCTAGTTCCTCCCCCTTCTCCCCGTGCCTATAATTCTTCCTTTCTCTCAGCCTTTTCCCTGTGCCTTCCTCACCTTCTTCCCCTCGAAGCTGCTCTGCCTGCCCCCGCTCAATCAGACCTTCAGCCTCTTTCACAAATGCCACCAGGCCTCCAAAAGGTGGGGAGAGAAGCTCTTCAATGAACTCCTGGAGGACACACAAGGTCGGGGTTGGAGAGGGGAGGGGCGACAGGGTTGTACCTCAGAGCTAGGTTTGGAAAAATATTCCTTCAATTAGTCTAATTAACTACTCAGGGAAAGGACTAGGGGTAAGAGAAAATAAGTGACCTGTGTTCGGGCATTAAGCAACTGCTGGAAACTCTCAACTTCTTTGCTGTCATCTGCTGCACGTTCCTACAGGAAGGAGAGAGATAAGGGAGGCAAATTTTGAGATGGGGATTCAGAGTATCTCAAGAGCAGAAAAAGTGGGTCCTTTTCATTAGAATGCAGTCCTTTACATTAAATGTTTCAAATATATATAAATACTATTATTAATACTCTTTTGCTTGTAATAAGGAGATAAGATGTGTAGGCATTGGGATGCAAAGACTCACCTTCCTCTAATGAAAAAGTCGATGGGGGTATGGGAGAAGGTATGGGAGAGAGCAGATTGGAGGAAGCGATATCTGGTGGGATTACTGTTCTGGGAGGTTGGGTAGGGGAATAATGGGGGGAAAAATGATTGTAACTCAAAATCTGGCAGAAATGAATGATGTAAAACAGAAGTTAATAAAGCATTTGTTTAAAAAAAAAAAGAATGCAGTCCTTTTCTCGACGAGGAATAATCCCTGAGGTGGGGGAAGGGAATGGAGGAAAGTGGATATTTATTTTTGTAGGTTTTGGGGGAAATCTGTTACCATAAGCACGCCTAGCATCATGTCATAGTTGTTGATCAAAAACACAAGCTGCTCTTTCCGTGAGGAGAACTCAGCTGCCACTCGGAGCACAAAGTTCTCCACCTCCACCTGGGAAAGCAGTCAGGAAGGGAACAATGGAGGAAAGCAAGGTTATTTAAGGCAGGCCTTTTCTCTTTACCCAAAGCCATCCCAGCTAAGAGAAAGGACTAAGTCTGGGATGGGCCACCTCACCTGCAGCTGTCCCAGTAGCTGCATTGTCCGCTCGTTGGGAATTGTCTGATTGATGCTGACAAGAGCTGAAGAGAACTCTGCATAACGACGGGTGATCTGAGGAAGGAGAGATGAAGGGGAATTACATCTTACACAGATTTTATAGAATGATATCTGTTTCCCACATTGCCCAGTCTTACAGCCTCACCCATTTCAATTTACTGTTCTTCTGCTCCCAGTGATCAGTCCTTCATTACTGCCCAAGTTCCCTAAGGTGTCACCTCACCCCAATCCCCAAGTCAAGGCCCCCCCCCAATAATTCCATAGTGGCCCTTGCCCTGCCCTCACATAATGGGGCCGTGTATCCAGCCCTCCAAGTCGCTGGGGGTCAGTGCTTCGGACACTCTGTACATTCATTTCCAGAATCAGCTCAAACCGAGGCCACAGCAGAGCCAGGACCTGTTCCCAGTACCTATGGGTCACCCAGGATCAAAAGTCAGTGGTGAAGGGCACTTGTTCCAGGCTAGTATAATCCCTTTGGGTTTCCTTCCAAATAGACTTAAAGGGCCAAGGACCTGAGGGAAAGGCACCATTACTTAGTCTCGTGTCCTAAACTTTACTGTTATTTTTGTCTCTTCTCTTGTCCATACTTCTCACATCTGATCAGTTACCAAGTTGTACCATTCTACTTTAATATCTAACAGTTCCATCTCCTCCCCTCCTGTTTTACTGCCACCTTCCTAGTGGACTACTGCAGTGGTCCCCTGATAGATCTCCCTGCCATTCATTCACTGGAAAGTCTGCAATCTGCCTTCATACTACTGCTACAACAAGTTTCCTTGTACATAGATCTAGTCCTATTGCTCCTTTGCACAGAATTCTTCAGCAATTCCCTGACTGCCTACCCCATAAAATTCCAGCTCCTCTGCCTAGCATTTAAAGCCTCCACAATCCAGTACTACCTGGCCTCATCAGTTTTCACTAATATGATTGACCTTACTCCAGTCAAGTAAAAGTCCTCTGCCCCCCACCTAAAACACTCTGTACATTAATACTGTTCTCTAACCTTGGAAGGTCCTTCCTTCCCTTTGCCTACTACAGAGGATTGTAAGTTTAGAACTATAAGGACCTGAGAAGTCATCTTGTCCAACTCCTTACTTTACATGTAAAGAAACTTAAGTATCAGAGAGGAGCCTGCCCAAGGTCACACAGGTAGGGAAAGAGCCAAACTCAAGACTTCCATCTACAAATCCCAACCACTTTCCACAAGGTGCCTAAGTCTTTCAAGTCCAACTCACATGATGCCTCTATGGAGGCAATGATCCAAATTGGTGATGCCTTCTCCACTCCCCGGCACAATTTACTTTTACACTTCTCTATGTTCTACACTACATATCATTTGTGTCCTATCTCCCTATAAGACTGTAAGCTCCACGAAAAGGCAATGTCATATCTAAATTTAAATGTCCTCCAGTGTTTAGCACAGAGCTCTGCTTTTATAAATAAATTCTATTTGTTGAATGGAGATTCACAGACTGAGGAAAGATGGGTAAGGAATCAAGGAGCTGTTCATCATGAAAAGTTCACGTAAGTGATGTAGTTAAAGGTTCAATAAAATTAAGGGCAAGATATTAGTGACCTGTCCAGTGCAGGAACATCCCTCTTAGCAGCAATGTTTCGAAATCGGAGAACAATGTGGATACAGAGAAAAACAGCAATGGCATCATAGCAATCAGTCAAATAAGATTCCAGATGTTTCTGTAAAATGAGGGTAAAAATCAGTGTGGGCCAGCCATGGGGAAAAGAGGGAAAAAGAGAGATAGGAAAAAATATTTAAAATGACACTCCTTACTCTTTCTCAGGTAAGTGTTTCTTTTAGGAAAAGGGCACTGGTAGAGAATATCAAAGAAAGGAATAAATCCTCATTCATCTCTCCCACCCCACTACCATTTTTCCTGGTTAGAGTTTAAAGTTCCCTTGATAGATGGCAAGGAGGGGAAGGCGAAAGAAGACCTATCAAGATCATGACAAAAATGTGCCCTCCATATGGCACAGCTCAGAAGTGGGGCAAGGCAGGATTCAAGAGGCCAAGATCTACGGAGCCCTTATTTCATGGTCTCCCACAGGTCATGATGAGAATGTGTCCTGTGAGACTGGAACACTATAGTAAGGGGTATCAGAGTTTTTACATCTCTAAGTTTTGGGGAATCTCACCAGAGTCATGTTGAGAGTACGCCCCATCACAGCATGGAAAAGATCATGGGCTGCAGGGCCAGAGACAGCGAAGAAGTCACAGATGAAGAGATACTCACGGCAGGAATTGTCTAGAAGGGCATAGTGCTGGCTCCGGAAGAGCGCTTCAAAGGGATACTAGGAGGAAGAAAGACATTGAGTGAGATGGAAGAGGTAAGGGAGGCAGGCAGGGAGGACTAGGAAAACTGGTAGATTTGACACCAATCTCCCCATACGCTGACACAGTCTTTCCTATTTGACCTAAAGTTAGCCTTGAGAAAACAGCAAAGAAGAATCAAGGTTGGGGAAAACCCCCCATCATTTCTAAGGCTCATCACCTTTCTCCAATCACAAGGCTAGTTATAGAAAGACACTTAAATGAGAATTAAGGAAATGTAAATACAGATTGTAAAAGATTTCTTCAACACTGACATCTTCCCTGCCCTAATGCTTCCTCCTTATCTACGGAACACCCTTATACTTTATTCATCCCCTCTGCCCCAGTAACATTACATTCCCATTATCTCTGATGTAGAAGACCTCCCCTCCCCTACACCCCAAATCCCTAGCCTGTTTCCCTTCATACCCTCTGCTCCCCACGTTGAGCTGTATGAGGCACCAGGATGGGAGCCTCAAGCTCAGTAGGAGAGATGACAGAGCCACGGGTCCCCAAGGTGAAGATTGTGTTTCTACTTCGGAGAGATGGCTTTGAGAAAAATCGTGATTGAGAAGTAGTTAGGGAAAACAAAAGAACTTGGACCTAATGTTGTTACAGATCCCAGATATTTAGATACAGAACCTATCTAGGAGCCCAGGTTCCCCTTTCACCCAAGACCTCAGTATCTAGCTGCCCTCCCCTTAGGAATCAGTGTCAATCCTTTCCCATTTCGAGCAAGTCTCTGCCAGGACCCCTCAGCCCTCAGGATATCTTTCTTCGCTGTGTCTTCCACACCCATCAGGTCATCTTTCTCAGCCACTTCCTCATACTGGGGGGAAATACAGAGGAAAAAAAGCTAATGACTATCACTATGTCTATTTCTCCTTCCCCCTCCCCAAAAACAAAACAAACCAAGGAAAACAAAGCACTATGTCTACACCCACTACCCCTGACTCAGTTAAGATATATCTCAGCAGGGTCATCTTTAGTTGCCTCCCCCCTTAACTCCCTCCAATTTTACCTGAACCTTCATGAGCCTCCCCAGGTAGGATCGAGAGTATGACAGATAAACCTTGCCCAGCGTCTCCACATACTCATCCCTGATCTCTCTTGCTGTTGCTCGCTCATTTCCCAGCAAAAACTGATAGAAAAACCTGTAGTTTCCATAAAAACATTCCATGGGAAGGCTCAGAAAGAGTACCCCCCCACACACCTTCTACCCTGGCTCTCCCAAACCCTAATACCCTCCTCACTCCTTGTCCCCCAATTGTGACCTGTATTTGAGCAAGGCAGTCTGTGGGATCTGATAGTTAGTCATCGGTTTTCTAAATGAATAAATCTTCTGCAGGACGAACTCTCGAATCTTAGCCACAGCCTGATGGGAAAGGGCCACATATTGTAAGAAAAGGATCCACACCCCCTCTCACAGTTAAGGGGACTGGGGAGCCAGGGGAATGGGCGATAGTGGGGAGGGAATAATAGTGAAATTGATAAAGGAAGCTTCTCCAAGGTTCTGAAGATTTCACATAGAATTTCCTAGAGATTGGAAGGTAGAGGGCATTATCTATTTGGGGAGTGGGGAAGTCTTGGGAGAGAATATTCTGGAAGGCTCAAGGGTCACTGGGGGGCACTATCATCCTCATCCCCACCTTGACCCTAAGCCTGTCCAGCACACCCCTGACATCTGCACAGGCTGCTGTCCCACGAGCTTCCTGCTCTCTGACAGCAGCTGCCTTGGCATCCAGCTCTTGAAGCTGCTCCAGGAACCGAGGATCTGTCACTGGTGCCTCCAGGATTGCCCTGGGATATTGGCAGAGGAGAGGGCAAGTTGTTGTGTGGCAAAGACAAAACAAGCACCCCCAGAAACCTTCCACAAAAACAAATTATCCCTTTATCAAGACTCCTCTCCATCCCCTGAGGTGTGAGGGCAGGAAGGAGTTACATGACTTTAATAAATCCCCTGATTCCCATGAGATCTCTGGTGAAACCACTCAAGAAATGGCTGACCCAAGATGATTCCTATTTTCTGACCCCTGACTCAAGTGATTTGACCACAGGAAATGCTCATCAATGTAACCACAAACTCCTTGGTTTTACTGAATAACCTTTACCCCGCCCCAAGTATATCTGACTCCAAAACAATAAGAAAGCACTAATCTGTCTAAAATATATAGAACTGACTCTAATCTGTGACCCAAGTGATTCATGATATCAGGTAACTTACGTGACCAGGGCAGAGGGTACAACCAAACCATCAACAAGCTCCCCAAGTCTCCCACGAACAGCCTGGCGGTTCCGAAGTCGAACATTCATGGCTCCAGATTGCTCCTGTAGTGTCCGGATCTCAGAGCTAATGGAGCTAAGATCACTCTGGAAAGCACCCAGCATCTGTTCCATGCGCTAAAAGGGATGGAAATAGAAGACATTTTATGGAGGGTAATGAAACCATCATAGGACTTGAAGCAAAGATATTTGAGAAGGGAGTGAGGTATCCCTGCAGAAATATCTATGAATGTTCTATGAACTAAAGGAGGGAAGATCACCTAGAGGGCATGGGTGATTATGGGGCTCATAGAAGGGAAGGAAGGCTAAATGCACTCTCATCCAACTGTCATCTAGTCCTATTCGAGAGACATGAAGGATGTCAGGTCTTGGGATAGTGCTTTCAATCCAATCAGTTCCCAGGACCTACTCTCCCACTTTACCTCAGCTACACATGATGATGGTCACATCCCTGGTCTCACATTCATGTGTTATACTTCACGATCAAGAACTGAAACTGCTCCCTAAAGTCACCAGTGATCTATTACTTGCCAAATCTAATGGCATCTTCTTAGTCTTTATCCTTATTTGCCTCTCTGTAACGTTTGATGTTACCTGATATAACCACCATGTCTTCCTAGAAATTCTCCCCCTTCTCGGTTTTTTTAACTCTTATCTTGGTTCTCCACCTACCTGCCTGACTGCCCCTGTCTTATTCTTCTTTGCTAGATCATCATCCATGTCATTTCTCCCATCTGTGTACCCGAAGGATCTATCCTGGGCCTCTTATCTCCCAGCTCTATCAGTAACCAAATGAGCTCTCATGAATTGGATATCCTTCAGGTATATGGAACTCAGCACATCCAAAACAGAACTCATTATCTTTTCTTTCAAACTCATCCCTCTTTTGAACTTTCCTATTATGATCAAAAATACCTCCCAGTCACCAACCTCGATGTCAAGCTTGACTCCTCATTCTCTTTCACAATATATATTTAATTGGCTTCCAGATGTTATACTTTCTAGCTCCCTAGTATCTCTCATGTCCAGCCCTTTCCCAACCTACAGCCATCAGCCTAGTTCAAGCCCTCATCTCTTGTCTATAGTATTGCCGCAGTCTCCTATTTAGTCTCCCTGACTCAACTCTCTCCCTACTACAAAACATCTTCTACATAGCCCCCAAGTAACTTTCCTAAAGCACGAGTGAAAAAGAATTTACTAAGGACTTACATGTGGAAAGCAATGGAAATTAAAAATAGAAAAGCAAGACAGTCCCTGCTCTTTGTATGCTAATAGGGAGACGAAACATATATAAGAGATTCCAGCTTTAAGTCAGATGGAAAAAACCCCATAGTCCTTAGGGTACAGTAATAAGGGAGGAGGTAAACCATTTAGTATCTATCACTCCCTATTTAATAAACTTCAATGGCTCCTTCACTTCTGTCTCCGAGGAATCTCCAGTTTCCTTCAAAACTCAGTTCAAGTACTACTTTCTACATGAAGCCTTTTCTCATTCCTCCAGTTAATGGTGCAACACCTCCCAAAAGTAACTTGTATCCCGTATATAAATGTTGTACCTGTCCCTCTCTTCCCATTAAGCATAAGTTCCCTGAAGGCAGGGACTAATCTGTCTTTGTATTAAAGTGTTTAGCAAATCTCTGAGCATATTATGTTATATTATCATATTATAGGCAGTAAATAAATACTGGTTGATGCATTGTGTTATGGACCTTAGAAATGGTATCACTGTCTACATGCCAATTCATATCTCAGATCTTGGGGATCACACGAAAAATTGGGTCACTGACCTCAAGGACAGCATCGCAGGCTGTGATCTGGTTGTGAAGTGATGCTATGTTCTCACTTTCTTGGATATCTGAGCCATAGGCAGTTAAGAGGATTCACAGAAAAGACAAGGATCCCCAAATCTCTGAAGAATCCCCACAACATGGGAACCACCCACCTTCTCATGTGTCATACCTGGGATGGGAGGAGACAATCCTGGCTACACCTTGCACCTCATCCCTCAAGTCAGTGACAGAAACCTCCCTCTTTTCCCTGAGGATACAATCCCAAATAGATTTCTGTTCTATCTGCTGCAGCTCCAGTTCCACCTGCTTTGAATAATGACGGAGATCCACACCCTGGGAGGACCAAAAAGAAGACAATCTAAGTGTGAAGAGATCGAAAAGCTTGATGCTCTGCAGGGGAAGGTTGGCGGTTAATATTAGAGAAAAACATCAGGGGATCTCAGCATGGAAGACACTGGGAAAGATTGCTGAGTGTGAAACGGAAGGATGTTGTAGGAAGTCTCACCGTTTTAAGGGCCTCCTTTACCAAATCATCTTCCAGATTTGCCTGAATGTGAACTAGAACCAGAGATCCGTTATGAGGATACACATATACAGTTCTTTCCCTCCCAGGACCGCTCCCCACAGGAACAGCTTTCCCCATTCCAACCCACCCTCACAAAATCCGGGGTCGGTTCTAGTCCGCCCCCACCCCACCCGTTTCCTGGGATCTAATGGTCCCTCACCATCTACTTCATCTAGGATGAATTCATCAGACGTGATATCCAGCTCTCCCAGCTGCAGCGGCTCCTGGAGCCCGGGGCCGCTCCCCTGCAGAGAGAGCAGTCAGCAGAGGCGGAAGGAACAAGACCTGGGGGGAGGGGCCCACCCATTGTGGAAAAAATGCTCTTATACTGGGATGGTGGGCATGACAGGACGCGCCTCCCATACAGAGGGAAACACCGAGGCGAGGGGGACAGTGAAGGGCGGCTGCGGCCGCGGCCCAGGCTCCGACCTGGGGAGCTCCGAGGGGTGAGTGACAGCCCGGACTCGGCGCAGCCGCACAAGCCCCACCCCACCCCCCACTGCCAGCCTCGCGTGGGGAGCGCAGACACGGTCCCCTCACCAGGGCATTTTCGTCTTCGTCCAAGTCTGAGGCGCCGGCCGGCAACAACGGCCCCGGAGCCGCCATCCCTGCCGCCGCTGCCCCGCCCCCTCGGCTACTTCCGCCAGGTCTCTAGAAATAGGTCCGTCAACTCCACGGCTGAAGCATACGATGGGGGGTACCGAGTCAGGACACGAAAAAGAGGCGCAAGAGCGACGCTATGGCTCAAAGGCGTGCGCGTGAAAATCGTTCCGCCAGTCCCCGGGGTCGTTCGCTTGAGTCCGCCTTTGGAAACCGGCATTGGCACACTACCTGCTTGGGACCTTAACTTCAGTAAGTCTTCGTTTCCAGAACGAACGGTACTTAAAAGTGCACAACGGAAATGACGAAGCTAAGCGTTGCCCTTAGGAACGCCCCTCCCGGAAGTGATGTCACTACAAACGCTTAAGATCAGGAAATGCCTTCTCTTATTCACGAACCCTTCTCTCCTCTTTCCCCCCTCCCTCTTCTCCCCGCCCTCGAGGGCCACTATATAAGGCGAATACGTAACTTCCGTTTCCTCTTCCAGAGAAGGCTCTCACGCCGCCGTTGCAGCCATGGTAAGGCTGACTCCCGACCCTGTGTAGGGATCCGGTGACATCGGGGTCGGGGGTTTGCGGACCGAACCGGGGACTCTTCGAGGGCGACCCGACCCTGAGGGCTGCAGTTTGCCGGCGAGATTGCTGAGCACGCCCGGGCGGTTAGGCCAGGGCGGAAGGTCTCGGGAGTGGAACCGGCTCCTGGGTCCTTGGACTGGAGGGACAGAGAATGGCGCTGGGGGAGGCGGGTGTCACCCTGGACCCCCTACCTCCAGGAGGGGTGGTTTTACTCGGAGGCAGGGAGTCTCGCCTCCTTGACTTGCTTCCCACACTCGGCCGTCGTTTTTCGGCTTCCTAGGGAGCTTCCAGGGTCCTGCCCAGGCACGACCCACCCGGTTTTCCTGTAGGGCTGAGGGTGGGTGAGGAGAGGGTCTGGCTGCTATGGCTGTTAGCCTGTAACTCGGGGCTTCTTCCCGACTATACAAGGACATCCTGTGACTGACTTGTGTTTACCCAAATTGTTCCTCCTTGCTGTCTCGATCCCCTAGTCTCTTGTAATCCCCGAGAAGTTCCAGCACATTTTGAGAGTGCTCAACACCAACATTGATGGAAGGCGGAAAATAGCTTTTGCCATCACAGCCATCAAGGTAAGGGCCAGTCACAAGATCTGGATTGGGAAGGTAGGGAAAAAATGGAGACCACCACAAGGTTGGGGCACGAGGAGGACCCTCCCCATAAAAGATGGGATGTTACTGATGAAGAAAAACATAAACACAAAAGTAGTTTACACTAAGCGCTATGTGTCAGTGTAAACATTCATTCTTTTAGGAGTTGTGCTGTACTTCACCCCGTCCTACCAGATCTCATTAAGTCTGTGTAAATCAATGTATTCTATGTGCTTTAGCTTGTGGTACTTGCACAGATCGAGGAGGCACAGGCAGAATGGTATAGTGTGAGAAGTGCTGGCTTTGTAGTCCTGGGTTCAGATACCCTTATTTGGACACTTTAGGGAAGTTCTCTTAAGTTGGGCATCTTCATCTTACGAGATGGAGTTGGTGAGTGATCTTTGAGATCCTTTTCAACTCTAAATATATAATTTGTGTCAGTTCTAGCCTTCAGTAAAGCTTGAAACATAGTAGGTAAGACATGTCTGGTGTCTTTTATGATACCTCGTTTTGTAATATGTCCTACTTTACTAGACTTTGCCCATCAGGACTACAGTGATCTTTCTCCTGAAATTCTTTGTACAGTGCTTTTTTGTGTAAATACTTGTTGATTGTAATGTACATGTGTCAACATCCTAGCTGTGCTTATTTTTTTTTGTACTCGGGCTGAGGTGGGATTTGAAAGTAGGCATTCAATAAAGGTTAAGACAAAAATGGACAAAAACAGCAGTCACTGTTCTACTAAAAAAAAAGTTTAAGTTGGATTGAAACCAGAGGGTGAGGCTTCTCCTTCTTAACATGTCCAAGGCAGAAATCTCATTCTCCCCCAAATACAAACTTCCCTGTTTCTGTTCTGTAACAGAGCATTTAGGAAGGCCTTTAAATTAAAGCCATAAGTAGATGAGGAGCAAAACATAGAGGCAAACAAGGGGGGAGGGGTGGTCAATTATTAAGTTCCTGTTTCAAGCACCTTACTAAAGTGCTGGCGATGAAAAAAAGGTAAAAGACAGTCTGTGCTCTGAGGGAGTTCCACCCAAATGTAATGGCAAAGACTGACTGCAAAGAATTACACAAACAAGCTATGTCTAGGATAAAGTGGAACTAATCAACAAAAGGAAGGCGATAGAATTGAGAGGGATGGGAAAGATTTCCTGTAGAAGATGGGTATATGGCTAGTACTTGAAGGAAGTTCAAGAGGCTCAGCCTTTCAAATCTGAATCTCTTTAAATTTAAATGATAGTGATAACTTTGTTACATGTTCCTCAAGCTTGACATTACATTTTCTGCCTTTATATAGGTTGTTCCTCACCCCTGGAATTGTATGTTTGTGGTTCCAGCTTGTGCTCGATGCATACTCCTTCAGGATGGGCACTCAGTCTCCTTCCCCTTTTCTAGCTAGTCTTGAAAATAAATAGTAGATAATGTAATGGGAGGGGGTATTTTTACTAACTTTTAACAGTAGTTTAGCATTTCCTTTTGTAAAATTAGGCAACAAACCACAGTATATATAGATAACTCAGTATATCATTTTGGCTTATCACTACTTTGAAATTGCTGTAGTTATTGGAAGCACTGCTAGATATATTACAAATTAGGGGATTTGCTATCTTGATAACTTTCAAAATACAGTTTCCATTACAGTTTGATTTTATGCATATTTAAACACATTTTGAGGAGGTTTGTAGTTTTCACCAGGTGGAGGGGGTGTTCCTGACACACACACAAAAATATTTAAGACACTGATCTAGTCTAGTCTGAACCCATTATTTTACAAACCAGGAAAGTTCAACTCAGAAGTTGTCACTCACCATGGTCACATAAATAGTAACATTTCAGACAGAATTTAAATCCATTTCCTCTGACTCTGGAGCCAGGATGTTTACCAAAATGGGAAGGGGCCTGCCAGAGCAGTTTTCTTTTAAGTATTTTTAAACTTCCAGAAAAGAAATCAGAACTAAAAGTTAATAAACCCTTTCAAGTTTGATATTAGGGGGAAAAAACAAACCCAGGACATATTAGAACTAGCCAAAGGCATTATGGAGGTGTCGAAGTTGAAGGCCCACTTCTCTAGCTCTTTGGGTTAGGGTTTGGATTAGATGTGATAGTGGGAATCCGAAGACAAGACTTAGGTATGAATTCTTTTATAAGACAGTTTTGGACCATTAAGAGCATAGCATGTTCTACAGCAGTTTTTAGTTGTGTCTAACTCTCCTGTGACGCTTTTGGGGATTTTCCTGGCCAATACACTGGAATTGTTTGCCATTTCCTTTTACAGATGACGAAACAGGCAAAGAGTAACATGGTTTAACCAGGGTCACAGCTAGTGTGGGAGTGGTTTTGAACTGGGTCTTCCTGACTCCGGGTCTGATGATCTATCTACTTCTGCCACCTAGCTGCCTTTCTATAGCAATAGTATCAACTCAGAAAGAAACAGGAAACACTGAAACATACAGAAGGTTTCCTGGGGGCCACGTATTGATTTAGAAAGGCACATATTTCCCAATTACATTTTCATTTGGGGCATGCAGGCTGCTGAAGGAGGGGGTATGATGTAAAGGGCCTAGCATTTGACACCTGCATTACAGTATGAAAGCATTTCATGGCATAAAATGAGATTGTGGGGGGTTAATATATAAACTCCCTAGGCTTCCTTGTTAGGTAGCCTCAGAAGTCCTAAATTCTAGATCCATGTTATTGGGAGGGAACTATATTTCCACTTTTAAGTCATTTCTTTAACTCACCAGTTTGCCCCCTTGCATTTCTGCCCCAAGCATTCCTAATTTAGGCTCTTTCCTCATTCTCTAGGAATTATTGTAAAATTTTGTCTCCTTACCTTTAATGTAGGATCTGCTGCCAGAATAATTTTAAGAAAATTTTGTTACTGGCTCCAAGTTTCCTTAAATTGAAATTGTTTAGGTTTTCATAAGTTTCCCTAAACTACGACCAAAGAGCAGGACTATTTAACAGGGACACTAAAATGAACAGGATGAGGCAGGCAGCAGAGTCTTGCTGAAACTGAATGACCTATTTGATTCCAGCAGATGGAAAGTAGTGAAAACACAGGCTAGAGTCATTATGTCAACCCCAACCTTTCACGATGGGTGGTATAATCGATGCCTTATTGATAGTGCTTGGTACCCTTGACTTAGTGGAATAAGCATCATCAATAAGCACTTACCTTTGACGAAAAACCCTCCTTCCAAACTGCCCTGTTATTGCTAAGGGTACCGCCAGCCCTCCAGTCACTTGGGCTTTGCGTCCTTGGTGTCACCCCCAGCTCCTCATCTTTGCCCCACTATTGTTATCATTGTTATCAAGTTCTTTCATTTCAGCATTCACACTCTTAGAAATCTTCCCACCACACATCTGCCTATCCTGATGCTGTTATCACCACATTTTGCAATATATAGTCTTCTCTTTGGCCTCCCTGCTTCAAGCATCCAGCCATTACAAACCACTCAACAGTGATATTTCTAAAAGCAGGTCTGATAATGCCACCCACTTTACTCAGTAAAGTTTTATTTGGCATTCAAAGCTCTTTACAATCTGACCCATCCTTTAAAACAAATTATGGTTTTACTGTTTGAATCTTAGGCTCCCACGCCCTCCCATGCACTGCTAGTCCCTTCCCTACTCCGAATTTACTCTGCACTTGTACAGTTACTTGCATGTTGCTTCAATTTAAACGTGAGTACCTTGTCTGCAGGCATAGACCATCTTTTGGCCTTTATTTGTATCCTGTGTGCCTCAATTCTTGCTGCCAGTGATGGGCTGATCCCTTTTCTCTATATTGGAAGTTATTCAGAGCACTTCACAAATATTCTCTCATTTACTCTTCATAACATCTTTGAAATGGTTGCTATTATCCTCATCTTACAGATGAGGAAATAAACAAATGGTTAGATTTGAATTGGGGCTTTCCTGACTCCGAGCCTAACACTCGACCTACTGTAATGCCTGACTGCCAATAAAGGTGCAAGGTACCATTTCTTGTCCAGTCTGGAAAAGGTGGAATATGTGTTCATTGTGTGAGGTGATAACAACATTGGAAGCATTGGTGTTTTATAACATTGGATGGAGGTATTGAACTGCAGATATGACAGCCCAAAAAGCTACATTAAGTAAGAAATGTATAATATTCCAGGGTAGGGGAGATGTGTTTTTCCCTAGTCAGACAAAATGCAAAGAATGTTGTTAGGACCTGCAGAGGCAGTTAGGTCAAGTTAGGATAGTAAAAGCTGGGGGAGGGGGGCAGAGAATCACATGATTCAAATAACTGTTGCTGTATATGGATGCTTGTCTGTTGCTGATCTTGCCTCTCCCTACACTCCCTTTTCCTCCAGGGTGTGGGTCGAAGATATGCTCATGTAGTACTGAGGAAGGCAGACATTGACCTCACCAAGAGGGCTGGTGAGCTCACTGAAGATGAGGTAAGTGACTGGGAGTGAGTGAGGGGAGCATCTGTTCTAGAAGGGAGCTTTGGGCTTGTGCTACATGTTTCCTTCCCATCATAGGTGGAGCGAGTGATCACCATCATGCAGAATCCCCGGCAATACAAGATTCCAGACTGGTTCCTTAACAGACAGAAGGATGTAAAGGATGGAAAATATAGCCAGGTAGGTGGGGGGTGGGGCGGGGCAGGGAGGTTATAGGACAGGGGACAGGTTCAGGTTAAGATAGCACTCTTTTTTTTTTTTTGGAGGGCAGTTGGGGTAAAGTAACTTGCCCACGGTCACATGGCTATGTTTTTGTTTGTGTGCGTTAAGTGTCTGAGGCCAAATCCGAACTCAGGTCCTTCTGACCAGGGCCGGTGCTCTACTCACTGCGCCACCTAGCTGCCCCTAAGATATCACTCTTAATTTTATAAGACAGGGTAGTAGAGAATTGTGTTTGCTGTCGGCCTGTACAGGTTCTGGCCAACGGTCTGGACAATAAGCTTCGTGAAGATCTGGAGCGACTGAAGAAGATTCGGGCACATCGTGGGCTTCGGCATTTCTGGGGGTGAGTTAGATGGGGGTGATAAAGGAAAGCACTCAGAAGGAACTGAATTATGAAGCACTGGGGATATAAGGGTGAATGAAAGAAACGTAGCTCCTTCCACATTATGGTCTGGGAAGATGAAATTATATACAAAAAAATAGCCATGTCAGAATATAGTAAGTGTATATCTCCAACAAAGTTGAGCAGTATGGGTAGGTAAGGCAAGAATAAATGATAAAGAAGGAAAGGGAGGGGATAGGTTCATCTGTCCTCCCCAACTCCCAAGTGTGCAGGGTCTTAAATACTAGGATTGAGAGTTCCTTATTTTGTTGAGTAGGCAAGGAAAGAGCCTTTTCAAACAAAGGTGTGACATGGTAATTTGGTTGACTCTGAAGGATTTTTGAGGGGAAAAGTGAAGGCCAAAAACAATTGTATTAAAATATAGGTGGTACATTGCCTTCTGAGAGGGAGGGGAGATTTTAAACTCAAATTTTTTGTTTGTTTGCTTTTTGGAGGGCAATTGGGGTTAAGTGACTTGTCCAAGGTCACAAGCTAGTTTTTGTGTTAAGTGTCTGAAGCCAGATTTGAACTCAGGTCCTCCTGACTGCAGAGTCAATGCTCCACTCACTACACCACCTAGCTGCCCCTGAACTCAAAATTTTTAGAAGAGTGTTTGAAAACACTTTAATATAATTAGGAAATGTTTTTTGTTTTTTGTTTTTTTAATTTTTAAATATATAGCTGAGAAGTAACAAGGGCCTGAACCTTGGGTGGAAGTTGTGGGTATTGGAAGGAGGGGGGATTTGACCACAGGATAAGATAAGGGTCCTGCGATCCTCGGAAGGGCGTTGGCCCAGTTACAAAGGTGGGGGGGTTCCGTTTTAGCCTGTTGGTGACCTCATGGCTCAGGGCTAACCTGGCGGGGTCCAGGACGGTGGTCCTCCGACCTCGAGCTGCCGACTGACCTTTTTCCCTTTCTTCCCCAGCCTCCGAGTCCGAGGCCAGCACACCAAGACCACGGGCCGCAGGGGTCGCACTGTGGGTGTGTCCAAGAAGAAGTAAAGGGCCTCCCTGGCCTTGTCTGTTAATAAATAGTTTATAACAAAGTTGTCGCGAGTCTGGTTTCTGCCCCTCCGCTTCGGTCAATAAGCACCTGCCCCGAGCTGGGTGCCCCACCTTTCCCTGTTAAGGCGAGGCTCTGCCGGCTCTCTGCGGATGAGCAGTCCCATTAAATCTCGTTCATTGGATGAACTTGGGCGGCCTGGCCGCCGCGCCCGCTTCTCACGGGGGCGGGATCAGGTGCGCCTTGAGCGCCGGGCCGGGCACCTGTGGCCCTTCAGTTTCAGGAAGCACAGAGGGCTGGAGGCTGGCTGCTAGTGAGGAAGCCAGACGTCTTGGGCCGGATTGCGCCCTCCAGACCCTGGGCCCCAGCCACGTGGTGGAGAAAGGGCGGGAGCGCCCCCCCCCCAGGTGCTGGAGGGGCTCGGCGAGGTGAGGAGAGGGGCGGGGGGGCGGCTCCGGACCGCGCGCATCCCGGCCCCGGGGCCGCAGGAAGAGGGATGGCCTTGGATGGGGGGAGGGAAGGGTGGCGCCGAGGTGCCCTACGGCCCCAAGGCCGGGGCGGCTGCCGAAGCCTTCAGCCCTAGGGGTGTGTCGGGGGAGGGAGGGAAGCTAGGAGGAGGAGCTAGGGAGATGACGAGGAGATGAGGCGGGGGCACACGGCGGCGCAGCCATGGAGCCGGGCTTTAGGGTATCGGGGTGCTGCAGACAAGGTAACCCCCTCCTGGTGGTCCCCTTTCCACCCCCCCGTCCTCCGGCCCTTCCCACGTTGGCATCCATCAGCCCTCTCCATCCTCGGCCATCCCCATCCTCAGATCCATTGCCCCGCCCCCCACTCCTCCATCCTCCCCGGGAGCAGGAGCTGAAGGGGAGGTTAGGTCCCGGACGGGGAGTTAGGGATGGGGGATGAGAGCTGGGGCCATCCCGGGAGGGCGGCTGAGAACCGATGACTTAGAGGGACCCTGCCCGAGTTCCAGCTCTTAGCTCCCATTCCTATCTTTTCAGGTCGCTGCCAAGTCTGAATCTGCCCCCACCATGTCCTCGTGCCTGATCCATCCACGCTGCATGCTGCTGGCAGCTTTGGCATTCCTCTGTGTCTGGGTCATCTTTGGTCCCTCTGAGCTCAGGAAGGAGTTCTCCTTCACTCCTCCAATGCCAGTCCCCGCCGCACCTGTGCCCCCGCTCTCCTTGCCCCACTTTCTGATCCCCAATGTAGAGGTTTGCAGAGGTTCTGGTTCCCACCTTTTCCTTCTGATTCTAGTGAGCACGGCACCAGAACATCAAATGCAGAGAGATGCCATTCGGTCCTCGTGGGGGGCCCTGCGGGAGACCCAGGGCCGATTGGTCCGGACACTGTTCATACTGGGGGAGCCAGATTACAGTCGTTGGAAAAATAAAGAAGCACTGAAATGGGAAGCCCAGTCCAATGGGGACATCGTGCAAGCCGCTTTCATGGACTCCTATCGAAACCTCACCCTGAAAACCCTAACTGGGCTGGCATGGGCAGCCAGGTACTGCCCCAACGTCCATTATGTCCTCAAGACTGACGATGATGTCTACATCAATGTCCCGGGGCTTGTGGCCGAACTTGACCGGCAAGGAAAGGACCTGAAACAGGATCTGCAACAGACCTATCCTAACAGAGATGAAATTGTCCAAGGAGAGAGGGAGGCCAAAACTGGAGAGAAAGAATTAAAGGCTGCCCATGGCCTGTACCCTGCTGTACCCCATCTGTACCTTGGCCATGTCCACTGGAGGGTTTACCCTTCCCGAGTGCATGGCAGCCGGCATCAAGTGTCGGAGGTGCAGTGGCCTTCTGCCCGGGGTCCCTTCCCCCCTTATGGTTCAGGCACTGGTTATGTGTTATCAGCCCCAGTCCTGCGGCTGATTCTGAGGGCAGCTGGTGGGGTGCCTCTAATACCAGTGGAGGACGTTTTTGTTGGGGTGATGGCCAAGAGGGTAGGGGTTGCCCCCACCCACAGTTCACGGATAGCTGGTGCTGCCCGCTACCCCATTGACCGCTGCTGCTTTGGGAGGATCTTACTAAGTTCTCACCACATGCAGCCCTGGGAGATGAAGAATGCCTGGGAACTTGTGAGGGGTTCCTCGGGGGCTAGGGACGGGCCACTCTGCTCCTGGCTGCAGGAAACTCTGGGGATACTGAGATGCTGGATGCTAAACTGGTGGTATTTTTGATGATACCTGAGTCCTCTGAAGAGAACAGAGGCTGGAGATGTGCCAAAAGGAGGGGGTTAGAAGGGGCTGGGCCACAGTGGAGTTTGGATACTTGGGATGTAGTTGCCCCAGGACTTTTATCCCTCCTCCCCAACAGTCTCAGCTTGTCACCAAGCTCATGGACTCAGTGACCTGATCTGTAGTCCCATTCCACATTCTTAAGAGCTGGGAAGTATCTGAAGAGGACTCAGAACAAAGACATTTGCATGTGGGGGAGGCTAGATGGGCCCTAATCAACAGGAGAGAAAAGGAAAGCCTTCCTCCTAATCCTGAGATGGTCAGAGGGGACAGAGATGACATTGTCCCCCAAGTCAAAGTATGTTTGTTCAGGGGCAGGAGGTGATAGCTATTTCTCAGTAAAACCTCCTTGTCTCCCCATCTTCGTGTATTGTTTTATATCAGACCACAGCAAGCTAATCTTAGGATGCACCGAGTAGGGAGTAAGAGAGGGTATAGTCTAGCTGTAATCTGGTTCAATTGTGCTCTGTTCTGGGAACCTCATCGGCTAGAGAGAAAGTAGGCCCAAGTACTTCCTTTGCCATTAGAAAATCAAAAGAAGGGTAAAAAAAATAGGGTGTTTAGGAAAAGCCACGTATGGATCCACTTGAACTGCTTTCTTTGGCCCAGACAGCAGATCCAGGAACAAGGGATGGAAATTTTGTAGGTTGTTTCCCCATGTACTCCCAAGTTTGAGTTTACTACCTTCCTGTGGGTAGAGAACAATAGCTAACATTTATTATGTAACATTTTTATTTCGTTTGATCCTCACTACATCCCCATGAGGTAGGTGCTATTGTTATTCCCATTTGTAAGGTTGTGACTTATTCAAGGTCGCAAACACAGCCAGTGTCTGGCGCAGGATTCCAAGTCAGATCCAGCACACTAATTTTCTGTGCCATCTAGTGGCTGAACCAAATCACTCCACCTCCTTGGACCTTGGTACTGTCATCTTTAAAATAGCAAGGGTTGGATCACATGTCCTGAGGTCCCTTCCAGCTCCAGAGCCATGACTGTAATCTCATCCAGTTCTCAAGCAATAGCCACTTATTCTCAGCTCTGGCTTCCTCCCACCGATAGGGTAGGCACACACTTGGTCAATTCCTGCCTCCCCATGAAATATCCTGAATGTCATAATGTAAAGACAGTGATAAAGGCCCCAATCTCCTTTGGGGTACACAGGGCCATGTTCTTCAAGTCACTAAAGGTGGTCTTTTAGCAATGTCCACAGTAAACCCAAGAGTACAGAGGTCTTGGACTGGCTCGGAAGTGGACCAAATACCCATTTCAGTGGGCCTCTGGAATCCTTCCAAAAAACTTCAGATTGTCTAAAACAAAAATCCCATTACAAGATTCCTAATGAGGCCATCTAGCCTCAGCTTGAAAGACCTCCACAGAAGGGAACCCAGCCAATACCATTTCAAGCCGCCCATTACCACTTTTGGACAGCTTTGAGGATTTGAACATTTTCTTTTATTGTAATATTGATCCTAAATCAGCCTCTATTAACTTAATAGAATAGTTTATCAGGATTTGGGTTCAAACTGCAGACTTCTTCAAAGGTTCTGGAAGGGTATAAAAATAACCACTAACACATCTATGGAGAAATGGTCATCCAGTCTGTTAGGTAATTATGGATAGATTTAGGATTAATGTAAAGAAAAAGTGAAGCAGAGGTATTTAAGTAGAATGAGCTGCCTTGGCAGCATCAGAGTCTAGATGGGACCATTTGCTGAGAATCTCTTAGAAGGGATTAATTCAGGCATAGGTGAAAAATGTGTTTAACTGTGGTCTCTTAAAGCTTCTCCAATTCAGATTCTATGGCTGAAGGGCTCAAGGAACTACTAATCTGTCAGTGAGTCTAAAAGTGGGAAGCTTCTGCTGGCTCTCCCTCCAAAGTAGGTGAGAAACATAGGGAGGGGGCCTGGTTTCTGTTAAGAGGGGAACACGACAGCACTTTCTCTGTTGCTTCCATGACAAAGATGAACATCCTCATATAAAATACGCTATAAAAGCCCAAGTTTTTCTTTCCCCCACCCCTGTAACCCAGATGTCTAATCCCTTTTGGGCAGGGGTGAAAGAAGGAGGGTCTGAGTCTGTCCTAGCATAAGATCCAGGAGGCTGGGGTTTTCATCAGCGTTTAAATCTATCCAGAGCAGAAGGCCGAGGCCCAGTAGATTGGAGGGGTTTTAGTTTCTTCTTTTTCTGTTGTTGCTCCTGGTGCTTTTGCTCCTGATGCTGCTGAAGGCTCTGCCTGACCTTCTCCTAAAAGGGAAGACAGCAAAATATGGGAGAAAGGCTAGGAAAGAGGTCCCTGGGCTGGGGTAGTCTGGTTGCATCCTGTGAGATGTCCATCCATCTTTGCTCATTCTTCACTCCCCCTCCATGGCCCCAGTTCGTCTTACCCTGTGTTCTTGGTCTTTAACTTTAGTCTTCCTCTTTACCACATTTGCTGTTGAACTCCGTCCCTTCTTTTTCTGCTTTGGCTGGAAGGGGGCCTTAGCCTCAGGGTCGAATCCCTGGGGAAGAAGTGGTTGGCTTGTAAAACAACAGAATTTACTTCCTGGACATTCCCTGAGGGGACAGAGGTAATTTCTCCAGAAAGGCCTCTATATAAGGAACCAGCATTATTTTTACTCCTGGACAACAGGTAAGCCTTGGTTTAGGTAGGTGAAGGATCATCCATTTCCTCTTTTTTGAAGGGGCAGAAGGAAGGTGTCTGGGATTACAGACTCATCTCTCAGCATCTCCTGCCCACTTTCTGGTTCTGCCCTCTGACTCCTCACCTTTACAATTCATGTCTAGAGATGGAAAATGCCTTCCCCAAGGTCACACAGATCTTAGGGGACAGAGCCAGGTTTTGTGCTAAAGTCTTCTGACGCCACATCCAGTGTATTTTATGCATATCAAACTGCTTCTCTAAGATGAGTCTGGGGCTGGTTATATTGGGAAGGGGGTAGGGGTATACAAAATCTTCTCACCAGTCGTTCTATTCGTTCCTTCTTCTTTTGCTCCAAAGAGACGACATCAATTTCACCCAGGTTCCGAGGATCCAAGTCAATCAGTTCTGCTGGGATCTGGAGGTGTCATAAGGAAAGAAAAGGGGAGGAAGACAGGATCATAGAATGTCATGCAATGGGCAGGGGGTGGGAGTGGGGTCAAGGTTATAAAGAGGGCCAAGTCTCACCCACGGGAAATAACAAGCCTGAGCCTTATCATGTCCTCAAGACATGCATGCACCCCTCCCCCAACCCTTCTATTTCCCATCTTCCATCCTGACACATTCCTGAACCCACCTCATCTCACACAGAGAGGCATATCTACACCCTCACCCCCCCATCTTAAAAACACCCCCCACCCAGACATTTCTTCACCTTCATCCAAGCCCTCAGGAGAGCCCCAAAACATAGCTGTGCACTCACCTTCTCCATCAAAGCTTTCACTTCCCATTCCTGACGCTGCTTCCGACTCCTGTAGGGGTTACTCTCCAGTCCATCAAAATTGGGCTCTCCAGCCCCTAGGAGGAAGGGAAACACAATTTCAGGCACAGAACCTAAACCTGCAAACAGCCTCCCCTGGCTCCAGTGCTCTCTCTCCTCCTAAGTCCGTGCCCTCCTATTCAATCTTCTCTACTGCCCTCCAAAGCCATCTGTGCTGACTTCCAGTCTCATAAATCACTGGGCACCTGCAGCATGCTGATGTTTATACTGTCCCTCTTATCCCGTTCTAATCTCCTGTATCTTAAGCTAATTTTCAAACAGCTGGGTGGCAATGGGTAGAATGCTATACCTGGGGTGGGAACACCCGAGTCCAAAGTCTGATTCACATAACCTGCTGGCTGTGTGATACTAAGGAAGTCATTGAACCTGCCTTCCTCAGTTTTCTCATTTGTAAAATGGGGATAAAAACATCTACCTCCCAAAGTTGCTGTGAGGACAAAATAAGTTAATATTTGCAAAGAGCCTTGCAAACTTTAAAGCTCTACAGCAGTGCTACCTGTTATTAGTATTGGGGAATAACCTGGGAACCAGCATACTAGTGACGCCTACACAATGCCCTTTGTCTTATCCACTCTTCTCAACTATCCCTCCTGTTCACTAGAGCAAGCTGGTGATGTATATGTTGTGGCCCTGCCCTCCCCCGTCCACTCCCATGCCCAGCTCACCAGGTACCAGGATGCTGGTGAAGCCTCTGCTGTGCCCTGCCCCCAGCACATCCTCAAAAGGGCAGAACTGAAGGCTATGGACGTGGCCACGGAGACGATGGGTCAGATATGGCTGGTCGAGGGAGGGAAAACTACCCTGCCCCTGTCCCCTCCATATGTTCACTACATCCCCCATGCCTCCAGCCAACAGCCCTCGCTGTGAGAATGCCAAGTGGCCAGCTCCTTGGGGCAGAGCCCGGGATGTCAAAGGCTGGTACTTGCCCCGAAGGTCAAAGATCTTCACCTGGTGGTCCAGACCAGATGTTGCCATGTACCTGGAAGAATCAATCAGTATTTACTGGGCATTCATTCATGTGCCCAGAACTGTGCAAGGCTGCAGGAAAGCCTAAGGCAGCTGCTGGCAGCATGTCACTAAGTGTATAATTCTAGAAATTCATCATTGGAAGAGACCACCACATGCTAAAGAAAAGGGTTCAGGAAGGAAGTGAGACTTAGGAGCACAGAAATTATACCTACAAGTGTCTTTAGGAATGATCTAGAACCACCTTCTCAGAAACCACAGGAGCAAAGGACAGGCTTCCCCTACTGCTGAGCATCTCTCTTGTCATAGAGGATGTAATGCCAGGTCTTCTAACTCCAAATCTAAGTCTCTCTCTATCATATGATTTCTGCTGCTCAGATGTGAATCTTGAAAGAGAGGGAATACTTGAATACAGAGACCAGGGTACATTCTAGAGGCAGGGTGGCAGGACAGAGTGAGAAAACTTGAATCTGGATCTTGGCTCCAAAACTTACTAGGTGTGTGACCCTGAACAGGTCACTTAGTTTTTCATGACATTCAATTATCTGGTATGCAAATGGAAAAACTGCATGATTTTCCTCAGGGGACCACTGGGAAGAAAGTCCCTCAGTCAAACTAAAGTACTCTAGAACCATAAACTGCTATTAGTATTGAGAATAAGCAATGCATCAGGAGATGACAATTTATTAGAAACATGAAGCATTCATGGGTTACTGAAAAATCCCAGGTGGGACTTAAGTAAGAATTTAAGTTTGATTAGTTAAAATTACCCACTGTTCAATAAACCTAAAATCAGAAATTACTCAGGAAAGAATTCCCTATTTGATAATAACTGCTGAGAAGAGTCGTCTGGCAGAAAGTTTTCTTTTACTGTTGCAGCTTACAACAACCTTGAATGCTGGGAGCCAAAGAGGCCTGATCCAGGAGTCAGATAAAGATCTCACTATGTGGCCTATAGAAGGCCCTTCCAGATTCAGCTTTGTTAACCTTGCTCCTTGGGTCTTTTGATATGAGTTACACTTAAAAGGATGTTGTTTGAGTTCTGAGACCAACAGGCTCTGCCCCAAGACTTTAGTTGTTCAAAACCAAAATATTTGAATTCTTAGGTGTTCAATTCCTATGCAGATGTCCTTGATGGTGGGGCTTTGGTTTCTGGCCTTGAAGCCAGCTCTCAAGAGCATCCTTTGTAATGTGACTGCATATGAAAGGAGTTAACTGACTTTTCCTAAGACTTTCTGGCCTTACTGCCATGCTACTTCCAGGATATGACAGACTCAGATAATGATAAGAATACTTGAGTCCCCTTCTTTTGTCTCATTGCTCTATAAAAACCTTGTCCTAGGAATCAATAAATGGAGTTCATCATTCTTCCTTGAACTACCCACATGGCCTAGTCATTTCTTATTCACATCTCCAAATCATGCTAAGTGCTGAACACTGAGCAGCCCACGGCACTTGAAGATTCACTTTCACACCCAGCAAAGTGACAAAGATGACAAAAGAGGGAAATAGTCAATGTAAGGGAGATCATGGAAAGATGGGCACATTAATGCATTGTTAGTGGAGCTGTAAATAATATGAGCATTCTGGAAAACAACTTGGAATTATGCAAACAAAGTGACTAAAATGTCCAAACCTCTTGACCTAGAGACCTCACTATTAGGCATATATACCAAAATACTTTTGTGGGACTGAAGAAGTGCAAACAAAGTAGATACCTATCACCTGGGGAACAGCTAAATGAATAGTGCAATGATTTAATAGCTTACTTCTGTCCTGTAAGAAGATAATACGATAAATGTAGAAAAGCACAGAAACACTTCCATGAACATTGATAATGGGGAAGTAAGCAGAGCCAAGAAAAAAATACACACAATGACCGTAACAACAATGTGCTGGACATGGAAACAACCACAAAACAATCAAAAGTGAATGTTGCACGATTACAAAGAACAAATACCCTTCTTCTAGGTCTACACTCAAAGAGATTAAAGTGGGGAGGGTCTGTACATACAAAAATATTTGTAACAGACCTTTTTTTTATTTTTTGGGCGACTAAAAAATTGGAAATGCCTATCAAATAGGTAACAACTAAACAAATTATTGTACCTATATGGTATATAAGTATGATTGAATTCTATTCTGCTGTAAGAAATGATGAAGAAGATTGTTTCAGAAAAAACCTAGAAATATTTGTATAAACTGATGTACAACAAGGCAAGACCAATGTACAAACTAACATCATAAAGACAAAGTATTCTGAAAGACTTAGGAATACGGATCAATCACACAATGGCCAACTGTGACTCTAGATGACTCACGATAAAACATGCTGTCCACCTCCAGATAGAGAGATGACTGACTAAGAGTGAATAATGACAAGTTGGTTTTTTTTGGAGGGGAGGGTGATGAGAGGGGAGGGAGGGACGTGGTTAACAAGGGAATTTGTTTTGATTCTGCAAAGTGCTAGTATGTAATGGGTTTTTTCTTTTTCTCAATGTAGGGGAAAAGGGGAGGTGAGAGGGAAGGGAGACTTTGAACTTTTAAAAATAAAACTGAATCTTTAAACATTTACAAAGAGCATAGTCCCAAGGTAGAGATATGAGAAGACACCTCCAACTGCTTCGCAGTTGAGTGGAGACTGGAACATTGCATATATTTCCACATGTTTAAGATGTGTTGACTGGTTTTAAAGTCTGAGTAACTACAAGGTAGCCAAATATTAATCTAGGACCTTAAAAGTCACAGAATTTTAGAATTGGAAGGTACTTCATAGCCCACCTAGGGCCCAAACGGAATCCCTACCATTACCTACAAGCTAAGTGGTCATGCAGTCTCTGGTTAATGACCTGGAATGAGGCCAAAGTCACTCCCTCCCATGCTAGCTTGTTCCACTTTTGAAGGCCAGAATTCACTGTTAGGAAGCATTTCCTGGCATCAAGGTTAAATTTGCTACTTGTAACTTTTACCCAATTTTGGCTTCTAGCTCTGCAAAATTCAATACATGTAATCACTTTTCCACCTGAAAACCTGGTTATCAAATTCCCAGGATTCTCCTATACTCTACCTCAGCTGGAGGTGAACAGAGATGGAGGAAGTCATACCAGCAAGCTGAATGGATCTGCTATTAATCTGTTTGTTACCTAATCTCAGCTAGCCCAGCAATGCAGTTACTCCTCCTTAGCTAACCATCTCTCTCACCACTATGGTTGTCCCAAACCTTTGATTTCTCCTAAAGCCTCCCAGGCCAGGTCTGTCCTTTTCCTCCCCTCTAGCAGAGCTCTCACTTAATACTGTTCTCAGAAAACAGAGGCCATTAACCATGAGGTCCTCTCCTCCCATTCTGTGACCCTTCCCACCAAAGCTCACACGTCTCATCTCATCCTCTCTTGCCTTCTCCATCAGGGTGCCCCCACATCATTCCCACTCTAACCTCCAAGTGATCCTTGCAGCTTACAAACAGGCCCAAATATCCCCATCATTAAAAAACCTTCACTAGGCCCTGCCAATCTAAAAACTTCCTCTAGTATCCTGCCTTTCTCTCTCTCTCTCTGTTTTAACAGAAGCACAAGTGCTAGGATGCATTTAAGGAGGTACGATGCATGTAAACATTTCTTTAAAAATTACTCTAATAAGCATACCTCAATCCCTACTCCCCATTGTACCCTTACCCCAAACAAACACTAAAAACCTAAAACCCTCCTAACAAATATGTATGATCCAGCAAAATAAATCCCCATGTTAGTATGTGGTTTCCTTTTTTTAAATGCCTAGAGCCCAGAGATAGAGTGTCTTGTTCATGGAGCAGTCAGGAGGCCAGTGTCACTGAATTAAAGATTAAGTGTCAGAATAACATGTAAGAAGGCTGGAAAGGTATGAGAGGACTAGGTTCTAAAAGAATATGAATGCCAAACAGCGTTTTGTATTTGATCCTGGACGTACTAGGGAGCAACTGGAGTTTATTGAGTGGGGAGATGGCATTATTAGACCTACACGTTTAAGAAAATCACTTTAGGGATAGCTAGGTGTCGAAGTGAATAGCTCACCAGCCCTGGAGTCAGGAGGACCTGAGGTCAAATCTGGCCTCAGACACTTAACACTTACTAGCCCTGTGACCTTGG
The DNA here is from genome assembly GCA_011680675.1 of Gymnobelideus leadbeateri. Taxonomy (NCBI): domain Eukaryota; kingdom Metazoa; phylum Chordata; class Mammalia; order Diprotodontia; family Petauridae; genus Gymnobelideus; species Gymnobelideus leadbeateri. The sequence goes on along the minus strand of WOXC01005969.1, from coordinate 85,094 downwards.
GCAAGTCACTTAACCCTAATTGCCCTGCCCTCCCCCCTTCAAAGAAAATAATAAAAGCAAAAAAAAAAAAAAAAATCTGGATGAAAGGAGGCTGTATTGGAGTGAAGACACACTTGAGACAGGAAAAGTCAAATGGCCAAAACAAAGAAAGAAAAAGAAAAAAATATTTGTATTAAAGTATCTCTGATAAAAACCTGATTTCCAAAATAGCAACGCAACTAACAAAAATATGCCACCAAAAGCCATTCTCTAATGTAATTGTTAAGGGGTCAACAGTCCTTAAAAGGATTCTAAACTATGAACAAATATATTTTAAAATGTCTCAAACCATTAGTAATAAGAGAAATGCAATTAAAAATCATGAGATTTCACTGCCTCACTGCCTGAAAATTCACAAAGATGACAAAAGAAGGGGACTAGTCATTGTTAGAGTGGCCGTAGAAAGACAGGCACATGAAAGCACTATTGTTGGAGCTGTGAACTGGTCTAACAGTTCTGGAAAGCACTTTGAAGTTATGCAAAGAAAGTGACCAAATGGTCCACAGCTCCTGGACCCAGAGATTCCATAACTAGATATGAATATATATATTTCCAGGTCAACAATAAAGAGACTACTGAAATATGTATAGCAGTGCTTTTTGGAGTAACAAACAACCTCAAACTAAGTAAACTCCCAATGACTGGGAAACGGTTAAAAAAGTAAGGTCCATCCCTAAATTTAAATTACATATTTAGTGTTATACCAATCAATCTACCAAAAAATTACTTTGTAGAGTGTAGCAGCAAGCCCCCCAGCATCCCCAGGGTGGCTGCCAACACAGGTTCTTAGATCTGCTTTTCTAAAGGAAAGCAACTCAAAATGGGTTAACAATCTAAAAGGTCAGCATCCCAAACTTCAGAGAATACAATCAAGTTATAAGCAGAAGTTACAAGCAGAGAAACAGAGCAGCGGACAGGCTTCCAACTGTCTGACCATTACATCCATACCTAGTCAGTTACCAGAGAGGGAAGCAGCAACATCTGGGTTTTCAAAGCCGGGGGGGCTCTCAATGGCTGCCCAGGGTATTATCTGGTCAAATCACATAACTCTTTTCAAAGCGAGCCCCAAAACAAAACCTCACATCAGGGTACATATAGCTTTCTCCTGGCTCAGAGAACATCACAACCCTCTTGACCCACTGCCCAATCACAAAGCAACAAGGTGTGGACATTCCTGAAAAACATCAGCCTATTAGGGGGCAGAGTATATTTTCAAATCAGAGTCACTTAAGCCTATCAAAAGGCCAAGGGGAAGGGAAGATTTTAGATTCTCATTCCCATAATATAGAGCTAAAAAAATAGTAGCAAAATTCATTTGGGAGAACAAAAGGTCCAGAATATCAAGGCAATTAATGAAAAGAAATGCTAGGGAAAGTGCCTAGTCATAACAGATTTTAATCTGTATTATAAAGCAACAGTCATCAAAACTACTTGGTACTGGCTGAGGAATAGAGTAGTGGATCAATGGAATAGAATGGGTACACAAGACTCAGCAGCCAATCTACTGTTTGATAAACCCAAAAAGACAAAAACTGCTGGGAAAACTGGAACATAGTATGACAGAAATTAGGCATAGACCAATTATCTAACACTGTATACCAAAATAAAGTCAAAATCGATGCATGATCTAGGTATATAAGGCTGATACTGTAAGCAATCTGGGAGAGCAAGGAATAGTTTACCTGTCAGATCTATGGAGAGGGGAAGATTTTATGACAAAACAAGAGTTAGGGAGCATTATTTATGCAAAATGGATAAATTTTGATTACGTTAAATTGAAAAATTTCTGTACAAATAAAGCTAATGTAACCAAGATTAAGAGCGAAGTGGAAAACTGGGAAAGAATTTTTACAACCAATGTCTCTGATAAAGGCCTCATTTCTAAAATATACAAAGAATTGAGTCAAATCTCTAAGAATACAAGACTCTCCCCAATTGATAAATGGTCAAAGGATATGAACAGGCAGTTCTCAGAAGATGAAATTAAAGATATCTATAAGCATATGAAAAAATGCTCTAAATCTCTGTTGATTAGAGAAATGCAAATCAAAACAACTCTGAGGTACCACATCTCACCAGCCAGATTGGCTAAGATAATAAAACAGGAAAATGATAAATGCTGGAGAGGATATGGAAAAATTGGAACACTAATGCATTGTTGGTGGAGTTATGAACTAATCCAACCATTTTGTTTTTTGTTGTTGTTGTTTTGTTTGTTTTTTGAGGGCAATTGGGGTTAAGTAACTTGCCCAAGGTCACACGGCTAGGTTTTTGTTTGTGTGGGTTAAGTGTCTGAGGCCAGATCTGAACTCAGGTCCTTCTGACTCCAGGGCTGGCACTCTATTCACTGCGCCACCTAGCTGCCCTAATCCAACCATTCTGGAGAGAAATCAGGAACTATGCCCAGATGGCTATAAATAAGTGCATACCCTTATATCCCAAAGAGATCAGATAAGTGGGGGGAGGACCTGTATGCAAAAAAATATTTATAGCAGCTCTTTTTGTGGCAGCAAAGAATTGGAAATCAATGGAATACTACTGTGCTATAAGAAATGAGGAGCAGACAGACTTCATGATAACATGGAGGGGCTTATACAAACTGATGCTGAGTGAGAAGAGCAGAACCAGGAGAACTTTGTACACAATCACAGACAGAATGTATGTGTGAGGCCTAACTTCAACAGACTGGGCTCCTCTCAGCAATGGAAGGTTCTAAGACAACTCCAAAAGACTAGTGATGGAAAGAGATGCCCACATCCAGAGAAAGAGGTGTGGAATCTGAATGCAGAGTGAAGCAAACTACTTGCTCTGTTTCTTTTTCTTCTTGTTTAGTTTCCTCTCTCCCACTGATCGTTCCATTGGTTATAATCCTTCTTTACAACATGACTAATGATTAATGTGAAGATATTTGTAGATCCTATATTTGAGTGCATGGCAAGAGGTGGGGAGGGGAGTTTGAAACTCAAGGGACTGTGGAACTACTCAATATTGTAAACTAAAACTAAATAAACAAATTAATAAAAAAAAGTAAGACCCATCAATGTAATGGAGTGTTAGCGTACTAATCAAAAGGATAGACATAAGCAGTCTGGAGAAGGGAAGACTCCTATGCTCTAATGCAGAATGAAGTAGACAGAACCAAGAAAACAATATACATAATGACTCCAACTTAAATGAGAAAAACAACAAAACAACTGGAAAGTGAAATCAATTACTTCTTCACCTCTTCAGAGAGAAAGGACTATATTGTCAGGCATTTGGTGGGGGGGGGGCTATTGTTTTTTTTTCTTTCACTTTTTGTTTTAAGAGGATGTCCTCCACAAGAAGAAACAGGAAGAATACAATAGGAAATGTAGATAATAAAAAAGTATTAACTTGGAAAAAATTTTTAAGGACAGTGAAAACATTTTTAGGTGCATCAATCAATCTAATAAACATTTATTAAGCACCTACTACAGGCCTTCACAACTTTCAGCCTCCCTAAGGATTTCTGGCTGCCCTTGAAAATTGTAAAGGAAAACATCCTTTGTATGTAGAGGAAATTCTCTGGTGTGCTACAGGCCCCAAGTTGTGCAGGCCTGACCTACTATATTCCAGGTACTGTGTTAAGCCTAAGAGTTGAGGGAAAAAAAATGAAGGATCAGGACTGGGCTTTTAGTACACCACAATTATAAGCTGGAAAAAGTCAATTATCGTAATGGAAGGACAATTATCTTTCCTCATGACTATCATATATGACCATAATAGTGCCCTTCAAGAAATACAAAAAAAAAAATTGTCTAAGAGTAATAATTCACCTTTAAAGTGATAGATAACCAATCTTCCCCCTTTATCCTAAGCCCAATTCAGCCTCAAGCCCAAGTCTCAGACACCTGAGCCTTAACATTAAGCAACTCACGTGCCAGAGGAATCTACTGCCACGGCCCAGACTCCACCACGGTGACAGAGAATCTTAACCAGTGGCTCTTTCATGGCTGGACACCAGAGGGACACAGTGCCTGGAGGGGCAGGAAGTCAGGAGTCAGAGGCAACAGAAGCCAGGACTTCACAAGGGATAGACCTAAAGGGGTCAGATAAAGGCACAGGAGGGGTGATGATGCCTGTAGTCTGAGGTTAAAGTGGTCATGGGAAGCAAAAGGGAAATGTTAGGGGCCACAAGGTGTGATCCAGGAGAAAAGCAACAGGGTGTAGTAAAAAGTCCACTGGATACAGGTTAGGGGATGTGGGTTCTAAATCCTGATTCTGCTGCTATGTGACCTCCAAAAAATCATGTAACCTCTCTTGTTCTCAAACTGCCCATCTGTAAAACAAGAAGGTTGAACTACATGATTTCTAAGGTGTGTTTCCAGCTTTGAACATTAGGTATATGGAACGGCCAGGGAAAAAAGCCAGGGAGGTCAGAAGGTCACAGGACAGAAAGCATGAAAGGGTCAGGAAGTAATATTTACTAACCATTGCTGTGGCCAAGATGGATGACTGCATTGTGGGGATTCTGGGTCATAACATCCAGACGCCCAGCCCGGGCTGCCAGGGATGCTACAATCTTGCCGACAGACACATCCAGGTAGGTAAGGAACCCTGTCTCTGACTGGAAGGTGGAGAAAACGAGACAGAGGGTTACAACCAAGGCCTCTTCCCATCCACATCACCCTAACACTGATCTTTACCAGATACCCTTTACCAGACCCTCTGCCAAATATGTCATGCTCCGCAGATAGAGAGGTTAATCCCAAGGTTAATCAATTTCTCCTGGCTCCTGAGCATGATCAGCACTCACAGCTGTGGCCAACAGGAAATGGAAGGGCAGGAACTCAAGTCGAGTGACACGGTCACACCTTCGGACACAGTGAAGCTCAATCCCTTGATTGTCATAGACATGGAGCCAGCGTTTCTGAGCAACTGCAAACAACGTCTCAGAGTGCAGGAACCTGGAATCAGGAATCAGAGATCACACCACAAAATGGCCTCAAGATGGGCCAGGCACTCAACCTCCCTCAGATCCTTGTAAGGAAACAGTCTCACCCATTCAGTGATGGCCCCAGATCCCACTGACCGTATGTCCCTCACAGCTTCCATGACGTTGATTTCACACATTAATTTCTTTGTTATCCAGTCAAATGTGGCTACATGACCTCTCCGGCCACCCAGGGCAAGATGTCTGATAGAAGAGAAACAGATGTCCCTGTGTTAGTAATTCTTAGTCCCCAGATCTTATAATACTATCTGATCCGCTACCCCTCAGGAGGAATGAGAGGACACAGATACTGGGTCAGAAGAATGCATGCATAGAGGGAGTTACTGGTACCTTGAATCTCTCTCCCCAACCCAGAAATAGATAGCGGGTGAAGGCAGCATAGTATGACAGACAAAGAGACCTCACTACCCTTAGATAAGAAAATCAATCAATCAATCATTCAACCAATATTTGTTAAGCACCTACTATGTGCCAGGCATTGTTCTGGAAAATGACAAACTGGACAAAGTCCCTCACCTTCCAGTCCGTGAGTAATTGATCCTGTAGGGTCCAAACTGGTACAAGTTCAAGTCAAAATGCTACATCAGGAAGGGAAGGGAAAAGGAATAAACATGTATATAATGCCTAGCCTACGCCAAGCACAGTGCTAAGTACAGAGACACTCAGGAGGCCAGCCAAGCCTGGAAATCCTCCCACCCAATCCCAATCCCGCAGCTCATCACAATACAGGTGTCTTCTCCACGTCACCATCACCAGTTCCTTGCCGGTCTTCAACCTCACCTTAGCTGCACTTGCAATGTCCACAGCCTCTACTATGTCAGACTGGCGTATCGTAGCTGTGTCTTCCCCATCCTCTCCCTCCAGGAATCTGTGAAGGACAGGGGCTCACTGAAAAGTTCACTAGGACAGGGTTGAACAGAACTGAGAACACTAGGTGTGAGAAGGAGGGGATGATAGAGGACCACAACAACATGGTTAGATCCCAGGGGCCGTGGTTACTGACTTCTGAAAGTGGAAAGAGAAGCTGCTAAGCAAGGATGGCTCACTTACCCAGGCTCCTCAGATAGTAACAGCTCGGCCCTGGCTGCCCGGACACTCGTTTCCTCTTCTTCATCGGCAGCTGCCTTGAGCTTGTGCTCAGTCGCCAACTTAAGGGGATGCTTCTGAGAAAGATGATTCAAAGGTCACAGGTTACAGATCAGAGACTGAGAATCCTAACTCTCTCTTCTCAAGGACAATCAACAATGAGAAATGGGAAAATCAAGGGTCCCAGGTTAGTGGTGAGAGATTTCAGGTCTTCTTTCTCAGTCACTCTGATGGACATTAAGGCCCTCAACTCCTCCTCCCCAATCTGCCTTCTTACCTTCACCAATTTAGAACTGCTTCTTCTTCGGAACTTATTTACAGCATTCTCTGAAACTGGAGCTGGCCCTGGGAATGGATCCTGAGCCTATAGGTGACAAGATGAAGTTTTGCATAGAGATGGTCTACCTTCCTCTTCCCTCAAACTTTTACTAATTACAATGCCTCACATTTACAAAGTACTTTGCAACCGAAGAACTACTTAGGCATAAATTTAAACTAATAAGGCATCCTAATGGTCCCAACCACTTCATTTTTTCTTCCAAATTCCTTCCTATTCCTCTCCAGCCCCTTTGTTTACTCACATTTTGCCCATGGCCTTAATTCTCCAAAGAGATCCTCCTCTTCCCCCTCCAACCACAAAATCCACATCAAAGTATCTCAGAAAGTGACAGGGGGCATGAGAGGAAGACCAGCTGAGGGCTGGTGAGATTGTCCCAGTTTCACCCACTGACCCAAGGACCAAGGTTCCCTGCTTCTCAACCTGGATCTTACCCCAGATAAGGTCTGACTTGGTCTCAGCTCTTGTTTATGATTTGGCCTCAGATCTTTCTTTAACCTCTGATGCTTCTGGTTCTGCTTTGACCTCAGATGCTTCTGGTTCTGCTTTGACTTGAGTGCCTGTATCTTCTTTGACCTCTTAGATACCTTGGCAACCCTGGATTGAGGAGGGTCTTCCCCCTTCCTCTTTATCCCCCTGGGAGGGGCAGGGGCAGTGAAGGGTTCAGATGGGAGGGGATTGGCTCCATCAGTTTCCCCTTCCCAGTATCTTCGAGGCTTCTGAAAAATGAGGTGAGGATGAAGAAGAAACAGTAAGATCCATGCCCAACCTGGCCAGGCCAGACTCTCTGTCACCCCACACCCAAACCAAGGACTTGACTCCTGGGCATTGAAGACTTAAAAACCGGTCTTATTTTACTTGTCATACAAATTGGTTGTATATTGTACACTTCACTTACAAAAAATGTGAACTACTGATATCTAGACAAATTTAGAAAGAAAAGCAAAAGCCACTGAGAAACTATACAAAAAAATTAATTCTAGTGTTACTAGCAATTAGCCTATCCTACGCTTATAACGCCAAGCAACAGAAACTTTAATTCCATTTGCAACAACATAAATTTGTAATTATGGATTCTAAACACTTGTAACTAAAAAAAATCAATATGGAAGTCCGATACGACATGCCTCTTGTCAAAGACAAGCCACTAATTTAACGTTCAGTTCAAGCTCAGCAAGAACACCTTCATGCTGACATATCTTTAAAAAGCACAACTTAACTTCGCCTTCGCTTATACGTTAAGTGTATTATTAGTGCATAGCTTGTTAACAAAGAAGCACATCTGTATTACTAGAGCATCAATTTGATTTTTAACATTTTGCCAGCTGTTGTGAATTTTACTTTAGGCCTTTAAAAACATTTTTCTAAGAACGGACCTATAGACTTCAGCAGACTGCCAAAGGAGTCCACGACACAAATAAAATTAAGAATTCCTGATTAAGAATAAACATTAGTGATGCCGCTCAGAAAGAGGAAATAGGATGGCCCACCCGGCTCGGGTCCTCCCGATCACCCCGCCGGGACAGAGAGCAGAGATACGCCATACCTGTTTCTTGCCGTGGGCCTTGACCCGGGCCCCGCTACCCGGCTTTGGAGCCGCTTCCATACACCCAGGTTCCCAAGCTCCTACAAAACCCACGTGCAAACTGCACTCCACAGTCCCACGACCGGCCGAAGGAAGACGCCGGAAGTCTTGGTTGGAGTGGGCGGGGCCCGAAGACTAGCCACCAATCCAAGACAGCTGTCTTCCGGAAGCGACGTTGAGTAAAGTTGTATCAACTGGGGAGATGTCTGAGGCTGGCGTGGGGATCGCTATGTGTCGGTAAAAGAAGAGAAATCACCTTGAAGGATGAAACTGGCAAGCCAGGGAGGGCTTCAAGAATCGACAACAGCGTTGCCTTGTATTTTCTTGAGGTTGATGTTTCTCCACAGAATCCGTTCGAGGGACCGGTATTTCCGGCGGCTCGGCCTTCTGTACTGATGCCGGGACTACATTTCCCGGCGTGCCATGTGCCTAAGTTGTCCTTCCGTTCGTCACTTGCCATGTGCCTCTTGTTTTCCCAGCATCCCCTGTCTACCTCCGGTTCCGGAGCTGTGTTCTTCAGGGGATTTCTTCGAGTCTGGAGGGTTGGGGGCGCGTGTAGGGGCGGAGGTGGGCCGGAGGAGGCACGGGTGTCTGTAGAAGGCAGTGCCAGGCTGCCGGTTGTGGAGTGACGCTCTCCCACGCCTACTCCCGGTGATTTCCAGGCGCTTCTCCACGCCATGGCGGAGGTGATTCAGAAAAAGCTTCAGGGGGAATTGGAGAAGTACCAACAGCTCCAAAAGGGTGAGTGAGGCGGGTCTCAGAGCTGCCTGGGCACCCGGCTGCCCAGACTCGGTGCTTCTCTATCAGCCATTCAGGGAATCCTCCAGAGTCACCCCCAGAACAAGCCCCTGCACGCCACCCAGCCAGTGTCCAAAGCCCCTCCTCATAGCAAATAGAGCACTGGCCCTGGAGTCAGCAGGACCTGAGTTCCAATTCGGCCTCAGACACTTAACATTTACTAGCCGTGTGACCTTGGGCAGGTCACTTAACCCCCATTGCCCTGCCTTTCCCCTGCAAAAAAAAAATTTTTTTCCGAAAGATTCAAGGCTCTTGGATTCAAATGCAGACTCTTGTCTCCGACCTGGTTGGGCATGTCCTTTCCCTGTCCAGGCCTTGTTTTCCTCATCTGTAAGTTAGGGATTGTCATTCCTGCTCACCATTCCTGGGACCATGGTAGTGTAGGGGAGGAAAGTGAGTGCCTTGTGTATAAATTTTGATCTGTTGTTTAAAACAGTTTCATCACTAGTGTCTGTGACTTACTTCATCTATGCCTGACCCTACCCATGATTTCTTTGATTTATTTGGACTAGAGGTGTTTCGAGTTATGTGATTTTCTTTCCTTCTTTCTTTTCCCATTTCTTCCCACCCCAGACTTGAGTAAATCTATGTCTAGTCGACAGAAGCTGGAGGCACAGCTGACAGAAAATAACATAGTGAAAGAGGTGAGAGACAGGGTTTGGAGGTGTCCAGGAGCCGTGAGGCACTTCCAGACATTTTGTGTCTCCATCTCTTTCTCTCCATCCCCAGGAGTTAGCATTACTGGATGGATCCAATGTGGTGTTTAAGCTTCTGGGTCCAGTTTTGGTCAAACAGGAACTGGGGGAGGCTCGAGCTACTGTGGGCAAGAGACTGGACTATATCACAGCAGAGATGTAAGTATTATTCTCCTTCATGCCCCACATTCTCATCCTTCCCCACTATCCCATTTGACTTTTATTTTATGTCAATATGATATTCATTTCATTTCATTTTCACACATACTCCAACTTTAATTGTTTCTTCTATTCTTGTCCCCTTATTAATTGTCTTTCCTCAATAATAAGTCATATTGATTCCTCATTAGCTTATTAATCTACTGCTGAACAGTTATCTTTAAGCCCCCAATAAACTTGTAATGCCGCTAGCATGATTATCTTTTTGTGTTTTTCCCATTTCTCTTTAGTAAACGATATGAATCTCAGCTCCGAGACCTGGAGAAACAATCTGAAAAACAACGTGAGGCCCTGGCTCAGCTGCAGCAGGAGTTCCAGCGTGCTCAGGCTGCCAAGGCAGGGTCTATGGGAAAGGCTTGACCTCGCCAATTGGGGAGAGAATAAAGTAGGGAAAGACTGTGGGTTACCTGCACTGTGGCAAATAAAATGTGAAAATACCTGACTCCCATCTTATTTTCTAACCACCCCATTCTATTTCTTCCATCTTTTCCCCTGCCTCTCTCCCTTCCCCCTCCCCAATCCTTGTACCAACCATAATCCCACTTTAGTTCCTTACATTCAACTAATCCTAAATCTGGTTAGAAGCTTAAGTTGAAAACTTTCATCCTTACCTTCAACTTTCCATTCCATTACTCTAATCAGTATAATCAAACATTACATTCATGTAGTATTATGAAGCCCCTCTATGGGAGGGGAAAAGGCATTTATAGCATAACCTGAAGATGAGAGGCACATACATTTTTTTACCACAAACATAAGAAAGGTCTTTGGTTGTACAACTGTCAACAGTCTACGTGATGAAGCTGTAATTCTGTGTTATTAGCCCCAAAATATTAGTGACATACCTATCCTTACTACACAAGATTTTTGTAAGAATCAAATTTTGGAATAGACCTCACATGTCAGGGTGAGTGAGGAGGGACTCAGAGCTGCCTTGGCAGACATCTAGTCCATTTTAACAGTCCTGGAGGGGTTAAATGAATTTTCACTGGCCCTCTGATTCTAACTAGCATTTTCTGCTACCTACCCCTGAACTAAAAGGTCATGTATATACACAAGTTCACTTTAAGAGAAATTTACAGGGGTGTACACTAACAAGGGTGTGTGTCTACTATTATGTTCAAGAATCCTTAGCTCCTCAGTGAAATGCTATATTCTGTGATGTGGAAATTTGAACTGAGTTTCTTAAAATTTTTAAAATTTACATGACTTTTTAGTATTACAATTTCCATTAGTTGTATACTCTCCTTAGCTTGTCCTTAAAACTTCCTTTTTCATATTTGCAGCTAGAAGAGCTATTTGGTGCTCAGTATGAGTTTTGGGTGTGATAGACATCCAATTGGATGACTATAAGGACAACACACCTGGGGCCTGAGCTGGGGGATGGGACATTGACCTAGGAGAGCTTTTCAAATGATGGCATTTGTGGAGCTCGTGGGCTAAATATGAGTTCTGGAAATTAAAACATTATTCCTAATCCCTCTCACTTGAAACCTTTCTGTGAAAATGGCAGCTGGTATGAACCTGGGCTTGGGCCTGTGAGCATCTGAGGTACACAGATTCTGGAAGTCAGAATGCTTTGGGGTCATGTAGTGTGTTTATTTTTTAGTGTTGTCACAGCACAGGAGTCCCTGGCTGGGAGATGGAAGGGTCATAGAGAGAAAGGGGGCCCCTGTAAGACCTTCCTTCTTTCTCTCCCCTCCCTCCACCCATTCCTGGCACTCAAGAGCCTCTAGGCCATGCTCCTCTCAAGCCTTTCCCTGGCCCTTCGTATTCTGGGTGTGACAAGTAGAAAAGAGTCAGGCGTGACAGTTTGGCACAAATTACAGGACTCAGAAGGTAGGAGCCATGAGAAATGTAGCCTGTCCCCGTCTCCTGCCAAAATAACCACAGGAGTTCACAGTGGCTGTTCAACATAGCTGCACAGTAATCACCTAGGGCTGCTCCTTTCTGATCAACCATGACTAGCTACCATATAAAATGATTGTCCCAATCTAACATGGCCATCACCATTCAAGATGTATAATATCTAATGACATAGTCACCATGGCTTCTGTAAAACAACATGGTTTCCTTAGAACAGTGCCCGAGCAATTTTTCTTCCTGTGGCCTTGATCCTGGGGAAGGAGCCTCCTCCCTCACTGGGAGGATTTACAGGGGTAGCAGGTCCACTGGAGATCCCTGGAGGCACTGAAGAGGGTCGACGATGCCTCAACAGAAAATCACGAGAAGCACCATCCATAGCATAGAAGACGTTAGCTGATAGTGGAATGGTTAGCTCTGGAATGGTCATTAGAAGACAGGATCAAAATATAAAAGCAGAATAAAATATATCAAATCACCAAGGTTCCCAGTGACTCAGCCCTTCTCTTCACAAGACTCCTTGTCTTTTAACCCTCCCTTTGTGACATCTAACCTCGATCGCCTGGCAGCAACTGCACCAACTCGTACTCTGTGGCTGTTGCTGGATCCCGGTTATTTTTTTTCAGGACACAACTGATAACACTTGGAGCCTTGTCCTGGCTTGTCACCTGAGGGTAATCAAAGAACCAGACTAGTTGGACACTAGTGCCTGAATCTAACATACCCAAGACACTAATGTGTAGAAGAAAATCCAACCTGCTGACCATGATCCAAAATAGGCCAGTGAGCCCCAGTGGGCTGCTCACAGTGCATCCCACTGATACAAGGAATGCTCTGATCCCCAGCAGTACTCCCCCAACCCTTCAGAGTTCCAATCATTCAATAATAGCTACCAAATGTCTCAGGTAGCTGCTGATATTCAACATGGCCAAAAAAATAAAAATTACACCTAATGTAAAAATTGCAAAAATCTAAGGTGGCAGACAGAATCAACCAGGGTCACGTCATTCCACAATTCTCTTCAACCCTCTATTAGTGTCCAGGTTCCCCTCACCAGTATGCTCTTGTAGACACTGCCATCCTCCCCGAGCTCCATCTGCACACGGATGATGCGACAGTCAGAGGCCCCTGGTCCACTTCCCTGCCCATTCCCAGACCCTGTCCCAAAGGAATTGCCCTCCCCTGCTCCACTACTAAGAGGAGAGCCACAGGAGGCAGAGCGGCGGTGACCTCGGGGGGGCCTGGGTGAGTGGGCTGTTGGGGACAGGAAACCAGGATCAGCAGGCGTGTGGGAGGAAGGAGCCCCATCCAAGGCAGAGTCCAGAGAGGAAACAGATGGCCATTTCATGTGCTGGGGACAGATAAGACATAATCAAGTCAATGGAAGAAGAGTGGGGAAGACACACAGAGGGAAAAAGGGTATCGAGGTCTAGGACCAGGGCCTCACCTGGGCAAGTCGACTGAGCAAGGGGGCAGGAGAGGCACTTGTTCCGTCCTCCCTTAGAGCAGGCTGATCCCAAGAGACAAGGGGAGCGGGACCACCAACAGATCCCAGGACACTGTGGGAAAGTGCTGGATAGGTTAGAGGGGAAAACTGAGAACCCCCCTACCAACCCTTTCTAGAGGTTACTCTTGTGATTCCACATTCCCCCAACCTCCATCCTCTCCACCCTCCTCTCACTCTGTCCAGTGAGAGATGACCAGCGTCGGCCGAAGTGTCCGGGGAGCAGGGGGATCGCTGACTCCAGGTGGCTCCACCTCACAAGACACTCGGTGACTGGAGGAGGTTCAAAGGTCAAGGGTCAGAGCCTGTTACCCCAAATATCTCCCAGTGTTAAATATCCCAGTCTCCGACTCTCTTCTCCCCTCCCCAAGCCTCCATTAACCAAGTTAGTTACCTTTGAGCCTCTGTCAGGGGCTGAAGCCCCTGAAGCCACTGCTGAACATCAGGGTCAGGGTGGAGGTCATAACCTCGACATTCATCCTGGAGACGTCTAAGCTCAGACAGGACAGAGAATTCCTGTAGGAGGTACCCCAAGAATGAGGGACCCTTAAGACTGAGGAAGCCCCAGGCCAGCATCCTCCTCATTCCTTCCCTAAGGAGCCTAGGCATCCAGCTCCCCCCCACCTTTACCTTCCTCCTCTTGTCAAAGTTGATGAAACCATTCTGGTGGGGAAAAAAGGGGGAAAGTTGGAAAAATGAAAATGACCTAGTTTCCTAAAACTTAATTCCTGCCCCACCTCCAACCACACATAAAAATGAAAAGCCACTCTGAACAGTTTGTTACCAAAGGTGTGCTACCCTCCCCCCAACTCTAACCATACACTGACCTCCAGCTCATCCCTGGAGGCTGCATCCAGCATCACGAGATCTTTCAAGAAGGTGCCAAGGTATGGGACCACACCCTGAAGGCAGGAGGTAGGAACCAGAGTTTAGCGACCTTCCCACTGGTCTGGGTTGCCTTCTTGGAACAGAACATTTGCCCCACCATCACTTTGTCCTTTAATAATATTTCTAGTGCTTTATAGTTTATGAAACATATTCCTCACAATCCTAAGGGAGATAGCATCATTAGGGATAGGGGCAGGGGCCAGATTTGTGATTTCAGTGGCATAGGGAATTCCCTCCTACATGAGGAAAGGCCCTCTACAAGTTCAGTCTGGCATCTTCTCTACAACTGAAAATTGCCTTGAATGGTGAGGGTAAGTGACTTGCCCAATGTGTGTCAGGAACTGGACTTGACCCCAGGCTTTCCTGGCTTCAAGGCCAGCTTTCTTTCCTTTGTTATATTGCCTCTTAGTGTTATTATATATCCATTTTACAGATAAGGAGTGTAGGTGTCGGAATTCAAACCGAGGTCTCTGTGACTCTCAGTTCAGTGTCCTTTCTAACACTGAACTGGGTTTCTCCATCTGTCTTCATTTGGGTACCCTTCCTATCAACCAACTTGACCTCTTTATTCCCCCAGGCACTCACCCCACCTTGAGGAGGCACATTTTTTACAGGCTTCTTGGTACTTGGCTCCAATGGGGGAGTCACCTTCACCTCCTGGAGAAAACAAAATAGGTTGGGAGGAATGAGGGATGGGATTTGGGGAGTGGCATTTAAGGGGTCAGAAGGGAACAGTAAAGGAAAGAGAGGGTAAGGGGGTTACCTGCAGTAGTAGTTCCCGGCTCTGGGAATAATTATCTTCCTCTGAGAAAATGTGACAGAGGCTGGAGAAGAGGCGGAAACTGTCCCTGGTCAGGAGAACGGGAGAGCCCCTGAGAATGTTTTATCTTCAATCCTCCAAATCCTCAGGATCCACCCCTTAAAACCACCTCCTGTTCCTCAGAGAAGTGGACCTAACTTTCTCTCATGAATCCAGATGGGGAATCTGCCCCTGCATTCATTCCCCACAAATACCTGGTTATCTCTCCCCAGGCCAACCGGAGCCTGTGGACAGGACTGGACTGAAGGGCAGACACAACAGCATAAACAGATGAGAAGTTTCGGAGAAGACGGCATTCCTGGTTAAGGGTGGGAAGGTAGTGGATTGTTTTATCTTGTGTCTAGAATACAGAATTCTTCAGGCCAGGAAGGGGTTTTGCCTTGCTCTCTTCTTGCTCTATGCTCACTCTTTGGCTGCCAACAGCATTCCCTACAGTTCCTCTCACCTCTGCCACCCGGATCCATTTCTCCAGAAGCCTTGCCCTCTGAGGGGGTCGGAGGGGCCGGACGTTCACCTCCTCAAGTCCCTCTCCAGATGCTGTGGCCCCCAAAACAGAGCTGACCACAGCTCCAGCCACCTTGTTGAACTGAGTAACTGTTGCTCTGACAGACGGGCAGAGGTGGGAGTGACCAGGTCGATCCCTGTGGCCCCATATTGCCCCCAGGCACTGAGAAGGGACCAAAGAGAGGAACAGCTCCTGGTGGGGCAGAGATTGAGAGATCAAAGGTTATGGTTGAAGGCCAGTCAAAGAGAAGGGAACATGGAGAGGTAAGGGTCAATGTTCCAGTAATCTTGGGTTTGGAGACCTGAGGGGCCAATAAATCAGTTGCCATGGAATTTATGTGGATGTAGACAGGGTTCAGTAGGAAAAATCAAAGACAGGGAAAGGGGCTGTTATGGGAGGAAGAATCAGAAGCAAGGAAGGATCAGGAGTAAAGGACAATTTAGTGAGGGGTCATTCAGGGGAGGATGGGAGAGGTCGGAGGTCAGGGTCTCACCGCATCTAGCAGGGTCAGCTGCTCGGCCAAGTGGTCAGCGAGGAACACCAGGACATCCGTGGGGTCAGCAGGGGGATCGCCAGGGGGGGCCAGGGGCTTAGGAAGGACAGGGGCTGGGAGGGCCACCCGGGATCGGAGGTCTTGGACGAGATCAACGATGTCCCCCCCAACAACCTCCCCTGCTGCATCCCCTGTCCGTAGCAGGAAGCTCTCAAGCCGGTCAAGCTGACCCCTGACCTCAGAGTCAAAATCCTCAGGGTGAGAGGTCAGCCAGGTTGACAGAACAGAGATGGCTAACCTAGGGGGGAGGGGATCAGCCTGGTGTAAGAAATCAAGCTGGGGGTCAAGCCATAGCTAGGGTGGAGTGGGATCAGGAGGTCAAAGGTTCAGGGGTCACTTACCCTCTTGTCCTCTCCAAATCAGTACTTCGACTGGACTCTAGAGCCTCCAGTCTGGAAAGCAGAGAGAGAAATCCATCTGTCCATCCTACCTAAACACCCTGTGGCCTCTGACTTCTCTGGCCAGGTGACTCCTCAGACACTCCAATCCCCATCCCCCCTGACCTGTCAGCCAACAATCCAAGTACAGTTGGTGTGGAGGTGAATGCCCTGTGGGTGGCCAAAAAGGTTGGCATGAAAGTCACGTCAGACCCCAACGTCCGGGCATCCAGCAGATGTCTGACCAGAGCAGATAGAGTCCCAGCCCGAAGTCGACGGGTAGAACGAGGAGGAGGCATGGGAGCCTGCAGAAGAGGGGAAGGGGTCACTGACTCTTCACTTAGTTCACTTACCCTCTCCCAAACTCAGAACTCACAAATTCAGACAATTGTTAAATGTAAGAGCTAGCAAGCAGTCTATGAGGAACTCTAGGATACCTGTGGGGTGAGCAGAAGAGTCACCAGGTGCCTTGGGAGGGTTAGACACCGGGGGTACAAAGAAAAACGGAAGCTCAAAATAAGAGAATACAAGTAGCAGAGCAGAGACTAAAATCCAGGTCTCTTGAGCCTTTCACTGCTATTTTCAGGAAGTTGGGGTAGGAAAGTATGGATGTAAAGGCATAGAAGTCAGACAAGAGAATCTCACCAAGGGATCAAGAGGCCGATACTGACGACTTGTGACAGTGAAGGTAGCATCGTCTTCATCTTCATCCCAGACAGACACCGGGGCCTGGAAAGGGAAGGGGTAGAGGTGTTGGAGAGGTTAACGCCAGCTCATCTCTCCTCTGTAGACCTTCTCCCCTCCCCTGCCTCTCCAATCATCCCCATTTCACTCTCAAAGTTTGCTCCATCACCTGAGGAGGGGGGCAGTACCAGCGGGTTCGGGGAGTGGGAATGGTTGTGGACCCTGCATCCCCTGCCTTGGGAATGAAGCAGCCCCCCCCAAGCCGCCTCAGTGCCCGGCGAAGAGGGGGGGGCTGCAGTGAAGGGGGACGCTGGGTACACAAGCCCAGATCCTGGGGGCCCCTCCCTTCTAGGGCAGAACCCCAAAACAATGGCAAGACAGAGGGAAAGAAACAGAAAGCAATGGAGACACTGAGACTTGGGGAATTTGGGGGGAAAGAAACTGAAACTTGAGTTACATAGTTTCACTTCTATTCCTCTCCCCAACCCCCCAATCAAGGCAGTGTCTGAATCGGGGGAATGACCCTGTCCCCAATCCGATCCTTAGCCTTATCCCCCGGTGAATTTCCCCCAAATCCTGTCTCTCCCTCCTCTCAAGCCCCAAGGACCCCTTCCCAAGGCAGCAGCTCCGATCCTAAGACGGAAAGGAGAAGGGGAAGTGGGGTTAGTTGGGAGCTGGAGTGGGGGAGGAGAAGACTCAAGGGTCACGTGGCCCTAGTCCCTCCCCCGATCAATCCCGAAAAACCAGCCCAGCAGGTCTCCTCACTCCAACCCAGCCCTGGGACCCAGGAGTGCAGGCCCTGAGGCCCTACACACAGCTCCTGGCCAACACCTTCAGTCCCCAGGGAAATTCTGGCATCTGTCACTGCACCTGCCCCACCAGGCCTCAGCTCTGCCCCTCCCAGGAGAGGAAGCTCCCCGGCCTTTCCCCAGGGCTTTCCCCCCTGGCTTAGGGGAGGGGTCACGAATCTGAGGGCTTCCTCCCCAATCCCAGAGCAAGAGGATCCGGTTTCTGTGGAAACAAACCCCTCCTTCCCAAACAACAACAAGGGAGACCGACTCCACCTTATGGCGGAGGGACCGAGAGAGACAGGGAGGGAGCAGATGCAGGAGCAAGAGAGAGAGGGGCGGGAGAGAAAGAGACAGGGGGACAGGTGGGCAGACAGGTGGGCAAGCAGACAGACAGACAGGCGCACAGGAACCTGGAGCCTAGAGACAGAACCAGAGGCAGATGCAGGAGCAAGAGGGAGAGGGGCAGAGAGGAAGTGACAGGGGGAGAGGTGGGCAGGCAGGCAGGCAGACAGACAGACAGGCGCACAGGGACCTGGAGCCTAGAGACAGAACCAGAGGCAGAGGCAGGAGACGGAAAGAGACCTACAGGAAGCAGACTTTATCTTGAGCACGTCGCCCTCCAGCTACCCCCGAGTCTCACCTCTTCCTCCTCCTCCTCCTCCTCTTCCTCCCCGCCCACCCCGGGGCCCCCGCCCCCTTCGGGGTCCCGGCTCCTGAAGCCGCTCAGCACGACTCCCCCAGGGGCGGCCCCTCCCGAGTCCAGCAGCAGCCGCAGGGGCCTGGGGAGCATGGCTGAGATCGGGGCTCAGGGTGTCAGCGGGGTCGAGCCATGGGGCCGCCTGGGGAGAGACAAGGAAGGCGGGGCGTCAAGGTGGGGGAGGCTGGGGGCGACCACCGGAGAGGGTCTGGGAAGGGAGGGCCGGAGGCCAGAGCCCCCGCGGGGTGGACGAGTTCATCGGATGCGGGGTTCGGGGGTGCACGCACAGTGTGGGCGGACACTGTCGGAGGGGGGCCCAGAGCGGAAGGCTTGGGGTTTGTAGGGGGTGGTATGTGGGGAGTCTGGCGGGAGAAGGGCGGAGAGCGTGTGGGGGCCGACCCAGAGGAGGGGCTGCGTCTGGGCGGAGAGGGGGCTCTGGGGCTCTGACCTGGCTCCGGGCGGGGCAGGGGCGGCGCGGCCTCGGGGCAGCTGCTCCCGTCCGTCTCAGGCAGGGCCCCGAGTCCCCTCCCTGTCTTTTCCGCCCCCCCTTCCCTTTCCGCTCCTCCCCTCTCCCTCCGCCCGCTAGAGGACAGGAGTCAAATAGGGAAGGAAGTAAAGGACGGGGAGTCGAGGGGGGAGGTGTGTGCTGGGCCCGGACTTTGGGCGCATGAGGCGTGGGGGGGGGTCACTTCGGCAGATAGCCAGGCATCCAAGAACCCCCCCCCCAGCTCCGAAGGTTTTGGGGAATCCAGCCCCCAGGTTCTGGTCTTTACACCCCACTCCCACCCTGTGCAGTTAGGGAAAATGACAAGTGTCCTTGCAACCCCCGGGCCAGGAGTGTTACGGACTGGGACGTCTCCCGTTAATCCGCGCCACCTCTCTTCCTCTCTCCTATTGGGGAACGGGGCGGAGGTCGAATCCAGTACGGGTTTTCCACGAGTCCCACGGGGTTTGGCGTGGGGAACGTCCTGCTCCGGATCCCTAGGCTCCGGGATTTGCGCTCCCCTGGGCCAGGTCTCCTGGGGAGCTGACCAGCCCGTTTTCTGGTTTCCACTCGGTGCCACATGCAGAGTATTGAGGGATGCAGGCATCTGATGGCACCTGCCAGGGGAGTGGCTGCAGCAGGACCGAAACAAGGGCTGGGAAGATCGCGCTTGGTCCTGGCGCGGGCATATGGGGTCCCCTTCTCTCCATCGCAGTCTGGGACCAGAATCCTCCAATCAGCCAGAAGCCCCATTCACTAGAGAAGGGCAGTTCTAGCGTTGGGGACCCTGCATCCCCTGCTTTAGGAATGAAGCAAGCCCCTCCCCCAAGCCGCCTCGGAGCCCCACGAAGAAGGGAGAGCCACAGTGAAGGGGGAACCCTGGTACACAGATCCGGATACCGGGGACCGGTCCTTTCCAGAGCTGAACCCCAAAACAATGGTGACACAAAGGGGAGAACTCTCCTGGGCTAACAGAGAGCAGAGTTATCGGCTAGTCTACTACAGGTCCTCTCTCACCACAGCAGCTTCCCCAGAGACCTTGGGTTCATCGTCCTGGGACCTACTTCTACTGGAGTCAAGACTGATGAATTGAAGCCCCTCCTTTCTTCCTGCACCATCCCTGGAGTTCCATGTGCCAGGTCTATTTGGGCAACGCTCTGGATCAAGCTAAACTAATCCCCCTCCTTGAATAACCTGGCCTCTCACTTAAGTTTCTGGGAGCCTCTTTAGGACACTCCATCGTGTCCATCCCCTTCCCAAGGTCTGGAAGCAAACCATACTTTGAAGTGCCCCTCCCCCTTTCTGCCCCAAACTCCTGAAAGCTTTCCTTCCTCCCCAGAACAGTCAAACTTCTCACCCTGCCGGACTGCCCCACACCACACACCTAATCCTTGGGCACCATACTCCCCCACTTCTTCTTGAAGGGGGGAGATCTCTACTGTTTTTGCCCTAGGCGAAAAAAACTAGTTAAACTTCAGTAGTTAAGAAAATTTGGGGCAGAGGGGACTCAGGGGTCATAGGATGAATTAACCACAACGGGAATTTTTCTGTCTAATTCAATTTTACTCTCATGACAGATACACTTTCCCCTACCCAAACCACCTCCCATCCGTTTTATCAATCTTCCAGGACTCCCTGGAAACTCTAAGCACCTGGATCTTTTTCTCAGTGGGATTTCTGGAAGCAAGAATGAAAAAAAAAATGAGTGCAGCATAATGGGCATTAAGGGGCAATGGGGAGTTAGGGAAAGGTGGGATGAAGTCATTGAGTCCAATTCCCCCCATCCTCTCCCTTTTATAAATAAGGAAACTGAGACCCAGATATGACAAATTATTTGCCCAAGGTTATGACCACTAGCAGATAATGGATCAAGAATTTTAGGGGATAGAGTGGGGTGAGTTTAAAGAATGATAGTATGGAAAATAAAGTCTATATGGGTGATAGACCAGATGAAATGGGGACTGAAATTTGATTCTGAGAGAGTACGGTAGGACCTAAGCCACCAGAGAGCTAGTTACCTTTTCCTTTATATCTGTGGAAGGAGACAGGAAGGACACTGTGGAAGAGAGATGGAGGTGAGAATGGTGACAGGTTACATACCCCAGGCCTGTGAAGTGTGTGTGTGTGTGTGTGTGTGTGTGTCTGTGTCTGTGTCTGTCTGTCTGTCTGTCTGCAAAAAAGAAGAATAAAGGTGGGATTTTGAAACAGTGAATAAATATCTCACCAGGATGGCCCAAGGGTCTTGCTGTTTGGAGGATTGATGGGGTGAAGTTTTAGGGGGCTAGCCTTTTCCAGGTTTTTTGTGGGGAGAAGTTTCTAGATTTGAGGGTAAGGAGCAGAGACTTACCAACCCACCCCATTCCTTTGATCATCCCGAGAAGGAGAAATGCTGAGAGGAACAACCCTACTCCATCTTCCAAGGAAGGCCCAGAGACTCCTGGGGGTGGAGGAGAGGTGGGAGATCATATCCATTCTGTCTGGGATTTGTGTTCCCAGCCCTTCAGACCCACAGGTTTCCTCCTCCTTTCCCATCACTTTGTCCTTCCTTACCTGCCACTTCTAGAGACACCTGGGCACTGAGTCTTTTGTTTTTCAGGCTGGAATGATGGACCCGGCAGACATATCGGGAACCATGCTGCTCCACAGTGACGGGGGGAGGGCGCAGGTATGCTGAGATGCTGACAGTGCCATCAGGGTGATATCGATAGCTGGAACGCCAGGCTTGGCCACCTGCTACCTTGCTCCTTTCTGTACCATTCCAAAATTCCCAGGCTACTTCTAGCTTCTCCGGGGGATAGAAATGGGAAATGAGGCAGAGGAGCTCTGGGGGAGCTTGCCCTGGGTATGCCCAGACCACAGGTGATGGGGTTAGGGTCACTTTTGGGGGCTCTGCAGGAAGGAGGAAGAATATTGGGATTATCAGCACCAAGGGAAAATTAAACACAATTTTTCCCGGCCTCCCCCTAGGGAGCCTTAGCTGGTCTCTTCCTAGGCCCTAGGAGCCCTTTCTCTTCCCAGTTCAATCTTGTCCTCAATTCCCCTAGGGACTCAACCTCTCTCCATATATCCCACTCCTCCTCCCCATTTCAGTCCCAGGCCCCTTCCCCTACTTCAGGTATTCCATTGTCCAATCCCCTCCCTCACTTACTTTGTATTTCCAGCTCTAGGGCTACTTGGGCTTGCAGGTGAGGAAGGTGGATGGTAGCCAGGTAAGTACCTTCCTGGTGAGGCTTTACAAGGGGCAGCAGCAGGGTCCCATTCCCACTCCATGGCCCCTCCACTCCTTCCTCATCCCAGGCTGCAAATGCCACTGCTCCTTCTGGAGACCCTAGGGCCTGGCCACCCAGTCCTGGAGTCACGGCCAAGAGTAGCTGTCCAGTCCCCCGATGCTGACGCCGCCACTCCAGCCCAAAGGGAGGGGGGCCCAGGGAAGAGGGTACCCCATCCGAGTTGGGAGGCAAGTAAGTAAAACTCAAGTCCAACATGGCATTCTTACCAGGCCCCACTAGGGCAGCAGGAGAGTGGGAGAGGACTGTCAGCACAGCTTTGGGGATGGAATGGAAATACAAGAGAGAAACTGGCATGAATTGGTAGGAATGCAGCAAAAGGGAAAGAAGGGGATGGAGCAAGTGAGAATCGGGGGAATGGAAGAAGATTGGGCACGGTAAGAGGAAGGGAGCACAGGGAAGAACGGGAAAGAGTCTGTGAAATGGGAAAAACTGCAGAGAAACCGAGTTAATGAGGGCACTACTTTTTCTTCATCAATTTCTATCTTCTCTTCCTTCTCCCCTGCTCCTCCCCAGCAGTTAACCAGACAGGAAGACCCTGGCACTTTCCCGGCCCCTAGTCACCTTGACAACCCCCCTTCTCAGTCCCCTGGTTGCCATGACAACACTTCCGTGCTCCAGCATACTCTCATTATGTATCCTCAGTCTTGTGGGGGACAGGGCCCAGCAGATGGGCGCTTGAGATGGGAGGGGGGTGTCAGAACCTGGAGCACCATGACCCTTGGAAGGCTGGCCCTCCTCAGCCTTGAAATCTGTGTAGTCACCGATAGGACCCTTTAAACTAACCTATCTACCTACATGCTAGCCATTTACATACCCATTCTCACTCCACACCTGCACCGAGCAGGTCTCCACTCACATATAGGACAAAAAGTGAGTGATGGGAGGGGAGGATGGCCTGGGGGGGAGGGGCAAGGAGGGAAAACCATGTTTTCCTATATGAAAATATACTATATGAGGAATATAGCAGAATGCTAGAGCTGAAGAGAATCTAAACTGGGTGAAGAGCCAGGGAGTGGGCCCCGGTGGGGGACAGGAGGCATAGAGGCAATGGAGGTTCTGGGTGATTCTGACCCAGAGCCATCTCTGGTCTCCCCTAGTGGAATGGGGATTAAGCCAGGAATGGGAATGAGGAAAGGGATGGAGGAAAACAAGACTTCTGAAGCTTATTCATGTTTAATTGCTGGTTGGTAAAGGGTAAGAGTGGGAGACGAAGAAGAGAAGCAATGCACCCGTGGATACCTGGAGTTTAGAGGGGTCAAAGACAAATTACAGTGCACAGGATGCTGTTAGACACTAGGGGGTCACCAAAGATTATTAGATAAGAGGAAGCAAAGTCCTTTGCCATAATGGGGCTTAGTAGGCAGATATGAAATAAAAACAACTGTAATGCCTAGTAAATTCATCAGAGAGAGATGCATGCAAGTTATGTTAGGAGTGGGGGTAGGCAGATTATTAGATGTAAGATCAGGGGTTACAAAAAATACCCAAATCCTTTGGACAAAGGATTCGATTGTGTTTCCTTTGCAACTGTGGGTGTCCCTAGAAGGGGCAAACTTAATATTGAAGAAATCAAGTAGACTTTACACTTGAGCCAAGGTCAGATAATGGGGCAGCTGCCTCATACCTAAGTCAACTTTCCTACCTTTTCCTTCTTGTTGTTTCGTATTAGTGAGGTGGTTGGGAGTGGGATGGGGAGAAACAAGACTATCCACAAGGCAGGAAAAATTGGGGCTTGGGGCTGGGGAAAAGGTATAAGGAGAAAGCAAACTAGGTGTTGTTTGCAGAACAGAAGGGCAAGTTATGCAACATGTGTCAGAAGGACATTTAGAAACCATTGAGTCTTTATACAGAGGGGAAAACTGGGGCTTGAGAATGGAAGGGTAACACAGTAATTAGTCACTGGTTGAACTGAAATTAGAATCCAGTTATCCTGACCAGATAACTAAGTGAAGTAAGTTGCCTTGTGTAGGGGAAATATTTGTAGGGGAAAGCAACTGGAAAGAATGAGGAAAAGGGGCAAAAAAATGAAGATAAGGGAAGTTAAGAGTGGAGGGGCAGAAGACCCTGTGTGCCTAGTCCTGCATCAACTTTAAATCCCTTCCCCTTTAAATATCTTGATTGATCGATTAAAAGTGTGGAACAGAGCCCTAAGTTTCAAAGCTCCAAACCCTACCTAGGTCTGGCTTTAGTTCCAAGATACCCCTTCCCTTCCCTCTCTCCCTTACCTGTTGCTATGGTAAACGAGGAGGGGACAGACTGGGACTGAGACAGCTGCAGGAGGCTGGAAAGTCGAACCTGGGGGCTAGATAAGCTGAGCACCAGCCAAGTCCCATCCAAGGACCGAGGAGAGCGAGGTTCAGGGGTTAGGCCAGACGCCCAGTCTGAAGGTGCAGGGCTGGGGACATAGCGATTCAGCTCACAATTTGGGGCTACTGACCCCTTCAGGGAATCCCCAAGAGAGCCAGCAGGATCTGGGACAGGAGAAATAGGGAGTGTCAGCTAGGAGAATCAGGACTGGAAAGCAGATAGGTGGCATCTTATGTAGCTCTCCTAGGGGGTTGAGGAGATTTAGGGAAGTAGGTGAAGGCTGAGAATCAACTAGGTAAGGCCTAAACAAAGGGAAGGGGTCTTAGAAGGGGGAATGATAATGCTAATTAAGAATAAACTTTTAAACAGAATAAGGTTAATATATGATTTACATTTACATAGCACTTTAAGGTACATAAAGCTCTGTGCAAACATTAACTCAGCCAAGTTCTCTGGAAAGGGGACTAGCTCTGGAGTCAAATCTGATCTCAAAATTCACTTAATCACCTACCTCAATTTCCCCAGTTGAAAAGGGAGTTTTCTGGACTAGATGGCTGCTTAGGTCCCCTTCCAGATCTAGATCTACAATTCTTATGACTACCCTATGAGATAGGTTGGGCAAATATATCCTTCCCATTTTACAGGTTCAGGTTAGGAAACTTGGCCAAGATCATAAAGCTAGTAAATGATTAAATTCAGATGTGAGAACCCCCGTTTCCAGATTCCAAATCCAGTCCTCTTTACACTATGACACTGATGCCTACTCCTTGAGGAATGCAGGTGGAGAGGGTGGTGTCAAGGGCTGAGACTTCAGGACAGAGAAGCTCCCTTTAAGCCATGAAGGGAGACTTAGGGGTGTCCAAATAAGAACACTTACCATACACTTTCAGGTAGAGTGATGAGGCAAGGTCAGGCCTTGATGGTGGCTCCCCAGGACCTTGTCTCAGCAGCAGCACGGCAGGTCGCTTTGTCACTCCCCGAAGCATGCCCCCACCACCCTGCTCTTCCACAAACCAGCACTCCAACACCGAGGGCCCTGGACGAGCAGTGGCCCATCTCACTGACAGTATGCCTAGGGAGAGGAGGGACGCTGGGGAAAGGGCTAAATCCTCAGGGAACTCCCTCCCACCATGAATCTGAACGGGGTCTAGAGACCTGGGACCCCTGATAAGAGTGGGAGGAGCAACCATCAGACCCACCAGTGGGACTGGGGTGGGGAAAGGGGGGGGCAGGTCACCTCACCTAAGGCCAGGAGCAGGCACAGCGGCTTCATAGCTCCTCTCCCGAGCCCATCCGGCAGCTACTGCTGCCGTTAAAAGGTTCTCCTTTCAGTTTCACTTTCCCCTAAAAGGCAAGTACCGGGAATCCCCTTCTTAGCGAGAAGCATGGGGAAGGAGGTGATGAGATCCTAGGGCTGATACACAAGGGAGGATACCTTGTTCCCTCAACCCCACCCTGTGGAGTCCCTCCTCATTCCTCAACTACCAAGTCCAGACCGACCTTCCCAGCCCCTACCATCACACTGAGTCCCCACTCCCTTCCTCAGACCCAGGCCTTTGGCCACAGAATCATAACGTCATACCTGGAGAGAGACTTTGGAGTCATTTAGTCCACCTACTTGTTTTGGAGAGGCAGAGATACCTGCCTTCCCCACATCCCTAGCCCCACCTGATCCCTTCTTCCCTGTCCCACATTAGCAATGAAACACAGGTGATTGTCAGGTCAAGTGAAGAGACCAATAAATATTTTAATCACCATTAAAAAAAATAATAAAATTAAAAAATAAAAACCTTAAACTCCCAAAACTGGCTCCTTCCATGTTCTTGAAAGCCCCTGTATGTGCATACCCCTTGGGGACTTACTGCTGGGATGGAGTTAGATGGGAAGAAATGTATATAGGTTTAATAATCCTGCAAAGGGGAAGAGAAGTGGGAAGAAGGAAATGAGGTGGCAAGCCTAAGTCACCACAGTGACACACACAGACTCCAAGCACAAACTACAAATGGGACCACCTGCCCTGGAATCCTTGGGGATTCAGGACATACCACTACCCATGCACAGCCTTTTTCTAGTACCGGATAACCTGGGGGGCTGGGTCTTAAGTGTTATTTATCTACCTGTTCCCACTAGTGGACAGGGAAAGCAGAAGGCTCACAGTTCCAGGGCTTCTCCATACTGGGGAATGGAATGGAGTTAATGGGGGAAGGGTAAAGAGAACTGTCATGAATTTCCCTCTTTATATACAAATCCATGGAGGAGAGGGCATATCACCTAGGGTCCTCAGTCCCATATCTCCTTTTCCCCAAACCAAGGGTTTTTGGAGGAATCAAGCCCCTGGCCCATGCTCCTACTCTTCCTTTCCAGGGGTATCAGCCCAACAAAAGAGAATTGTGGGAATTATTCATCAGCTGCTTTCTCCAGCTCTTGGGTCCAAGGTTAATGTCCACCTCCACTGCCATTGAAACCCATCTCCACCTTGTGTGCTCCTGGTGGGGACCAGACCCTCCTGTTGGGGGGAGAAGTGGCCCCTCCCACCTCATCTCCACTGCCGCCCCCAGGAGGCTCTCTCTTGGGTAGCCCCATATTCCCTGTGGGTCCCCCTCCCCCCAGGCGATGCCTCCGTTCACAGTGGCCTCGGTGCCGCATGAAGCTGTCCCTCCACATGAATTTCTTGCCACACACACCACACTCATAAGGTTTGAGGCCTGTGTGGGTCTTCATGTGCTCAGTCAGGTGGTGTTTCATCTTGAATTTTTTGTTACACACAGGACAGTCAAAGGGGCGTAGATTCAGATGCATATTCACGTGCCGATCCCGCATGCTCTTGTGTGAGAAAGCTTTCCCACAGTGACAGAGGAAGATCTTATTCCCATCCCCACTGCTACTTCCCCCAGAACCGCTCCCACCACTTCCAGACACTCCCAAATTGCCCCCTCCTGATCCTCCCAAGGTCACAGCTCCATGTTCAGTCTGGTTTCCAGGGGGCTGGGCTGAGGCTTGAGAAGAGGAGGGAAAAACTAAGATCTGGTTGCCCTGCATGTCCAGGGGCAACAAAGGGCGGGGTTGGTGGGAGGCAAAGGAAGAGGGGGCTGGTCCTCCAGGGTCCTCCAGCCCTGGCCCAGCTGTCCCAGACTCATAAGGGCCAAAGTCCTCAGATGATTCACAAAAATTCACTTGTTCCTCACCCTTGTCTGGGGGGCCAGTCAGTGTCCGTACATCAGTAATACTTAGGCCAGGGTCAGAACTTCCACCTGGAGGACCCCCTGAAGCCCCACCTAGCTCCTCATCCTCATCATCCTCACATGTCAGTACTAGGTCTTCCTCCTCCTCCTCCTCCTCCTCCAGATCTGGGTCGTGAGAGGCAAGAGGAGCTGGGGCAGGGCAGCCTCCCCCCCGTTTAACATATACCCAGTGTTTCTGAGGCACGATGCTGGGGGGCACATAAGTAGGGCGCCGTAGCCCAGCCCCAGGAACTACCATCCCAACTCCATCCCCTCCATCATCACTCAGTTCATCTGCCTCTAGCAGCAGCTTCCCAGAAGTGCCACCCCCACTGCCCACAACAGAAGTAGGAAACAGAGGGCCTCCTCCACTCCTTCTTTCTCCTCCTGCCATAGAAGAGGCTGAATATGCATCATGAGAGGAAGATGAGAAGTCACCAGAGTCTCTGGGGCTGAAGTAATTACTGCTGCTAGGGGACTGATTCTCACTAGCCCTGCTGGATGAATGAGGGCGTCCAGAGCCTGTGGCTGGGGTAGCTGGTCCTGCTCCCCCAACTCCTGTTGGGCCTCCTGCCCCAGAGGCAACGGCTGCTGTGGTGGCCATGGTGGTGGTGGTAGCTGCAGAGGCCCGGCCTTCTCGGAGGAGTTCTGTGCACTTGTCCACAATATGCCACATCTGGAGCACTGAGCCAACAGTGAGAAAGTTGACAATGTCTGCAGCAGCCATGCTAAGCCGGCCTGTATAAGCAGAAGCTAGAACAGTCTCAAAGGCCCCAGGGTCCATGACACTGGGCAGTGAGATTGAGGTCATGCCCTTGAGCAAGACTTGGTCATGGAAATAAGGGGAAGAAGCAGCCAAGACAGCCCGGTGAGCCCGGAATTCACGGCCCTGCACTCGGATCGACACGTCACAAAGCTGACCTTGTAGCCGCTGCTGGTTAAGGGACTCCAGCAGTGCACTGGTCACTTCAGGGAAGGAGACATGTACCACAGCTGCTGCTGGCAGAGGCAGTGGGGGAGGTGCCAATGACATAGGCAGGGGTAGAGGGGCCCCCTGGGGAGAGAGTGGGGATGGCTCCATTGCAAGGAAAAACATAGGGGAGGGGGCACCCCCCCCCAGCCACAGGAACAGAGAAAGAGGAAGGGCGGCCGGGGGGGTCTCTGTGAAAAGAAAGAAAAGAGATGGATCAGGAAAGTGAGGAGTTCTTTGGGGATGGGGAGTAGCCTCCTTTCCATGCTCTAAGCTCTTTGACTTTAAGTATAGAACAGTAAATTAAAGTTAGAAAGGAGTTCAGAGGCCTGGGAGGTGGCTGTGGTAGAGTGCAATGAGCACTAGACAGAGTCAACACCTGGCTAGAGAAGGATCTGGACTGCCAAACACTGGATGAATGGTGGATTCTAGGCCAAAGGTTTGCTTTCTCCAGGCCTCAGTTTTCTCCTTTGTTAAATCAGGAGACTCTACTAGATAATCTCTAAGTCCCTTCCAGGTCAGATGTTGTGACCACATAATGTTCTTTCTACTCTATTAGCTGTCATGTTTACAGATGGGGAAAACTGAGACCCTGGGAAGAGAAGTCACACGCTCTTCCCACTTTTTTTTGCCCCTTTTGACTGTTTTGCCTCCACGTGCTGAAGATGTGAGCGAGTCCCACGAATTTCCTGAGGGTGCTCCCCCAAATCTTTCTGTCCCCCTGAAGCCCCACCCCTGGTTCTTCCTTAGACCACGCCCCCAGCCATGGCCACGCCCCCCGCTTCATATACAACCCCACCAACCCCACCCAGACCCTGTCTCCTCAGGAATCCCCACAGGCCACGCCCCCTTGTTAGACCACGCCTCACGGGATCCTCCCCAGGCCCCTCCCCCTCGCATCTTCTAGACCCCGCCTCTTCACTCCACACCCCCCATCACTACCCGACCCCACCCCCCTCAGGTCCTCCCACCACTGCACACCCAGCCCTCCCTTCTGGACTAGCCCTCCTCCCTCCCCCCCCCAGGCGCGCGTCCCCGCTTACCGGGCCGCGCGCCCCCGGGCCCCCCCGCCCCTCACACTGCGGCCAGAGCCGCAGCCCGGGCCCCTCCCGCCGCCATCTTGCGCCGTCTCCCTCCTCCCTCCGCCCCCGGCCCGCCCCCTGCCCACAGACGTTAAGGGAGCCAGCCTATATTCCACCGCCCTATAGGGACACATTTCGCCGACTCTGCCACTTCCCCTTTAATAAATAAATACCTCACTCCACTTTAAAGGTACCAGCACAATTTCACCACAGCGTATTCAGGTACCGTTTTAGCCGACTCGGTGTTTTTCCCTTTAAAATAATAACCCTGCCTGTCTCCATTGACGATAGGCTCAAGAACCAATCAATCACTGCTTAGGCAAAATGAAAGCAAATGAAATAAAGCAGAAATGAGATCCAAATAGCCAATGGTAGTACAGACGCCTCTGTATTGCTACCATTGGCTAGTTGGCTCTCATTTCTGCTCCCACCCTTTCACCCGCCTCCCCGCTGCGATTGCTTCTCTCAGAGAGGGTAAAGCCCCTGGAATCAAGTGTGGATTGGCTGAAGAGACTCGAACTTGGCGCTGGATTGGCCCTCTTATGCTTAAGGCGCTAGGCTTGGGGAGCTGGAAAGAGGAGGCCAGGCTGTTGGCAGTGTGTTTTCTCCGCTGGTGTGCTAGCTGGGAGCTGGTGTGCTAGCTGGGATAGTGGAGCAGCGTAGTAAAGTGTCCCGGGTGGAGAACGAGATCACTGTGTGTAGCAGTCAATCAAGTAAGCAGGGAGGATACAAAGCCAAAAAACGAAGTACTCCCTTTCCGAAAGGATCTAAGTAGAAGAAAATTATGGGGTGGGTTTAAGAAAGGGGTGTGAGCTGCCCAGTGTCAAGGAAACAGTGAAGGAGGTACGAGGATAGAAATGAGAATGAATTACTGTAAGAAAAAGAACTTTATTTAATTTCATTTTTATAAACCTTTAAAGTTTTTATTATTTTTAAAACACCAACAAAAAGGATACATCTCAGCTCCCCCCTCCCCCCCCAACAAACAAAGCCATGGGAAGTGAGGGCAGGGAAAGCCAGACAGCTAGTCAGAGTCTGAGAGGATGATGATCTCTTCAGGGTCACATTGTGTTGCCACACTCATCTGGGGAAGAGGAAAAAGAATTGGGGAGAGGTTGGAGGAGACAGATACAGAAGGGAAGCTCTATCAAAGGATCACAGATCTAAAAGTCCTTGAGTTCAATATTCCTCATTTTACAAATGAGAAAACAGCTCAAAAGGGGAAGAAATAATAAACCGACTGTAGCAAAATCAGAATAATGAGAATAAACGGTGGACAAAAAAGACAAAAAAGATCAGCACCCCTCCCTAACCCCCATTTCTGACCTTGCAGGCTGCAGGCCTGGGAGCTTGTGGTCTAGGGGGCCTGGATGGTGGAGGGCTACACCTAGTGCTGGTGACCAAGCTGTGGCTGGGCGAATCTGCTCCAGTGGAAGAATCAGCAACTGGAACCAGGGAAGAAGCCAAGGGGGAGGGGGCACTGGGGAAGTGACACCTCTTCCCATTCTCTTGCTCATCTGCAACTTTCACTTCAATGCAGCTGGGGAAACAGGAACTGAGTAAATATTAGTACTTCTTGAAAAATCCCATTTTCCAAATCCCATGTAGTTTATACTCCAAAAATCACTCCATAGCCAAGGAGCACCCCCCACTCCCACCCAAATCCTCCTATCCATGTTACCTGCGCCCAATTAGTTCCGTTTCTGCCATGTCTTCTGTCCGAGACTTCTTGAGAGGGGGACTAGGAACCCTCAGGGTGTTAGGAGACACCCCACCATTGAAGGAAGTAGAGGTAACAGTGGCTGCTCCATTCTCCAGGAGGCTGGTGGGGAGGGGAGGTACTGGGCACTTCTTGGGAGAAGGGAGGTCCCTATCCTCAGGAGATGGGACTGTGTCCAAGGGTAAGGCTTCAATCACCAACTCAAATAGTTGGGAGGCTGGGCTTCCAACATCTTGGGACAACTCTTCTGATGGGAGCTGTTCCTCATTGTCTTCAATTTCAAGGCAAGTGGGAACAGATTCCTTCCTTTGAGGTAGGGAGTATGACCCTGACATTCCTGCTTCGTCGTCCTCCAATGAAGAGCTGCTGCTATTGCTCCCTTGTTCAGGCTCCAGCTCCTGCTCAGCAGTCCTCTGTGATGGAGAATGAGAAACTACATATTTCTTACCTGGAAGTTGTAAAAAAACAAACAGGAGGCAGGGTTAGTGTGGAAAGTGATCGATAGTTGGAAGAAAATGGGAGAGTAAGATGGGAAACTGAATATGGAGGGAGAAAACAACTTGGGAATGATACTAAAATCCTTCATCCTCACATAATACCTGGCTCATCTTCCTCCCCTGGGCCCTCCTGGCACTCTTCCATCTCTTCCTCTGAATCTGTGAGTTCCTCATCTTCATCTTCTTCATCATCTTCCTCTTCCTCCTCTTCTTCATCATCTTCATCATCATCATCATCATCATCTTCTTCTTCTTCTTCATCGTCATCGTCATAGTCGTCCTCATCCTCATCCGTCTCGATCTTGGAGACAGTGGGGCAGGATGTGGACTTTTTCCCACTAGGGCCCTGCAAGAGAGGGAAGACCTCTAATGAAACCATTCTCCCAAATCTTTATTCCCCCGAGTACTTCACCTCCCACAACTAGTTACTCTCTTCCCCACAGAGACTCAGTATAAGGCCTGGGCAGGATTCTGCCTTCCAGGAATATCTGATCTGACATCAGCATCCCCTGTCCTGCTTCCATACCTCTCCCGAGTCTGTGGATGCTGCTAGAAGGTCTTCATTGTGGGGAGAGTTTCCTTGGAAAAGCCGGGCTCTCCTTCTCTGTCTCTCACCCTCTTCACTCTCATCTTGCATCATTGCATATTTGGAGATCACTTCATCCAGCCGACTGATTGCCAAGCTTCTGTTCTCCCGAAGCCTACGAGCCAGGACAGGGTCTGACAATGCAGGGTCAATGCCTGAGGTAGGAGGGAGGTGTGCAGTGTGAAGACATGGAACCAGAACGCCTAGCTCCAAAACCTAAGGAGTAACACCCTCCCCACAGGTCTAGTGTGTGTGGCCCCACTCCCTGTACCTGGCCTATAGTCATCTGTGAGGTGACAGCCAAAGTTGTAGACAAGATCAAGATGGCGCCGCTCCTGTAACTTGGTGCCAACATCCCGAAAGGCATCCTGAGCAAGGAGCTGGAGTTGTCTCCTTGGGAGGCAGAGGCCATGTCTTGTGGCTGCCTTTTCCACAGCCCGAAGGACATCTCCATAGTCAGGAAAGGTGTCTGGGCCAGGCCTGTTGATGAGACGCTCCACACGGCGGTTGACCTCGGGGTATCGAGTGCCCCGATAGGGTATCCGTTGCTCAGTCACACGGCCTGTCAGTGAGCTACATGCTTTCAACTCACACAGCCGCCCAAAGAGTCCTAGCAGCTTCCGTTTCAGCCGCCCCTCCTGCAAATATGCAGAGTCTGGGTCATCTAGCTCTGATAGATCTAGCTCCTTTTCCTGGAGTCGTTTTATCTCTCCCACATACAATGCCAGCAGCTGCTCTAAGCGCTGGATCTGTCTTCGTGAGCCCCGAGGCCGTGGGGAGCCAGGAGCAGTTTCTTCAGTAGGGGCAGGGTTAGAGGAAGGATTGGCAGGCGGTGCATCCCCAGGGGGCTCAGTGGAAGCAGGAGTCAGGGGTACCTTCCTCTTGATTGAGTGGGCTTTAAGCAGTGTACACAGCTCATTAATGAAGACATAGAGCTTGGTAGGCCGGGTTTGGGCACGAGAGAGAACCCGAGAGAGCACATTTCGGAGCTCAGCTGAGGCCAGGAACGTAGGGCGAGCACGTTGCCTTCGGTTACAGAGGTATGGGACGACCTCGGGGTGTTCTCCAGTTTGCTTCTTACACAGATCAAGAAACTGGGGTGGGTAGGAGAAGGTGAAGGGAGAAGTCCAAGGGATTGGAGGAAAAGAGACAAGGGAGAAGGTTGAGAAAGACAGAGAAAGGTGGGGTTAGTAGGAGAACCTGATGAAGGCCAGCTTCTTTGGCTCCCCCTCCCTGATGCATAAGAACCTTCTCCCCAGCAGCTCACCTCCTCAAACAGCTTCTCATTCTCCAGCTGGTAGCATTTCTTGCTGCCCCCACTACTGCTGCTGCCTTCCCCACTGGACTGGAGGGAATCAGAGGCTGCTGCCAGGGGTTGGGCCCGATTTGGGGGCGGAGAGGAAGGCCCTGGCTGGGCCGCTGCTTCATCCTCATCATCATCATCCAGCACGATAATGCTGTTAGCGGCAGCCATGGGGGGAGCGAAGCCCCTGGTGGGGGTGTTGGGGATTTCAGGAATCCTGCTGGGGGGGATGGGGCCTCAGAGATAGCCCCTCCAGGACATCCCCCCCATTCTCACACCTCCTAGCATCAGTCTCTGTTACTCAATCAACGCCTGTTCCTCCCTCCCCCCAAGGACTTATCCGTGACCTCCCTGTCATCTCAGAGTGTCTTGTCCTCTGAGACAAGGCTCACTCCACAAGCTTTCTCCAAGGGCCCCAACCTCCTCCCCACCCCAAAACTCTCAAGTCCCACCCATCTGGCTCCGCTCCACAACCCTCTGCCCTCCACTTCCGGTCCCCTCTTCTCCGCTCCCCGCTACCAAACACCGGCACTATCGTGGCCGCCGCAGCGGGGGCCGCCCCTGCCCTCCATACTGCCCGCCGCACGCCCTCTTCTCCACAGCCCAGGTCCTGCCTGCCTGTCCTCCGCCTCTCTCTGGGAGCTGTCAGCGCACAGCAGTCCGGGGCTTTCCCTGGGCCCGGCCCGGCAGACGCTTCCTCGCTGCGCCTCCTCCCCACTTCCTCCTTTCCTCATGGTCCCCTCTCACGGGCCCCCGGCCAGACCCCCGAAGCCCCCAGCTGAGCCCCGCCTCCCCAAGGGGCTGCCCTCCCCCGCCCCCCATTCTCGCACTCTCACACACTCACACATGCGCGCGCACTCTGCGCGCGCGCGCTCCCTCCTCCAGGGAGCGTCTCTGGCCACCTCCCCCTCTCCCCAGCCTAGTCACCGGGTCCTCCCCTCAGACTTTTCCCTCCTCCCGCCCGCCTCGTACGGCCCCCACCTCAGAAACAGTCCCTACGCCGTGGCCGCCGCCTCCACCGTCGCTGTCCGTCCCGCCCCCCTCCCCCTGACCCCCCGCTCCGTCACCCTTAGCTCTCCCTCTCCCTCTCTCTCTCACGCTCTCCGGCCCCCTCCCGCATCAGACAGCTGAAACGGAAGCGATCATGCCCCAACCCCTCCCGACGCGTCCCTGGGCGCCGCCATCCTACCCTAATGGAGTCGGCCAGAGCGATACGGGAAGTGACGACACACAAGCTGCCTGCTCGGTCTTTCTACGGGAGGCGGATAGCGATTCACCCCGTGGTTCTACTGGCCCACTCAGACCAAATGCCTCGGGTGGGAGTGCTCCTCCGAGGCGGGGGACTCGGAAGTCCCAGAGGGGGAAAGGCGGAGGCCATGCTGCCGTACGGCATCTATCCGCACGGAGGAAACCTCATCTAAGCGGGGAAAATCTATTCCTTGCCAACCTCTAGTCACGAGATGGAGCCCTAGCTCTACCAATCAGAGATCGGCGTCCCCTTTGCCCTCCCACTATCGTTTGCCCAATAGCGCTCCCAAACTATTGGCGGCTGGGAGGGTGCGGGGACCTTCGGTCAGTTGTGGGGAGGAATCTTCCAAACTATTGGAATATAAGGTAAGCCATCCTAGGCCCACAAGAAGGACTTGGGCGAACTACGAAGGGAAAGTTTTGTTTCGAGGCTTGTATTGCTGTCTGACCCTGACTCCTCATTTGATGCGTGCCCGACCACTCCGACCTTCCAGGCCGCCCCTCTGTCTCTAGCAAAGGCTGGGAATTGGTCCCAGGACCACAGGTTCTACGAACCCGGATTATTTCTGTATGTACGGAATGTGTGCACGTAAGTAATCATTCTCTCCACCAATCAGGAGTCTTATGCAAATAATGCCAGGCTCCAACCTTGGGGTCCCCCAAGTACCAGACGCCGATTCTTAATGTCTGTGCACTCCAAGGTCACCGTGGTAACCCGTGGCTAGGAAGCTATCCCGAGCACCCTGCGCTCCGGTTTGCGAGCCGTACGGCAAGATGGCGGCCTCCAGGGCGTGGGGGTGCACTTTCCTCTAGCCTTGCGGGGTGGGGGCGGAGAGCTCTTGCTTTAGATTCTCTCTTTATCTTGGGGATCCCGGGGGTGCGGCCGTCCACTGGGAGTGGCCAGTGGTACCCTAGCACTTAGTGATGCTGGGGGAGGTGAGGAGCTTCCGGGGCCCTCGACTGGAAACGAGGCTTTTAAAAGGCCAGTAGCGCCTTCCTGTTCGGAGTGAGGGGTGATAGGTCGCTTACAGCCGAGGAGGGGGAGGGAAGAGAAAGAAGCCGAAGCCGACGCTGCTCACTGATCCTTAGCTTTATTGGGAGGAAAGGGGAGGTCAGGAAGAGACACAGGGCTGGTCCTGGGGCATGTTCTGGTCCCTAGGGGGAGAAAGCAGGGTTAACAAGACTGGGGACACCGGGCCGTCCCCTCTCCTTCCTTCCACCAAACCTGGGTACCTCCCCTCTGCCTTCAGGTGTCCTAGCAACTGAGGAGCCCAGGAATAGGATTCAGAAGACCTGGGTTCTAGTTACGCTTCAGAGTATTTTACCCTCTTTGGGACTTGGCTTCCCCCTTTATAAAATAGGAGGTGACCTAGATCATCTGAGAAAGCTAGATGTCGCAGTGGACCCAGTGCTGGGTCTGAAATCCTGCCCCAGATGCTTATCTGCTGTGTGACCTTGGGCAAGTTATTTAATAGCCACTTGTCTCAATTTCCTCCTTAAAAATAGGGATTGTAATAGAACCTACTACCTCCCAGGGGGTATAATCAGGAACAAATGAGATAACATCTGCAAAGCACTTTGTAAACTTTAAAGTGCTATATAAATACTAATTATTATTATTATCTTCTTTTCCTTGAGGGGCCCCAGCTTGTCTGCAAAGACTACCCAAAGGGCTCTTTCCAACCTTTTCATCTTTGGAACTTCCCATGGCCCTCCCCTCCCCCACCCTCTCAGCTGAGAAACTTGCCTCCTATTTTACCAGAGAGATTGGAGCCATTCGCCCTGAACTCCCTCTTGTCTCTTTTGTCACTCAGATGCCATCTGCCACTCTCCACTCCTTTACTGCTGTCTCGTATGATTCGTCCCACATTCCCAGGAAAGTTCCTTAGTGCCCATCTCAATCTCTTAGCAGGTTTCCTCACCTGAGTTGAGAGGGGGGAGGCATTCAGTGATTACAGCTCCAGTTCCTCTTCTCTTTGAGGTGTTCCAAGCAGCCAGCCCCACAGGTTTGCCCAGGGTATTGGCCACAGCAACTTGTAGGCAGCCTCTAGCATCAGCACTGCCAGGAATAGGGCAAGAAAAATGAAAAAGGCCCTGTCTAGGGCCCGAAGAAAGGGACCCCTGGGAGGAGTAGGACCCTGGGCAAATGCCAAGAACACATCTCCCTCATCCCTATCACCCTCCTCCTCTGCCATCCTGACTTGAAAGCCTAACAGCTGAGCAGATCAAGCTGAATGGGATGGAGACACTGGCTCAGCACTACTTGGATTAGTGGTAATTTAAGGGGGGAAGGAGTTTTCTTGCTGCATCTGCCCTCTGTGACCTAATTCTCCAGAGACAAATAATAACTGTAATAACAACATATAGCCCTTTAAAGTTTTCAAAGTGATTTACATATATTAGTTTGTAATCATAGGAGTAGACTATTAGATTGAATCATTCAATTGCAAGTGTAAACCAGATATCTTAATAAATTTGAAAGAATTTTAGGACTGATCATTGAATGAAGACAGATGAATGACACCACACAGGAAAGAATAAAAATGCACCTGGGACTCTAGTTGTAGAAGAGCCCCAATCCTGAGAATTCAAGTTTGATCCAAGCCTTTAAGAGAGAATTGCTCTACCTGTTAACTATTGTAAAGATATTATTGGATCAATAATAGAGAGTTCATCCAGCTGAGATCAAAGAGACTAGACCAGTAGCAGACAGTACATGTAGCAGGGAGGTATCAAAGACCATGAACCCTCATGGCAGACAGAATTGACCAACTATGAATTCTATAAGTCACTGACCATCAGAGTCCAGCAAATGCTGCTATACCTCAAGAGAACTTCATGAAGATTCTTTGAAGAAAGAACCAAACTACCACTAACCAGGAATCTTGAGTTACCCCTTAGCCATGTGTGCCTTACCACCTTTATTCTTTACACTTATGCCTACTCTGTCCATCACTCTTGGGTGTTTTTGTTGGAGAGTATACGCAGAATGGGGGAGGAGGATTTTTTTTCCTAACTACCATTCTTGCCACTATACTTCTAGCCTATACCATCATAGTAAATACCTTTGTTCAAAATTAATTTGAGGGTGTTAGATGATTATCAATGGGAAGCACATCAGTGGGGGCTCCTGAGCTAGAAACTCACCTCCTTACAGTTATCCCCTAAAACTCTGAAAGTGGTAGATAGTGACTCAACTGACTAATTGTAAAACCAAGCACAAGCAGCTCTTCAGAGGACTGCTGCTGTGTAGCAGCAAGCACCCCAATATCCCCAGGGTGACTGCCAACACAGGTTCTTAGATCTGCTTTTCAAAAGGAAAGCAACTCAAAATGGGTTAACAAGCTTACTTTAATCAAACAAACATACATTACCTAGTTCAGGGGAAAAAGGTCAGCACCCCAAACTTCAGAGTTACAGAACTTACAGATCAAACAGACAGGCTTCCAAACTGTCCTACCATTATATCAATACCAAATCACAGTTACCAGAGAGGGAAGCATCAACATCTGGGTTTTCAAAGCCGGGGGGCTCTCAACAACGGCTTCCCAGAGTCTCATCTGGTCAAATCACACAACACTTCTCAAAGTGAGCCCCAAAGCAAAGCCTCTCCTCAGGGCTTTTATAGCCTTCTCTTGGCTCAGAGAATGTAACAACCTCCTTGACCCACTGCCCAATCACAAAGTATCAAGGTGTGGGCTTTCCTGAAAAACAAGCCTCCCACCACAGGCTCCAGGTGCACTTAAGCTAGGGGCAGGGAAGATCTTTAAATCTGCATTTCCATTACATTCAGCCCCAAGATCTTTCTTGCCCATAGCATACACAATTTGCATTTGAATTAGCACTAAAACATCTCTTAGGTCACATTTTCCAGGTACATAAGAAAATCACAATATAATCTCAAAATACAATAGTCCAAGTCTTCCACTCATGGGGCAAAGTCTAGATTAGCTCAATTAGTCTCTTATTTATAACAATATCTCAAAGTACAATTAGTCACTTATTCAGTAAAGTCTTACTAAGTATGCCCATAACATAGACAATTTACATTTCAATTAGCACTAACCATCTCTTAAGTCATATTTTCAAGGTACATCTAAAGTTACCAAAGTGGCCACTGGGCCTTAAACAAAGCACATTGCATTTTCACATCAATTCACAAAATACAAAGCATTATCACATAAAGTTCTCTTGGGAGGAGGGGGGGTGTCCTTCCCATAACACTGCTCCAGCCCCTGCTTCCAAATCCAGAGAGGGAACTGGGCAACAAAACCAATGTGGGGTCCTTGGGGTGCATGGCACTTCACCCTACCCATCATAGTTACAAGTCCATCCTCCCCCTGGGTCCCAAACTGTGGGATGCAACAAGGAAACACATTCAGTGCCCCTGCTTTGCCACACAGTCCTTATCTTGTCCTGTGGCTGAACTCCAAACTCC
Source organism: Gymnobelideus leadbeateri (assembly GCA_011680675.1). Classification (NCBI taxonomy): domain Eukaryota; kingdom Metazoa; phylum Chordata; class Mammalia; order Diprotodontia; family Petauridae; genus Gymnobelideus; species Gymnobelideus leadbeateri. The sequence goes on along the minus strand of WOXC01005969.1, from coordinate 45,532 downwards.
TGGGTTCCTTCTCCTCCAGCAGAAGGCAGCAGCTCCAGGCTTCTCCACAAGTCTCTATGCAGGCAGCTCACCATTCCTGCTCTCAGCTCAGTGAAGTCAGCATGCAGGCCGTTCTTCTCTCCTGCTCCATGGCTCCACAGAATCACAGCTACCACAACTGGGAAACAAACAATTATCCCAGCCCCCATACTTTCCTTTTACTCAGCAGATCCCATCCCTCGTCGCCATTTTGTAGCAGCAAGCACCCCAATATCCCCAGGGTGACTGCCAACACAGGTTCTTAGATCTGCTTTTCAAAAGGAAAGCAACTCAAAATGGGTTAACAAGCTTACTTTAATCAAACAAACACACATTACCTAGTTCAGGGGAAAAAGGTCAGCACCCCAACTTCAGAGTTACAGAACTTACAGATCAAACAGACAGGCTTCCAAACTGTCCAACCATTATATCAATACCAAATCACAGTTACCAGAGAGGGAAGCATCAACATCTGGGTTTTCAAAGCCGGGGGGCTCTCAACAACGGCTTCCCAGAGTCTCATCTGGTCAAATCACACAATACTTCTCAAAGTGAGCCCCAAAGCAAAGCCTCTCCTCAGGGCTTATATAGCCTTCTCTTGGCTCAGAGAATGTAACAACCTCCTTGACCCACTGCCCAATCACAAAGTATCAAGGTGTGGGCTTTCCTGAAAAACAAGCCTCCCACCACAGGCTCCAGGTGCACTTAAGCTAGGGGCAGGGAAGATCTTTAAAGCTGCATTTCCATTACATGCTGTGAGCAGCTTTAATGTTCAGATCACATGGTATAGTGAACTCTCTGTTTATTCAGCAGTAAACTAAAGCAAAACATTCACAGAAACCAAAGTACAGCATTCACAACTTATCACTAAAGTGGCCACGTAGTTTTAAAAGAGATAATGTTCAGTAAGTCCTTAACTCAATCATACTTGAGGAGCAAGCCTCCTTAAGGGATACAAAGGTCAAAGTTCTCCCACCCCTAGGTCACAGTATATCATGATCTCCTCAGTCAGCATTAAGTACCCAAGGAGAGGTCTTTTCGTCTTGGCTCTAGGCTGGTTCCCAAACTCCAGGGTTCCTTTTCCATGGTCTCAGCTCTTGCCTGGATTCACAGGCAGGCAGCTCTCAGCTCCTCATCCATCTCCCATTCCACATGGAAGCTCACAGTGTCCAGTCCACTTCAAGTCCTTCCCAGTTTCTGTTTCTGGGAAGGCAAAGCTTGACAGATCCAAAACAACATTCATGCACATTGCCAGCACAATCATCAATTTACTATCTGCCTTTGAAATCAACACAGACCCATATAAACAAGGTCTGAGAACTCAACACACATCATCAGTATGGTGCCAGGACCTCTGAAACCCTCCTCCAGGACTTCTGTAAGCAGACAACAGAAAATCCTCTCTCAGGGCTTCCAGTGAGGTCCCAGGGCTTCTGTACAAAGGATCACAAACACAAATCAACACAGACAAACAGTGCGGGCCACCACAAGTGTTCTCAGCTCTGCCCAGTCTGCTTATGCTCTTCCTTTTATATGGTCATTTCCTTCCTGTCCAGCCCCTTCTTGTTGTATCATCAAGTTCTTCCCACCTACAAACCACAAGGGGCTCAAACAAGGTGTTAAGTACTTCTTTGCTTGCCATTAGACCAATATAAGTGAGAATTGGGGAAATGGCCATAGAGGGAGTGTGGCCCATACATTTGAGATATGCCACAACTCTTTAAGATAGACCCACTTTATAGATGAAGACATAAGGCTATTGACTTACCCATAGTTACACAGGTGCTGAATATGACCAGAAACAAAAAATTTCCTGATTCCAAAGTCTGGCTGCATTTGTCATGCCTCCAGGAACTAAAAACTTTTCATTCTGATACAAAAGACTTTCATATCATTCTGATATGAAAACAGTCCCAAATGCCCAGGATCTAAGGGCCACCTCCACTGACACCACACTGACTGTGGAGCCCTTGCTCAGGAAAATACTTACTCTAGAGACTAAGATAGGCAACTCTAGACCCTACACCATCCCTCTTTCCTGCCATTATCTCAAAAATATCCACCAACTTCTAAATCAAAAATCTGCCAAAAGAAGTTGATGAGCAAAGGAAGCATTGACTCCTCTTCCTTCCTTTGTGTAGGTGTTCCTGCAGACCGAAATTTCTTCTTGAATTTGAGAATGCTAGGGTACTAGTTTTTATAGACACAAACTTATAGAATGTCAGAGCTGGAAAAGACTTTAGCAATAATCTAGTGCAAGACCTTCCTTTAAAAAGGATGAAATTTAGGTTCATTGAGGGGATGTGACTTGTTCAAGGTCACGCAATGAGTTTGCTAATTTATAAAATTGTTAATGATCTGACACTGTTAATGCTAAATAATTTTGAAAAGTTATTTTGGGGGTAATTAAACCTTAGTATCAATAAATTAATACCTAATAAAAATAGTTTATTCATTCTAAAGCCAATATTAATAAATCTTTTCTTTTGGGGGGAGAAGGAAGGAGGAAAGAGATGTTAGAAATTTCATGCATGTCCTACATATGTGCACTAGTACAAGTAATCTTCTCTGCCATAGCACCTTCCCTTTCCAGGGCTCTAGAGGAAGAATGATAGGTAAGTGGGCATTAAAATCCATGTGTCTTCCAAAGGTGTTGTAACTACTTTATGTACCGAGAAGAAAATCAAATTGATTCCATTTTTCAATTCTATTTGTGTAATTTGGTTGATTTTATTTTGTATTTTGTATAACCTAAGACCCTTTCTTTGTCTCTAAATTAAGACATTCCATAGGTTCAGAAGTTCGATTTTCTTCTCTGAGCCAAGTTGTCCCGTAAATCACCTTGATTCAAAGAAATATATTATCTTTACACATTTTGCTGCCCAGGCACAATTAAAGAGTTCTGTTATTGAGTAACCAGCCGTGTTAAGTTGCAGGTGGGCACTAGGAAGTCTATTCTCTGTGCTCCACTAACAAGCCCTGTAGGATGTAGGTGGGCTCCATAAATCAATTAGGGTTTGTTAACTAGTCCAGCCAATCATATTGTTTCCCACATCAATGATGCTACCAATCATTGTTTTCTTTAAACTCTGTAAGCAGGCATAACTTGTAGCCCACCTATGAAGTACTCTTCGTTGGTCTGTGCTTGCCAGACCGTAAGAGGGAATTGCTGTAAAAGCCATAAAAAGTCTAGCTCACCTTATCTTGTGGTCTTAGCTTTTCCGAGGAAGTTAAGAGCCTATTTATTGGTAAATTCTGCTGATAAATCGATTGTGCTCAGACCTTTGTGCCTCAGTTTACCTAAATTTCAACTACAACAGTACAAGCCACTAGGTCACCCTCCAATCAGAGGCTACTAATCCCAGGTCTCTTAAACACATGCAAAAATATAGGTTGCCAGCCTAGATTCTTCACATGCTCTAGAAAGCACTACGAACTTCCCCAGTGCCTATTTGAGTTCTACTGAGCTTTATCTAGAGTTTAAAAATAAAAATCATCAGTCTACAATATTTCATACATTTCTCAAAAATTGGCTCATGCCTCCATTTTCTATTCCTTCCCAAATTAATATAGAAAAACGCACTCAAATAATAAATAGCTTAGGACACATTTACTGAATCAAGTGAGAATATAAAAGGCAAGGTTACTTTTATGCTTATTTCACAAATCCTCTCTCTCCACCTCCCTGTCATCAACTGGATATTGCCTGTGACCCAAAAGAACTTTTGAAAGGACACATTCTTGGATTTTGTTTTCGGAGTAAAAGGAAAGGGTGAAGACCGCCCAACACTTCCTGGCCACCATCCATTTCACGGCCCTCCTTTCTTCTGTTATTATTGTTCAGTCATTTCAGTCCTGTCTGACTTTGTGACTGAATTTGGGGCGTTCTTAGCAAAGATACTGCAGTGGTTGGCCTTTCCTTCTCACAGAATTATGATTACTTGCCCATGGTTATAGGTTCAGCTATCAGATTTAAACTCAGGAAGACATCTTCCTGACGCCAGACCCACTGTGCTATCTAGCTGACCTCTTCCCTTCTTTTAGCTCTTCTATATGTATTGTTTCTCCCCTTTTAGGGAAGAGACTGCCTTGCTTGCTTATTTTTGTATTCCTAGCACTTAGGAAAATGTGTGGCACATATTGAGCACTTAATAAATGCTTTGTCTGTCTGTCTGTCTATTTATCTATCTATCTATCTATCTTTTCACTGACCTTAACTCAGGTTCCCATGGAGATGGCCCTTATCTCTCAATTAATCACCAAATGAACATCTACTTCTGATGGTCACCAGAGGGTCTTTCAATCTGTCATTATAACTCTCACCATAGGTTCAGGGTCCCTCCAAACTCACCTGACAACCACTCTATGCATGATACATCTCTCAGACATGTAGGGCATATTTCCTTTGTGCTCGTTGTTCTGTTTCTTCTAATGTCTTCCTACTTTTGACTTCTATGGGAGAAAGTTATGGAAGAAGCAACACAACAATAGAGAAGAATTTAAGATGGATTAGAAGGAAAATGAAATTGTTTAGGTGACTTGGAAGTGTTTGGATTAATGAAGAAAATTAGAGATTGAAGAGGAGAAAAATTAAAAGATATTGGAAAAAATTTGAAGAACAATCTCCTCACCTAGAGAATAGTCCAGATTCTGCTTCTGGGTTGAAAGATAATTAGCTCACAAAAACTATGGGTGTGACCTTGGGCAAGTCACTTAACCCCAATTGCCCCCCAAAAAGCAAAAAAAAAAAAAAAGATAATTAGCTTTAAAGATAATTAATAAGAATATAAAAGGATTAAGGAGGATTAGTGTGTTGATCCTAAAGAGGTAAATTCAAAAAGGAAAGGAGAAAGTCCTTGGCCTAGCCAGGTAAGTGAGAAAAGGTAAGTAGAACAATTAGATGGTAAATCAGTTTAATAAAGTAGTTTGGTGAGTGTGTTAAATTGTTGAAACAGGAAGTTGACAAAATGCTGAAGGGGAAGTGGATGTGGTTGTGAAATTGTTGATCCAGGTGTGATGGGAGAAATCGCACGGTGACTTGTTTCGAGTGTGAGATGTTTGTTTGTTTGTTTGTTTGTTTATTTATTTTGCCAATGGAACAATTGTTTTCTGTTGTTTTTCAGTTGTGTCTGTCTTTTTCATCATCAGGGATTATAGGAGTCTAATTAAACAGAAGGCCTAAGAGTGATCCTGTTATGTTTTTATGACCTTAAAAGAAGGATGGAAAGGGTAAGGAAGAGTAATACACTGGGGAGGATGGGGGGAGGGAGAGAAGAATGACAAAGATTATCTTGCATGAGGTGTAGAAGTCTATACAACAAAGAGCAGGGAGTTGGTGGGGAAGGGAAGGAACTCTAGTAGGCAACACTTGAACAATTATATATGCACACATGCAGTTGGGTACACAAATACATGGGGTTTTCTTGTCAGAAATACTGAAGGGGTTTGCCCTTTCCTTCTCCAGCTCATTTTATATATGAGAAAACTGAGGTTAAATGACTTGCCCAGGGTCACATAATAGTAAGTGTCTGAGGCCGGATTTGAACTCATAAAGTTGAGCCTTCCTGACCTCACGCCCAGCACACTATCCACTGTGCTGCTAGTTTCCCTGAATGACTGTTACCTCTGTTCTAAATTCCTCAAGGTTGATAGAGAGAATGAAGTGTTCCTAAAGGAAATAGAAGCAAGACTTCAATAGGAGTGTGGGGGTGGGATGAGGGAACCCATTAGATAGAGGGGACATCTGGCCTATGTTGGTAAATAGAAAAGTATATATATATTTTTAAAAGCAATTGGGGTTAAGTAACTTGCGCAAGGTTACACGGCTAGTCATTATTTATGTGTGGGTGCTCATTTTCTGAGGCCGGATCTGATCTCGGGTCATCCCAACTCCGAGGCCAGCGCTCTTACTCACTGCGCCACCTAGCCGCCCTGAATAGAAAAGTATTACACAAAGGAGAAAGGGGAAAAGGAGCAGCTATATGGTGAAAACTTTGTAGCATGGGTTGGATTGGAAATCACTTCAGTACTGAAGAACTTGTGGGCTTTGGGATGACAAAGCAATTCTTGGACCCTGACCATGAAGTGCTGCTGACTTAGTGGATTCTTAAAAGGAAGTGAGCCTTCCTTGGTCTCTCTCTTCCAATTTGCTGTGAACAGTAGGAATCTTCAAGCCTTTCTGGAGGGGGTGGTCTAGGACTGGTGCCTTCTCTTACCTAGGTAGAAATGGCAAGCTGTGAGCACATGGCAGCTAAAGCCATGTTTAAGGAAAAGAGGGGAAGGCAGTAAGCATTTATTAAGTACTTACTATGTGCCAATTGGCATTGAGGTGGTGTAGTAGATAGAGCAGTAGGCCTGGAATCAGGAAGATTGGAGTTCATATCTGGCCTCAGACATTTACTAACTGTGTGACTAGGGAAATCACTTAACTCCTATTTGCCAAGCTTCCTCATTTGTAAAATGGGGACCCATTGGAGAAGGAAATGGCAAAGCATTCTAATATCTTTAATGGGGTTAGGCTCTGGGAACCCCCTTGAATCTTTCCAGTTGATGAGGCATTTGCCCAAAGCCATAAATGTTTCATTATAGCTAGGCCCAAATCTCTGTTACTCTTAGCTTAGCCTAGCCCTCCATTGTCCAGCTACCCCTCACCCTTGATCCTATCAAAATATCTTTACCCAAATCTGTTACCCTTGAACTAGCCTAGCCCTCCTTGGTCTGTCAACTTCAGGTAGCCTTCAGCTATTTCCCACCCTTAGTCCCATTCTCAGCTTCTGACCTCAGTTCCTCAAGATCCTCCTTAAACTCTTCCTCTAGATCCTCCCCAAACCCCTCCTCTAGACCACCCCTAGATCCTCCCACAGTCTTTCTGTATATAAGATCCATCTTGCCTTCATGAAGGGACTGAGACTCAAACCTAGCCCAGACTCACTCTGTGTCAGATTGTTCTGGCCTGCTTGTCAACACAAGCATCACAAATACTTAGGCACCTCAAGAGTCTACCCATTATGGTGAATCTTTAATAAACTTTGTTTTATTTTGACTGAGAGAAAACTTGAGTCTAATTTATTCAGCAGGACCCAGTGTGTCAGTATTTATTATATCATTTGACTCTCACTACAACTCTATGCTATTATTATTCCATTTTATAGCTGAGAAAACAGGCAGAAGTGGTTACTTGTCCAAGGCCACATAGCTAATGAATTTCTAAGGAAAATTATCTAGCACAGACTCGCTCTGTATCAGATTATTTTGTCCTGCTTGTCCAATACAAGCATCACAGATACCAAGGCTCCTCAAGAGTCTACCCATTATGGCAGACCTTTAATAAACTTGGCTTTACTTTGGCTGAGAGAAGACTTGAGTCCAATTCATTCGGCAGGACCCGGCGTGTTGGTATTTTGGGGTCTCAAGCACCCCTAAACCTTAAACCTCAATATTTTATGGTTGCCTGACCTCTACACTTCCCTCCTTCCTTCTTTCCTTCCTTCTTCCCTTCTATATGAGTCAGAAGACCACTCACCCAAAGTGACTCAGAGACTTCTCAAGGTAGAAGTAAAAACTTTTATTACTATCTTTCTCGAGAAAGGACGTCCCCAAATCCAACAAGAAAGTCAGAAGGGAGGAGAGCACTACAGAAGGCAAAAGCAAGATTATAGAGACCTTACATGGGAATTCCACACCTTCTCCGCTGTCGCATCTTACCATTGTTTGGTAAGGTAAATTCACAGTTTTCTTATTAATGCCAACCAATTGGTGCAAAGCCCTCTCCATTCATTAACCTAATTATTACTAATGAGGTTCTAATTTTGTTAGATAACATACATAATACATGAGGTCCACCATGAAAGCGCAGTAACTTCAGAATACTGAACCCCCTTTAGTCCAACCTAGATGTGTCCTTATCTGGGCCTCAGTGTCCCAAGGCTGCTGTCTGCTTTCTGATTGGTCAAATCCACCTGCTGCTGCTGCCAGTTCCTTTTATTCTACATTATTTCATTTTTAGTATTATCTATGAGTTCTCTGGGAACTGGGAACTCAACTTCTTCCCAAGGCTACTGTCTGGTACTTTTTATCAGTAGTCTTGTTTCAGCAATTCTTGCAGTTCCATAGAAACTTAACCCTTTGCTACCTCTCAACACTACCATTCCTTTCCCCAAACTAAAAACACCTTTAATTTGGTCTCAATAGTTAATCCAATCAATTGTATTAATACTCAGTAGCTCTTACACTACCTTGAAATACACAATGACCTACATATATATATATGGGGTAATGATACTGAACTTAGTTACAAAACATAAAGAAGTAATAAGAATGTACATAGGACATTCAGAATGGGTAAACTTCACTGCAAGTTACCCCTCACGATCCCCCTGTTCTTTTATACCTTTGAAATTTCCCCACTTTTCTTAATTCTAATTCCCATTTGTTGCATTGACAACATACAAGGGGGCAGTCCCCTTTATGAGTGCAGATACAGAGATTCAAAAGAAAACAATAACAAACAATTGTCCCTTCCAAAGCGTATACCATCTGATGGAAGTCCTTGCTTAGGGTCATCCATCTTCAGTTCTGCATCCCAGCCTCTCTATCTTCCACCTTCTTTCATTCATTTACCTACAAAAAGAACCTTGGAACCAATTTAAATGACCACTCCAGAACCCTTATCATTCTTACAAAATTAAAACTGGAGTCTTGGTCAATTGTCATGATCACACATTAAACCCGGTTTGTTTGTTTTATATTTTGCATTAATCCATTATTAATTCCTCCACTAGGAGGATGGGATTTCACTAAAGGATTCACATTAAGCTCACATTCGAACAATAAAAATTTTTACCAAGTACAAAAACTATCCTCCTTTTAACATTGACTAATTATGAGAAAGCTGAGACAAGTGTGATACTAACTAAATAACAGAATAATATTCCCACAGATCCTTGATCTATTTGTCCTTATACTATTACAAAGAAGTAAAGGACCCTGATTTATACAGGAATACCTATACTAAATCCTAAGCCTAATAGCTTTATCTTATAGTAACTTGAGATGTCCCAGAATCAAGTCTTTAATAGATTTGTTGTGTTTTCAAAACTTTTGATTATTGAAACTTGCCACCAAGAATAGGGACAAAACTAATGAGGAAACCAGTTTCCCCAACTTCAGAATGTCAATTCCAGGCAAAATGTATACCAAGCTGCAGTCTGCATTGAGCCAAGCTCAAAGTCTGCCAGGTGTCACTGGGAGGGTCAAGACAGGAGAATCCTACCTCAGCTCATGCAGAACAGTCGTTCTGACCTTCCATACCCATACTTCACAGGCCTTCCATACCTGTACCTCATAGGGTCTGGCAGCATGGATCAGTGGCTCAGATAGCTTGGATAGCCTTTCTTAATAACTATACCGGGAGTTAGACTCAGAGGAATAGTCAGTTAACAGTCCCATCAAATCTTAAATAACAAGGTCTAACAATTAGTTTAAGATATGATTATAATCTCACATTGGTTAAGAAACATCTCTAAAGTGAGCCTCAAATAACCTGTATTCATTTCTATATTTATTCTTGTGCATAAAAATCAAATCTCCCATCAGGATTATAAATTATTGCTTTAAGAGATTTGCATCTACTCCCCAAGGTTCCCTATCTTCCTGGGACTATGCTTAATCTGAACTCACACTGTAATCCTATAATGCCAAGCAAAGGCAACTTCCAAGGTTCAGAATACCAGCATAGTAATTCTCCATTTTATTCAGTGACAAATTAAGGCAAAACATTCACAGAACAGAGAAAATCAAAGTACTATTCCATCCTGGGCAGTACATTCATTTAGTCAATCACAAAGTCTCTCTTCTCAAATGGAGATTAAGATTAGTTTCCAATCATAAACAATATATTCATTTGGTCAATCACAGAGCACAAAAAAAAAAAAGTTTCCCCGCCTCTGGATCACAACTGAATTACAATTATCATCAGTTAACACCAAGCACCTTTTCAAAAGGGGCAGTGGAGAGCACAAAGGCCATCTACCCCTGAGCTACAGCAAGGTTAAGATAGCATCACGGCACTTAATACCCAAAGAGAGGTCTTTTCTTCATCTTGACCTGAGGCAAGTTCTCAGCAATCTGTGTTCCTGTGGAGATAAAGCTCAACAAAGCCACAATATGTATTGCCAGTGTCCTCATCAATTCACTCTCTACCTGCAGAACAATCTCAGGACCCCTGAAAATATCAGCAAGACCCTCTTCCAGGATTTCTGTAAACATTCAACAAGAAAATCCTTCTTCAGGGCTTCTGAACCACCAGCAAGGTTCCAGGACCTCTGCAATAACAGCACTATCCTTCACCAGCTGACAAATCTGGCAAAACAATATCAAAGCAGAAAGAAATACCAGCATCACAGCCATGTCTCCTCAGTCCTTGGCATCTCTGGGTGGCAGCTCTCAAAAGTCCTAGGCAGTTCAAACTGGCCCCCAGCAATCCTCCACGATGCTGCTTCCAAAAGTTCTGCCTCTCTGCTTGGGCCTTCTCTAAATCCAAGGCACCAGCTCCTCCCAGTTCTGCCCTCTCTTTTTAAGTCAACAAGTCCATCCCACAAGTGGGATTCACAAGCTCTGGGTTTCAACACTCAACTCAAAAACCAAGCCAATACAGGGGGCTCTTTAATTTCCATTACTATTACAAATTCCTATTTCTAACCAAATCTTCATTTATCTTCTCAACCTTCTGATCCCTTACTAACTGTTCTGTACTGGAATCCTAGAGTAAATAAACAATGAGGTTAATGTCTACCTCACAGGCTAATTAATTATGTACCTAATTATTCTCAAAAATATTCTAGAAGAATGTCCTTAAAACAGCAAAATTTCATACATTTGCCTTATGCCTAACTTTCCATTGATTTGCCATAAAGATGAAAAATAGGGACCTGATTGGACAAAGCATCCACATGCACTATAGTCCCAAGACCTTTTTACCTTAACATCAATTTACTCTCATTGAGTTGCAATATACCACAAAGATTTACCAGTACTCACATACATATGGGATTCCCTTTAACATCTTTCCCTTCACAATTTTTTGAACTCATCCTGATAAAGCCAATTGTTAGAGATCCTTTTTAATCTTTTGTACATAGACTTGCTACTTCTCAGCAAGTTTATTGTTTGGGAGCTTCATAACTAAAACAAGCTCCCTCCCCAGGCTGAATGACCTTGACTAATAGAGAGAATTTCTAGGGGCTTTGGCAGTTTTACAACATCATACATGCAAGAGGACTGTTCTGAATGAGCAGAACTAGTCAGAATAAAGTTTTCATCCAGTCTCCCCCTTTCCACATACAGTAATCAATTAACAATTTTAGGTTTTAGAATTAAAACAATATCCCACAGTTTCATCAAATCATTATTATTATAAACAATTAACTATAGAAAATATCTAATGCCCTAATGGGCAGACTTCTCTACCTGTTGTCCCTCTCTCCCTGCTTCCTTTCCCAGGACCGATGAGTTTGCTTCCCCATCCTGGATTATAAAATTTTCCTTGTCTCTCTTGTGTCTTCCATCTTGTTCTCAGTCTTCCCAAACTTAATCAAATTTTCCTTTTTAGCTTCTATGAACACATGTATTGCTTTTTTCTTAGGGACTTGGGGATTCAACATATACATCTTCATAGATTCTATGGACAGGGCAACCTCCTTAACTTTCTTGTCTGCTAATCTGTTCCCCATTATCTTATGCCAAAGGTCTTATAAAACATTTCTTCATAAGAATATTTCCCTTTTTCAAGAAGTTTATCCTGATATCATTAACAATTATACAATTCCTAAATTCTCTGGTCATAAATTTTTTCCCAAATAATTGACAAAACTTATACAAGGAGGTTTAACAGGTCTTTTCTTCATATAATTACCCTTCACAAGAATACTTTTGTAAATACTTGATTAATGCAATAACTCCAAATAGCTCGGTTAACAATCTTGCAAGTTTAAACAATTTTAACTGAAACTTTCTTTTAATACAACTGTTTGTCAGTAATGATATCATAAGCAATTATCATGTACCTAAATTTAAACTTTGAAACCAAAATCAATTACCAATCAATTTATCACTACAAATTAATTACATTCTGGAATCTCACATAGATGGTGAACATGGTGATCCATAAACCTTCAAATTAACATAAATACATCCTTAGATGAAGCAAGCTTGAAAACCATAACCCTATATTTTTCTTTCTTTTTTTCCCCAAGGTTTCTCATTTGCTCAGTAAGAATTTTATAAAATGCATTTCCAATTCACCTTGCACAGAGAATCATTCATCCCATAATCATTGCATAAAATTCACACCTAAGGAAAGTTCCACATAAGGTTAACAAACATGAAAAAACAATTAATTTTTAGCTTACACAGTTTAAACTCATCTAGCATTTTTTAATACCAGGCATTGTACCAAGTACCTTCACAATTATATCAGTCCCATAAAAATCCCTAGGATGTAGATTCCACCACCATCCCCTTCCTGAACAGTAAACTAAGGTAAATAAAACTTTGGCGGGGTGGGGGTTTACAGTGAATCACTTTCTTAATGCCAAATAACAATATGTACCTTTTGATCAAGTAACTATATACTTCTGAGTTCTAATACCCTTGGCCCTCTGAAAGGAAATATATCTACAAATTATTTATTTTCTTAATATTCCAATTACACATTCACATTTTTATAAGAAAGTTTACAAGCAATTTGAAATCACCTATTATAATCAGGTCAGTTTAAAATATGCTGGGCCAATATTCGAATTGCTTTCTTTGTTTCTTACTGCAAAAAAAATAAATAAATAAAACTTCAAATATGGGAATTCCTTAAAACTAATTTGGTGTCCTTAAGTAATATAAATTTACAAAACATTATAAATTTCATACACATCCAAATTAATATACATAAATATATGCCCCAGGATTCTCACCTGTGAAAAAGAATCCTATTGTATAGAGTTCGTACTTTAGGTTACTTAACAGCTTCTGAATAACATTTAGATAAGAAAATTGCTTTTAACAACAGAGCTCATAATTTTTACTAAATCATACAACTTAGAAATGTACAATGTCCCAAACATTACATATTTAAATCTTGCTTCCATCCCATTAACAATTTTAGGTGAATACATTTCCAAACCACTTTACACAAGAATTAAATTATAACTTCAAACCACTGTATAGATTTTCATAATGACCAAGATTTAAAATGAAAAATTTGCTATTATAATAAACATCAGTAGACACCCAAATATAGTTTCATTTTTTCCATATTTCTTCAAAAGTCAACTTATATATGACAAAATTTAATTTAAAAATTTAACACTAATCTGTACATTTTACAATCATATTTATCTATCCATCTCTTTTTCAAAAAATCTGTTCTGTATAACTTCTTTAAAAGGAACCCCAGGATACTGACCCCTCCCCCCCACCAGTCTAACCTAGATGTGTTCTTATCTGGGCCTGAGTGTCCCAAGGCCCCTGTCTGCTTTCTAATTGGTCAAATATACCTGCTATTGCCAGTTCCTTTTTATTTTACATCATTTCACTTTTAGTATTATCCAGGAGTTCTATGGGAACTGGGAATCCAACTTCTCCCCAAGGCTACTGCCACAACTCTTCCCAAGGCTACTCTCTGGTACTTTTATCAGTAACTTTATTTCAGCAATTTTTGCAGTTCTGTGGAAACTTAACCCTTTGCTATCTCTCATGCTGAAATTCCTTTCCTCGGGGAGGCTAGGTGGCACAATGAGTCAGCCCTGGAGTCAGAAGGACCTGAGTTCGGATCCAGCCTCAGACACTTAACGCACACACAAACAAGAAAAAACCTAGCTGTGTGACCTTGGGCAAGTTACTTAACCCCAATTGCCCTCCAAAAAGCCAAAAAAAAAAAAAAATTCCTTTCCTCAAACTAAAAATGCCTCTAATTTAGTCTCAATAATTAATTCAATCAGTTGTATTAATGCCCAATAGCTCTTACATCACTTTGAAATACGCAATGACCCCATATGTATGGGGAAACAAAACTGAACTTATTTACAAAGTGTAGAGGAAAAAATAATAAGAATGTAACAGGATGTTAAGAATGGGGAAAGTTAACTGTGAGTCATCTTTCACACTAGGATAAAAAGGGAAGTGGTCAAATAGGGGGAAAATACCCCTTTCTATCAAATTTGTCTTTTGTAATCAATTTATTTTTAATTTCAACATTAACTTCCACAAGATTTTAACTTACAAATTTTCTCCCCGTCTCTTCCCTACCCCCCACCCCAAGATGGTGGGCATACTGAATACCCCTTCCCCCAATCTGCTGTCTCTTTATAAAATATATATATATATATATATTCCCTTCTTCCCTTGCCACCCACTCTTGCTGGGAAGATAAGCAATTCAGTACACGGATAGCTATGCAAAACATTACCATGGTAGATATATTGTGAAAAACTGGCTATATTTCCCTTCCATCTATTCCCCCCCACACACACTTGGTCCATTCCCTACTTTTATCCTGTCCCTTTTCAAAAGTGGGTGCTTCCAACCTCCCTCCCCCTCAGCATGCCCTCCCTTCCATCATCCCCCCTTCTTATCACTCTCCCCCCTACTCTCCTGTAGGGTGAGATATCCCATTTAGTATCTATGTCATTCTCTCCCTGAGCCAAATTCAATGAGAATATGGTTTTGCCTTTCTACCTTCCTGTTCTTCCCATCCCTTGCAACCACTTCCCTTTGCCTCTTCTATATGAGATAGTTTACCCCCTTTCTGTCTCTCCCCATCTACTCTCATTATATTCCTCTCTCACCTCTTAATTTCATCTTTTAAGTATCATCCCTTCCTGTTAAATTCAACCTGTGCCCTCTATGTATACCTGTAAACATATATACACACATTCTCATATGTATTCATATGCCCATATACCCTTTTTGATTTCTTTTCCCTGTTTACTTCTCAAGCATCTGTTGCTTCTTATGTCTGAATGTCAAATTTTCTATTCAACTCTGGTTTTTTCCTCAATAATGCTTGAAAGTCCTCTATTCCACTGAATGACCACATTTTCCTCTGAAAAAAGATACTCAGTTTTGCTGGGTAGGTGATTCTTGGTTTTAATCCCAGTTCCTTTGCCCTCTGGAATATCATATTCCATACTGTTCAATCCTTCAGTGTAGAAGCTTCCAGATCTTGTTATCCTGATTATGTTTCCACAATATTGAAATTGTTTCTTCCTGGCTTCTTGTAATATTTTCTCCTTGATCTGGGAATTTTGGAACCTGGCTATAATATTCCCAGGAGTTTTCTTTTTGGGATCTTTTACAGGAGTTGATCAGTGGATTCTTTCAACCTCTATTTTGCCCTCTGGTTCTAAAACATCAGGGCAATTTTCTTTGAGAATTTCTTGAAGGATGATTTTTAGGTTCTTTCTTTGATCATGGCTTTCAGGTAGTCCAATAATTTTTAAATTATCTCCCCTGGATCTATTTTCCAGGTCAGTGGTTTTTCCCATGAGATATTTCACATTGCCTTCTATTCTTTCATTTGTTTGGATCTGTTTAACAGCATCTTGATTTCTCATAAAGTCATTAGCTTCCATTTGCTCCAGTCTAATTCTGAAGGAATGACTCTCCTCAGTGAGCTTTTGAGATTCTTTTTCCATCTGGCAGATTTGGCTTTTTAAGGCATTCTTCTCCTCATTGCCTTTTTGAGCCTCTTTTACTATTTGAGTTAGTCTGTTTTTTAAGGTGTTATTTTCCTCAGTCAGGCTGTTGACTCTCATTTCATGTTTTTCTTGCATCTTTCTCATTTCTCTTCCCAATTTTCCTTCCATGTCTCTTAACTGCTTCTTAAGGTCCTCTCTGGCCTGTAACCAGCAATTATTTTCATTTGGGGCTCTTGGTGCAGGAGTTCTGACCTCCCAGTCCTCCTCCTGTTCTATGCTTTGATCCTCTTTGCCCCCAAAATAGGAGTCTAATATTGAATTTTTCTGTTTATTTTGTTTCCTTTTCCTAGGCATGTTGCCACTCAATTGCTTGACTTTTGGGCTTGTTGCCATGGTAGGATTCTGCCACCAGCCAGGGGAACTCCCATCCCAAATGCTGGCGTTTTCTCAGCTGTCAGAGGTATTAGTTGGGTGCCCTCCCTGAAGCCCCCACATGCTCTGGCAAGCTGGTCACACACCCCAAGACCTCTACCCCAGACCACAATCCAGATCCAAGAAGGTTAAAGCAAGAGTGGTTACCCCACAGACTGATTGCCCAATCCCCCTACAATCCACAGGCCAGGAGCTGAAGCTGCAACATGGCAGCTGGGCAGCGGCTCCTCAGTGGCTTCTTGTCCCCAGGGGAAGAAGCTGATATGTTCCCAAATACTGGTCCCAAAGTCCACACTGTACTGACCTCTCACTTTGTCCTAGGCATCTATGTGTTCATAATTCTGGAAACACCACAGTTGCTGGTGCTCTTGAGTCCCTCCAGCCAACTGCTGGTCCAGCCACCCTGGGGCTAATACCTCTGACTCAAGAGGTCCTGGGCTTGGCTCCCAGAGCTCTGTGCTGGCTTCTCCCTGCTGGGCTGCTGGGCTGTCCTCAGTGGGAGGTTAGCTTCTCTGTGTCATTTTGTGGGTTCTATAGCTCCAGAGGTTGTTCAGAGTCCCCTTTTATATCAATTTGGAAGTGGTGGGAGCAGAGCTGCATGGAAATGCTGTTACTATTCCACCATCTTGGCTCCACCCCCAATCTGCCTTCTCTTATATCCCCCCCACGATCCCCCTTACTTTATTGTAGGGCAAGATGGATTGCTATACCCCATTGCCTATATATCTTATTTCCCAGTTGCATGTAAAAACAATTTTTTAAACATTTGTTTATAAAACTTTTGAATTTCAGATTCTCTCCCTTCTCTCCTCCTCACACACCCCCACTGGGAAGACAAGCAATTCAATATGAGTTATCCATGTGTAGTTATGCAAAACATTTCCATAGTAGTCATATTGTGAAACACTATATTTCCCTCCTTCCTATCCCTCCCCCCATTTATTCTGTTTTTCCTTTGACCTGTCCTTTTTCAAAAGTGTTTGCTTCTAACTACCTTCTCCACCAATCTGCCCTCCCTTCTGTCATCCTCCCTCATCCCCTTCCCCCCTACTTTTCTATAGAGTAAGATACCCAATTGAGTTCTTCCCCTCCATTGTAACAGCTTTCCCTTGCCTCTATTATGTGAGGTAATTTACCCTATTCTATTTCACCCTTTCTCCTTCTCCCAACATATTTTTCTCTCACCTTTTAATTTTATTTTTAGATATCATCCCTTCATATTCAACTCACTCTATGCCCTCTGTCTATGTATAAATGTGCACACATATACACACATACATCCACCTATACATACATATACGTATATATACACATATAAACATACATACATACATATATATATATATATATTTATTCCCTTTAACTATTCTCATACTAAGAAAAGTCTCATGAGTTACAAATACCATCTTTCCATGTAGGAATGAAAATAGTTCAACTTTAATAAGTTTCTTATGATTTCTCTTTCCTGTTTGCCTTTTCATGCTTCTCTTGCTTCTTGTATTTGAAAGTCAAATTTTCTTTTCAGCTCTGATCTTTTCATCAAGTATGCTTGAAAGTCCTTTGTTTTATTGAATGTCCATATTTTCCCCTGATTTTTTTTTTAATTTAGTTTTGTGGGGTAGATGATTCTTGTTTTAATCCTAGCTCCTTTGGCCTCCAGAACATCATATTCTGAGCCCTTCAATCCCTTAATGTAGAAGCTGCTAGATCTTGTGTTATCCTGATTGTGTTTCCACAGTACTCAAATTGTTTCTTCCTGGCTGCTTGTAACATTTTCTCCTTGACCTGGGAATGCTGGAATTTGGCTATAATATTCCTAGGAGTTTTCTTTTTGGGATATTTTTAAAGAGGCAATTGGTGAATTCTTTCAGTTCCTATTTTGCCCTCTGGTTTTGAATATCAGGGCAGTTTTCCTTGACGATTTCTTGAAAGATGATGTCTAGGCTCTTTTTTTGATTGTGGCTTTCAGGTAGTCAAATAATTTTTCAGTGAACTCTCCTGGATATATGTTCCAGGTCAGTGATTTTTCCAATGAGATATTTCATATTGCCTTCTATTTTTTCATTTGTTTGAATCTGTTTTATAGTATCTTGATTTCTGATAAAGTCATTAGCTTCCATTTGCTCCAATCTAATTTTGAAGGAATTATTTTCTTCACTGAGCTTTGAAATTCCTTTTCAATCTGGCCAGTTCTGCATTTTAAGGCATTCTTCTCCTCACTAACTTTTTTGGATCTCTTTTGCCATTTGAGTTAGTCTATTTTTTTTTTTTTTTTTTTGCCTTTTGGAGGGTAATTGGGGTTAAGTAACTTGTCCAAGGTTACATGGCTAGGTTTTTTTGTTTTTGTGTGTTAAGTGTCTGAGGCCAGATCTGAACTCAGGTCCTTCTAACTCCAGGGCCGGCGCTCTACTCGCTGCACCACCTAGCCACCCCAGATTTAGTCTATTTTTTAAGGTGTTATTTTCTTTAGTGTTTTTTGTTTGTTTGTTTTGGGGGGGAGGTCTCCTTTAGCAGGCTATTGACTTGTTTTTCATGATTTTCTTGCATCATTCTCATTTCTCTTCTCAATTTTTCCTCTACTTCTCTTACTTGATTTTCAAAATCCTTCTTGATCTCCTCCATGGCCTGTAACCAATTCATATTTTTCTTGGAGACTTTTGATGTGGGAGTTTTGACTTTGTTGTCTTCTTCTAGTTCTATGTTTTGATGGTCTTTGTCACCAAAAAATGATCCTAGAGTTCAATTTCTCTTCCTCTGTTCACTCATTTTGCCAGACAATTGCTTGACTTTTGAGCTCTTTGCGATAGTACAACTCTGTTTCCAGAGTGGAAAGTGCTATGTCCCAAATTTCTGGGGTTTTGTACAGTTGTTGTCAGAGCTTCTTGGCACCTGCCTCAGAACTGTGAGGAGGACTGCCTCTCCACAGCCTCAACAAGCTCTACCATACCAGCATTCCTCACCCCAGGACTGCCACTGAAGATTGCACCTCAGATCTAACCAGGGCAAAACAAGAGAATCCTGCCTCAGGGCCAGCAAAGAGAATCCTGAAATTACTCTCTGGACAGCTGCTTGGTCCCCCCATGATCTGTGGGCCTGGAACACAGGAGGCAGCTGCTGCCACCTCCAGTGCTCTTCTCTCACCCAGGATCAACAGAGTTTCCGCACTGACTTTTGACTTTCTCTTTGGCATTTATGTGTTGAGAAGTCTAGAAACCACCACACCTGGCAGTGATTCAGTCCCCTGAAGTTGGTTTCAAAAGGTCTGTGCTGCCAGTCTGAGCCCCATTCAATAGACCCTTCCTGTTGGCCTGCCAGGCTGCCTTCAGTGGGAGATTTGTTTCTCTCTGTCACTTTGTGGGTTCTGTAGCACAAAAATTTGTTTTGAGTAATTTTTTTTTTTTTAAGCAATTGGGGTTAAGTGACTTGCTCAAGGTTACACGGCTAGTCATTGTTTATGCGTGGGTGCTCATTTTCTGAGGCCGTATCTGATCTTGGGTCATCCCAACTCCGAGGCTGGTGCTCTTACTCACTGCGCCACCTAGCCGCCCCTTTAGGGCAATTGGGGTTAAGTAACTTGCCCAAGGTTACACGGCTAGGTTTTTTTGTTTGTGTGGATTAAGTGTCTGAGGCCGGCTCCGAACTCAGGTCCTTCTGACTCCAGGGCCGGAGCTCTATTCACTGTGCCACCTAGCCACCCCTTTGAGTAATTTTTTACAGGTATTAGAGGTGGTTGGAGAGCAAGCTCAAGAAAATTCCTGCTTTTACTCTGCCATCTTGACACTGTGTCCCCTCCCCCCAATTTTTCTAATAAGGGTTTGGTATTGTCTACCTGAAAGTTTGGTTAAAGGAGTTAAACAGGCTAGGTGATATACATTTATATTATTTATTCTCTTAAAGCTAGCAGATACACACAGCACAGAGCCAGAAACTAAGTTCTGACTGCCTGATACAAGAATGACAAAGTTCTTTTATATGTTTTAGGACAATCCCAGGAAGTCTATGTTCTTCAGACTTATGGTCTCCACATGTATGATTATTATTATTATTATTATTATTTTGCTTTTTGGAGGGCAATTGGGGTTAAGTAACTTGCCCAAGGTCACACAGCTAGGTTTTTGTTTGTGTGTGCATTAAGTGTCTGAGGTTGGTTCCAAACTCAGGTCCTTCTGACTCCAGGGCCAATGCTCTATTCACTGCGCCACCTAGCTGCCACCTCCACATGTTTTTACAAAGGAAGTTTCTTAGTTGAGTAAGTTTGTAAATACAGTTAGACAAGACAATTAAGTAGTGTCAGTTGGAAATTACAATCCCAGGATATCTGAGTTTTCCCCCATATGGAGTATGCCCATAAGTAAGAGAAATCCCACTATTCTGATTGCAAGCATCATGTCATAAATGGGAATAATACCCATTTTGACCTTATCTGGTCTTTCAAGTTATTGACATAGGAAAGGGCATTTTTAGAGCAAAGCAAAGCAGTCTAATTGATTCATTCAGGCTTTGACTCTTATTGTTGTCCAAAAATGATATTAAAAGATTATCAGTATCCAAGAAATATGGGCAGCTAGGTGGTACAGTGGATAAAACCCTGGACTTGGAATCAGAAAGACTCTTCTCAATGAGTCCAGCCTCCGACACATACTGGCAGTGTGATCCTGAACAAGTTACTGTCTGATAAAAGAATGAAGAGCTTTAAATGTCTCAGGACATTCACAAGTCAGGATATTTATGTCCCTCAGATATATGGTCTCCATATGTGTTTATACCATGACAAAGGAAGTTTCTTAATTGAATAAGCTGTAAATACAAATTGACAAGACAATTGACAAAGTAGTGTCAATTGTAGATTAGAGTCCCAGGATAGCATATGCCCATATGATACCATGATAAGAGAAGTCCCTCTATTTGGTGGCAGGTACCCTGTCACAAATAGGAAGAATGCTCTTTGTCAGCCTTATCTAATCTTTGAAGTTGCTGACACAGGAAAGGGCATTTTTAGAGCAAAGCAAAGCAGTCTCATTAATTAGTTCAGGCTTTGAACCTTATTGGGGTTCAAATGATCTGAAATTATTATCAGCCTGAATCCACTGGTGAAGGAAATGGCAAATTACTCTAGTATCTTTGCCAAGAAAACCTCAAATGGGGTTACAAAGAATTGTACGCGACTGAAACAACTGAAAAGTAGCACCCAAGAAATATAAACATAAATATATGTAAAACTAATAGCCATTCCTCGTAAATAAATGGTCAAAGGATATGAATAGTTTTTAAAAGAATTATAAAGTATACACAATCGTATGAAAGAATACTCTAAATCACTAATAATAATGGAAATGTAAGTTAAAACAATCCTGAGATTTCACCTCACACTTTGCAAAGTGGAAAAAATGATTTTTAAAAAATGTTAATCATTAATGTCAGAGGGGTTGTGGAATAGATACACTAACACATTGTGATGAAATGGAAATGGTACAACCATTTTGGAAAACAATTTGGAATTATGTAAATAAACAGACAAAATGTCCTTTGAACCAGAGACTTCAGGACTAAGCTCCAAGAAAGCCATCAGTAAGAAGAAAGTCCTCATATAAACTGAAATAGCACATTTTGTTACAGCAAAGAATTGCAAACCAGGTAAATGCCCATAGATTGAGGAATAGCTAAACATGACTGTAATGGAATATTATTGTCCTGTAAGATATAATGAATACAGAGAAGGATAGAAAGGTCTATGTGTACTGATACAGATGCAATAAAGTAAGTAGAACCAGAAAACTATATATAGTAACTACCACGATGTAAATGGAAAGAATTACACTCAAAAAAATAAAAAATGAATGTAACAGAATTGTAAAGATCAAGCAGAACTCAAATGAAGAGATATAAAGGGATACTCCTAGCCCACTTCTTTGTAGATAGAGGTCCACAGGTATAACATGGCATGTGCTTTTGGACTTTTTCAATATTGATCAGTGTTACTGACTTTGTGTCCTCTCTACAAAAATGTCATTTGTTATATGGAATGGCTCTCGGGGGGGGGGGGGGGAGTGATTTAGGATAACTATGATGATGTAAGAAACAAGACAACTAAAATTTATTTAAAAAAAAAACAGGCTCATTGAATCTGATGTTAGGAACTTCTGAAAATGAATGAATGAATGAAGCAGCATTTACTAATCTCTTACTATATGCCAGACTCTGTGTCAATTGTTGACAATACTAATAAAACAAGCAAAACAGATCCTGTCCTCAAGGAACTTAAATTCTAATAAAGGAGAACTAGAAGGGAGAGGGAAGGCATGATAGCATGAAAAAGGCCAGGAAGTGATGCCAAGACCTAGTTCCAGGAAAGAGAAAGTACAGTTTCATTATCAAAGCCACGGGACCTAAGGACAGGGTGCAGGTACCAATGTGAGAGAGGTTGAGGAAGATGGCCAAAGTGTAGACAGAATGGTTTGGAAATGGCCAGAAAAGAGTTCAACCCCACTTATTTTACATATGACACCTTTATTTGTTTGCATAAATCAAGCTGTCTCCTTTAAGCATATAAGACAGCTGTCACATAGATTAAAATTTAGTCAAGAGATTTTGACTACCTGATAATGCAATTATCTGCCCCCATTTGAATGTTCTCTGGTTGGACTAAGCAAGGCCATCGATCTTTCAGTGGGCTGCAATACCTATAATGGCCACAAGAGGGTGATTAAATGGCTCACTGCCCCTGGGGTTTTTTGTCTTTCATTGTTCCCGAGTGTCTCTCCCAGAACTGATGAACTGAAGATTGAACCTTTTTCTTTTTTTTTCTTTTTTAGTAAATTGATACAGAAATATATTTTGCATGTTTTCACATGTATAATTGCTATATTGTTTGTCTTCTCAATGAGTGGGAGAGGGACTGGAGGGAAGGAGAGAATTTGGAACTCAGAGTTAAAAAGTGAATGCTAAAAAACATTTTTTAAATGATAAATGACTAAAAATTGCACCAAGTTTTCAAACAAAATGTTGTTTCTGGCGATACTGATGACAACAGAAGGAAGGAGCTCTCCTCTTGCATGTACTACGGCTTCCCAAGTACAAAATCTAAGGAATTAATCATTTAAAATTACGTAAATGCATAATCTTTGTTATAAGAGATAGCTTTCAGAGGAAGCAGGATAAGGGGGAAATATACATGTTATAAAAATAAAACAGCAATAAAATCTATTTAAAACTTTAAATATATAAAAATAATAGATACAGGGCGGCTAGGTGGCGCAGTGAATAGAGCGCCGGCCCTGGAATCAGAAGGACCTGAGTTTGGATCTGGCCTCAGACACTTAACCCACACAAACAAAAACCTAGCTGTGTGACCTTGGGCAAGTTACTTAACCCCAACTGCCCTCCAAAAAAGCAAAAAAAAAATAATAGATATGGTAATTTTGACTGCACTCCCATCTCCTTTTAATCATTTGCTTTCTTAATTTGTTTCTCCTCTATAACCAGTGATTCACACAAGCAACATATATGTCATAATATTTTAATGTGTATGAAATTGAAGTGAAAGTAAGACATACACTCTCATGCCATGCAGCTATAAATCACTCTGACCAAGACAGACATTCTTTTTTTTCTTTTTTCTTTTTTTGCTTTTTGGAGGGGGGCGGGCAGGCAGGGCAGTTGGGGTTAAGTGACTTACCCAAGGTCACAGGGCTAGTAAATGTTAAGTGTCTGAGGCTGGATTTGAATTCAGACCCTCCTGACTTCAGGGCCAGTGCTCTGTTCACTACACCACCTAGCTGCCCCCATTCTTATTTTGCTCTTTTTCTCCTCTTTTGTCATCTGTTCTTCTGGAAAATTTCTCAAAAACTTCTGTAACGCATAGAAATTAGGAGAGGGAAGGACTTTCGGGTTTGCTTGTTTTTTAATTTTTGGTTACATTTTAAGTTCCAAACTGTCTCTTTCCCCATCCTGCACTAGAGAAGGCCACCATGTGACACAGATTTATAGATATAGATATATAAAACTATACTATGCATACTCTTTTTTCTTTCTCTGGAGGTGGATAATAGCATCTTCCTGCATAGGTCCTTCATACTTGATCTGAGTATTTATATTACTCAGAATAACTTGGTTATTCACAATTATTCTTCAAAGAATATTGCTATTACTGTATACAATGGTCTCTTGGTTCTACTCATTTCACTTTTCATTATTTCATGCAATTCTTTCCATGTTTTTTTTAAATCAGCCAGCTTACACCATAGTAGTATTCCATCACAATCATATGCCACAACTTATTTAGTCATTCCCCAAATGACGGGCATCCCCTCAATTTCCAGTTCTTTGCCACAACAAAGAAAGCTGCTATTAAAATGTTAGAACATAAAAGTTCTTTTCTATTGTCCCTGATCACCATGGGAAACAGACTTAAAAAGTGGAATTGCTAGATCAAAGGATATATGCAGTTTTATAACTGGACTTAATTCCAGATTGCTCTCCAAAATGGTTGGATCAGTTCACAATTCCACCAACAGTGTATTAATGCCCCAGTTTTTCTATATTCTCTCCAACATTTTTCATGTTCCCTTTCTATCATTTTAGCTGATCCAATAGGTATGGAATGATATCTCAAAGTTGTTTTAATTTGCATTTCTTTAATCAATGATTTAGAGCATTTTCATGACCATATATGGTTTTGATTTCTTCATAGAAAAACTGCCTATTCAAATCTTTTTACCATTTGTAAATTGGGAAATGACTCATTCTTATAAATTTGCCAAAGTTCTCTATATGTTTGAGATACAACACCTTTATTTGAGAAATGTCTATAAATTTCCCTCCTCCCCACCCTATTTTCTGTCTTCCTTCTAATCTTGGCTATTTGTACAAGACAGAAGGATTATTGAAGCATTCCTCAAGAACAAAGGAAGGCAGATAAAAATGTGGTTCATTTGTTCAATCATGTCTGATCATGTTTCCATGATACTATCTATCCATCTCATCCTCTCCTGTCCCCTTCTCTTGCCATCAATCTTTCCCAACATCAAAGTCTTCTCCAGTGAGCCCTATCTTCTCATTATGTGACCAAAGAATTTAAGCTTCAGCTTCAGTATTTGACCCTCCAGTGAGTAGCCTGAATTACTTTCAGTATTGACTGATTTGACCTCCTTGCTGTCTAAGGGACTCTCAAAAGTCTTCCCCAGCACTACAATTCAGAGGCATCAATTTCATGGGGCTCAGCTTTCCTTTTAATCCAACTCTCATTGGTACTAGAAAAACCATAGCTTTGACTATATACACCTTTGTCAACAAGGTCATGTCTTTGCTTTTTACTTTGCTGTCTAGATTTGCTGTAGCTTTCCTTTCAAGGAGTAAACATTTTTAAATTTCATGACTGCAGTGTACATCTGCAGTGCTCAAGGAAGTGTGTGTGTGTGTGTGTGTGTGTGTGTGTGAACCTGAGAACATAAAATCTGACCCTGCTTTCATTTCTATTCCCTCTGTTTTCCAGGAAGTGACAAGACCAGTAGCCAAGATCTTAGGTTTTTTGCTTTGTTTTTTTTTTTTTTAATGTTAAGCTTCAAGCTGGCTTTGACAGACTCCTCTTTTAAGTCTCCTCATCAAGAGGCTTCTGAATTCCTCTTCACTTTCTGCCATCAGAGTGGTATCATCTGCATATCTGAGATGGTTGGTATTTCTCCTGGCACCCTTAATTCCAG
This sequence comes from Gymnobelideus leadbeateri, assembly GCA_011680675.1. Taxonomy (NCBI): domain Eukaryota; kingdom Metazoa; phylum Chordata; class Mammalia; order Diprotodontia; family Petauridae; genus Gymnobelideus; species Gymnobelideus leadbeateri. Next base: position 19,695 of record WOXC01005969.1, on the reverse strand, counting down.
CTTTTGATTTGTCCAGTCTGTCATTTCACATGATGTACTTTGCACATAAGTTAAGTAAGGTGACAATATACAGCTATGTCATACTCCTTTTCCAATCTTAAACCAATCAATTGTTCCATGTTCAGTTGTAACTGTTGCTTCTTGGCCCACATACAGGTTCCTCAGGAGACAAGTAAGATGATCTGGTACTCCCATCTCTTTGAGGACTTGCCACATTTTGTTGTGGTCCTTACAGTCAAAAGCTTTAGTGTAATCAATGAAGCAGAAGTAGGTGTTTTTTCTGGAACTTCCTTGCTTTCTCCATAATACAGTGAATGTTGGCAATTTGGTCTCTAGCTCCTCTGCCTCTTTGAAAACCAGATTGTTCTTCAGGTAATTCTTAGTTCACATATTGCTGAAGCCTAGCTCACAGACTCTTAAGCATAACTGGCATGTGAAATGAGTGCAATTGTTCTGTAACTTGAACATTCCTTGGCATTGCCCTTCTTTAGGATTGGGACATAAACTGATCTTTTTCAATCTCAGAACCACTGTTGTGTTTTCCAAATTTGTTGGCATGTCAAGTGCAGCATGTTTTAACATCATCATCTTTTAGGGTTTTAAATAGCTCAGCTGGAATTCTATCATCTCTACTAGCCTTATTGTCAGCAATGCTTCCTAAGTCTCACTTGACTTTATTCTCAGGATGTCTAGCTCTAGATCAGTAATTCCATTGGTGATGTTACCATGTTTCTTGATAGTTCTTTTGTGTGTTCTTGCCACCTCTTAATCTCTTCTGCTTCTGTTACATCTCTACCATTTTTATTTTTCATCATGCCCATTTTTGCATGAAACTTTCCCTTAATATCTCTAATTTTCTTGAAAAGATCTCTTCTTTCCCATTCTATTGGTTTTTTTTTTTAATTTATTTACATTGCTTATTTCAGAAAACCTTATCTCTCCTCTCTATTCTCTGGAATTCCACATTCAGATGAGTATATCTTTCCCTTTCTCCTTTCCTTCTTTCCTTAAGCTATTTGTAAAGCCTCATCAGAAAGCCATTTTGCATTCTTGCTCTTTTTTCTTTGAAAAGTTTTTTTGTTGCTTCCTCCTGGACCATATTGTGAATCTCTGTCCATAGTTCTTTGGGCACTCTAGCCACAAAATCTAATCCCTTAAATCTCTACTTCATCATCTCTACTTTACATTCATAAGAAATGTTATTTAGGTCATACCTCTATGGTCTGATGGTTTTCCCTACTTGAATTATGCAATAAGAAGTTCAAGATCTGAGTTACAGTCAGCTCCAGGTCTTGCATTAACTGACTGTATAGAGCTTCTCCATCTTTGGCTGCAAAGTATATAATCAGTCTAATTTCTATATTAACTATCTGGTGATATCCATGTGTAGAGTTGCCTTTTGGGTTGTTGAAAAAGAGTACTTATAACCAGCAAGTTGTGTTGACAAAACTCTATAATAATAAAAACAACTACCACGTAATAGAGCTTTAAGATTTGCAAAGATCTTTACAAGTATTACCACATAACAACCTTGAGAGGTTTGAAGATAAGGAAACTGAGGTAGAGTCACACTCTTCATAAGTATCTGAGGCTAGATTTGAATCCAAGTCTTCTGAAATTCATATTCATCACTCTATTCACAGTACTACATAGCTACCTAAGAGAAGCAAGGATTCTTGCTTCCTCACGCCATCTGAGCACTAGGCTAGATTTATTATGACCCGTAGTCTTTATCATGCTCTGGATAACTATTAATCATGTAATCTCTCCCCTGAATTTGGACTTAACCCAGCGTGGTCTGATGGGCAGCCCATACTCCTGCTGCACTACTGATATCTCAATTTCATATGGTGACCCCTCTCCCCCAAAAGGAGCCATGTATTACAATCACCCTCCCTTTATAGTACTTTCTGTAAGGGATCTTTGATGATAGAAAGCAAAGAGCAATTATGAAGCCTCTTGGCACTTGGTCCCATCACTTCGTGGCAAATAGAGAAATAAGAAATGGAAGCAGTGGCAGATTTTATATTCTTGGGCTCAAAGATCACTGCAGTGACTGCAGCCATGAAATTAAAGGATGCTTGCTTCTTGAAGGAAAACTGTGGAACATCTAGACAGCATACTAAAAAGCAAAGGTAATACCTTGATGACGAAAGTCTATATAGTCAAAGCTGTGGTTTTTCTAGTAGCAATGTATGGCTGTGAGAGTTGGACTATAAGGAAAACTGAGCCCCATGACATTGATGCTTCTGAATTATGGTGCTGGAGAAGACTTTTGAGAGTCTCTTGGACAGCAAGGAGGTCAAATCAGTCAATACTTAAAAGAAATTAATTCAGACTATTCACTGGAGAGGCAAATATTGAAGCTGAAGTTTAAATACTTTGGCCACAAATCAGGACTCATTGAAAAAGACCTTGATGTTGGGAAAGATTGAAGGCAAAAGGAGAAGGGGACTGGAAAGGACGAGGTAAGTCATGCAAACAATGAACATGAACTTGTACAGACTTCAGGAGACAATGGGAAAAGAGAAGTGCCTAGTGTGCTATGGTCCATGGGGTCATAAAGAGTCATACGTGATTGAATGACTGAAAAACAACAGCTGTAAGAGATGAGCCCAAGGGTGGGCCCTTTATGACAGAAAAGCACCAGAATTTGTTCTAGCATATTGTGCCCCCTGAACTGCTCAAGCTTTTGGGAAATCAAGAAAGTCAGAAAGGCAAGGCAAAATTCTACTCACCTATAGATGAAAAAACTGAAGCTTAGAAAGGAGAAGTGGATAAGCTGCATCCAGAGCCCAGGTCTTCTGACTCCCAATCTTGATGTACTATAAAAACACCAATGTTTATTATATTAGTACAAGCAACCTAATAAACAGAGATCATAGGATCCCAGATAAAGAAACAGAAGGGACCTCAGAGTCCATCTAATCAACTTTTTCATTTTATGGGTAGGAAAGCTGAGGCCTGGGGAAGTTAGGTGACTAGCCAAAGATCACACAGTAAGTATCAGAGGTTAGACTTGAACCCAGGTCCTCTGATTCCAGAGCAAGTACTCTTTTTATTTTACATACTGCTCTTCCTTTTTGAACAAAAATGATGGACAGCTTTAGGTAGGTAATGAAATTCCCATCACTGGAGGTCTTTATAAGAGATAGGATGAACATTCATCTGTGATGGTAAAGGGAATTAATTCATGTTTCAATTAAGTGTTGGATTATATGACTTTTTAGATTCTTTACTACTCTAAGACCTATGACATGGACTTCAAATGATTTTTTTTCCTACCAGTCACTGACCTCAGTGGGAAAAGTGCTGCCTACTTCTTCACTTAAGATCTTATCTTCCTTGTGTGAGAAGTATATGCCCATGTATTTTAACATTTGCAGGAATTATCTAAATGTGGTTTGAGTGTAACATGGAAAGATTGCCTGGAATCTGGCTCACTCCTCTCTTAGGAATACTGTGCCTTCTCACTTACTTAGGCTCTTTTCGTCCCTTCTCTAAAACCATTCCTATGCCCCCTGAATAGTGCTTTACTCCCTTCCCACTATTCAGTAGAATTAGTCATTGACCAAAGAAGATCAGTATAGTGGTGGGGTGGAAAGAGTGTTAGAACTAAAGATGAAAGACTTTAACTCTGATTCCAGCTCCAGCACTTACTAGCCCTGTTGCCATGACCAAATTACTTAGACTGTCTAAGCCATAATTTCCTGATCTATAAAAGAAAGATAATATTTGTACTGCATTCTTCTCAGGCGAAAAGTATTTAGTAAGTTTTAGCGTACTAAATAAGTATGACATACACACGTTTTTATATGTATATCTACTAAATAGACTCTTTACCTGCACACACACCACATGTGTATATATAAAATTATGGCAGTGGGGTGGTATAATGGATAGAATGCTAGACTGGAGTCAGAAAGACGTGAGCTCAAATTCAGCCTCAGATACTTACTAGCTGTGTGACCCTGGGCAAGTTACTTAACCTGTTTGCCTCAGTTTTGTCATTTGTAAAAGCTAAGAAAACCCCATGAAGAGTCAGACATGACTGAAAATGACAAAACAACATGTTATATGATATATAATATATACATATGTGCATATGTATGCATACATATATACACAAATATATATGTATATATATATTATACACACACAATAAGTCTTTTAAACTATAAGAATGGAAAAATGAATGCCTCTAGCACTACCACCGTATTAGGTAGCTTCTAGATTCATTTCAATGTTGTTCTTTGCTTTACACAGAGAAGGATCTAGGACTGAGAAAATGGCAACAATGGAGAATGGGCTGAAGAGATCCACCATCTGGTGGAAGCATTTGGTGGCCTTTTTATCCTTGTCACTCAACTCAGACTTTAAAGAATAAATTGTAATGACTAGAGAATAAATGGAGACAACAGATGGACTGAAGAGGTCATAAAAGAACAGAAGAGAATAAGGCTTCTAATACAACAAGCAGATCCCTATGAAGGATTTTGGGGAAAACATAGACAAAAATTGAGTGGGATGAGAAATCCTGGAAGGGGTTTCAGTTTTTGTGGGCTGAAGGAGGTGCACATTCTAATGAAATTATAGATCTTTTATAATATCAAAGTAAAGACTGAACAGACGGGAGGCAGAGCCAAGATGGTGGAATACAGGCCCAACTGAACTCTTCCAACATTTTCTTCCAAACAACTTTAAAAAATACAACCTCAACAAATTTTGGAGCAGCAGAACCAACAAAAGGTCAGATTGAGACATTTTCCCAGTCTAAGGGAGGATGGCAGGAGGGGTCTGTAATACAGAATAGGGGCCCCAGCCTAGAGCACAACAGCAGCATAAGCAGTGGGTCTTAGCAGTGGCTGCAATAGTGGTGGTAATGGCAGCAGAAGTAATAGCAACTTTGAGATCTATTAGCCAGAGACAATAAGCTAGGGCAAGGGTGAGGGGTAGTAGGCAACTGGTCAGAAAGAGGTTATAGGCGATTCTTTGTTAGCACAGGGTACAGCTGGTGCTGACTGGAAACTCTATTGCCATGGATCACAGTTCCAGAGCAGAGAGGAGCATTTGTAATAAGTCACAAGGGAGCAGGGTCTCTGGTCACAGTTCCAAGATAGAAAGAAGCACTATTGGTTGTGACCAAAAGGGAGTGGGGGCCCTTCCTGGGTAAAGACCAGAGTGAAGACCAACAGAGCCATAACCACACCTCTCCCTAGATCACTCCACCTGGGAAAACACTGAAAACTTGTACTAACACGTTTTGAACTAGCTCTGAAACAGCACAAAAAGGCTGAAGCTTGGGACAGTGCCTCTTCACCCCCAGGTGAGCAGAACCTAGCTTTTACATAAAAATCAAAGTCAAGAAATAGGCTTTTTAAATGAGGGGGAAAATAGCTTGAACATAAAAAGCTACTAAGGTGGTAGGGAAGACCAAGATATAAGCTCAGAAGAAGACAACAATGTGAAAGCAGATACAAACTAAGTCTCAACGAAAATGCTCACTGGACTGAAGCCCATTAAGAATTCCTGGAAGAGTTCAAGAGAAAAGAACAATAGAGGAAAAGTTAGGAAAATAAATGAGAGTGGTGCAAGAAAATTATGAAAAGATAATTAATGGCTTGGTAAAAGAGGCATAAAAATGCTAAAGAAAATATTTTTAAAGCTAGAATTGGCCTAATGATAAAAGAGGCACGAAAATTCACCAAAGAAAAGAATTCCTAAAAAGAAAAGACCAAATGGAAAAGGGGGTACAAAAATGCATGGGGGAAAAAGAATTCCTTAAAAACTAGGGACAAGTGGAAGCTAATAACTCCACAAGACATCAAGAAACAATAAAACAAAGTCAAAAGAATGAAAAAATAGAAGAAAATGTGAAATATTTAATTGGAAAAACAACTGAACTAGGAAATAAATCACGGAGAGATAATTTAAGAATTATCATACTGCCTGAAAGCCATGAATAAAGAAAGAACCTAGACATCATCTTTCAAGAAATTATCAAGGAAAATTACCCCAATATCTTAGATCCAGAGGGTAAAATAGAAATTGAAAGAATCTACCAATCATATTCTGAGAGAGATCCCAAGATGAAAATTCCCAGGAATATTATAACCAAATTCCAGAGCTCCCAGGTCAAGGAGAAAGTATTCCAAGCAGCCAAAAAGAAATAATCTAAATATGAAGCCACAATCAGGATCAAACAAGATTTAGCAGCTTCCACATTAAAGGAGTTGAGAGTATTAGACTATTGGGCTGGGAAGGCGGGGTGTGGGGATTGCAGGGTCTCAGTCCCAGGGCAAGGAGGAACACTAGCACACCAGAGCTTGCAGCCCCAGTGAAACAGGGATCCTGGTCATAATTCCGGGGTGGAGACTAGTGTTTGTGGTTACTTATAGACCAGGGCACAGTACAGGACAGTGGTAAACACACTTCTCACTAGATCATACCACCTTGCTTCTTGTATCTCAATGTCAAATTTTCTATTCAACTCTGTTTTTTTCATCAAGAATACTTGAAAGTCCTCTATTCCACTGAATGACCACATTTTCCCCTGAAACATGATATTCAGTTTTGCTGGGTAGGTGATTCATGGTGTAAATCCCAGCTCCTTTGCCCTCCAGAATATCCTATTCTAAGCCCTTCAATCCTTCAGTGTAGAAGCTGCCAGATCCTGTGTTATCCTGATTGTGTTTCCACAATATTGAAATTGTTTCTTCTTGGCTGCTTGTAATATTCTCTCCTTGATCTGGGATTCTGGAACCTGGCTATAATATTCCTAGGAGTTTTGGGGGGGGACCTTTTTGAGGTGATCAGTAGATTCTTTCAACCTCTATTTTGCCCTCTGGTTCTAAAACATCAGGGCAGTTTTCCTTGAGAATTTCTTGAAGGATGATTTCTAGGTTCTTTTTTTTTTATCATGGCTTTCAGGTAGTCCAATAATTTTTTAATTCTCTCTCCTGGATCTATTTTCCAGGTCAGTGTTTTTTTTTTCAATGAGATATTTCACATTGCTTTCTATTTTTTCATTTGTTTGGATCTATTTAATCATATCTTGATTTCTCATAAAGTCAATAGCTTCCATTTGCTCCAGTCTAATTCTGAAGGAATAATTTTCTTCAGTGAGCTTTTGAGATTCATTTTCCATCTGGCAAATTTGGCTTTTTAAGGCATTCTTCTCTTCATTGCCTTTTTGAGCCTCTTTTGCCATCTGAGTTAGTCTATTTTTTAAGGTGTTATTTTCTTCAGTCAAGTTGTTGACTCTCATTTCATAATATTCTAGCATCTTTTTCATTTCTCTTTCCAATTTTCTTCCACTTCTCTTGATTTTCAAAATCCTTTTTAAGCTCCTCTATGACCTTTAACCAGCTCATATTTTTCTTGAAAGCTTTTGGTGCAGGAGTACTGACTTCATTGTCTTCTTCCTGTTCCATGCTTTGATCCTTTTTGTCCCCAAAATAGGAATGTAAAGTTGGGTTGCTCTGTTTGCTTTGCTTCCTTTGCCTGCTCATGTTGCCACTCAATTACTTGACTTTTGGGCTTTTTGCCACAGTAGGACTCTGCTACCAGACAGGGGAGCTTCATCCCAAATGCTAGGGTTTTCTCAGCTACTGAAGGTATTAGTTGGGTGACCTCTCTGAAGCCTCCACATGCTCTGGCAAGCCGGTTGCACGCCCCAAGACCTCCACCCTAGACCACAATCCAGATCCAAGCAGGTTAAAGCAAGAGTGATCACCCCTCAGACTGGTTGCTTGGTGCCCCTACAATCTGCAGGCCAGGAGCTGAAGCAGCCATGTGTAGATGCAGCTGTAGGACTGTGGTGCCTCAGTGGCTTCTCCTTCCAGGGGATAAAGGCTGACTGCACTCCCAAACTACTGGATCCCAAAGTCCACACTGCACTGACCTCTTACTTTGTCCTTAGCATCTGTTGATAATTCTGGAAACCTCCACATCTGCTGGTGATCTTCAGTGCCTCCAGTTGGCAGCTGGTCCAGTCCACCCTGAGGCTAGAACCTCAAGCTCGTGCAGAGCTGGGGTTGGCTCCCAGAACACTGTGCTGGCCCCTTGCTGCAGGCCTGCTGGGCTGTCCGCAGTGGGAGGTTAGCTTCTCTGTTTCATTTTGTGGGTTCTCTAGCTCTAAAGTTTGTTCAGAGTCACTTTTTGCATGAATTGGAGGAGGTGGGAACTGGAGCCCCATGGAAGTCCTGCTTCTATTCCACCATCTTGCCTCTGCTCCCAATCAGAAAATAATTTCTTAAAAAGTGGAATTGGACAAGTGGAAGCTAATGCCTTTATGAGAAATAAAGAAACAATAAAACAAAATCAAAAGAATGAAAAAAATAGAAGAAAATTTAAAATATCCGATTGGAAAAACAACTGACCTAGAAAATAGATCCAGGAGAGATAATTTAAGAATTATTGGATTAGGGGGCAGCTAGGTGGCACAGTGAATAGAGCACCAGCCTTGGAGTCAAGAGGACCTGAGTTCAAATCCAGCCTCAGACACTTGACACGCTAGCTGTGTGACCTTGGACAAGTCACTTAACCCCAATTGCCCTGCCTTCCCCCTTCCAAAAAGAAGAAAACAAAAAGAATTATTGGAGTACCTGAAAGCCACAATCAAAAAGAGATCCTAGACATCATCTTTCAATAGATTATAAAGGAAAACTACCCAGATATTCTAGAACCAGAGGGTAAAATAGAAATCGAAACAAAGCACAGATCACCTGCTGAAAGAGAACCCAAAATAAAAATTCCCAGGAATATCATAACCAAATCCCAGAGCTCCCAGGTCAAAGAGAAAATATTGCAAGCAAGCAAAATGAAACAACTCAAAAATTGTGGTGCCACAGTCAAGATAACAGAAGATTTAATAGTTTCTACATTAAAGGAACAGAGGGGCTCAGAATATGATACTTTGGGGGGTAAAGCAGCTGGGATTACAACCAAGAATAACCTACCCAGCAAAACTGAGTAGAATCCTTCAGAGGGAAAAGTGAACATTCAATGAAATTGAGGACTCTCAAACAGTCCTGATAAAAAGACCACAGCTAAATAGAAAATTTGGCTTTCATATACAAGACTCAAGAGAAGCATAAAAAGGCAAACAGGAAATAGAAATCATAAGGGACTTAAGGTTAAACTGTTTATATTCTATTTTTTCTTTTTTCTTGGAGAGCAGTTGGGGTTAAGTTATTTCCACAAAGTCACATGGCTAGTAAGTGTGTCAAGTGTCTGAGGCCAGATTTGAACTCAGGTCCTCCTGACTCCAGGGCTAGTGCTCTATTCACTGGGCCACCTAGCCATCCCAAACTGTTTATATTCTTACATGGGAAGATGATACTTGCAACTCATAAGAACTTTCTCATTCTTAGAGCAGTTAGAAGGAATATACATAGATAGAGGGCACAGATGTGAACTTAATATGATTATCTAAAAAAAATAAAGGAGTGAGAAAAAAGAATGCACTGAGAGAAGGGGAAAGGTAGAGGTAGAGCAGAGTAAATTTTCTAACATAAAAGAGGCCCAATGGGATTTTATTGGGGGGCGGGGAGGAGATGAGGGAAGTAGGGAAAAGGGAGCAGGTGAACCTTACTCTCACCAGAATTGGTTCAAAGAGGGAATACGAACTCCATTGGGTGTGGAAATCTATCTTACCATGCAGGAAACCAGGAAGGGAAGGGGACAAGAGAACAGGAGTAGTGGCTGATAGAAAGGAGGGCAGATTGGGGGAGGTTAAAGTAAAAAACAAAATATTTTTGAGAATGGACAGGGTGAAAGGAGAAAGAGTAGGATAAATGGGAAAAACTGGTTGGAGCAAAATACACAGTAATCACTACCGTGAAAAAAATTTTTACAGCAAGTTTCTCTGATAAAGACCTCATTTCTTAAATACATAGAAAACTGAAACAAATTTTTAGAAATAAAAACCATTTCTCAATTGATAAATGGTCAAAGGATATGAACAGGCAGTTTTCAGATGAAGAAATCAAAGCTATCTATAGTTATATGAAAAAATGTTCTAGCAGTGTGAGGGGAAGGACACCCCCCTCCTCCCAAGAGAACTTTATTCGGACTCTTATTTTGAATTGATGTGATAATGCTTTGTATTTTGTGTTTAAGGCCCAGTAGCCACTTTGATAACTTTATATCCAATAGCAGAGCTAAGATTAATGCCAACACAGATGGCATGGTGAAGATCCTTGGTCAGAAATCAACAGACAGGATACTGGGAGTACATATTCTAGGATCAGGTGCTGGAGAAATGATAAATGAAGCTGCTCTTGCCTTGGAGTATGGAGCATCCTGTGAAGATGTAGCAAGAGTTTGTCATGCCCATCCAACTGTATCAGAAGCTTTCAGGGAAGCAAACCTAGCTGCATCTTTTGGCAAAGCAGTCAACTTTTAAAATTCATGAAATATACTTTTCTTCTGAAATATCTGAGAGATTTTTGTGGAGGGCTTCTAACATGAAAGGCTTACAGCTTTGAGACTCTAAGACTGAATTAAATAATGTTTTTGTTCAGACAGTAAGTATTTAATAAATAGGTTTGGATGAAGTCGAATGAAAAAAAAAAAGAAAAAATGCTCTAAATCACTATTGATTAGAGAAATGCAAATTAAAACAACTCTGAACTACCAACATACCTATCAGATTGGCTAATATGACTAAAAAGAAAAAATGATAAATGTTGATAAATGTGGGATAATTAAAACACTAATACACTATTGGTGAAGTTGTATACTGATACAACCATTCTGTACCATGAGCTGCTCAGTGTCCAGCACTAAGTATGATCAGAGACATGAATGAGAATGAACCAGGCCATGTGGGGCAATTCAAGGAAGAACTCCATTTATTGATTCTTTGGACAAGGTTTTTATAAATCAATGAGACAAAGGAATATGTAGCCCTAGTGTTCCTTAGAACAGGAGGTTTTTAGATAATCTTTCATATCTTGGATGTAACAAAATGTCTCTAATCAAATAAGGATTTAGCGTCTAGATGACTAAAATCTTAATGAAAAACCTTTGATTTTGTAGTCAAATAACTCCTTATGCAACACAGTCACAAAGGATACTATCAAGAGCAGACTTCAAAGCAGAAGCCATGGTCATCAAGGGTACTACACTTGGAGCTGACCACCTGGGGGTTATGAGAGCACTGAATCAAGTATTTTGCCTCTCTACAATTCTGGAAAGCAATTTGGAACTATGCTCAAAGGGCTATAAAACCATGCATACCCAGAAATTCCACTGTGAAATCTGTGTCCCAAAGAGATAAAAAAACAAAAATATGTGCAAAAATATTTATAGCAACTTTTTTATTGGTGGCAAAGAATTGGAAATTGATATAATATCCATTAATTGGGGAATGGCTGAACAAGTTGTTGTATATGATTGTGATGGAATACTAATTGAGCTATAAGAAATGATGAACAGGATGCTCTCAAAAAACCTGGAAAGATTTACATGAAGTGATGCAAAGTGAAACAAACAGAACCAGGAGAACATTATACACAGTAACAGCAATATTGTATGGTGATCTCCTGTGAATAATTTGGCTATCCTCAGCACTACAATAATCTAAGACAATTCTGAAGGACTTAAGATGAAAAGTGCTATGCATTTCCAGAGAAAGAACTGGTAGAGCCTGAATGCAGATCAAAGATACTTTTTCTTTTTTTTTGGTTCGGGTTGGTGGGGGGAGGTTTGGTCTGTGTTTTCTTTTATAGCACGACTTGCATGGAAATGTGTTTTGCATGGTTACACGTGTATAACCTATGTCAAATTGCCTGCTTTCTCAATGAGGAAGGAGGGGGGAGTGAGGAACAGAGAGAATTTGGAACTTAAAATCTGAAGAAAAAAAGTTTAAATTGTTTTTACATGTAAATTGTGGGAAAATGAAATTTTTAAAACATCTGAATAGAAACTTTGATATTCAAACACAAGGCTCAAGAAAAGCATTAAAAAGGTAAACATGAAAGAATAATCATAAGAGACTCAAAGTTAAATTGTTTACATTCTTATATGGGAAGATAATACATGTAACTCCTAAAAACTTTGTAATTATTAGGACAGAAAGAATTCACATAGAAAACATGGGTATGAGTAAATTATGATGGAATGATCAAAAAAATGAAGGAGAGGTAGAATGGGGAAATTTTTTTCATGTAAAAGAGACAAGAGAGGGGCAGCTAGGTGGTGCAGTGAGTAAGAGCACTGGCCCAGAGTTGGGAGGATGCAGGATTGGTTCTGGACTCAGAAAATTAGCACCCACACAGAAAATAACTAGCCTTGTAATCTTGAGCAAGTTACTTAACCCCAATTGCTTTAAAAGAGAGAGAGAGAGAGAAAAGGGAAAACTTTTACAGTGGAGGGGACAACTGGGGAGATGAGTGGCCCACAGTGCTTGAACCTTACTCTCATCAGAAATTGTTCAAAGAGCGAAGAATAAATATCCAAACTCAGTTGGGTCTAGAAATCTATCTTACCTACTAGGGAAATAGTAGGGGAAGGGGATAAGATATATGGGGAGAGGGGGAGGGCAGTTATGATGATAAAATGGAGGGTGGACTAAGAAAAACTGTTGTAAGAAGCAAAAGAGACTTTTTAGGAGAGACAGGATTTTAAAAAAAGGATAAACAGAAAAGAAAAATACACAATAATCATAACTGGGAATGGGATGCACTCACTCATAAAACGGAGATAGCAGAATGGATTCTAAACCAAAATCCAACAATACGTTGTGCACAAAAGACATTTGGAATAGAAAGAAAATTAAAATGAAGTGCTTGAGCTGCATCTATTATGCTTTAACTAAAGTAAAAAATGCCGGGGTAGCAATCATGATCTTAGACAAAGCAAAAGCAAAAAGAGACCTAATTAAAAGAGAGAATCAAGACAACTACATTTTTATTTTTTTTCTTCTATTGAACAAATGATTTATTAACTTCTGTTTTACATCATTCATTTCTGCCAGATTTTGAGTTACAATCATTTTCCCCCCGTTATTCCCCTACCCAACCTCCCAGAATAGCAGTCCCACAAGATATAGCTTCCTCCATCCTGCTCTCTCCCATACCTTCTCCCATACCCCCATTAGTGGAAGGTGAATCTTTGTGTCCCAATGCCTGCACATCTTATCTCCCAATTATAAGCAAAAGAGTATTAATAATAGTATTTATATATATTTGAAACATTTAATGTTAAGACCTTGACTTTCAGATCCATTTCCTTCTTCCCTTGTCACCCATTCCCTCTGGGGAGATAAGTAATTCAGTATATGTTGTACATGTCTAGCTATGCAAAACATTATCATAGTAGATATATTGTACAAGGCTGCTTACAATTCCCTCCCACTCATCCCATCCCCCACCTGGTCCATTCCCCACATGATCCTGTCCCTCTTCTATAGTGGGTACTTCCAACCACCCCTCCCCTCAAGGATGCCCTCCCATCCATCTTCCCTCCTCTCATCCCCCTTCCCCCTATTCTGCTGCAGGTTGAGATATCCCAATTAGCATGTATGTCATTCTCTCCCTGAGCCAAATTCAATGAGAATGTGGTTTTGCCTTTTTGCCTTCCTATCCTTCCCCCCCCTTACAACCACTTCCCCTTGCTTCTTCTACATAAGATAGTTTATCCTATACCCTACCCTGTCTTTCCTCATCTCCTCTTGCCACTTTCCTCTCTCACCTCATAATTTCATCCCTTGAGTATTCTCCCTTCCCAACAAATTCAACCTATGCCCTCTATCCATATATAACTGTAACCATATACACACACATTCACATATGTACTCATATGACCACACACCCTTCTTCCATTATTTTCAGTGAGAAAGATATCATCAGTCACAGTTATTGCTTTTCCATATAGGAATGTAAATAGTTCAACTTTGATAAGTTCCTTTTGATTTCTTTTCACTGATTACCTTCTCAGTCATCTCTTGCTTCTTGTGTCTGGATGTCAAATTTTCTATTCAATTCTGGTTTTTTCCTCAGGAATGCTTGAAAGTCCTCTATTCCACTGAATGACCATATTTTCCCTGAAACAAAATACTCAGTTTTGCTGGGTAGGTGACCCTTGGGTTCATTCCCAGTTCTTTTGCCCTCTGGAATATCATATTCCATGCCCTTCGATCCCTCAGTGTAGAAGCTGCCAGGTCCTGGCTATTCTGATTGTGTTTCCACAATATTGAAATTGTTTCTTCCTGGCTGCTTGTAGTATTTTCTCCCTGATCTGGGGATTCTGGAACCTGGCTATAATATTCCTGGGAGTTTTCTTTTTGGGATCTTTTTCAGGAGGTGATCGGTGGATTCTTTCAACTCTATTTTGCCCTCTGGATCTAAAACATCAGGGCAGTTTTCCTTGAGAATTTCTTGAAGGGTGATTTCTAGGTTCTTTCTTTGATCACGGCTTTCAGGTAGTCCAATAATTTTTAAATTGTCTCTCCTGGATCTATTTTCCAGGTCAGTGGTTTTTCCCATGAGATATTTCACATTGCCTTCTAATCTTTCATTTGTTTGGATCTGCTTAACAGCATCTTGATTTCTCATAAAGTCATTAGCTTCCATTTGCTCCAGTCTAACTCTGAAGGAATGAATCTCCTCAGTGAACTTTTGAGATTCTTTTTCCATCTGGCAAATTCAACTTTTTAAGGCATTCTTCTCCTCATTGCCCTTTTGGGCCTCCTTTGCCATTTGAGTTAGTCTATTTTTTAAGGTGTTGTTTTCCTCAGTCAGGCTGTTGACCCTCATTTCATACTTTTCCTGCATCCTTCTCATTTCTCTTTCCAATTTTTCCTCCACTTCTCTTATTTGATTTTTAAAGTCCTTCTTAAGGTCCTCTATGGCCTGCAACCCGCTCATGTTTTCCCTGGGGCTTTTGGAGCAGGACTTCTGACCTCACAGTCCTTTTCCTGCTCTATGCCCCCAAAATAGGAGTCTAGGGTTGCATTTTTCTGTTTCCTTTGCCTTGGCATGTTGCCACTTAATTACTTGACTTTTGGGCTTGTTGCCACACTATGGCTTTAAGGCCAGCTAGAGGAATTTTCGTCCCGAACGTGTGGGGGGCAACTTCCGTTTCTGGCAAGCTGTAAACCCACCCACGACTTCCACCCTAGAACACAATCCAGATCCAGGGAGGTTAAAGCAAGAGCGATTACCCCCCAAGACTGATCGCTGGATATCCCTACAATTAATTGCAGGCCAGGAGCTGGAGCTGCGTCTGAAAACTACAAAATGGAGTGTCTCCTCAGCTGCTTCTAGCTCCCAGGGGAGGAAGCTGATGCATTCCCCAAATACAGGTCCCAAAGTCCATAGGACACTAACCTCTTACTTTGTCCTAGGCATGTCTATGTTGATAATTCTGGAGTCGCCACAGCTACTGGTGTTCTGGGGTTCCTCCAGCCGGCTGTTGGCCCTGGTGCCCTGGGGCTAAAACCTCGGCTCACGGGGACCTCAGCTCCGGCTCGGCTAGGCTTCCCGCGCTCTGTGGGCTGCGCACTGCCAGCTCCCAGACCGCTGAGCTGGTCCTTCCTGCAGGGCTGTTGGGCTGTCCTCAGTGGGAGGTTAGCTTCTCTGTGTCGTTCTGTGGGTGCTGGGGCTCCAGAAGTTGTTCAGAGTCCCCTTTTACATAGTTTGGGGGGAATCTGGGGGCAGAGTGGCTTGGATGAGCTGTTTCTACTCCGCCATCTTGGCTCCGCCCCCGACAACTACATTTTGATAAAAGGTACCATAGAAAATTAAATAATCTCAAGAACTTTTAAAGCAAGTTTATCTGATAAAGGCCTAATTTCTCAAATATATAGGGAAGTGAATCAAATTTATAAAAAAAAAAAAAAAGAGCCATTTCTCAGTTGATAAATAGTCAAAGGATATGAAGTGTTTAGAAGAAGAAATCAAAGCTATCAAAAATCATATGAAAGAAATTCTCTAAATAACTATTGATTACTGAAATCTAAATTAAAACAGCTCTGAGGCACTACATCACACCTATCAGAAATGACAAATGCTGGAGGAGATGAGGGAAAATTGGTACAGTAATAAACTGTTAATGTAGTTGTGAATTGTTTCAACCATTCTGGAGAACAGATTGGAAATATACACAAAGGGTTATAAAACTGCATACACTTTGACCCAGAAATACCATTACTAGGTCCATACCCCAAAGCATCAAAGGAAAAAGAAAAGGAAGCATTTATACAAATATATTTATAGCAGCTTTTTTTGTGATAACCAAGAATTCACAGTTGACGGGATGATCAATTGGGGAATGACTGAATGAATTATAGCATATGAT
This sequence comes from Gymnobelideus leadbeateri, assembly GCA_011680675.1. Classification (NCBI taxonomy): domain Eukaryota; kingdom Metazoa; phylum Chordata; class Mammalia; order Diprotodontia; family Petauridae; genus Gymnobelideus; species Gymnobelideus leadbeateri. The sequence continues at coordinate 3,390 of WOXC01005969.1, read as the reverse complement.
TGTGACAAAGTACAAAAAGTGCTATAAGAAGTGACAGGGGGGTTGGTTTTGGATAAATACAAGGCAAGACTTATATGAACTGATGCAAAGTGAGAAGAGCTGGGATATCATTGTTTGCAGTAAGAGCAATGTTGTAATACTCATCAGCTGTGAAAGATTTGGCCACTCTGATCAATGCAATGATCCAGGACAATTCCAAACGACTTATGACACAAAAATTATGTCTACCTCCAGAGAAAGAACTGGTGGACTCTGAGTGCAAACTGAAGTATTATTTTCTCACTTTACTTTTCTTACTTTAAAAAATATGGCTAATATGGATATGTGTTTTGCATTATTTTACATGTCTGATTGATACAATTTTGCTTGCCTTCTTAGTGGGTGGGAAGAGGTGGGAGGAAGGAAGAGTTTTTGGAACTCAATCTTAAAATGAAAATTATTTTAAAATAATTTTTTGAAAGAATACACTGTAGATCATTAATTGAGATAAGATGTATGGTAGTTTGTGTGGCCCTCTCTACTCAATCAGGACCCTGGACAGAGATGGCTATAAAATTGTTCTATAACCAGCTCCACGTTGCTAAATCAACCTCAGTTCCTTTAATCCAAATGTATAAATCATTCAATTAACAGCTTGTGCCCATCCAATTAACCATCCTGTTTTCATTTTATTGTTGTTCAGTGTGACCAGCACTAAATTATGCACTAAAAGAGAGAAGTGTGGAATAACATGGGCCAGGTGATGATTATCAATGCAATTTATTTATTGATACCATAAGCAAGGTTTTTATAGAGTAAAAAGACAAAGAAGGTAACTATAGGTCACTAGGCTTTCCAATACTGCTTAATTCAGTTTCAGGACACCAGACAGTGGTGTCAAGTAGGCCTTTATGTTTCCATATACATGAATAGTATCTAAACACCTTCTGGCTAGAATCCCAGAACAGGGCAGAGCGCTGGATCTCAGCTATCAGGCAAGCTCTGATTTACTGCTGCATCGCTGAGAAAACTAGGAGCAGATTGTACAGAATGGCTGCATCACTGGAAAACCCAGAGCTAACTTTCAAAGTACAGCCTGATTCCTGGATCAGATGTTTAGTTTTCCTTCATCTCCCCCTTTGTTATCAAACAATATAAAGGCATGTACCTCAATGCCTAAAGCCTTGACATCACAGGACATCATTTGTATAATACATGGTACAAATACACAGAAAATTACTGTAACAATTAATATAGGAAGCAAGTGCATACCAAGAGCCAGTATGTTCTGAAATGGAGAAATTTTCTTCAATGTGCCAAAAGTTGTCTTTCCTACTCCTTCTGGGTCAATCCCAGGAACCTTACTATGTTCTCTATCTTTAATAATCCGATGGAAGGCTCATCACCATTTCTATGGTGATGTTGGAATCATGCTACACTCCCAATAAATGGGCTCTAATTTTGTCATATGTAATATTGGTCTGGGAAGAATTATATAAGCTGGAGTTGACACAAATAGATGTATATCTGTAATCACATTGTAGATATAACTGAGTCTTAAGGGTGTCTACCTCATCTCCTATATATAATATAGACTGTTCTAATAAACCTGGGTGTCCTGAATAATTTTTTTCTGTACTAGAAGTGCTTCAGATAAACTTTTTTTTGCTAGTTCTTCAGCATACTAAGCAGTATGAATTACAGACTGCAAAGATACAGCTAAAAGTGTAGGGGGTGGCTAGGTGGTGCAGTGAGTAGAGTGTCAGCCCTGGAGTCAGAAGGACCTCGGTTCAGATCTGGCCTCAGACACTTAATGCACACACAAACAAAAATCTAGCCGTGTGACCTTGGGCAAGTTACTTAACCCCAATTGCCCTCCAAAAAAAGCCCCCAAAAAAAGTGTAGCAGTTGTAACTAAAATAACTAAAGATATGATTCCTAATAGTAGCAGCCCTGTGAAATGCTCTTTAAGTTTTAAAGCCTCACTGATCAAACTAAGCTATGCTCTCCTGCAGATTGGTATAAGTTAGTGGCAAAACAGCAAAAGACAGTTGTTCTACTAATATAACATACTGTTAATCTCTAATAATACATTGTGTGAGATTACAATTTTTACAAATAACATTCCAGGGGACGGCTAGGTGGCGAAGTGAATAGAGCGCTGGCCCTGGAGTCAGAAGGACCTGAGTTCGGAGCCGGCCTCAGACACTTAATCCATACAAACAAAAACCTAGCCGTGTAACCTTGGGCAAGTTACTTAACCCCAATTGCCCTAAAAGGAGCGGCTAGGTGGCACAGTGAGTAAGAGCGCCGGCCTTGGAGTTGGGATGACCCGAGATCAAATCCGGCCTCAGAAAATGAGCACCCACACACAAATAATGACTAGCCGTGTAACCTTGAGCAAGTTACTTAACCCCAATTGCTTTTAAAAAAAAAACAAAAACAAATAACATTCCAATATAAATCCTGACCCTTAAAAGTTATATTCATACATCTGAGTGAAAAATGTTTTTAAACATACAAAGAAATAATACAATAATCAATACAGGTAAAAATATGTGAAATCATAGACATCACATTAAAAAGAGATAACTTTGGGGTGGCTAGGTGGCGCAGTGAGTAGAGCACTGGCCCTGGAGTCAGAAGGACCTGAGTTCAGATCCAGCCTCAGACACTTAACACACACAAACAAAAACTTAGCCATGTGACCTTGGGCAAGTTACTTAACCCCAATTGCCCTCCAAAAAAGCAAAAAAAAAAGAGAGATAATTTTAACAATGTAGATAATGTTGTGTTGGCAGTGTTCCTGTATCACTTCCAGAGGGATGACTATTCTGGATGTTTTCTGATATAATTTGTAATATTTGAATCATGCTAAGCACCAGGAAGTTGGGCATATATTTCGTCCCAAAAAACAGTAGAATCAGAATTAATATATGGTAAAAGAGTTATACAAATATATGTATATTTATAATCACATCTAAGTAACAGTTGAATTTTTTAATGCTTTTAACTCATCACCTAAATACAATACTAGTTGTTCTAATACATTGATCTTATACAAAAGATCCTTATCTATATTCTGTTGTGTCTCTTCTGAGTAAGTTGGAGTAAACGACCTGACATTTCTGTTCTGGCACCCTCACTGGTCATTCCACAGCTTCTGGGAAAACATAAGCACAGCCTCACACCCACAGTAGTAAATCCCCACATTACCTTCATTTGCGGGGGGGGGGGGGGGGTAGGCACCTTTTAACATTTTTTTACTGCTAGTGTATGCTCATTTTTAGTGATGGTTAAAAATTTAAGGTGCATAAGGCAGTAACTAATTTCCTTTCTGGTGTACTGGGCCAAGTCCCCCATTTTTATATTATAAATAGGTTTTAATATCTTTATTCCATCTGTCAAGCA